>JAJTUD010000005.1:1200000-1800000 GCA_036971385.1 Dactylellina parvicollis
TACAGATGTCGATGAGCCATTCCCGGTTTATGAAGAGGACGCGGAGAGCCGCAAGTGGGCTTTACCGGCTCTGAAATCCCTAGATGTTGGGATGAGTCCGAATAATGTCAAGGCGTTGAACGATTGGTTCATCTTGGATACCGAGAGTATAGTAGAACTAAACATTCTCGCTCTACCAGCTTTGGGCAGCCAAAATGTGAGTCTTCTCGGTGGCAGAAAATGTCTTCATTCATAGATAACCCTCAATATCTAACATGGTATCGACAGATACTCGAATTTGCACGCATTTTCCCCAACACTGAATACTTCAATGTCAAACATACTCATCCCTGTGACTGGAACAGTGTCAATTGGCCATCGTTGATAGAAGGGATAAAGCTGCATTTACCAAATATGGAAAGAGTTCGCGCCACGGTAACGAAAAGTAGTGTTGAAACCGAAAAAATATTAGGCAAAGAAGTTCTGGAGAAGTATAGGGTGGGGTATGGGCCTGATAATCTGCCTATCAGTCCGTTGATATTCACTGCGGACAGAATTCACTTAAGGGCAGCGACTATCTACTTGCAAAATTAAATCTCTTTCTTCGTGAATAAGTAATTGCACTCATAGCGGAGGTCAATTTTTGCTTGGTAAGAGTGCGAAAACTTTAGATACGCCTATAGACCCAATATAGACAAGTTGAAATTTTGAATACTATTAATGCGTTGTATTATTGTCTTGTTCAAAATTACAAGCACCACTCAGTCTCGGTTCTGACTATTATAAGGTGCTGTTGGGTGCACTACTGATATATTTTCGTGATATATACCTAAAAGCAGTGACTAGAGGATGTTTAAAGGGTTTGCGAGGTCGGGGTACTCATCCCAGAGCCACCGACGTCGATTACATTGTTCAACAATTCCGCCGAGGCAGCATTACTATTTGACAACTTGAGGGTTACGGTACGATAATTCCAGTCATCGTTATACCGGGCTGCATCTGAACTAACGATACAATACTTCCACGGAGTCCCTTCCAGTTCGGGAATCGCATTGATCTTGTTGATCACTGACTCGAGGAACAGCAATGACGCACTGCAGTAATTGGCTAGTTGAAGGAGCGAGTTGTTGCCGTCGGTTTCTTTGGTTGGGTTTTCGCCGCAGTCAAATGTTGAGACATGGGCTAGCATCCAGTCCTCGCGTTCTTTTCGGATAACGACGAGTTTATACGGGAATGGGAGCGGCTTTGTCAGCTTGTAGGTTGAGGTTGAGAACATATTGAATTATTTAGGAGAAACCGGTATGGTGATAGATCAAAGTCGATTCCTAAAAGAAAAAGCCTATTCGCTGTGAATCAACAATAAAAATCATGACAATAGCAAGGAGATAGTCGCGTTGCTTGAAACATACAGTTATATATTTGAGAGTGAGGGAGCACTATAGCTATGCTTAGCTAGGGAAACTTGTAAGAGCCGGGGATGGTTGAAACTTGGGACCGCCGCTAAATATTCAGTTATTGATTCGAATACGTAGCGTTTTCGTTTAGAGCATTTGTGCGGTAGTATGCGTGACTTAACGCCCGCTATGCTGTAAAACTATCGACGCATCGGTTGATCATTTCAAATTCCGTGCCACGTTTGAAGATCTTCCCCCGCTAGAAGAGTGCACGCAAACAGGACATGTTTAATAAGCGAATACCCCTCGTAAGCTCTCTGTTGTACAGGCTTATAAGATGCTTGAATAAAATAATAATAGTACGTCTCATATAAGTTTGTCGTCCCGTGCCCGAACCTCCCAGCCTAGTCTAACAGCCTTTTACATGCTAAATAAACTTACGAATGGCCAGAGATACTTCACTCAAAGTGCTTGCCATTTGGTAGGACGAAGCGGGAGTGAGACTAATATACTAGATTCACTTGTGTAACTTGGTTGAATCGATAGAGATAGGGAAGGTTAGCTGGGAATATTTGGATGAAATTTTGACACTCCAGCTTGATCTGTGATGGTCGCCTCAAATCTCCAACCGCCCGCCATTTTTGCGTTGAAATACAAAATTCCAACAAAACTCTCTGCAAAACGTCGCGCAATTACGCACCTCGAATAGAGTCCCCATCCTCACACCCCACCAGCCCGCCAAAATGAATCGTCGAATGGTATCTCACCCTTCTTCCTTCTCACCCCCATCGTATCCGGTCTAACCTCCCTCCCAGCTCTCCCGCGAGGACGAAACCTCAGCTGAAACAGCCGTGACCCTCGCCGACCAAACCGCCATAAACACCTTCTCCACCCTGCACTCCCGCCACACTCTCCTCCTCGCCACCCTCGACCAAAAGCACACGGAAAAGGAATATCTCTCAGACGCCACCTCTGAGCTAGAACTCTCGGATGACGATGATTTCGTCCCTTACAAGATCGGAGACGCGTTTGTTTCTTTAAAGGTGGAGGAGGTCAGGGAGTTGTTGGAGAGCGAGATACAAGGGTTGGATGATGAGATTGAAGAGTTGGAGGGACGGGTTAGGGGGGAGAAGGAGAAGATGGATGGGTTGAAGGTGCAGCTGTACGCCAAGTTTGGGAAGAGTATAAATCTCGAGGCGTGAGAATAGGGATCGCTCTTGGTGGAGAAAAGTTGAGCTTATCGATAAGAGAACATGTCATTGGTTGTTCTCATGTGAATATGCGAGGGATTGGCTTAAAAGGCGTCCTAGATGGCATTATAGGCGTTTTTTATACCTTGATTCGATCATACACGGCTAAACTGGTGAGATTATGACCAAAGATGAAAATACCTGTTCGTTCATTACATTGTGTTCTAGATACCCATATGATACCTTGAAAATGCGCGCTGAGAAAGGCACGCTTAACATTACTTCCGCTATCTATGATTTGTTGTTTGCTTCCGGTATGGTTCAAAAGCGAGCGATCATTATTGAGGGGGACGGCTTTTGAATGAACCATGTGTATGATTACGGCCTATGGTTCTGACTTCAAGACTGACAGCTCAGTTGGAATGTCGTTACCAGCGAAGCGTGGTGCAAGTTTTGATGGGTTTAAGAGAGAGGGAGAGATTGGAAAAAAAACCACGTTGGGAAAGAGAGTGTGTGTAGGTATAAAAGGTGGCATGACAATCAAACCAGACCTCCTCTCCATTCCACCTACAACTCTTTCTTAACGAAATGCTCCTAGAATATCACCATCGTCAGCATTAAATTCACATTCATTTCATCTTCCTTTTACCAACTTACCGGCGAATGAGTCGTTTCGTAATCAATATGTACGTAGGCACGCTCAACATCAGGCAAGCTCTCCAACTTCATCTGAAGCTCCTCTGCGATATCGTGCGAATGTTTGAGCGAGCAGTCGGGGTCCATCACCACGTCAACCTCAACGACGAGTCTCGGGCCGCTGTGGTAGGCTCTCACAGTGTCCAGTTGCAAGATTTCGGGGGAGTGCGTCATCGCTGTAACGACGAATGGCGAATATTAGCTTCGCATACACCTCGAGGAGCTGAAACAAGGAATAAAACGGAATACTGACAGATATAGGTGATCAATTGTTGAGTATCCAAATCAGCAGCTGTACCGACGAGCAGCATGAATTCCTCCCACGCGGTCTTGAGCCAGAGGCCCAGGATGAGAACGGAAATGATAATGGCGCCCATAGGATCGATCCACCATCTCAGTTTGGAGCCTCCGACGGATGTCAGTATACCGAATCCGTTGACGAAAAGGTCGTTTCGGTGATCGCGCCAGAGGACGTGGACCTGCAGACATTAATCTTTAGAAACGGCCAGTAATAATGGAATATTGAAAAAAAAAACCCCTATGGTCAGAAGTCCTTACGTCGCTGTAAATATCCTTCAAAGCCCAGCAGTAACAGAACAAGGTGAACTTGGTCGCGAAAGCGGCACAAACGGAAATGACGGATTCGAGGTGAAAGCTCTTGGTCTCCGTTTCCCCACCAGAGGCGATATCACGAGCGGATATGACAATGAGAATGAGCGAGACGGCAGACATGACAAACGAGAAGGTTATATTTCCAGCTGTTTCGAGACGAGCTTTGCCGGAAGGAAACTTTTTTTCGTCAACCTTTTTGATTGCGCGACGGGAGGTCATGAGAATGATATTCGACAGGGGATCGAAGATGGAGTCGGCCATGGCTAAGAAGAAGTAGTTAGTATGCCTATTGGATTAAAGATCTTATGACGATAGATGGCATACTCGCAAACAGGGACAGGGAGCCGGATCGAACGGCAGCAAAGATTTGAAGTCCCGAGAGTACGATATTAGCAGCCTATCCATCAGGTTAGCTATATCCAATATGATATTTTGGCGGCAAACTACACCCAAGGAAAGCGAAAACGTACAAAGCTACCCCAGATCGCAATCTTGTATTTCACAGCCGTGTCCTCCGCCGTTTCCTTAGCTTCGTTTCTATGGTCCTCGATACTCTTCAACAGTTTTTTGATCTTTTCGTTCTGTGCTTCGTAGAAATTCTTCAGCTCATTGCCACTGGCCTTCTTGGCATGAGGATTGCTCCTCTTCTTGCTTATGTTTGAAGCATTCTTCTTGATCAGATTAATCTCTGAAGGACTCTTGAGGCCGCGGGAGAGGTAGAAGGGATCGCTTGAGGCTGTCTGCTCGCGGGTCAGGCTGCTCTCGTCGGCGTCGAGGGATGCGACATTGCGGTGTGTTGTGGTGTCGGCGGTGGACGCGAGTTCGATGCTGGTCGAGGCGTTGCCAGCCATGGCTTCCTAATCGATCCAAGAGACCAAATGAATGCGAAAAATGGCGAATACAGGCTGAAGGAGAAGAAGAAAGATGGGAAGAATCGGAGAAGGATACTAATTTAATCCCCGAATGCCTTTGGAGCTAGATACCCGCTAATCAAAAGTGAAAGCCGAAAGTTTTGTACACCAAAATTGTCGTTTTTTAAGTTCTTCAGTAACCCCGAGTCATGTTGCCGAAAGCCGGCTCAGATCGCATCTAATCAAATCTTGCCAAGCACGCTGGCAATTGGAAGCTTTTACGGCTGCGCCTCATCGAGCGTCATCGAAGGCAAGCTTTGGATTGGGGGACTCTGCATTTCGCCTAGAGTTTTTAGGTACTTTCTTGCAAAGGATAAGCGTTTACGACTCCGCCAGTAAGAGGAGCGATGTGGTTCCGCCATGTGGGGACTGCGTTTTGGAGCAAGCAAGTACTCGCCGATGCTTGAGATTACAACCTTCCTTCGATTCGCGAATTCGGAAAGACCAGTTTGCTTGGAATCCCAACTATCGGGTTTAGGGATGTTTTCTTCTTCTTGTTATCTCAGGGGAATAAGGCTAATTATGTGGAGACCATTGGCATGCCTCTGCGGAACGGAAATTACAAACTTCCACGAGCTCAAGCTGCTCGAGCTTGGTTGTAGTAGAAACTAACGTGCTTCATAATGCGTGTCTAGTTTTGCTTCCTCGTTATAGTTACTACTACGTATACAAGCTGAAGGAGAACATGGTGGAACCAAGATGAGTACCCAAATAAAAGGAATCCGAGTAGAGAAGTAATACAGCGAAGAAATGTAAAAAAGGTTCGATTCCATCCTTGCTCAGTCAATCCTTGTATCAAAAACATTCTTCCCAAAACATGCGTAGATAAAAAAAAGTGCGTAGACAGAAACCGATATATCTCGACAACAGGGACCCTTGCTCTTCCTCCATAATTCAGTTCGCTGAACAAAAAAGAAAGACCGTGAAGTGCAACCGAAAATCATTGGCATCGATACGAAAGGATCAGATCATTTATTACAATTGCACTATAATTCACCCCGAAAGACATGAGCCACTCAAAGGAAGAAACAAAAGCGTTGAAAAGGATGAAAGGGATGAAAAGGAAGGGTATATATGGTGACAGAGCAAGGATACGAATGAACCAGGCAAGCAAAGTATGAAAAACGTGAAAGAGGCCGTGTAAATGATGTCTAAATAGCGCTGTACCCACCTCTACCCCCGCTTCCCTGGAAGGTGTTAACCGCCCTTCTCAGGAAATCTTTGATGAGATATGGAAGATCTTGCAAGGTATCGCTATGAGGTAGAAGATCCCATCTGTGGAGACGTTCGTACACAAGAAAAATGAAATCTGCATGTTAGTAATCCTTTCTTCTGGTTTGACATACTCTTTGTACAATAATCGTTTTGTAAAAAACGACTATATCTCCCTTCAGACGGGTAACTGAACGTACCCTCTTGCGCCATATTTGTTGTAGTTGAACCACGACCCGAAGATCAGATACGCGGCAACGGCCATAAAGGCACTGCACACATCGTCAGCATTTTCTTCAATCGTAGTGTTGATGGGGCGCGAGCCCTTCCACTCACATAAGAATAAACCAAGTGAAAAATCCCCAGCTGCCCTTTGGCTCAGTAGGCGGCTCGTTAATAGCATTTTCGCAAGCGTATTTTGTCTTCCACTCCAGGGTCAAGGTCTGCTCATCCTCGTAACTGATGAATTTGAGAGCATTATCGCCTTTTCCGTCCTTATCCGGTTCCTCCAACCCGGTTTTTTCGGGGTCACAGAGAAACTTGACGATGGCCACCTGCTTCTTCTTCTTTTCTCCGTACTCTGGGCCGTGCAATTTAACATTTAGCCCTAAGACTTTCTTGTCGTCGTCGCGCAGGACTGTGAACTCGGGTTTGGTATCCTCCGAACTCGATGAATCGGCGATAGGTATAATTTTGGAGGGTCGCTCATCGGGCTTGTCGTTGTGCAATAGCCACTCTATCGCACAAACTTGCGTTCCGTCCGCGCATTGGTTTTCGGGCTTGATGTCTTTGTCAAGGACGATTTTACCCTAAGGATAACCCAAACACGTAAGTATGATATCACCAGTTTGCAGGCCGATAAGACCTCGTAAATCAACTAGAGAGAAAAACACTTACAAAAGGATTTATTGTGTATGTTGCTTTCAAGACCTATTTCCAAAGTAAAACAACCCCTTGTTAGCTCGCTCTTTAAATGTAGCTCCGGTCGTAATTTATCCGTTGATCCCCGTACGCAAGCATGACGAAACACATACCGAAGGTGACTGCTCATGCAGTACAACAACTGAATGTTGCTTCAGCTCCTTGAAATCAAACTTGACGCCATCGGTATCGACCGACCCGGTAAAGCCCGTGGAGGCTGCTATCGTCGCCGCAAACGCGGAGATCGGAAGGAGGAGTAGAGTTGATAGGAGCGACAGCGGTGTTTGAGGCCTCATTTTTGCGGGTGTGAAAGTCGGTCGGAGGTGATGATGATGATGATGACGACGAAGGAATGGAGAGTGGATGGAACGGAGAAGGGACGGGAGGTTGGAGATGTAGAAAAGAAGGAAGAATAGGAGTTTTCCGAGATGACAAATGAGATTCTTCTGTGCGTCTCTCTCTCGTTCTTTCGTGGCTGCTCGTGGGTCTCTCTAATCCTCTCTCGCTCTGGCTAATTTGGTCGGGATCGCGTCCTTCCGGAGATTTGGCTTCCAGGGGCACCTGTTCACTTCAGACTTGAAGAAGTTAAAAGATCAGGATGGGGATGAAGGTTAGCAATTTAACGACCATGAGAGCAAACCGGGGGGGTGGGGAGAAGATAAAGCTGTTATTTCACTGTTAGTGATCTTTGAGACGTTGGATCCGGTGTCGACCGAGAGAAGGCTGTTGCTGCCGATGTGTCTTGAAGTTGCAACCCGCGAAGCAAAGCAGAGCGCCCACCCCGGCTGACTAACACGGCCTGTTTTGGGATGCGATGTACGACGTATTATGGCGTCAACGCAAAATAAGATAAGAAGGCAGGCAGTGACCGGAACGACAACGACGACGACGACATACGGGGCACAGGGCCTTCATTCACTCATTCATTCTATTCCTGAAATTCCGATCATCAATGTCAGGCACAGAAAGACTCTCCTCCAAGCCCTGTCAGGGCGAAACTGCTCGTTGGTGGTACGTAATGCGGTAATCCATCTGCCGATTTCACAAGTGCGTCAGCTTAACCCCGACCGGTCCATCACGGGAGACTGTTTGTCGCATCGACACCTGCCCAGTCTACTGCCTTGATTCCCGGCTGTATAACGTTATATCAACTCCCGTCCCGGAACCATTGCATTGCCGTCACTCGTTCATGTTTGCCGGAGCCCGAATCTCTGCCTCTTCTGGTCATTTAAAGATTTATATATCGTCTTGGTAACTTTCTTAAACATTAAAGAAATTATTTCGTATGTGTAACATCTTCGCAGACGGAACCAATGCCCTCTACTAAATAAACGTCGGCCGATGATGTTTGTTACGTCATGTGCACGGCTCCCTGCACCTGTTTGTCATTAGCATCGACGGTCGGTTCGGGCCGAAAACCTTCGTGTCTTTTTATTTAACAAAATTTAATGATCCGTATCGTCTTGACACAACCTGCTCCCATATGGCTATTCGAGCACATTCTGTAGATGTGTAGATTTTATTATTAAGGTTGTTTATCACATTACCCCTTGCATATAAAGCCATGTACTAGCCAAGGGCTTCACACCCCGGACATCCTATATCTTAATCCTGAACCGCCTCAAATATTCATAATCCTCCATATTCTCATCTGCCGTCTTCTCAATAACCCCAGCAGCCTCTGCACCATACTTGTCAACCCACTCCTGTTTTTCTTCCTCTTTAGTTCTCTCCTTCTTCTATAGGATCGAAAATGGTCACCGTGTCAGCAAATCTCCAAAATTAAAACAGCAAATGCCATTATAAAGCATAAATGCGCATTCAACATACCGTCGTCCTGGGTCTCAGCCCTGAGCTCCCGATAGCATCCTCGTGGAACCCTTTCCACTTGTCAAAACTGCTACACCCGTCATTCTCACCCCACTCTAGCATTTCGTCGCAGAAATCGAGCCCCACCATTTCGCAGAATTTCTGGATAACCTCCTTCGGGTGATCCAGAAGATCATCTGCATCGATCACGCAGACTTCATAAGGAATCGGGTTGCCTTCATTTTCTTCATCCGTTCTCGTTTCGTTATCCCGCGCGGACTTGTGTGTGATTACCCTCTGTTCCGTCAAATATTCAAACAATACTCTCAACTCTCTGTAACCGGCTTCGTTTGGCATGAAATGTTTGAATCCCGTCTTTTCGCTCAGCGGTGGTATGCAGCATCGATAGTACGACGGTACAGCCTTTCGCGGGTTCCGAACCAGAAACGCAAAATGGAAACGTTTGAGAGTCGCTAACGGGAGTACCGTCGGGTTTATCTCCGGTGTATGAGTGCCATTGGCGTCTGTCGAGTTCGAGGGAGAAGGTACCGACGGAGCCAGGCTCGAATTCGGAAAATCTGGGTGGTCGGACGGTAAAACTAAGTATGAGGCCATATCTTTGATGAAGATTCGTTTTTCCTAAACTCGTACAATTGATTTAGCAGGAAGTTAGAAATACATTGCATCAAGGAGACGCATTAATATGTCGGAAGCATCGCATAACGCACCTCTGTTCCACTCTTCTCGATATCCTCCAACACGCTTCTGTAGGTCGAACTACTAAACCCGCTCTTTTCTCTACCATCGACTTGGTGGTCGCCCTCATACCGGGAGGACAGTCGTTCAGGGCCTGCAATTTATCAACAGTATTAGAAAAAACGGTTGCCGAGCAAAAAAATACTTTGGTGGGCTGGACATATACCATAATAAAACGCATCACCGAACGGTTCGTGAATACAATCCAAATCCTTCTTTCTGGTCATAAACACACGTTCGAAAGCTGTGCTGCAGCTTCGAGGGTGGGTGGCGACAAAGATGGGGAGTTCGGAGTGGGTCATTTTCAATGGTAGCAAAAGGTAAGCTCTTTATAAAATAATAATAAATAAAGATTGGTTTCAAATATCAGATCAGATCCGGTAAGATCGTCTACTTTGGTAATAGGTATGGTAGCACAACGTAAAGTTTAATTCTCAGAAAATACAGGGACGATGGTGCAATCGCACGGGGTATAAATACTCCATCATTACTGCTGGGAACCCATTCGTCGCTACCAATATACTGTTCTCGAGAACCGATTTTTTTGCAGCATTTTCTTCCGAGCTCTCAGCAAAATGAGATCAGCAAGAATATTTGCCTTCTTTGAAAGCTTCGTTCCAAGACATAAGTTCGGGCTTGGCCGGCATATGCGGTATAGACTTCTCCGAATTAAGAACTCTAGGTTTTTGCGCCGCCAATAAGCCGTCGAAAGGCTATTAAGAATATGGCTTTCACGCGACTCGCTTCAACGGCTTTCTGCCTTTTTGCGACGATAGCCCCTGTTTGAATTCGGTTAGCGGCCGTTGTTTTGGTCACTATGATGTATTGTCACATTTTTCAACTTTCATATTAAGGCAAACTTCTGAATTTTGACCAAAACGCTTAGGGGGTAGTGGGGGTACTGTGGAGCTGCTGCACGCGACGGTGACTTTTTGGTCTGCTAGAGAGGAATTTTACATAAGAGGTTATAGATTTCTTCTCACTTTGCTTTTGTGTCGGCGAATTGCGCTGCAAGATGCAGTTGCCTCCACGAGAACCCCCGGCCAATGCGTTGTCTTGTCCAAAAATACAACACTCTCGAAATCGCATGCATCTGATGTTCGTGAAGATTATTTGTCTCGGTGAGGACAAAGAAAATATTATTAAAAGTATTACTGAAAGTGTTACTGAAAAGAATGGATTTCTACCTAAGCTATGAATCATGGAAGATATGTTCAAATACGTTGGTAGGCTTTCTAAGCTAGTTCATGGTAAGGAAATGCACAAAGGTAGGTTGAAAGAGTCATGTTTGATGATATAGGAATTATTCGAGTTAGTCAAGTTGAAAGAAAGGTAAATGAAACGGACACTCGATACAACGGAGTTGATATCATTTCTCCTCCCTCTCAAAGGCATCTCGAGTCCACCCGAATCTCTTGAACATCCGTCTCCCCATCGAATGCAACATGATTGGATCGATTCTGAGAACCGGATGTGGCCGATGAAAAATAATCTTCTTTTCGCTCTCGGAATCTTGAAAGGAAACAGCAGAGCCATCTCCGTTTGTCGCCTTAAACCCCATGTCCTTCATACCAAGGACAAAGGTATTCCAGTCCAGGTCTTTTGCCGATTCTTCAGCTGTTTCCGGGAAAAGTTTGGAAATTATGTCCAAAGCTCTCTTGGTGACACCGCGCACAGGCGTCAGATTTTCTTCTACGGTCAAGTTCTCCAACAAGGCTCCAATGTTGGGCTCGTTGGAAGTGTTTTCGTGGCCATCCGGGCGAGATTTGACCTTAGTCTTCCGAGGCTGTTTTGTTGTCTCCTCGTTCCATGTTGGCTGGATGAACGTGGGCTCATGAGGTAACAATTTGGCTTTGCTCAGGAGCTTCCTCTCTTCGATGATTTCCTGTACCTTCTGTTTCTCTTGCTCAATCCGCTGTAGATGCTCTGGTTGATTGCCGAACGAAACAAACCAGATCTGAGCCTCAACTTCAGCTGGAGAAGTCTTAGTCCCCTTGAAAAGATCTTTCCAATCTTTCCTAGGAATATCCCATAATTTCGTGAGTAGTCTGTATTGATTGGCTCTCCGCTCCCACCAACTTTCATCTTGTTTGCCCTCGGGCACAGGGGAATCGAGAAATTCCTTCAAGGCTGTACCACGAATCGTAGATTCCTTGATATCCCCTTCTCTCAAACTCGCAGAAACAGTCTCTTTTGGGTCCACAAACCGGGCAAATTGCCAGCTAATTCTATCCTCCGAAGCCTTGACTTCGTCAACGTTGCGACTCGTGCTCAACGGTCGGCTCATACGAACCGATAACAATATCTGCATCATTGCGGAGAGATTGGAGATTTTTCGGTACAATTGGGCGTCGATTCGTCCGCGCTCCTCAGCCGAAGCAGAAGCTAGATGCTCCTCAAGAAATTCGAACAACATTTCGTACCGGTAGTGAAGATAGTGATCGGGATTTCCCAAGAGCTGCGAGAGGACCCAGGTCAGGGGATCCGTCTCAAAACTTTCCTGTCCTGTGAATCCAGTTTTGGCTTGGATGGTGAACCTGCTACCATCACTTTTCATTCGGTTGATATTGTAGTGTTTGCGAAAGCCAGGTCGTTACGGAATATAAGACTCCAGGTGCTTGACGAGATGATGAGCAAAATTGATCGTCATCAGTTCCAGTGCGCCGAGTGCATTGTCGTACTTCTTCGGTAATGGTTTCCCTTCATATATGCTGTCACGAAATCGCTGGTTTTCTCGCTTGACGACTTCGCACTCTTCAAGCAATGAAGACCAGACTTTGCAGTCGGTGAGGTCACGCTCTATCTCGCAGGAGATAGCAGGATAGGCCTCCTTCCCTTCAAGTAACTCAATTGCCGCTCCAGCGCGCTCGATGAGAATTTGACGTCTCATATAGGATGGGCTCGTTTGAAGAAGCCATGCATGGTCCGCTGCGTCCTCCAGGCGACTTTTCACAAGTGAGATTATATCGTCGATTTTGAGAGACGGGGGCGACGAGAACGCCATATGAGTGAACCTCGATTGTATCTCAATGCTATTTGCCTGTTGAAAGCCATCCTGCATCAAAGTGTTCCATTTCTGAGCCGACTTGAACGAATTTTCCAAATTTGCCGTTTCGAGAATCGAGTCGACCATCTTGCAGAGAAAGTCGTAGATGTTTCTTTGAGCCTCAAAGATCATTTCTGCGCGCGGGAATCCAACTATATCCCATCGGTGTGCTGCGTCTGCGTTATAAGGTACAATAGTTCCGTACCTTGATCCATACATAACAACACAGCGAGGGCTGTAATGAACTTCCAATGTGCCTGAGAACCAAGGAAGAGCGATCGATCGATCGTCGAAGCAGACCCATGTTGACGGGTCGTATTTGGATCGATTGTGAAGCATTCCAATCAATCTAGTGTAGTCTGACTTGAGACATTCGATGTTGAGATAAGGAGACAACCAAGTCTTCCTATAATTTCTTACGCCAAGAGGAGGACTTGAGTTCAAACGAGGACTGATCCAGCGATGAGGGTACATCTCAGGATCAGCTTTCAAGAGACAAGTAACCCTTTTTTCGCGGCTCCATTTTTTCCAGCGAGCTAGGATGATATCGCCATAATCATTGCATCGCTGGCGTAGGAGACTCCAGTTGCCTTTGATCCCTCTAAGATGTTCTTCCACGACCTTGATCGCTTCGGAATCATTGAGATGGCTTGCGTAGGTCAGTTGCCCCTGAAACTGATCCTCACGGGTCCTGAACTGCTTTTCGCATTCCGGACAGGTGCATGGCGGTTCCACAACTTCGATTCCGTTAACAGAATAGGAATACCTGAGTATGTTATCGATGGACGGAGTGTAGTGCTGGCTAGCCTGCATTTTAAGAAATAGTTCGTTACTTTGAGGGAGATTGGTCGACGCGATTTCGGAAAAATAAATTGCTTGATTGTGAGATGGAAACGAACATGTACCGGTGAGTGAAGGTGTTTTACTAGTGTAATTTGCAAGAAAATTCTAGAGCATGAGAGATGATTTGGAGATATATAAGAGAGGAAATTTAAAGCTCACGGAAATGTTACGGAATGTAAGAGAATGGCAATCGAAAAGCGCTAAGTTGACGGAACTGCGCTCGTAAGAGGATTTGAGGCTAGCTAAAGCCCTTGGAGACTTTGCGGGCTCGGTAGTACGTGTTAGGGTAATCCGTATCACTAATTCGCTAACAGTCTTGTCGCCAGATGTGCGTCTTGATGTGTACCTAGTATGGAGTGGGCTATAACAATTCTAAATACTATCAGTCTCATAATCAGACAATTAAACTGTTTTGGTTTTTGAGATTGACAATGAAACATGACACTAAACTCAGATTAGGCTTACAACACATGAATAGCCAATTTCCAACGTTACACAACCCACCTTGAAAAACACGGCAAACCGCGGGACTAAACCAAGAAACTGCATATGCTATTTGGGTTGGTTGCTCGAAGCTGGTCTCGCTATGCTACCACTCGAAGCGTGTGTTGAAGAAACGGGTCTTATCCAAAGTTAAGTGGCACATGGACCTAAATGCCACAGATCATAGTTTTGTTTAGTGTTGATTGCTAAAATTCTGAGAAATTAATCATACATTTAATATTTGGGTACTATATACAGTAAAAGTTCGTTTCTTTCGTGCGCTCAAGATATGTCTCATCGAAGACCAAAAGCTAGACACGAAATTTGAGATATCCGATAGTCGCCGACACAGTTGCCTTGCTTGCAAGATGTCAACGTCAATATTGCTAGCATGCCTAGATGCTTCGAAGCTACCCCAATAAACCAATATGCCAATATACTAATATTTACAGATTTAAAATGCTAGAATGCAATGCTTTCGAGGCTCCTCAACCCTCGTGCTTTTACCAGTTTCATACTCTAATGTTGGACGCCCTACTTATTCCAGAGGAACCAGCCTTTACAAGCATTGAGAGTAATAAGCGTTTCCGGCCTGGCAGGTGCTGCCCGATTGGCAACAAGTCGCACCAGTCCAACCGATACCACCGCACTGTCCCCACTTTGTCGCGCAGTTTCCGCCGCTTGGTGGGGGGGTTGTAGTGGTGACGGCTGTGGTCGCTCGGGTAGTCTGCTGACCTCCGCCGGGTGTTGTGGTGGTGGTAGGATTGCCGGAGCTATTCAGCTTGCTTTTAACAAATGCTAGAGCCGCGGAACCGTACTGCGAACCGTATCCCTGATGGACGTTTGCGTCGCTACCTGTGCAGCAGTAGGGATCTCGGGAGTCACAGTAGGATTGAACCTTAGATCCTGATGGGCAGGTCCAGCCATTCGGGCGAGGTGCGAACTATGGTTCATAGGGAGTTTAGTTTCTTGAGGATCGTAAGCATACTCTGGGAGCTTGATTTTACTTACGCCATGGGCTGTGCAGCTTCCAACATCATATGGAGCTCCTGCCATAAATCTCGGGTCTCCCATAAGAATGACAGCCTTGATCTGGTTGAGGGCAGCAGCATTGATTGGGGTAGCTGTGCTGGAGAGACCAATATTGCTGTCACCGCCACCGCAGAAGGCATTCTCGGTGATTTGACCACCCTATTTATACATAGTATTGATTAGTCTACGAATCTTGCAAAATAATTAGGCTGAACGGCCGTTGCCAGATACGTACCTGAGAGTATCCAACTAAAACAAGCTGTGTTGACGGGCATCTGGAATTGAAGGAATTGACTGCCGAAGCTACGGCCGAGGTTCCTTGAAGCGCAGAGCTGGAATAGCTCGCACCACCGCAGCTCGATTGGCCTCCGCAAGCTGGATAGCTGATAGCTTCAGCAGTGGATCCGGGGTAAGCTGAGAGAATGGAATTGACAACAGTTCCAGCAGAGCCATAGCCTGCCGGGGCGGTGGTTTCACGAGCTCCAAATATGTGGATGCTTGGGCAGCTCTGACGTGCCTCAATACGACCGGCAGAGACTTGGTGGCCGAGAAGGGCGAGAGTTGCAGCGGTCAACAACATTTTTAGGGGATGGAATGTTGAGTTTTTAATTGAATAGAAGGTTGAGCGTAGGCGGATATATAGATTATGCACGGGCTTGTTGGACTGCTATAGAGCTCAATATGCGTAGAATCGGCACTGTTGTTGATTGAAGTGGAAAAGAAAGCCGACTCCTATTTATACTCAATTATATGTACGATACACCTTCACAGCTATCGAGTAGTGTTTAATCTAGTCATGATAGGTACTTGCCGATTTCAGCCCTGGATACTGGAATCCTCGGGACTGAGTCGCTCTCCTCTAAGGCAAAACTGGCAAAATCCTTGGGTATATTGACCTACCCGGTTAGCCAATCTACCTACAACTTCCCTTCCGCCGAACCCAGATGCTTTATGCAAGCTTTCAACCACGTGTGAACCTACTCTGCAGGTTACTTTGCACGGGTATTAGGAGGTTTCTTCCTTTCCGTTCCAGCGTAGTGGAAACCTAAAGAAATTATATCTGGTTCCCATTTTAGCCGAATCCTTTTCTAGAAAAAGATGGGATCTCTTCGTAGATTGCCGTGGATTGAAGTTAAAAATTGTTATAAAAGTTAAAAAATGACATGGCATGTTAGCCAAGCGAGAGGTATGAGATCAGTGGAGCCTTGGTTGTAATATGCAGGATGTCTGAGAACAAGCGCAATGCATGGAGACGTCGGGTACGATTTGCGAAAGCTTTTGAGTTGAATGTGTGGGGAAATGGGAGGTGACCTGGATAATCCCTGCCATACGCAGACGAGAATATATGACCGGCCCGGTTCCCTTGAGAGAAATTGCTTGAAAGGGTATAGATCGATGGGTAATCCTGAAGAGTTCGGTGAATTTGTGAAGGCGGCCATGCAGTCTGAAACCGGGGCGGTTAAGGGTTAGGCTAAATAACCTTTTGGCCGATGGTATCGGGAAGTGTTGTGGGAGGAACTTTTGTGGGCATGTTTAACACCGCCCGCTGGGAGTCTCGAAGCTGACTAGCTCTGCAAATTTGTGAAACGATAATATAAAGATATCTGATAAGTTGAAGATAGTGCCGGAACGGCACATCCAAAGATCTATTCCCCTAGCCTTTTGTTCTCACGAAGCGTGCTGGTTCATCATAGTATTTGATTTGTAGAAAGCTGGGTTAGCTGGTGAGCAGAGATCGACACACCCAGACTTAGGTAGATACCTACTAAGTTGCACGGTTCTCCAAAGTACGGGTGTTATAGGTTACCTTTGGTTTTGCCTACGCCATTGGAGTGTGAGCCATGGAACTTTCCAGTACAACGGACCGCGGAAGACGATGCAGATTACTAGACCAAGAAACTGCCAAGTTTCTTCAACATGCCAACAATATGATCAAGGCCATTTGGAAAGCTCGAGGTAGATCCGACAACCCGGCAGGCTGTTTACTCTTAGTTAGTGACGTTGCTAGATATCATGGATAGCCTTTCTACCGGTAGCTGGCTAAATACGTGGACCACGAGCTTCCATGTATCTTTCTTTTTTTGGTTTCAACTTCATCTGAACCAAGCCTTTCAGCTATCAGCTAGAAATATGCATATATGTAGCCCATAATTTTAACGGCGAAAAGAACATTGGATTACGTATAGAGATTAGATTCATCTTTAATATCAGGCTGATTAGGCGAAGACCAAGTAGGTACAATTATATCTGCGGTGCTATCAGCATCAATTTTTCAGGTACCAGTTCCTCCTTAGAGCCATACTGCAAATGCGTTAATGTGCCAAACCAGGTTGACGGAATTAATAGAAAGATTATCAACACAGAGAAAAGATGCACAAAATATTATTACTTCATATTATGCTTCTAATAAAATTTGGTTACGCCGACCACAGATTCCGTTTCGACCTACGCTTCGTTTCCAGTTCCGCCTGCGGTGAGGCGGCTGGAAGCAAATTTCGACTATTGTGGATTTGCGGCAGCACCTCACCTGCACTTTCTAAAATTTTAAACCTCTTCTCCTCCGAAATATATGACCGATTTGCCTTGCGAGCAGTCAGAAGTCCAAAATCTCGTTGCTCGGTCAAGGTCTCCAGACATCCGGCAATGTCTGATTTCAACTGATTCAAGCTTTGCTGTAATAGCCTGGTTGTCTCTGCAAGCTGTTCCGTTTCCGCGTCTACAGATCTAAGGTCAATTGATAACGAGTTGGCCGAAGCCACCTCCCGGTTCAAATCAGATACCCTGGACTCCAGAGTATTAACCTCCCTTTGATGCCTCTCTTTCTTCCATTCGAGCGAAGCTTTCTGGGATTCGAGTGCTCGACTCTCTGACTCGAGGCTTGCAATTTGCCGTTCGATTGAAGAGCATGTACTTCTGAGATCCCTCGCACGACTGGCACTGTTACTTGCTTCGCCTGAATAGTTACTCGCGCTCGAGTCGAGGTCAGATGCTTCAAAAGCATCCGCTAGTGCAAACCCGACCCCGACTCCGAGTGTTAAAACTGTTGTCCAAATGGCCCTCTTGCGAAGTTTTTCGGCTCTCTAGAGATACTCCAAGATTAGAAAAAGTGCTGGTACCTAGGATAGGGTCGTAGCATGCAAAATACATACCGCAGTCGCAGCTCTAGCCCGGTTCTGGTAATCTCTTGCCTGCCTTTCGAGGCTCGCCTGTCGCTCGTCCGCGTTCTGCACCTCTCGCTGCTTTCCCCGTAGTGTAGATCTGTTCGAGGATATTTCGGTTTGTTTCCGTTGTAGCTGGCTTGCAGCTTGGCTCAGTTCGTTCGCCGCTCTCTTTGCCTCAGCTCTCTTTCCCCTCAGCTCTCCATTCGCGGCAACCTTTTTATGTTCTACCTGAGTAACCGTAACTTGTATTTTCTTTTTTGTGGGGTACAAATACTCGTTCTTGAATTCCTCAACTTCTTTGATATGGTACATGCTAAGGCCTAACAGGCGATCGCTGGAAGATATTGAGGCATCGAGACCTTGGATGACAACATTGAGTTGGGCGCTGAGCTTCCGAGTGATCGATTTACCAGTACGAAAAAGAAGGAGATTTCTGCCTTTCTTGGACTCCGAGATTAACTTGACGGTATTAGCAGCTGCCCTCTGGAGGGCCTCATGGAGAACCCATATCTCGGCATCGATAGCTTGTTTGGATTCAGCGTCAAGTTTGCTGAGACGGCTAGACGCAGCCTTCAAGCTGTTTTTGAGGTCGTTGACTTTGGAATGGAGTGACATCGTTTAGAAATCGGCAAATGATAATCAAGCCCTTGAAGACTATTGGGATCAATGGGATTCATAAGCTTTGGAGCAACGAGCTGCAATGATTATAGCTGCTGAATCCGCGATTATAATCCGACCAATCTATGAATGCCCATTTGTTGTAAAGGAGTTGCGCTCTCGGATCATCACAACATCCACTCCAAAATTCGACAAGGCGGCCGCTTTTCATATCTAACTACGCTCGCTAAAGATCATTGTGTCGGAAAAGATACGGCCGGCCAGCAGAAGGCCGAAGGCAATGAAGAAGAAATCAGCCTCACCAAACATACCCCGCAGTTGATGGTATCATCTGAGAATATCGTGTCAGATAGTACTTTCTTTCAGCCTTTATCTTATAATTTAGTCGCAAAAATACTGATTGCAAATGCATTTAAATGCCGATTAAAAAATGCCGTGTTTCCATGCACGTTGTGACGCCAAGCTTTGTGGTTTGCATCCTGAGTTTCGCAGCCTTGTTACACGAAGGTAGATGCTCGCGTTCGCTACCAGTATTCGAATACATTCCAACATGATATACAAAAGAAACATATCAAAGCTATCAATTTCGCCATCAGCACTAATGCAAGTCAAAAATCCTCAGTTTCTTTATTTCTTTTTCTTTTCTGACAAATAATGTTGCTATAATGTAACATTTGCGACGGTTTCCTGCCGGCTGGATGCCTACCCCGTCGATGCCGAATGGTGGATCCTACGCGATATATTGTAGCCACGCCTGGGATTGCGATATCTCATATAGTGGATCCCAAAGGATTCTCGCAGACTTTTGTGTATCCTGGCTTGGATAGACGGTAGCTCCTCAATCGACTTATAATCCTAACAGATGAACATTATCCATCTCGCCAACTATTCCCAAACCAAGGACCATTGCCGCCTCAAACTCAAGGAAGATATATTATTTTAACTTTCAACTGATACCAAATCCTCAACCATGTCTTATCGAGTCTTTGAGACTGCTGAGGGTACATCAAGCAGTCCAGATAGCGAAAATGCTCAGAGAGATGTCATCAAGCGATCTCTTCCCAAGCTGATTCAGAAGATTGCTGAAGAGGCAGCCACAAATACCAGCTGGGCACCGGCCCTTCAAGCGGCGCCAGCTGCAATTGCGGTTATGGCAACATGTCTTGTCGCCTCTACCTCGAAAAAGGCGGGCGCCATCGAGGTAAACCCTACAGGAGAAGTGCCAGGAGGCCAGACCGTGACTCTCCCGTACGTATTCAATATCGATCCTTGTGTGCTGTATTTTCAAGAGTTGGTACGAAATTCTTTCTATGAACATGAACATCTAACCTAAAAAAACCGTTTCAACCAAATTGAAATATTAGGCACAAGTATCTAAGCACCAATCTTCAACATTGTAGCGACCTTGGCCGCATCGCATTTACAGATGCGCAGAACTCCATGCATCGCCTACGGGGATACGCTGATTACATGACAGGAACTGATGGAGTGGTCAGTTCTCCCTAACCCAAAATCACGCTCTTGATGTTCCCGGCGTATCTAAGCTCTACGTTTTCACAGCTAACGAGATATGAATAGATCTCAAATATCCTCGAAATGCTAGAAGACGAGGAGGCAGCCCGGTACGATCTTCGCACGGCAATGGAAGACCTCCAAGAAAATGCCAATCGGTGCAAGAAAGAGGCGGGATCCATTCAGGGTAAATTCCAGATGCTGTTAGAGTTTATTATGGCCCTACAGAATGCCACTATTGAAAAACAGAGTAAGAAGAATATCCTCTCCTGCTTCTATTATTGGTTATTCGGAATGTTTTCGTTGACATCGAGCGATAAGTAGATGATACACAAAACAAGCAAAAGGAAAACAACCATCGCATTCATCGAAGAGAGCAAGAACGGAATGAACACATCAAACGTATCAAAGACTGTAGCACAGAGGTCAGCGAGCTTAAGCAGCAATGGAGCACTGCAGAAAGTGATTGGCGAAAGGCCAAAGAGCAACTGGAGGGTCTCGCGCTTGTTTCCGCTCTAGATACTGTCGCCGATGTCGACGATGAGAGGATAATGGGCGAGCCAGAAGTAGAGTATATTCCGGCAACTCAAGGTAGGATACACCCGTAACTCACATCAAGGATGTTACACCAAGCTTGAGCTAAACCTCATCAACGTAGAATCCGTCGGTGCTTTCAACAAGATGAAACACGGGTTATTGGGTAAATCGGCATCACGTAAAGCTGACGAAGCCCGCGTACGCAAGGAGGCACTGGAAGATCATGAACGGCGTCAGGAGCTAGAGAGAAATCGTCATGATCAGAAACTCGATAAGCTCCTCAAAAAGCGACAGCACGAGTTGAACGTGGCAAAGGAGGAAGCGCAAGAGCGCTTAAATACTTCACAGGCCACGTACGATTCTCTTCAAAAAAAGCTCGAAAAAGCAGAAAAGAAACTCGCAGCAACGAAAGACCAGCATCTGCAAGCAAAGTTGGATCTTGATGCTTCTAAGGCAGATCTCAAAGCACTTGCGAACGAAAAGCTCGAGTTGGTATGCGACTTCTCTATCTTATGATATTTCCATTAATCCATTCCCCAAGTTTGATGCTGACTTGAACTTGGACTTGCAGAAAGATATACTTAGAATCATCGAATCTTCTATCCAGTCTCTAAAACAGATGAAAGCCAATATTGACGAAATGTGCGTTTTTTTCACTGAGGTTTCTACGGAGGTCCAACAAACTATGGATGGCCCGGTGCAAAAATTTCTCAGCAAAATTGACAATGCTGTCGTGGCATCTGGAAACAAAAAGGATGCTCGCAAGATCGAGAATCTGAAGTTCCACAAGTTAAGTAAACGGCAGCTGATCGAGGCTGCCTTGAGGCTACAAGGAAAGCTGAGTATCATTGGAGATGTTGCTGGTATTTACGTCAATGTCAGCAAACTTTATATCAAACCAGGTATCAACAAGATGGAGGGTTTGACATATTTGAGTGAATCAGAATATTCATTCCGGCTTCAAGAGTTTGGAGAATGGTGTAACAATGCAATTGAGGAGATCGAAGGTTTCTCTAGAAAAGTAAGTCTCAAAAAAACTACCGGCCCATTGAGAGATTCTCAAACAGTCATGTCGTTACATTGGATACTAACACTACCACAATGTATAAAGCAAACCAAAGTCATGATTGACAAGATGGCCATAAATATTCGGGCGATCGCTCGAGAGACTCTTGCTATCGAGGCTCACGCATAATCGACGTTCGAAGTTCACTTTGGCACCCAAACCCGGAAGCGGTGTCAATTGGTCAATCATATTTCATCTTTTCAAGAATCGTTCAAAGACTTGTTGTGTCGGACGGCGTTTATCATGCTGTTCGTCTGAGCTATATTTTTGTTCGAGACATTTTGGTACGAGTAATAGGTCGTTTAAGAGGCTAATCATTATAATAATAATTCATTAAATGTTAGCAAAGTCATCTACTATGAGCTGTGCAGATACTTGTATTAAGAAAAGCGTGTATTCTATTTTAATCATAACTAACGAGGAATCAATGTTATATTTTCTCTATCCAGGATCCGTATTGTTTAGTGAAATTTAGCAATGTGGCTATCCGTCACATGAATGGTAGGAGCCACGAAAGCGAAAAACAGTTCCGCCCCGTTGCTTGACAGAAAATGAAGCAAACAGCCTCATAGTAGTGTTACGGCATCGACATCTAGTCAACGGGCTCGCCTTTCCTAGCAGCAATGGCTTTTTGCAGATTCGCTTCCTTTGTCTGGCTAATCCAGTTATCGTATGTCCCACTCTTGACCTTCTCCTTGACAACTCCCTTCAAGAGCTCGTGAATAAAACCCACAAAGTTGTGTCGCCTCAGCTCATTCTCTTTTTCCCAATCCTTCCTCTTTCGCTCCTCTCTTGCAAGCATCTCCTCGTCTCCGATCTCAACAGCCTTGACCCTGAGATCTTGAACCACGGCCATCAAGTTGAAACGGATCTCTCCGGGAGGGTATCGCTCCACACGTCTATGAATCACTGGGATAATTTTATCGCAGAATTCTTCGTGCGTACACTGACCATGCGAGATAGGTGCTGGTTGCAAACCATCGATTTCGTAGAGAACGCCGTTTATGGGTACATATGCGATAAAATGATAGAGATCATCTTCTTCGGTAGCCTGGCGTGTGCCTTCATCTACAAAGGGGCTGGAACGAGAGAAGGAGTTGTGAACGTCGCGAATGAGATCTAGATTGCGAGGTATCAGCCAAGGATTTGATATTGGCTAAAGGCCTGCCGCCTCGTCAAGCCACCGGCAATCCCGAAATTAACACTAAATATGGCACTTACCTGAATTTGATAACGCTTCTCCACGAAGCTAGAATTGAGGATTATTAATCTCATTTTAAATTGACCCTAGTATTTGCATTATTGGTGGGATGGCCTTACATCAGATGGAAACCCGTCTGTGAATTCTTTGAATTCTCGCAACGAATCCCCGATATCAACTTGCTCCCTATCCGCATTCAGCAGGACCGACAAGATTGCTTGCGTCGCACAAGCATTTTGAATGGTCTGATTGGCGAAGAACATGTTATTCGGGGCATCCAGGTCGTGCTTGCCATCTATTGGAGCCTCAGATCTGTTCTTGCCCATTTGGTATTTGAAAAGGAATATGACTCCATGAACAGGCCTGTAAGTGTTTCAAAAGCAAGTAAGAATCAGCATTGCCTCGACCGTTTCATCCCAAGGAGCGAATGAAGTAGGTCCCCGCTATGCCACGCTATAGCCGAAGCCCGGCGCTCTAAACGATGGTACCAAAGATTGATAGAACTTACGCTAATTGCTTGAGGTAGTCAGCTTCTAGAGCAAGTAGCTCCTCGAACTGGACACCTTGAACCCCGAGACTCTCGATCAAGTATGTGAAGACTCCCTAAATCCCATACCCCAAACGACCGTTCGAAGGCCCCAGGTCCCACGGTCAGCTCGGCCAGGATATTGCGGCACGTTAAGTCAACAGTAGCGATTTGTATATGCATTTTGGCGAACGATAAGATGACATCTGTGCCGGCAGTAGAGTTCCTTTTGCCTTGCCTGCTTCGCCGATAGCTATTCTAGCTATTCGGGCGAGGTTCGCGACATGGCAAGCATCTGTAAGATCTGTGCCGTTTTGGCAGGTATATATTCTGAATCCGCTTCTTGCATGATACCAATGGCGCAGTCGCCGGACCCGAGGGGATGGAACACGCGGCGAGGAGGGTGGGTTCACATACAGCATCGGATTCGATGGTGTGCCAACCGCCTGACTCAGCCATCCTTATAGACTACTTTCTGCCGCCCGAATGCGTCTTCCACAACGAAAATGGATCCCCGACGGCGTTCTGTATCCTGCTTCCCGTTTCTCGGCTGACCTCTCGATGTTGCTTCCTGTAGATCTCAATATAAGACGGCTTGCGTGCTTTTTTCGATGGTGTTGCTTGCAGCTTCTGAAGGTTGTTTATTGATGGAGTTGGTATCTTGGCGCTTTGCTTTTAGCTGACGTTAGCTGCGGCCAGACAGCGATTTAGGGGAAGGACGACAACACGAGTCGATAGTTGCACCCTGTCTCCCTTTGAGAAAAGATCTAGCTGCTAGCTGTCGGCCAGCCGTTCCTGCTTCCTTGGCTGTCTTATTTTTTGCCTGCATTTATGTAATTGAACTGCATTTAGACTTTGCCTAGCAGCGGGGGCCACCAGGAGACATCCTCGGAGCCTGCCTGGCGGCTTCCACCGGTAAGTCAAAGCTTTCCGCTTGAGTTCCGAGACTATTGGCATATGTACTGGAGAATATCATTTACGTTTGGTACATGCAAGCTAGCGTCTCGCAAATTTTGAGAGATCCTGGTGATAGCATGTGGAGAACTATTGGGGTCGGAATGCCAGGAGACCTTTACCCGAAAGCCGTTTTGACAGAACTTAAGTCCGAATGTATAAAGTATGTAGCTAACAAGGGTTTCCAAAAAGAAATATCACGGGACTTGAAGAAAGGGCGGGGCGGTGAAGATTAATCCCAAAGCTCCTGAATCATGCGTTCCTGGGCCTTAATATCTCTTTGGCCCGGGGTCAAAACTCGTCGGCCGGCCGAACCAGGCAATAGAGTGCCAAGTCCATGCAAACATTGGAACTTGTCAATCTAAGACTCGCTGCCAGGAAATCAAGCTTGGTCCGGACAGCGCTGCGTCGACAAAACTTCTCCCTCACCTGATACTACGTCCCCACATTTACCATGTTAACGTGCCCCTAGACAGACCTACGGGTGGGGATGTAAGTAGGGATGTCCATTATCGGCAAATAAGCATCGATGCACTGCATCAGCGGAGCCTCCTATGAAATGGACATCGACCCCTCACAAAGACAGTCTTCTGGTCTGCCTTAGCCATACAAAAACGTGATTTTGCCATTCCATGCGACTAGCGATTGAAGCCGGCTAATATAATCGCTGCGTGTAAACGGACCTTTTGACCCGTTGTAAACGACGTCGGAACCGGTGCGTGATTTCATCATGTGCAAACCCACACTTCTGTTTCCATACATTTCGAGCTGTCAAGCGACAGGAGGGTCGGAACGTCGATGGCCTCGTGCCGGAAACCTTGACTGAGCCACAGAATCTGGATTTTTCCAGCTATCAATCGCATCCTAGTGATCTCCCGATTCGAGCAGGAGGGTAGGGCTCGAAAGTTGGTAAGCAATTGGTCAATATTAATAGATGGCAATATCGAAAGTCATTAATGCCAGTGCGGTTGAAGATGCGGCACGGACCTGCAGAAGACTTTAGAAAGCAGCTTTCATGGTTGGTGGAACGTTAGCCGCCTGTCGTTCGTGGCTGCATATCAAGATGCACTACGCGTGGGTACCGTCGACATCTTTCTCGAGTCGAAGTCGGAACCTTCAAGTCCACAATGGCCATTCGGCCGTAGACTTTCGGCAACTTATGAAGATGCGCTGGCAGAAAACCGAATATTGTTCCACTATATTTAGGAATAATTTACTGCGACTCCGATCCCCAGATTTATGACCATTTTCAGCCTTCGCACCTCGGGTTCAGATCATATCTGCAAGAATGCTGCTCGTCATTAACTCCGCCTACACATGCGCAGCGATATGGGAAGCTCCACTTCAATGAAGTTCCCGCCTAAGACCCGGCTTCAATTCGATGGATACCACAATATTCGCTCTAGATTCCAGCCTTCTGTAAAGATTTTCCCCACAATATTTAATACATGTCGGAGGCAAAGTGCAGCTCTGGCAGATGCATCAGTGTCGGCCGACGCAGGATTATGTCGATATCGATGACGGTTTCTCTTGCCCGGCAGCCTAACCTGATTGTCTCGGAAACCGGGTCAAACATCAACCACAATGTCCCAAAATAATCAGAAATTCAGAATCACCGACGGATTCTGTTTATTGACAAGGCTACGGCTTACCACGACGCCTTAAACGTCAAATCGTCAGAATTTGAGACCGAAAAAATGACTAGAAATAGACTTTCAATTGGTCAATTGACAAAGCTCAACGCATTTTATTTTTCTTCCAAATCTTGAAACGGGATTTGGTAATTTTTTACAAAATCATTCATAAGCGTCGGAGCGATCCAGATTTCCAAAAATGGATAAGGTTCTTATGTACAGTCCATACAAATCAGGATTATCTAGCCGCCTGGCGGTCAGATAAAAAAAAATCAAAGAGTAGTGATAAGAATGCAAAAGCGCAGGACGCACAAGAGAACAGTTGGCGCAGACAGGTGCGTCGTCCTTGGCCCTGTGCCCCTCATCCGCATCTTGCATGCACATGTGATAAAAAGCTGAGTACATTCTGTAAACGGAAGAGTACAAGCTGGGGCTTTGAGAACTGTTGATTTTGATTTGAACGATTCGTCTATGAGATAATGAAACCTTTTTAATGAAACAACCAGGCAGAGAGGAAAAACACGGTGATATGTCTCTGCTGCAGCGACCTATTCGTAACGCCAGTACATGCAAAGAAAGCCAAAAGAACAACTGTACTCCAACGCAGCGGAAACTGTACCTTTACAGCTGAATAGGATAAAATAGAAAAAGAAACAACCTCGGCAGACAAATGGTATAGTGATAAACGTAACGAAAACCAAGGAAGAAAGCCCAGGGGTCTTAGTTAGCCGTCTTTGCTACTCCGCTCAGGAGAAACCCAATGCTCCCCGCAAAGAGCACTGGTTCTGTGGGAATTCCTCCAATAGCCTGGCAAAAACAACATCTTCGTGGCGAAGACTCTAAAAGCAACGCAACGCAAATACAAGGCTTAGAGTTCGGGGAGAATAAATCCGCGGAAAGTTGCCTCCTCTTTCAAAATCAAAAGCAAATGGGGTATGTGGAAGCAAATATTGAACAAGACCAAAAACATGAAAATGGGAATCACTGTACATCTTGAGACAAAGAAAGAAAAATTGGGCAAATAAATGTAATAGTAAGGGTAGGATTGGCTCGAGCCCTAAGGTAGCAGCACAAAGTGTCACCGCCTTTTGACGATAACAATCCCCCAGCAGTAGATTAGACTTGTGGGGATCTCCGTGGGGAAATGTAACGCCCCTTAGGCATCAGGCTAATTGACCACCATGGTGGAGACGATGTGTGGGACCTGGATATGAGAGGCTCCAGCCGTGATTTTAGTAATCGAAAGATGTCTCAGACATCTCACCTCCCGACACAAAAAGAATCTAGAATATAATGATTACAACCACATATATTCTGGCGAACTGGCTGAGCTGGCTGAGTTCAGAATCATTGGTTGTACATTGTTGCAGAAGAACTCGTACTCGTCCTAATTTTGTTTTTCATTTGTTAGCATGGGCAAATCTCACATGTCAAATTTTAACATTTGACGATAGGAGGAATTGGCTCACGAACGACGGGTCCATTTCACCGTGACTCTTGGGCTGCATTACCTGACGAGCTGCAAATGGATACTGAAACTGCATATTTTGATATGGTGTCTGTGTCGGAGTATGGACAGGCGAAGGAGTGGTATTGTAGTTGGAATATTGTTTGAACTGGTCAAAGTTTCTCGATTCATCGTAAGGGGACCACTGAGCAGCGGTCTCGCTCATGACTATTTCGAAATCTATCTGGGCATCGTATAGCCTGCTGGCTTCAGGGTCGTATTCCTCAGCTTGTCGAGTAATCCATCCATGTCGGCTTCGGTATCTAATGACTTGTTCCATTGGAAATTGCAAGAAAGCAAGCTGTCGGTTGTAGTCTACATTGTAGTCTGAAAGTAGCATTGATGGATGCAATAGTGCCGCGTGATTTCGTTGATACCTAATATGGCTGTGGATCTGTTCGATGGGTCCGAGGCACAGCGCTCCAAAGTACGCCGAATCGACGGCTGGGAAAAGTGGCTCTATCGCTAATAGTAGACCGTAAAAGTTCGCGAGGAAAACCATGACCATCGAATCAGACTTGGCTCGCCTCAGGAATGATAATGGAAGGAAGAATAGCCACGAAGCTAATGGGTGTATCATTTGGTATTCATGGTCGTGGTTTGACATTGGTAGCTGTGCCTCCAAATTGGTGAGGAAGGAAGATAAGGTCCTTAAGGCCTGTTGTTCGACAGGTTTATTGACGGCTTCTAGTTCAAGCTGTGCTAGAGCGGTTTGCGCATTGGCGATTATATGTCGCTGTTCCTGTAGGCCGGGTCTGGTTGTGAAAGCCTCGCCGGAATTTGCGTCTTCTAGGCTAGCTATGAACTCGCTGAACTCACTTTCATGCTTCCACGATTGCATGGATTGGATTATTATGGTGGTACCCCCCATTAAAGTCTTCCATGCATTCCTGTTCTGCCAGTCAGTATTTTCTAAAAAAATTATTTCTGGGAGTTCTGATAAGTACCAGTCAATTGCTTGCCAGGAAAGCAAGACCGAGGCTGCAAGACAAGCGTCTGCATTCGCTCTCGAGAATCTGTTCAATTCATCTTGTAATCCCTTCATTGCTACTCCTCCGTGCTGGAATGATATCTGTCTACTCTCTGCCGTTCCCGAAACTGAAGCTAGGTGCGCCGCTGACAAGGACAAAATAGCCTCCATGACAAACTCATGGCGGACAGCTAGTCTTAAGAATTTGAGACTGCGACGGATGCGTTAGAAATTAGTTTTCATAGAGTCTTGGAACTGGAACTAGAAGATATATATCTCACAGTGGAATCTCTCGTGCCCAAACTCTATACAGAGAGGGGTCCGCCATCTGCATGTGGGAAGCGATTCTCGATATATCGTGGAGTAGTCGCATGTCTTGTGAAGATCTTGGTCTCATTGTTGGTACGCCCTGTGCATCATATGGCGAGAGATGGGTTGCGCTTCGAAGCATTGGAACTTGAGATCGTCTCCAAATATCCTGGCTCATATATTCAGGCGACACAGGCGTCGACGGTGGCAGTGAACCACCGTCATCCGATGGCGGCGGGGCATCCATATAATCGCATCGAACGTTATGCTTGGTACAGTTTCGGCTAACATCAAAAGGCTAATCAGTAAGGAGATCTCTCAAGAGCCTCACTATAAGACTCTGGGTTCATGAAAAGGATCATGTACCATTGTGGGAACGTCTCGTCACACCGAATGTGCCTTCGCTTACAGGTTTTACAACCTTTACGCGACTTCGTGTGGCTCTTGCGAGATGGGTTCTGGCCGCCCATGTTGAAAAAAGCCGCCGGAAATTTCGAGGTCGTCCGGAAAGATTTACGAGAGTAGTCTATAAGATAGGTTGATTGAAAATAGGGCGGTTGTGTAATGTAGGATTGGTGATCGACTGGTAGAAGGTATAGACGAATAAGATTGAAAAAAGTGGAGGGAGCTTCTGTCAAAATAAAGTGTAAATGCAAACGAGGGATCCCGTAAAGTATTTAAAGTGAATGCAAAGATATCCAGTAATGTGAGACCTGTGGGTCCAAGCTTGGAGTTGCGACGTGCGAGGGCAGAGCTATATAAATTTTCCGTTCAAGCCTACCCGACAGCGAGTGGCGAAGCTGTGGTTCGAATATTATCCTTTGGCTTGTTAGAAGTAACTTCTTATTTAGTAGTCACATCCAAGCTATCCTGTCAGGTCTGTTCCGGAGTACAAATAGGGTAGTGTGAGGGGGGCCAAGGGGTGAGAGACAGATGTCGAGGATGTATGCATGTGGGGGACAATGCCGTTGCACCATCTGTAATGTCAAAAGCATGTACAGTACTCGAGCACAACTACGACGGGTACTGCTGCTTCTCTTTGGATGGACATTTAATGATATAGGGTGGTGTGCAATTGCTTTTTAGAAAGCTAACAGTTCTTTTTCGTGGATGGAACAGACTTTCGACTCGCGGAAGCCCCAAGATCTCCACTCGGACAGAACGGACGGCGCTGCGAGGTCCACTTCAAGCATATGGCACCAAGGGCCTCTGCAATGTGGCCAGAGGCTTGTCATGTCAGAGCTGTTTAGAAAAATAAAATATTATCACTGATCTCCCAACCCCAGTCCCACGCAAGATTTAAGAACCGTTTTTTTGGAGAAACATCGGTCCTGCAGGCACTAACTTAACCACACCACACGCCCAGCAGATGTGTGGCCTGCTGCTGGCTGCACTTGCCTGGGCATGGGTGGAACGCCTGCATGGTTTGTCAAGGACAGGGGGCTTGCACCAAATCATAGGGCGGTGCACCACACTGTTCCGCTCCAAAGCATGTTTTCTGGATTGTCGGTTGTTTATAGGTTTGGAGGCCTAAATCCCCAATATTTCAGGGCCATGGGAAGAGACGTTAAGGGTAAAGTTCACCGCAGTGGGCGGGATTGCAGCAAACAGGGCAGGAAAGCATGACTTTGCCGCGGGCACTCACATTAGCTCCAAGGTCGCGCACATTCTGACAAAAAAGAAGAAAAGGCGAGAAATAGGAGAGAACCCGACCTGCCTGTCGCGCGATTCCTAACCATATCCATTACTCCATTGATACTATCTTTGTAAAAGGAAGTTTTGTCATTACTGCTATCTCGGTCTCAAGATCTCACTTTCCCTCCGTTTATCGCAAATACATCCCTATCAGGGATTATCTGTGAGAGAGGCCTAAATCTAATTCTTGAGAAGCAGAACTAGATGACATTTCTGAGGCGCAATTCCGGGAAGCCGCTCTGATCATTCTAACGCCCTCCCCCTGGGAACTTATTTGATAGGGAGGGCCCGGGGTGTGACAGGGATTTTGAGAATCCCCATACGAACTATCGACTCATTCCGCCAAGGATTCGCTGGTCTTCTTGAAAAATGCAACGCTGAGAAACTCGGATACCAGTCTTCACAAGGAAGGTATAACTCGAGCATTGAAGCCAAATCCAGTCCAGCGGTGTGTGTGTGTAGGTGAGGTAAGCGCAATGACGACGTATCACACCTGCAGGCGCAAGACTACGCGTCAACCGATTTCGAATTAATTCTCCAAACCAGTAACAAACTGTTCCGATCGATCACCAACAAGACCTGCATGTATCTCCTGTTTTTGTGGCAATATTTTGCCCTGTGTTCCATAATTGATATTTAGATTATAGGCAGTTCTCTATTCTCTATAGCTTTGCCAGTTAATTCCATGCTGGTCGCAGGGTGCGAGATATCCAAGATCTTTAGAGCCATCGCCTCGCGCGAGCCCCCAAAGCAAAGGTTCCTGATGTTACCCTTGCACTCCATGCCACCGGGAACAATTTGCGGTGAGACTCAGAGCATGGACAGGGAACCGATCACCGGAGCCAGAACAAGCAAGCGTGATAGCCCCTGGGACAGGCTTGGCTAGGGCCTCCCGGGGGGCTGAGGCTCTCATGATCAATACACCCAGAAATAGGTGCACGAGATAGAAAGACATCGTAGAAGCCTCTTTTGCTTTCCAAAGATAATCGGCGGTTTCAGGGAAGCCGGTTTGAAGTTTCCGAACGACTCGAAACGGAAAGTCGGTACAGCTCTATGAATCTTCCAAATCTCCCAATATCTCGCCTAAACCCGACCCTGTTGATTCGAAGTCAAGGTCGGATCCCGTAACTTGCTCAGTCTGTGTGACGGGGAACATTCCTGGAGCGGCGATTTCCCCGATATTTTTATTTTTTCTTGCAGTTGCTTTGTTTCCGATGGCTGGGAACAGCTATATTCGGTATCCCAATAGCGGAACTTGCGCTTGAAGATCAACGCCCTATCGGCATGAGTTTGAATGGCCGCTGGTAATTGATCAAGCGCTTGCGCTATCCAAATCAATTTTTGATCTGAGGCTTTGCTGCATTACCTGCGCTACATGTCGAAGAAGGACACAGATAATTATCGAACCAACCACTTCCAATTGCCAATCGCTCTCTAATTATAACTAGAATACGAGATTTTGCAAAACAAAGCGATCAATGCTTCCAGCATGAGATCGATATAGAAACATTGCATGGTTTGCGGTATGTTTGAAGGGTGTTCTGGCCGTCCCGTACGCATGTGGCTGCGTAAGTTCCTTGCTGATTGCTGAGGACTGCGCAGCAACACATTAGCACAGACACCTTCGACTGCGAATCGGCAGGGGTATCTCATTGAAAGCCAGGTTCGCTACCGGATGACTAACTAATATTCCGTATGTAAGCCTCAGGACTGCCCTCGTTGTTTTCAAAATGGCAGTCGCGACACAAGCGATGGCGTAATTTGAACTGTTACGTGGCGCTACGAAGTCATCGAAATAGCTAACATGCGGCTCTCGTATTGAATACTAGTAGGGGATCGAGTTGGGCAAGTGGTGTCGCGAGTATACGGTATCGAGAAAGTCAAATGACAGTATCGGGATCCTAGCTTATCGATGTGACACTCCGCTTCTCCAGACTTCATCACCTTCACTTCATGACGATATCGCTTAGCCTGGAGATATTGGAATGCGGCGCTAGCATGTGAATAATCCAAATGGAATATATCGGAACTTCAAGTTCGGGCGGAGGCTTGTACTAACCTAGTCAATTAAATCATGACTTGTTAAACAAACCATAATTATATCCATCAACGTACCTTTCCGCGATAAGCTGGGACACTTGGTTTGTCATATCCGTCTATATCATGCAATCTGCTAATTTTAACGTCAAGGTATCAATATCTGACAACTCAACAGGTCTGCCGGTGTTTGTTGGGCGGGGACACCCCCGGTAATTTGGATCGGGTACCCCGAGTGACGGTATTCTTCAAATAGACCTACCAGATCAGATCGTTGAAGACCAAAACGCACCACGAGGGGCAGCATCACGGGTATCGATACGTATCAAATAAAAACGTAACAAAATAGCCTACGGGGGTCAGACAGGTACACTGGCCCCTCGGGGACAGATGTAACATGATCCAAAGGTGATACATATTCGATATTTTGATCCTCAACAGAGTCAGTATCAGCACAGGGCAAGGTCGTTCTTCAAGGATTTGGCATCCCGATGGCTGAGAAACCCGACAGTCCCCAGTCTAAGATCTGGCTAGTCTCTGGGGAGTCAACATTTTTACAACTTGCAAACCGGACGGCCAACCCCGTCGAAGGGTTTGTCCTCCCGATATTTAGCGAAATATCCGGGATCCATCGGACGTGGTGAAAGCTTTTGATGCCAGCGTTCGTTGCGGACGGCAGCGGGGAATGACGTTTCCTGTTAAAACGCTACGATCCTTCGTGCGATCTGATCTTGCGTTGGGACTCAAAGGTCTACTGTTATTTTTGATGGGGGTTGTGAGGCCGCCGCCAAAAGAATTTACGCTCACAATTTACGCAAAAAATCCTGCAGCTTTATGGTTTACTATTCATGTTACGCACGTGTGCGATGCACTGCTACATGTAGCTGGCACAATGTATGCAAAAGTGGGACCTTCGCGGTCCTTAGCTTAGTGATGGCTGCCAAACCTCTTCTGATTCAGCGACTTGTAGAAGTGGGGCCAAGCGAATTCTCACCTGATAATTTATTTCAGCTCTCAAGAAAAGCATCACCAATTTTTCCGGTAAAACGGTTCCTGTCCAAAAATTTTCTTCTGGATTCCAACCTCTTTGACGCCCGGCTTTATTATTGCAGGTTAGTTGAATGTTCAAGCGAATCGGGATGTCACCCTCACCCGTCTTGCTCCTTCTTTCTTCCTTGGTTGAGATATGTGGAAGACTAATGCAACCAAGTACCGGCTCGAGAGCTAATTGGACGATGACCTCGTATTCGTCTGTTATTTCCCACATGAAAAGACTGAAGAAATTGGTCGCAAACCCAGAGAAATACAGATGGTGTACTCTACGAGGATAAAAGGGGTAGAAATAGCTCAGCTAGCAAGATACCGATCGGTTTAGCCTTCTTCTCTCCGGCATTCTACCGCAAAATGTTGACAAGATCTCGTAGCGACGTCGGCGCGTTGCGTTGGAGGTGAAGTTGAAAATTGGAGTTGGGTAAAGATTTGGGACTGACGCAAGCCTCTCTTCAACTTCGCAGAATTGCAGCCTTGGTCCCTGCCAAATCTCACAAAATCGAATAGGATAAATGCACCAGAGACATTTAGAACTTCCATGGCTGCATGGAACTAGTCCCAGCCATGGCGCTCGCTCTGCAATTATGATCGACGGTGCATATGTGGTTCTTGATCTCGCGCCTGCTACATGTCATTTCCGTCATATCGATGCAATAGGATAAAGATTCCTACGATATGTCATGAGTCTTCGATATGTCGCACAGAGTCAGGTTTGTCGACGTTGAATAAAGCACTGACCCCTCAGACCTTGTGTTCCAAAGTCCCAGAAACTGAAAATCTATTGGCCAACTAGCTCGTTCGGTGCATCCTTCGAGAAGGATTCCTGCAGCTGGCAATTTAGTCCACCACCCACTGGACTTCATTGTGGCGCTTGATGACATGTTGAAGTACATAGCATTTATCATCACGTTGAAATCCAACCTTCTCGAACGATTCCCTCGTGTTCTATGCAGCCGCATCTTGCTTTCATTTTGGGGAAGAACTTAGGCTAATTACCCAACGGTCTGTGCGTCCGTTGGCCAATTATGTGAGCTTGGCTTTCTGGTTGAGGTTTTCTAGAAGCCTTCCATGCTGCAAAACGAGCTGCAACCTGCATGCCAGCAGGAAAAGGTCGGAAAGCTGCTTCGGGCAATCCTCCCCTCTCGCGTATTGTACCGAGGCGTACCGGTACAAGGGCCGCCTGTCGATATGTAGCTGGTCAACCTCTCGCTCAATTTGCGAAATTAAAGGTGTTCCCTCGCGTCGACCAAATGCATCTTCCACGTTACATACAGATCCACTGACTAGGAAGGCAGAATAATACGCATGTCTCCACGTTCATATCACTAGGATGCACATACAATTTGTTTAATCTTGAAGACAAGGATCAGTGTGTAGACACTTACAAGACCATTTGGATATGCCTTTTTCGAGAATCGTGCATGGAACGCTGCTGCAAAATCACTCGATCGCACTCAGAAGGAGGCTGGCGTTGCAAGCGGCAGAAATGGATTGCGAATTCCATCACTCACGTCATAAGAAGTTAAGACAAAATGTGGGGCGTTATTGGCACACGGATGAATTCTGGATGAGTGAGATCCACACAGCACTGTTCTCTAGGACTAGAACGCGACTTGGCCCGCTTTCACAACTATTCACGCACGGTTGCGCCTCTGATTTCGAGAATTAAATCTGAGGTGCTGGAAGCTTTCAATATATTAATATCTTGCCGTTTGTGCTCGTACTAAAACTGATAGAAACCCTGTCTGTGCGGCGGGGCCGCGGGGTTGGCTCGAAATGTCAGCACATCCGGCATTATTTAGCTCCAAAAATCGACCGAATCCGCGGAACCTTCAATATGCAGCCTAACTTATTGCAGGAGATTTGCAACAGGGATTTTGCCTTGGGCGGCAGGAACTATTACAAAGAAGAACTCAGTGTTATCAGGACCGATACAGAAACAAGCCCCCCCTTTTTACCTCTCACATCACCGTGCATGGTCCTATGTGAGTTCCCTTTGGTTCACTAAACATTTACCCCATCATCAAACTCCGTGCTCCGCGCTGCAGCCCGTGTTGCACAATACGACCCACCGGGACGAAAACAAAATGATAGAGGGAGCTCGAGCCTTGAATAGCGCCATATTCGCTCTCTACCTGCGGCTCAACTTCGGAATACCCCATCATGATATCCTTTCACCCTTCTATCATTTCCTTTGAGCTGCTAAATTTCTCAATCAATTTTTTTTTTTTTTTCTTTCTTTCCCTTCCTACACCTTCGGAAGTTCCCATCCCGAATACATATCTCCAATTTAACCCCGCGATATTGAGGGTTTTCTGCCAGGCATTAAGCTGGTATCGCGACTTCTGAGATTGAATTCTACCATCGAACGTGGTTTACCGAAAAAAAAGAGCCGGCCGTTTAACCGACTTCCTGTTATAATAAGTCTCGAACTGGTTTTTATCTGGATAAAGTGGGTTTAGAGGCCCCAGCTCAATTTGTCAAGTTGCACGGACGACATAATCCCACTCGGGAAGGCCGATCAGCCATTATGCTAGGCTTTTTCTATAATATAAATATGGTGGTTTAAAATGATCTTCACTAGGTCTTATTAGCCTGGTGGTATCGTGAGGTCTGGAAATCGATTTGACGAAGAAATTTATTTGCTAGATGCAGCAGCGTCAACATGATCTTGAATTTTAGGTGATCGAATAAAGCAAGGACCCTTCGTGATACACAAAACTGCAAAGGATATCGGATGAATAACGGCCGGGAAGATGCTTTGCAGACCTATAGTGCATGGTTTACTAGTGTGAAATACCTTGTTCGAAGTGGTTAATACCTTCCCAGACTCAGCGTCGATTGTTACGAAACACGGGATGTTTGGAGAACGAAATCGGTATATCACGCGAAGTTGTACATGTACAAAGCTCTTGTGCCACGCCAATATTTATGAATTTGTTCATAGCCTCGTATTTTCGCAAAACGGCTTGGTTTCCGGAAGAATTATGAGCAGGCATTCGGGCCAATGCGGTTTCTGCATTTTAGCTTGGGATAAAAGATCACTCAGTTCCACGGAAGAATTCTGGCTGTGTAGCAAATTGGCAAAGCATTCAGAAATAAAACCTGGATATTTTCAGATATGTCACAAATTCTGGCGCACTGACCAAGTCAAGTTGATAGGCATCGTCAATGGTAACCGGGGAGTTTTAGGATATATATGGCGCATTAGTTGGAAGCGTAAACACAAATCATACATTCGACGAGGTTCCGAAGAAACATGCAAACATTACCACCCCTGGGAGCTCTGACACTAACCATACCAGGTTCCGGGGTCAGTGCGGCAGCGGCATTGGTCATCACAAATTACCCGCATCTTTCGCTCTTGCCGCATTTCGCGCTTCCCGAGGAGTTGTCCGAGCTGAGGATTATATATTATGTCAACAATCGATTTCAAATACGACTTTCCAGTACTGTTTCTTGGAGAGCGGCCTAGTGTCCAAAATAAAACTGATACATTGATGCGAAGAGCTAAACTCAGTCGACCAGGTTATCCCAAAGCCTCAGCGAAACCCTATTATTGGAAGCTTTCTCGTATTCTGTCCTGGTTAATCCGGCTCAGTATTAGCTAAGCCACTTTTGACTATTTACAACGAACAACACAAAATATTTTGGAGCCAACGTGACAGAAAATAAATCTTACAAGTTCGATAGTCCTATTGAGCTATTGATCTTTTATTTTGGGCATGCAAATGCGAAAAATAATGAATTGCGCGGGTGCCGCGAGTTGAGATGCAAACTTTAGGCTAGAAAATGGTATAGTTTGAAAAATATGCTATATCGGCACCGTGATTGGCCCCATTGTAGGCAATCTCCCCTCGTCCTCGTATACCCGCCACACACTCGCTCCTTTGCACCAGAAGCATGATTTCCTCCGTCAGATGCACGTAAGCCCGTTGAGCACTTCCTAGCACTTCTAAAATCACACTCGGGTACCGTGACTTGTTTGTTTCTCCACATTAGGGCTAAGTAAGCATGGCACGATCATGTAATCGAGTGAAGAATTTAACATCAACAGCTATATTTGCCATGCTAAACTCGCTTAGATTTCCTAGCTTAGATCAACTAGACGCAAAAATTCCCAGTCCTCAAGCTTCAGGTCTTCCTAAATTTACTTCGATACATATGCTCTCGCAGTGCTGACATTATCGCAATACCATTGATGCCTTCAAGAGCTTCAGGCAGATCTGTCCGCCTCCCGTACGCGTGTGTTATTTATACGACCCGAACAAATAGCAAATAGAGGATGATAAATTTCAAGTCCTTGGCCGGTATCATCCTGGGTCGCCGGCCTAGCCGGAGGTGAGACCGTCGGCCTCCAGAGCATCCCCGTGCACCTCGACCCGGACGTACGACTGTTCGGGCCCTAACCTGACGAACCTGGAACATATGTCGAACTTTGGCCCCACCGGTGTTACTTTTTGGCAGTTCGTTTTCCCTTTGAAGATAGAATCACGGCAAAGAACTGACTAGCATCCGATCTCGACAAACAATTGGTCCGTGGATCTCTCCGGTGGGTCCAACAATCCCCATCATATATTACACCTTCAAAACCAAGGCCCTTCCCACTCTCGTCTAGATATTCCTCTTTAGACCACGCAACCCCGCGAACTCAAAGTTCCCGCGGGACAGTTTGTCATGACTTATTCTGCATGTTACAATTTCAAATTTCCTAATATCACGCAGCTCGACGCTTGAGTTATCCAGGGATCGGTCCGCTATCCCTCAACCTTGCATCTCCTGCATGTGCCAACTGTCATTTGCCTCCAAGGCAGGAAGCGCAAAGATCTCTCGAAACCTCGCCAACTCTTTATTTCCCGCTGTTCCGCAGCAGGACGGGAGAGACCAGAGGATGCAGCTAGATAACTCCACGCAGATATGCATAGGCTTAACCTAGCGAGCTGCAAAGCTGCAGCTAGGCAGTCTTCCATGACCCACACACACTGCCCTCATGGTCCCGTTGAACGGCTAGTTCCAGACATCGAACGGCCTACTCTATTTACTGTTGAGGTATAGATGTCAACCCTAGAGATAAGGATTTAAAGTAAGCTTAGTATTTTAACTTTCTGGTATATGATTTCAGAAACAACCACGTATTCGTATACCTACATTAAAAGGATTAACTGTATAAAATCCCATGACTATATGGTATGTATAGAGTTTATCTGGTCTCAATGGTGTTTGGGCTCCTTCAGTCCGATCTACTACGTTCGCCCGAAGTCCAACCAGGTGATTCAGACCGGGTGGCTCCATGAGCAAGCTGTCTTCGCCCGGGGTGCCATGTCTCTGTAGATGGGCTGAAGAGAATCCGACTACGTGCGAGCACGCTTGCACCTATTCATTCAACCCTAACCCTGGCGGTGCAAGGACCCACCTGTATACCTTTGACGAGACATTTTTTTGTTCGTGGTTGCAGATCACAAGCGGCTCCATCGGAGCGAGAACGAGAGTGCTAGCCCTACATACATGCCCCCCCATATGCGCTACCCCCTTCCACTTTGAACCGTAACAGCTCTACCTTCCAAGTTTTCCCCTACCCTTTCCAATTTAACGACTTATACTCCACGGAAACAGCACAAGAACCCACCTCGCTAAACCCGCCTCAAAGTGGAGTATTTCTTTTCTTTTGAAATATCTTGCAAAATAGGCTATTGGAGAAGTCCGTGATCTTACGTGGACACCACTAGAGCATCCGAGTAACTCCACATTCCAGCTCCGGTTTTTTCCTTATTCACATATCCCGCCTCTTCTATTCTCTTCCCCAGCTTTTTGCCACGAGTCGTGAACTTGCGCACATGCATATATGCCTGGTTTTGAACCCAATTAGATCAACGTATCACATAGCTCCCTGTTACGACTTGCGGTTTTCTAGGCTATTTTCTGGTCACCCCTCATGCTCAAGGGTCAAGGGCATCCTTTGAGCTGGAAGGTCCCTAGTAATTTAATGCATATATTCCTTTGGCCCCGGTGAACTAGGTCAACAGAGTGAAGAATAATATCCCCCCCCCCCCCTTAGACCTCCCGCGGACCCGAGCGTTAAATTCCCATCTTCGTCTGCGACGACTATAAGACACCATTCGGACCATGTAGGTGCGTTTCGTAGGGATCAGACCTGATCATAAATTCTACAAAGGGAAACTAGACCGATGAGGTTATTCGGATGGTTGTCTTGCATCATGGGCCGTGAGTCTAAATATGGTTAGATTATTTCGCTGTCGTTCGTATCGGCTCGCACTCGTCGATTCTATCTATGGTTCATTGGTTGGGGGTTTGCCCTTGTGTCTTTTTCGCTTATTGCAGTCCCATGCGCAGAGAAGGAGCCAAGTCAGGTACAACCAAACACATAAAACTTGTTGCTCTTTCCAAATTTCGTCTTTACGACACACGGGTGAGATATCATTATCGATACGCAGACTTTGATATAAAATTGTCAGACCACAGTTATTATTGGCGCCGAGTCTCAGGCCAGATCAGCGGTGCTGCATGCGGCAGCGAGTCTTTCGTAATCCTAAAACTAAGCACCTACCGAATAAATCACTATGATGCAACACCATGCTCGTATAGGTCACCTGGGCCATGTAAACTTCGTATAATGGACTACCGCTATAGCACTCGCTATTGATATCGTTAGTTCTTGAGCTCAAACATCGCGATATACGTCTTGGCTTCAAGCACATGCGAAAATAAAATTACACCTTTGAAGCATTATTTGTCCTTCATCGCCAGCAATTTCTTGATTCAACGTTGCATTGTCGCCGCATATAAGCTTTTATCGCATTAAATACGGTCCTACCGGCACTTTTGACGTCGCTCCGCGGCGATATCGCAAGTCTCCGCATGCCTCGAACGTCAGATTATAGTTAAGGTTACACACGTAGTCGATCGATCGGTGTATCTATGTCTTGTTTTAGATTTTTGATGGTTTCTCGTATCGAAACCCGCCGAAGTCCGCCCCCCTCCCGCCCCCTCAAGCTTCTCATGTACGGACGGTACGTATTCGGGTAGCTTGCGTATAATTATGCACATGTGCGCATATACATATCTCCACTTTCAGCGTTTCAAGGCAAAAAACCACGTTTTATACCACGTATGCAAGGTTTCAAAAAGTCGCCGAATCTCGCCAATGACGATGCGATGCAGGTGGCATGCATGGTTTCACGGGTTCGTAAAAAACACGTACATGTAAGGTACATGATGCCGTATTTCTTTTTCGTTTATCTAACCGGTATTCGAACACTTGGGATGCAGATATGCTCTGCACCTTCGCAATTTGGAGGGTTGTATTTCCGAGGAAAGTCTATACGTCCGGGGTAGCTAGGGGGGGCTAGCTAGCGTGCGGACGGAGTTGTAGACTTACAGATTCGGTACAGAAATGATTTCTACCATATTTAGAAGGTCCTCACGTTAACACCGGCAGCGGATCCGGTGTTCGGTCAATGCATGGATTCAACCTACCGATATAGTAGAATGCCCGGAATTAGGATGTGACGCTTAGCTAGCTCTGGGGCTCAGAAATTCCCCGTGCAGGCTTCGAGCTTTTGTTGTGACACTATTGACTGTGTCGCTCATGGTTATTCATGCATGTGATGGATTATCATATTCTCGGACATTTATCTGCGCAGCTTTTGGAATTCAAGGTCAATTCGGTCTCGTAAAGCAAATATTCCCTTTATTTCGTGCTTCCTCGTGCCAATTGGAACGTCCCGAATCGTCAGGATTCAAGACGTAAGTAGAATTGGTCTTGATACATTGATTCTTCTCCTACTTTGCCATCAGGTAACCAAAACCAGGTTAACTTGATAACTCTACAAATCAATCTACTGTTTGTATCAGATACCATCAATACTACAATTGATTAAAAATCGCTTAAACTCCAGAACCCACTGCGTATATTACTCCACCAATGCTTCCTAATATATACGTAATATAGTAAACTTGAATAAGAAACAAGTGCCAAGAGAACGCACACAAAAATATATCACTAGAGGTACACTTGTAATAATGCAAAAAATGGAAGAAGAAGAAGTACGTAGGAAGCTATGCGATAAAAGTCTCGCAAAGGAAATGCTTCAAATATACATTGTACACAGATGAAAACATATACAGAAATACATATGAAAAAAGAGACGCCTTGCCCAAATGCCCATGGTTCCCACGTGTGTAAACCGGTTCCACCACCTGAACTCCAACAGAAAAATTATAGCTTGAACAGAACAAAGGGAATTTAAATAGGATATTATAAAGAGTAGAATGCAATCATGAGGTGTTCGACGATAATGGGCATCCGTCAAACCTGCTCAAACTGCTAGGTGATTGAAATTGGTGATTATACGGTGTGCCTGAACGGCACCGACATCGTGTCTTGACCCATATGGCCTCCGTCGCCTGCTGCAATCACAGACTCGATGTCTAATATTTCTCTTTCCCAACAATCCTAAACGTCTCCTTCGTCTCGTTCTCCCCTTTGAACTATATCCCAAAACACTTGTTAGCAGTCCACTCTTCACAAACAGCCCTATATCAGCACAAAAGCTCACCTGCATCATGAAAATACTGCTCCTCCCCGCCACCCCCGCCATCACCAAATTGGGCACGAACCCATCGTCCTCCATAGGAACGTGCACCGCGATCCCCGTCCTCGCTACCCTCTCGAAGCAGCTCTCTCCCAACACCACATCCATCAACGTATTCTGCCCCTTCCTATCCCTTACCACTATTCTCTTCTCGTTTGTGTTCAATCCGCCGCCGCCTCTTGCCGCATGCCCCGGAGCTGGGGTTATAATGTTCAACCGACCCGGGCCGAGATCAGCCCATTTGGTCGCGTTCTCCCGTTTCCACAGCTTGATTTTGAGATTGGATACATAACCGGTACCCTGATACGGCGCTTCCCCGCCAATACCTGTGATAGGGATGCCACCAAGCGGGTTGATGATACCCCTCGGCCCTGCTAAACCGCTAGAGGTGCTTGAAGAACTCATCCAGCTGCCCCCGCTCGAAGACTTGGTCCCTCCGAATATCGAGCTCTTCAAGCCCCCCTTGAACGCAGAGAACGCGCTGCTTAACGAACCTAAACTGCTGGTCTCGCTCATGATGATGCTGGCCGCTTCGCCAGGTAACCCGGATCCGTTGGCGTGTCCGTTGGCGGGATCCGTATTCGTGGCCCGGTAACCCCTTACGCTACCGTTGCGACCGAGTGACCCTTTTCTCCCGAGACCACCGGCCCCTCCGAATCCGTTGCAAGCATTGATCCTCGCTGTGTTAATTGCATTATACAACATCTCGCAATCATGAGGACTTCGACTCCTAAACATCACGGTACCGCCCTGGAACTTGGCTCTCGGTCCGGCCCGAATGGACAAATCAACCGCTGTACCCCGTCTTATCGGTGTAACAGGTGTGACCTCAAAGCTCAGCAGCATCCTGCCCTGTCCTCCGTCCACGTCCACCTTGTAAACTTCGATAAAGTTCTCGAGCAGCGCGATCCTGTTCTCCTCCTCAGAAATCTTCTCCCACGCGCCCTTCGGACTCCACGTGAACACGAACGCATTGGCAGCGTAGCCCTGGATTGAGTTCTTCGCCGAATGCCTCGGCGAGTTATTCCGCTCTCTCGTGCGGGTCACCTCCTCGTACTGTGTTGCCGGTCCGTCTTTGCGTCCTGCGGAATGCAAGTTGCGACCGAGAATCATATTCTCAAACATCGGCCCGGGAATGTCCCCATCTTCGTCTTCAATCTTTGGTGGCGCCTCCGAAAGCTCGTCGTCTGATCTTTCTTCCTCCACCTCTTCCTCCACCTCTTCCTCAGCCGATGAACTTTCCGTCTCCGAATCCGTGATGCCGTCGCTACTCGATTCCGTCGCGCTGGAGGGTGCGTATTCATGCTTGAGCGGAGATGATATCCTTCTCTTCAGATTACCTCTCACCGACGTGACAACCTGCTTTGGTTCAGCCTTTGAATTCCTGACCGTGCTCCCCGAAGATGTCGAGCTAACACTTCTCAGATCATCTTGAGAGGAAGAAGTATGTAACGGCAGCGGTGGCGGTGAATCATCATCATCCTGCACAGATGCACCTGATCTGCTAGATCGCCTTGAGTGACCTGACGAAGCGGAACTCTTGACCGGATCACCGGTCCTGGTCGCAGACGACCTGCTAGATCCCGTGGAAGTGGTATCCGTGGAACTCTCAGACTCGCTTCTAGCGCGTCTTCTGATCCCGTCTGTGAGCTCATACCTGCCCGCCTGTTTGCCGTACTTCAGGTCCTCATCGGTCCAAGAGAGGATGCTTGCCTCATCAGCTGACAATGCGTCCTCGTCCTTCTCATAATCTTCCTGATGACCCGGCGACGATGGTGGCGAGTTGACAATCTTGAACGACAAGCTCGCGGCCTTTGGCGGACTCTTTGGTGGACTCTTTGGCGGTGAATGACTCCGCAACCGTAAAGGCGAACGTCTCCTCGCCTTTGGTGTCGGCTCCTCTTCCACACTCGCCGGTTGCGGCTGCATCGGCGACGCGGGCGCTGCTTGCTTCTTTGCTTTAGCAGCCACCTCTTCCTCCTTCAACCTTCTTTGCTCGACCCTGGTCCTCCGCCTCTGCAACCTCTGAGGTCCGTACGAGGCACTACTCATCGGACTGATGGTAGACGGTGGCGGCGACGCAATTCTCTTCTTGTTCACGTAGTGCGGCATCATCTGCACGATATGCGGCAACTCCCCATAAACAGGTACGGCCAACGGCCCACCATCATATAAGTCGCTGAGCCCGGGTATGACAACCACTGCAACGGTCGGCTTGCCCGGCTTCCTACCCTCCGACATCAACGCCGCATCCGATTCGGGGAACCTATCCCTCTCGCTGATGACGCTCATCCCGGGAGTGGGCGGCTCCGAATATCCCTCCAGGATCCCCAGATCTGTGAGCTGCGCTTCAATCTCCGCCGAAATAGTTCTCGTCTGCTCCTCCTTAGGTACTACGGGCGTGAACCCCAGATCTAGGTTCTCCAGCTGCATCCTGCTCGCCTTGGAAACCTCGTCCGCCGCCGCCCCGAGCAGATGCAACCACTCCATCTTAATCATGGGGTCGGCTGAGAGCGCCATCTTCTCCCTCCACCTGCTCCCATCGCTCAGCCTCGCATCGACTTCCAGCACCATATCCCCCTCCTCAACCCCTTGCTTTGCACTAATCCATTTGACAGGTAAGGGTTGGAACGCCAACCACTTTCTCCCTTCATCCTCCTTCGAAATCTCGCAGATCATCAACTCCGCGTTCTCGCTCTTGTTCTTCCCCTTACCCTCGTCCCTGAGATACAATTCCACAGTTTTGTTGAGCACCCTCCCCAACGAATGCTCTAACCTCATCTCGAATATATCCCTGGCCCTGACCCGTCGGTTGGGCTCGATGACCACCCCGTAACAAATCTCTAACGTCTGCAGATCCCGTACGCGGGAAGCATCGATACACGCCGCCGCTTCATCTTCCAACCGCGCGCGTTCCTCTGCTACTTTGTGCCTCGCGGCACCGACGAGTGCTTGAAAGGATATGAAGGCTTCCTCCGCTAGTGGGCTCGGTGAGAGATAGTTTATCCGCTGAAAATCAAAAAAGTGCATGGGTAGTACGCACGTCATTAGCATTCTGTTCTTCCGTTTCGTCCCGCACTTTTGCTTGTAGAAGCCGATAGAGTAGAGCATCAAAGAGACGGCCGAGGATGATATGCATACAACTGCCTCAGCGGCTCCGAGCCAAAGGGGTAAGATGAGAGGGGAGAATGATGGGCTGAGGGAGTCTCGTTTGGTAGACGTCGACGACGGTCTACGAGACAAGGATGGAGGGCGGACGGGGGCAAAGAGGGTGGTGCTGGGTGTTAGGGATAGTAAAGCCATTGGGAGAAATTTGCGTGCTATAGCCAAAGCTAGAGCACAAACGAGGGCAAGAGAGGATAGAGAGGCTATTAATTTCAGTTGTCGCCAGAACGAGAGCATTTTTTCTCTCTGCGTGACACGTCCCCAAACGTCATTGCTATGCTTCTATGACTGGCGACGGCAAATTCGCAATAGCTTCTCCGAAATGTGTAAATTTAGGGAATAAAAAGAGAGCGTGCTAACTCTCGAAATGCAAGAATGCACAGAATGTAAAAGAATGCAGAGAAACTCTGGGTTGTTGCCCAGTTCGGGCGGGCGCTAATAGCCCGGTACACGGAATATAAATATGAAAAACGTACCTTAAAAAGCTTTGTGAGGACCCTTGTTCTCACCAGCGGCCTTTTTAGCAAATACCCGACATCGATCGCCTTGCCGCTCTTTCCTGTTCCTGACAGAGAATCACCGCCCCCTAAAATACCCGCCGATCCGATGCCGTTTCCAGAACCCTTTTTCTTCTCAATCGCTTCCAAGACCTCGGTGTTGATCACCACCTCGTCCCAGTCCATCTTCCAGTACCTGGTGTAGTCCTCGTAGACGTATTTCGCCGATTGCGCCCATTTTAGGATCCCCTCTGGGTCAGGCGCGTTAGATTCGTCTATTGGGCCGGTCGTGGCAGCCCTTATGGCGTCCGCCAGCTTGTCGTGTATCCCGTTAAGGCGCTTTAGCCCAATGCTAACGTCCACGATCGCTTTTAGAGGGTTATTTTCAATAAGCTTTTCCGGACTCGCGCGCTTTCCTGCCGCGGCCTCCAAGTCCGTCTTGGCAAGTTTGGCGTCTATGAGAACGGGGACGATACGGTGTTCCAGAAGCTCCAAATCTTCCGTGTACGACAGCTCTTCCGTCGCCAGTTCCACTAAGAGATCGTGAAGGGTCAAAGTCCCCACGACCACTTTATTCTTGACCGATCGGATGGATCTAGTACGACCAGATTTAGAGCTTCTTATACTCCGAATACTCTTTGCTCGCACCGAAGATGGCCGGCGTTCCGAAAGGATGGAAATGAGATCAGCCGTGCTCTTGTAACGCTTGATGCCAGGTCCCTTCAAAGGCTCGTGAACAGAAACAAAGTACTCGTCTCCCGGGTCTTCGTCTCTTGCGAGATTGGTATGTGCAGCGGGCGATGTCAGCGAGCGAGTGAGACCAGATGACATGTTCTGGCCGGGGAGGTTGAGATTCGCATCGTTGGGAAGATTCCGGTGAATCTGAGAGGTTGTAGCTACCGAATGATCAGAATAATCAGAGTGATGCGAGGAGCGGGACGTGATGGAGAATTGTCTGGCTGGAGGTGACACGACGTCTGCAGGTGGTAGCGAAGCAGCGGACGGCTGCCTAGTGACCGGGGGAGAGATAGGTTCGGCTGCGGTACGTGGCGCAAATGAGAACACTCTATATCCTCCAGGAGGCGACGTGGGTTCCGAGCCGTCTGTTGAGAGCTGAGAGGCGGACTCCTCTGGGATGGTAGCCTGGAACGGTTTTCTTCGGCGCTTCCCAGACTGGGATCCAAAGAGATTTATGCGGCGCTTGGGAATCGAGAAGATGGAGGAGTTTTTAGAAGGAGTCTCAGGGGATGAAGGCGGCGACAGTTTCTCCTCGGGTGACGGAGGCGGTGGTGGTTCTCGGATCGGCTCTGGAATGGGCTCGGGAGCAGGTTCGGGAACAGATTCGGGAACATGCTTGAGAACATGCCTAGTGACAGGCTCTGAAACGGACTTGAGGACAGGCTTAGTAACAGGCTCTGGAATAGGCTTGGGAGAAGGCTTTGGGATTGGTTTGAGGAAGGCCTTGTAAATTGGGATCTCTTTCACCGGCTCAGGAAGGGGTTCGGGTTCAAAAACCACTTTCGCGGGTTTCTTGAAGTCTGCGACACGGAACGTGATGTCGTTATGCGCTGGCAGCGGCGGCGGCGGCGGACTTCTTTCCGGCGGCGAGAAGGTCCTCTTCTCTAACAGAGGACTCCCCCTCCCCACCTCTGGAGTGGTCTCTCGGGTTCTAATGTCAGATTCTTCCGGCTCCGCGGACGTCGAATCTGTCAGAACTGTTGACGAAACGTTGGATTTATCCTGGATATCCTTCTGCCTGATATCATTCTCAAAGATAATTTCGCCAAACATTTCTCCCATGACCTCCATAACCGTCGCCTTTATAGCGGCCTGCATCTCTTCCTTGGAACGTAGTGCATCAGGACCAACCCTCTTCTGCACTTCTTCGACCATAAAGGTCTCCTTATCCTTCCGCTTTTTCTTCGCCCGGGTGGTGCTCCGCTGAGTGGCGCGATCGATCTCGGACATGATCTCTTGATGTCTCTCCTCTTCGCGCTCCATGCGTCGTTGTTCGTCGATGCGAAGGCGTTCGCGTTCGAGTTCTACCCTTTCGATTTCCCGTTCCCGCTCAGCTCTCATCTCCTCGATGACCTTGAGTTTCTCTTCCTCTCTTATACGTTCAATCACCCTTGTTCGCTCCTGCTCCCGTATCTTTTCTCTCTGTCGTCTTCTTTCCTCTCTATCCCTCTCCCTCTTCTTTTGCTCCTCCTTCTCACGATGCGCCTTGATATCTAGCTCTCTGATCTTCTGCCTCTCTTCTTCTCTCTGTCTTTCTTCCTCTAGCACTGTCTGCCTCTCCTCCTCTTTTATTCTCTCAATCTCCTTTTGCCTTTCCTCCTCTCTCATTCTCTCGAGCTCTTGATACCGTAATCTCTCCTCTTCCCGTATCCTATTCTTCTCTCTCTCCATGAATTCTTCCCGTTCGACCTGTCGCTGCTTGTGCCGCTCGTGTTTTTCTGCTTTCGTAATCTTTCTTCTCAGCGGTACAACCCTGATACCATCATCATCCAGCAGGCTGCTGACGGGCGTACCCTCCCTACCGGGGTCGGAAGTAACGCTCATCGAGGTGTCTTCGAGACTCTTAGCGCTTGGCTTCGATTTCAAGCTATTATAGCTGGGAGGTTCATCATCCAGGCTCTTCATGCTGATTTGCGACGCCAGTCCCGCAGGTGCAAATCTAGCATGCACAGGCAATGGCGGAGCCGCATTATCAACAACGGCTATGGGCACAACCGCCAGATCCTCCGTCGCCTCCAAGTCGGCGCCGGGAATCTCCACAGTCGTTGCGATTTCGGTCCCAATCTCCGTTGCAGGTTCATCATCGTCGGCCACTCCTCTTCCCCTCCTCTTCCCCTCCGCCTCCTTCCCGCTCTCGTGTCCCGAAACCGCAATCAACTTCTTCTTCCTCCTTTCCTTCCTAGCCCTCATAGCGTCGACATCCACTCCTTCCCTCGGCACCCTCTTCTTCTTTGTCTTCTTTCTGACAACTTTATCTTCCGGCGCACTGTTCCACGCCGACTTGTCCTCCGCCCCGCTAACTGCATCTTCCCACTCCCCGGCACCATCCCGGTTGCTGACCACAGATCCTGGCCGGCTGCCCTTCCTGGAACCGGCGTTGGAACCGTACCCGCTCAACGCCGGCGGCGCGGGTAAAGCCAACGGCTCGAGGCCCCATCGGGCGCTGCTAGTCTCCAACTCGTCGAAATTATTCTCGTTGGAGATGTAGTCCGCCAGCATTGTCCTCCTCTTCTCCGGATTTCGAGAGCCACTCCTGGGGCCGTGTTCCTGAATCGCAGGTGGTGGTGACGTAGCAGGGTTTATCGGCGGGACATAGCTGTTGGCAACTTCAGCTTCGATAACCCCACCACCGGACGCCTGCCATTTTCGGACCCGTTCGCGAACATTGACTGTATCGTAGGGACTGTGCTGGGGTCCCAGGTCCACCGGTGGTTTGATACCGCCTCGTCCGGCGCTGGTTTTACGGACCGAGGTGCGACGGGATGGAGGCGGGGAGCGACGACCTCTGGGCGGGGAACCAGTGCGACGAAGGAGGGAGCCGGTGGTCCCCATGAAGCGTTTGGATATCGAGAGGACGCGGCGAGAGGTGACAATCTGGGGTTTGGTGTAGCGGGTGTTGGGAGCATGGTTGTTTGCGAGATAGGTGGAAGGGTCAGAAGGGGTGGATGTAGCTACAGGGGAGGAAGGAACGGGGATCTGTTGCTTTGTCGGAGAGGTAGGATTGCTGTGGGGAGAGTCGAGGGTAGCGAACATGTCGTTCGGGTCACGGAATTTGCGTTTTGGCAGCGGGGTAGCCATGGTTGTGCGTACCTCTCTCGCAGAGGAGGCTTCGAGGTTGATACTGGTATTGTAGTAGTATAGCTCGGCAGGGTCGGATTTGATATCGAAATGCGGTAATGATGAAATGTAAAACTAGACGACGGTGGCCTAATGCGACCATATCATGTTTGTGACGTTCTCCGAGCGACTGCAAAAGGTGTACTGATGGTGGACTGTGATATCCGAGCTGATGTTTACATTTGGTGGTTGGAGCGGTTAGCGATATTCCGTCGTGCGATAACGGAACATGACAGGGGATAAGATACAAACCTAATAGATGCGAGTGTAGAATCCGAGAGAGAAAGCGTATGCGACAAACGTCACGGTGGCTGGCAGACGCGAATGTAAAAGGTGCTCGACAGCGACAGGACTCCGAGATGAGGTTCGAAGGTGATGATGGTATCTTTGGGGGAGGGGGTCTGTGGTGGGGCTCAAATTGCGTCGGTTCTCGTTCACCCGCTCGCTTGTCCCAAAACATCGACGCAGGTAAACAACCCCGGTCAGCCACGCCAATGCAGACAAATCGACCAATTTCAATTCCAGTCGGAGACATCTCGCAGGTTGCGTATTCAACTACCAGATAGATGGCTCTGGGCATGCCTGGTACGTGATATTATCGTCCATTGTGAGTTTGTTCGTTCCGCGACGACAAAGGAGCAAAGTTTCCAGTCGACGCTTCATCTATTGCCGTCGGTTGCCGAGGCAACCCCATACAAAAATCGTCTTTGAAATCTGAACATCTGAACATCTGAACATCTGAACATGAACATCTAAACATCTCAGATGGAGATCTCAATATCACCGTATGTACAATCCGTTCGTGTTCTAGGCGGATATACGCTCCTCCTCCTCCTCTTCTTCCTCTCTCGTCTTCTCAAAGATCTTTGCAATCATTTCGTTCCCCAACCTCGTCGCCTCCGCCACCCTCGGCGCAAAATACGTCTGCACCTTCTCAAACCTCTTCCTGTATCCTTCAAAGTCTCCAAATCCCACCGCATCGCTCCAGCCCTACTCAAAAACAGCATTAGCGGATATTCATCATCTATTTACCCGCCAGCAGTCAGCCAAATAGGGGAAACCTACCCTCGCGGCAAACGTAAACTCGATATCATCCATCCTAAAAGTATCATCCTCCATCGCCGTCTCCACGCACTCCTCCAACAACTTCCTATCCCTGTAAACGTACTCCACAACTCCCAACCACAATCTGAACAGCGGCGTCTCGCAAATCATATGCTCGTACGGCACGATTCCCAATTTCCACCAACAGTCCACCATGGCCAGCAAGCTCAGATGGCTATTCCTCCTCCTCTCGCTCTTGGGAATACCCACAGCCGATAACGAATACTGATCCAATATATCGTCCCTCAGTAGCAGCGGCGTATCCCTGTGCCGTCCAAATACCGCCTCGCCACCTTTAAATATCCGTTCAGCAAACTCCTCCTTCTTGTGCGAAATCATGAGCTTGAACAGCTCCGTCACGCTGTCCGCGTACGCGCGAATCTGATCCCTAGCCGCGGGATTGAGTATGGCCAACCCGGCGTAAACGTGCCATTTGTTGCTGTATATCCGCATCATGATGTTGATCTTGACGTTCTCCACCCCGCCGGTGTTGTACCGCTCCACCTCCCAGGGAAACTGCGCGTTGGCGTTCCAGGCTGTTCCCATGCTGAGAAACGCCGCATGAGTCACGGCTTGCGTGTCGGCCGTTATCCGGTCGTGGTGGGCGGCGGAGAGGTGTACGGTCTTGGAGCGGAAGCAAGAGAGGATGCGCGTTACCAAGGCTGTGCCGCTGGTGGAGGCACGGTGGGGTACGATGACCTGTTCCTCGCTGTTAGTACGGGACCACTTGGTCGAGTAGGATGGCGTGATCGTATACCAGCGGCTGTCCTCTCGAATCCACCTTGGGTCCGTGCAGTGAATGGCAGCTGATAATCTCCACGTCCTTTGGTAGATGCTTTTCAAACGCAGCGATCTCGGGTGCTTTGCAGCTCGTCTGGCCGCCCACTATCGCACCCATCTTTGTGGCTATGGCAAGATCCCAGCATCAGTGTGGAATTCTGGTATCGCAAGAGAGGTGGCGTATACACACATGGCCCGTAGAGCTTCACAACAGCATCTACATTCTCCGCCTCGACACTGTAGATAATGTAATCGCTGCATCGTGAAACCAAATGGCCGTTTTCGAGAATGGTAATTGAACTGTCTGTTTGATTGAAACCGATCGATCGATCGTCCGTCGGGCCGGATTGTAGACATGTTTAGCCTGAGATCGTTCGACTTAGCAGAGCAAAAAAGCAATCCAAGTCGTCCTTCGCGACAAGAAGGCAACGTCAAAAGGAAATGATAATTGAACAGAGGAGTAAAATGGCAAATTTACCTTCAAACTCGGTTCTCAACGTCTCAAACTTGTCCGGTCTGTCGCAAGCGGTGACTCTGCAATCGATCAGAAAAAGTGAGCTCCTGTGGACCACCTTCCTGTACGCCAAGGTATCCAGATAATATCATCTCGGGCACCTACTTCCACCCCGCCTCAGATATCTTTCGCGCGTAGAGACGTCCCATATCCCCCATCCCGATGATTCCAACGGTGGCATCCTGGCTCTCGGGCGCAATTGGCAGGTCTGTCGACATTTTCGGAAGGGGCGGTGAGGCGCGGTCGTGAGACTTTTCTGTCGGCTGGGTGGGTTCATTTGATGGTGTTTCGGTTGGTTGCAGAGCTGCCGTTTAAATGTTTGACGGCGGCGGCACCTGCCTGCTCGCCCCGCAGTCGCTTGAGATACTCCAACAGAGTCAACGCGGCCGCTACGAGCCAGCGGGCATTTGGAAGGTTCTATCTAGACGCCGTTTATGATGCTTGTGCAATACTTTTGGATAGAATTCATCAGATGCAATTTTAAACATTCAGTGTGGAATATCTACCCGACATGCTTTACCACGTGACCTCCTATGAAATTTTAACTTTCGAGCCAACTGAAAATTGCAGGTACGGGTTGTCCAGATACCCAACCCGCCCTGACGAAGCATCTTCCAAGTCACTTTTCCTTCCTTCAATTGATCAAGACTTGGCAACCTGCCATGCATAAGCTTGGCGTCTTGTTCTCTTGCTCATATAGAATGTTTATTGTCCTCAATCGGTTTGTCCATCCAATATCGTAACGCCAGGGCGACTAGACGAGTTCCCATAGTCTGTATTTGAACCGACCGGCCCCTGAGAATTCTGAAATGGAATCACCTTCCTCGGAGGATATCTTCTAGTGTTACCCGAGATCGCCACGCTTCTACCGATCTATTCTGTGGTGCTTACTGTCCCGATCACTAAACCCCAGTCCTAGTATTTCAATATATTCCTTTTCCTCGAATCATATATTACTATAAGCCAATCACCCAAAATTGTAGATTCCTGCACTTAAGCTTACGTGTACATAGTTATCGGTAATTACCTAATACCCGTTTCCAGGTCCCTCTGAAACCAACAAACCCGGTAAATGCGGCAATTCTACGACCCAGAATCTCGATACTGGGGCCATGGTGCCGTCGATGATACATCGTTGACAAGATTATTTCATTATGGGTGCCAGACGACTAGTCCAGTACGGGTCAACAGTCCAAAGATGTACAGGGGGGGGGGGAAGAGAAAATCTAAAAAGAATCCTCCAGTGGAGATAAAGAAAAGCGTCTATGCTTTTCTATATAAATACAATCCAGTACTCTTGTCAAATAATTTTTCTCTCACCACCACCGTCACAGTTTTACACAAACACTCACACTCATTTCAAAGCTTTCCTTTTAGAATTTATATCCACATTCTTCTGAGTACCCGCAAAACATTCATTTTAATACTGCCGGTGCTTCACCTACACTCGTTCAATACAAAGTCTTCTACTTCTCACGCAAAACTATTCTCTGATCCAACAAGCCAAGGATATCTCCACCATCTACTTCCAACAAAAACTCTCAACTTTAAAGAAACCGAAAATGCACCCAACAACCTACCTCACCTTCCTCCTCAGCACCGCGCTGACCGCCTCCTCCCTCCCGGTCCCAGTCGACCCAGCCACCGCTGGTGCAGCCGTAGTCACAGCCATCGGTATCGCGTGCGCCTTCCAAAATACGCAGTGCCAAAATGCCGGCGACGCCACCCGGGAAGCCATAACGGATTTCGGCGGAGCTTCCGGATCGCGCATTGTCGAGTCCACAAAGATCGATGGGGGGTTCTCTGCGGGGCTAGCTAGTGTTCTCAGTGGAATTATCGGTGGTATTGGAAAGTAGGTGGTTATGGGGCGGGGTGGCTAGGTTTGGAACGGGCGAATTCGGCAGTGCATCATTTTACCGGAAGGCTTTATACATATACCTGGTTGTAAATATACCTAGTTGTGCATAGTGTAGAGTCTCATAAGATAGTCACATTTAAAATTACAGACTATAGATGATATTCCCAATATAATGCTTTGCTATTCCATTATGTATTGTAGAAATAACGTGATCAACAACCAGCTATCCAGAATGACTTTATCGCTGTACTTGCTGGTTCTTTCAAACACTATTAGTTTCCATCTTGTCAATTAGAAGCTCTAAGTTGAATTATATCTCGCGATTCCCAAGGTCCCGTGTAAATACCTATTCGGCGAGTATTTTTCACTGGGGGATGTGTTGATTGTTGCATTTGTCAGTATTGCAGCTGCACACCCAGTCTCGGTTCTGGCGGAGGTGCTTTTGGGCCACGCACACCGCGCCAGACCAGCAAAAATTCCCTGTCTGCCTTGATGTGCCTAGATCTTTACACCTGACCTCATAATTCCATGACTTTGAAAACTTCTCCCAATTGCTCAATGAGTTTTAGTGTATGCATACTGTTGGACAAGGACAGAAATTTCTTCGCGCCGACGATAGGTATAGCGCCTTTTCGGCGTTAAGCGTTTACGTAGATGCTATTGGATTCAATGATACCAACGCAAAAAGATTATACCCTGAGTATTTTCTGGCTATCTACATGCAATGTTCGACTTGCTAGATCCTTGGTGTATCAGGTCGAAGGATAAATTTTGGAAACAAGAAACCCCGCCTTGTCTTGCAGTGCGTTGATTTAACCCCGCTAGATGTCCTTCGTCTTATCCACAAAATACTTAAGTCGACTAGCCGAATCCAAGATAATACTGTTAACTAAGTACTTAGTTGCCAGCCATGGATGGGCTTTCAGTAGCTGCAAATATCATTGCTGTAGTCCAAGTCGCCACCGAAGTAGGCAAAATCTGCTACACTTACGCCAAAGGTGTCAAAAATGCACCGAGTGATATCAAAGATGTCCAAACACAAGTAGGGGCAAGCGTCAAGCTCCTCGACCATACGCAAAAACTTCTTGATGGGCCATATAGGGAGAAGCTTGGTGCATCCAAAGACTTGCAGTCTGCTCTCCTAGGATGTAAAGAAGAACTCGAAAATCTACTTCAACTACTCGAAGACGATTTCTTAAGGCAGACGGGTAAGAAATATCGGCGTCGAAACAAGGTCTTAGAGTTGGTCGGCATCAGGGCGCAGAATCTTAAATGGCCTTTTACAAAGGAAAAGGTACAAGAAATCACCAGGCGATTAGAGAAGACATATGGCTCTATTGAACGGGCACTGCAGCTTGATCAACTCAAAGTGGTCCTCAGTATTCAGCAAGAGGCAAATCTCGCAAAACTGTTAGTTGCAGATGGTGCTGCTTTCAACTCATTCGAAGATGCAGGAAAACCAGAGCCGGAATGCTTCCCTGGGACCAGGACCGATCTATTGCAGAGCTTGAAAAGCTGGATAGCAGATCCCGGGGAAACAAGAATACTTTGGTTGTGTGGCAGAGCGGGAACCGGAAAATCGACAATTTCGCGAACATTCGCTCGGATCCTTCGCGACAGCGGTCAACTTGGTGCAAGTTTCTTTTTCAAACGAGGTCAACCAAATCGAGGAAACGCCTCAAGACTCATCAGTACTATCGCAACAGATCTCCGACTTCATATACCTCAACTCAGCCCGATCATGAGTGATGTAGTAGAAAAAGATCCGAATATCTGCAAGACGGCCATAGCCGAGCAGTTTCGGAAGGTTCTTTTAGAACCGCTCAAAGTTATCGATACTTCACATCTCCCAGATCCGAATAAAGCTGTGGTACTGGTGATTGATGCTCTGGACGAGTGTGAAGGTGATGAAATGGTCAAGTTGATAATTGCACTGCTTGCACAACTTGACAGCGTTAAGCTTGACATAAGAGTCTTTATTACAAGTCGACCCGAGACACCAATCCAAGCTGGGTTTAAAGATATCGAAGATCGCACTAGTACTGTGCATGGAATGCAGAGTTCTAATACGTCAAGTCTACTCCAAAACAACCAAAAAGGGGTTACGGGTCCTGAACCGATGCGACGAAAGCACAAAGACCTTGTGCTACATAACATCCAAAGAGATACCATTCGACACGATATTTCCATATATCTGCGATATGAATTCGACAAGATTAGAAAAGCTCGTGGACTTGAGATCGCTTGGCCGGGCGACGTTGCAATTTCTCAGTTGACGGAAATGGCTGACCCGTTGTTCATAGCTGCTGCTACGATTTGTCGATTCGTTGATACCGGGAAGTTCTCGCTACAAAGGCGTTTAGAGTTAGTTCTTGAATCACGTCATGCAAGTTTTGCGTCAAAATTAGATCAAACGTATCGTCCATTATTCGATCAGCTACTTGTGGACACGAGCAAGAAGGAAAAACAAGCTTTAACCCACAGCTTTCAGAGAACAATCGGTGTATTAGTGATGCTGGAATCCCCTCTTAGTATCCGGGCTCTCTCGAATCTTATCAACCAGACTGAAGACGATGTCAAATGTATACTCGACCAGTTCCAGTCTGTTATCAATACTCCAGAAGACGATGAAGATTTAATCCAGACATATCACTTGTCATTCCGAGATTACCTATTGGACTCTGAGAATAATGAGCAATGGTTTGCAATCAATTCAGAGCAGTCTCACGAACTTATTGCCCAGAACTGTCTTGAACTTCTTTCAAAGAAACTGTGCCAAGACATATGTGCTTTAAAACTGCCGGGAACCGAAGCTTCGTCGGTTGATGAAGCTCGCAAAGGTTTCTACATTCCAACAGAAGTTCGTTATGCTTCCCGATATTGGCCATATCATGTTTTTCAGAGCATGAGAGATCCATCTGGTACACGCAGTAAGATACTGGGAGAGAAAATACTGCTGTTCTTAAGAAGTCATTTGCTTCACTGGCTTGAGGTGCTGAGCCTTTTAGACCTCTCGTCTGAAGCTACAGACTTCATTCGGACTCTAGAATCCATACCTACATTGAAGGTACGTAGTACTTTGATAGTCAAATAACTGTCGACATGTCCATATAGCCCGATATGATCCCTATATATGCTTTCCAAACTGCACATATTGGGTTTCAACTGGGACAAAAGCAGTTGACTGACTGTATTCCAAAACTCATAGAATGCCGATTTATCAGCTTTACTTTATGATTCTAGACGATTTATAGGTCTACATCAATTCACCTTTAACGACATGCCGTTGCATATCTATTCATCATGTTTGATATTTACCCCGGAGGCCAGTCTCGTGAGAAATCTATTCTGGAACACTGTTCCAGATTGGATTGAAAGAGTACCAGCTTGGGATGACAATTGGAGTAAGCTTATCCAAGTATTACAATTTGGCATTAACAGCATATCTGCATTAAAATTCTCAAAAGATGAGAAAATATTGATTACGGGATCTGATTTTGGGTACGTCAACGTTTGGAGGGCCTCTACCCGAACACTTCTCCAAACCTTTACGGTACATGAATTTATGATAAATCTCAAAGCATTCCGCCATTCGTCATATCTTCCCCAGGCTGTCCTTACCCTAGAACTTACACCGGACGGGCAGAAGTTGGCTGCAGGACTAGGCTGTGGTCTCATCGTCGTTTGGGATATCTTAACTGGGTTACCGATACAGGTCATCGATACATATTCTGACAAGTGGTGTGAAAGCAATATCGAATCTAGCAATGGTTATGCAGACCAATCTAAGCCTAGTCAATGGGGCGTCGTCCAGTTAGCTTTCTCTTCAGATGGCCGTCAATTGGCCTTTCGTCGGGGTCGTCGGGAAGGAGGTGTAGGGTTTATAGGATTGTTGAGCCAACCCGAAGTTGGTTCTAATATCGCAAGCCCTGAGCCGTACCAGTTTCGCAAGGTAATATTGAATGCATCTGATCCAATCTGGATGGAACTCAGGCACGATAAGTTTCGTAACCCTAAGCGAGAGGCACCTGACGATGTTCATGGAATGCTAAAATCGGGTTCTGCGCCATTGGCTTTCTCACCTAACAACAAGCAACTCTACATACCGTTAGTGCTGTGGGATTCCGAATACTCGACGTTACTAGCGATCTACGATATTAAAACCGAGGGCATTGTTACTCGCCTTTCAATGGATTTCTGTGGCCCTGTAGCTTTTTCAAAAGATAAAAATAGAGTAGCAGTTACCATGGAAGGCGACCAGGGTGATATAGAAATCTGGGATCTGGCTTTGGGAGTATCTATAAAGAGACTTCAGCGATCGAATAAGCAACGAGGATTCATAGATGTCTTAGATTTCTCCTCTGACGGACGTTATCTAGCCGTTGGGACCGGTCATGGCATAGGTCTCGGTACAATATGGGTCCTGGAGCTAGAGACAGGGGCTTCAATCTGGAATCTCAAAGTGGAATCATTTTGGCTGAGGACTCTTATTTTCCTTCAGAAAGATACCGTAATAGCCATGAGGACTGGGAGCCCGGAACTGGACCTACGCTTGTGGGAACTGGGCTCATTGGATAAGCTAAGCCAACATGCAGGGGATGAACTAGACACTGAAAGTCGCATGTTCAAACCACATAAATACGGATTACAGATGCATTCCTCGGTAGTCCCACTAACAAAAGAGCCTGCCGAGACTAGTCTCTCAGTACTGCAGACAACGATATCACCAACCAGGCAACACCTGGCAGTTGAATCGCCAGAAGGATATATCCTTGTTTGGGACCTGGAATCTATGATGCAGATAGGGAGACTTGAGGGCCACAAATGCCACATATCAGAGTTGACATTCTCACCAGACTCTAAGTCGCTGGCAGTTATATACTCTGATCACGAGATATGGCTTTGGGCAGCCGTTCATATACCTGGTTCATCAATTCCTGGGAAAAAGATTATTAAGGACACAGCTGGCCGGCCAACTTCAGTAGTATTTTCAGGAGATAGCGCCCAACTGATATGGGTCTCAGGTGGCGGAGTTTTGGAAAGCTGGAATATGGAGGCAAACACGATGGTACCTTTTACACCCTATAAAAGGATAAATACCCAGCCTCCTGAGGCTAATTCTGATTACGCACACATTTCAATTTCACCTGGGGGCCAATATTTAGCTACAATGGATGCGACCCAAAAGGCCATCAAGCTTATTGACCTCGTGAAGGGTGAAATAGTTCGCGAAGTCTTTAACCCCGGTTATCATCTTGAAGGTCTTGGCCCTGTCAAAGATTGTCAGAGGCCCTTCGCACTATCAGCAGATGGAACAAAACTAGTTCTTAAATTCAGAAATCTATGTTATGTCTTCGACACCATATCCGACGACCTGGTTCTCGTCTTTTATTTCCCCCAGCTTTTAGTGCCGCATTTTACGAGCGAAGACAGATACATCGAGACAGTGATCGGGATTGTAGATTTAGAGCGGCCACGCTCGGGAGGTCCACAGGCCATCGAAGAGTCTAAGTTGCGGGATCTTGGGCCTTTGATTATGACGGACAGCCGCATCTATATAAATGGACATCCAATTCTAAGTCTTCCCGAAAATCTATCGAATGCATGTATTGGTGTTACAGGCTCTATGATAATTTTCCTGAGTGAAGAGGGCCAGCCCGAATTTCTCAAATTTTCGGAAACCCTTTTGACAGCGGACTTCAAGTTCCCTTAGTTTCGAATGAACTACTTCCTTCACTTAAATCTATAGAGTTTCATGTAATTTCGAGAAATTATCTACATAAACTGAATTAGCTTTACTAAAAGCATATCACTCAATTTGCAATTTAACGCTCTCCCACACGCTACTATGTTGCACTTCTAAACCGGGCCTCTACAGTTTCGCCGCTTTTTGTCCTTCTTGAGCTCATTCCGGGTGACTTATTTATTTTTTCCGACAACTTGCTACAGATATCAGATGTCGGCAGACGACGATGATTGTTCTTGACTCATAACACGATCTATCATCATAGCTTGGATTGAATTGATGGTTTCGGTGTATCTTACCTTGTGTGGAGGTATATATTGTATATTCAATTGTATTTATTGCAGAGTTTCGTCGGATAATCACAGATATAGACAGTCGATGACTTTTGGAACAAGCAAAAGCATCCAATAGCTAAAGTTAGCTGTCTGGTATAACTTCATCGCTGAGCTTTGCACTATCCCTACGTACATGTTCATCCCTCCAAACACCAACTGTTCCCTGTGAACTAGATGTACAACTATCTCTCATAACTCCCAAGTTCTTATGTACTGCGTGTCTCATTGAAAGTGTTCAACCGGAACAACAATACGCACGGCGCAGACCTCGTGGGTTCCTACCGGTGAGACTAGTTGCATGAGACCGCCCCGATACCTGTGTCGGAAACTAGTGTGTACCAGAAAGCGGATTCTTATCGAAAGCTAAAGCCCGTACTGTAAATAGAACGAGGTGACAAGTTACCCCTTTCGTAGCTTTACTCGATATTCATCCTTGCGTCCAGGAAACTAGAAGTTTGATTCTTGTGGTTGAGAACTCCCGAATGCTGCTTCGTGAATTCAAGATTTCTTTCGTTTCCTCTTCCTATTCTTATTCTGCTGTCCCGCTGGAGCATCTAGTTTCTCAGCTGTTTGTGTTCCGCCCTCTGCTTTCCAAATCCTTTGAATATGTGTGTATCCGGAAGTTCCAATCCGTAGGTACCAACCAATTTCTTGAACGCCGAGCTCTTATCCATCATCTTTGGCTTGATATCGAACGTCCTTTCGAATAGTGGTGCCAGATTGTGAGCGGCGCATACTCTGAAATCGGAGGTTTGGATTCTTTTCTTTCTAAATAGCTTCTCTTTTAAGGCTTCTTCGAGAAGCGTGGCCAGGGTCTTGTCTTGTCATTGGTATTTGCTGGTTTAAAGCCCTCCAGCTGGTTTACTTCCTCTGGTGAGAAGGGAGGCTAAGATAGGAAAGGTCGACTACCACTTCGAGACGAGCTTGGGAATCGTCTCGGTCTTTGAAGTGACGGAGGTCGAAAGGAAGACATGAAGGCGGTACCAGAGATTCCCGTTGGTTTCCCGGATTTCTGCTAGGGTGACCATTTTGAAATAAACTTTTATTGTCGTATCAGAGCTCCTCGGGGCCTTGGTTTGAGTTCTTTTGTATATTAAATCTCCAGCTGGGCTTTCGATGTTGGGGCTAGGAATTCTGCTTCAAGGCCAAGGCCAAGTTTTGTATTTGATAAGAAGATGAGGTCATGGGGTGAAAGTTGGGAGTGGTTGTCCATCTTATATATAGTTGTATCCAAGAGTAGAAACGCACTCTCCGAAGGATTTAAGCTCTAGTGATCTGACAAGATATCGTCAACCCGAGCCGCACAACAAGGTTTGTTTGCTTCATAATCGATGATCATATCAAACTCTCAACCAGCTAGCTAACGTGTCTTATAAACTAGGGGGGCGATCTTAGTTAACCTCTAAGTATAAACGGAATTCGAAAAGTACTAATATCGATTATCGTGACAGGTACAAGGTCTAGGTTTGTATCCTAAAACCAATCAGCACCGTTAAACTGCCCTCCTACTACGTAATTTCAAAATGCTAAGATTCTTGAGCTTCCAATCGTCACGATCGTCTCGTTAATTACGTTCATTGTGTTTTTGTTGGGCTGCCGTTAATTGATATATATCTGGCAGTTGGCGCTGTTATTGTTCTATGGGAGATTGATCAGCGAGACCAAGACTGACCGGTAGAGCCTCAGAGATGAAAACATGGAGAGGAAAAAGACACCCCCGATACCGTCCGATTCCAACTAAAGTATCTAATTAATTTGACTTCCAGGCACTGCCTGCGGGGGCATTTGTGCCACTATCTGCTTACATGCACATGATGCACAGTCTCGAAAACCAAACCGGCTAGCACAGTCAGAGCTACATGTAGCGGCAACGCACAAATTGACACAAACCAGCTATCATGTGCGGATTCCTTTGGAAATAGGCCCGTTCTACAACCTAGTCTCGACGCTTTATTGTTTTCTTGAAATTTAGTCCAATTGGTAGATACAGATAAAGTAGATAATCCTACCTATTGTCATTCCTCTGCTTTCAAAACCACATCTTCAACTCTCACCTAAACTCCTCCAACCCTCCCTCCGAAACCGCCACAGTCTCCTCCTCCTCACCCCACCCACCAACCGGTACCACACTCCTGAACGCCGCCCCGCAACTCCCCAGCCTGAAAACGAGATATATATGTCCCCAGTCCCCGCCAAACACGAATAGAGCATCGATGAAGTATTTGCACCCGAGTCCTTTCAATTCCTTCCCTCCGTCGAGTGTCTCGGATATACCCTTAATCAGATTGAGGGAATCGGTACAGCAGCCGGCGAGTTTGTGAAGGGAACCGTCGGATGAGTCCGTAGGATTGAGATAAGGGTAGCTTTGGCAATGGAAGGTGGTTATTCGATGTTGTTTCCAGCTCAGACCGGTTCTGGCGAGGATAATGAATTTATATGGAGAGGGGTACGTGGCTATCTGTGACATATTGAAAGGGTCTTTGATGGATTTTTGACATGCACGTGCTTTCTAAGGTGGGATCCAGAGCAGGGTGTGCGTATGCTAGTTGCCATTATCTTGCCGATAAGCTTGGTGAGTGGTGCGGTTACAACAGGAGTGGATTGAAGGTTAGGACTCTTGCATCGAGTACTAATATATGGAGCGCTACGTTTTAGGGACGATTCATACTTAAGGTTTAAATTTTCATGATATAATTTCAAATGACACTTCTTCGTTTACTATTCAAATCGATGCGGATCATACTCGAAAAACACATCTACCGGTTGATCTCCATGATAGTCGACCATTCTACTTGCAAAATAACACGGGTATTTGTGTTGTCACGACTTCATGAGGGAAGCCAATGATATCGCTTTTCGATACATCAACCAAGATGCTCAAGTTAAAATAACATACAAGATCATTCGCTCGACAAATTAATAATATATACGTTTTAATATGCAACACCGAACCAAGGTATCCTAAACTTTTCTTCCTGCGCTACCCTCTCCATAGGCACCCATTTAGAACAAAGCGGCGAAAGCCACCAACCCAGCAACAAACACAGATCCTCCAACCTCGACGACGCTACCGGCATTCGGGGTACCGGAGCTAGTCGGTGCGGAAGTAGTTCCGGTAGCGGTGGTAGAAACCCCAGCGGAAGTAACGGTCGAAGCCCTAGTTCCGGTCGATGTGGCAGGTCTCGTCGACGTGGAGGGCCTCGTCGAAGTTGATGGTACCACGCTCGAAGTAGTGGCTGAGATGGTTCCGTTGAACTCGAATGGCATGATCTATAAAGAAAAAAAATTCCGTTAGTCCGCAAAAATCAAAGTGGATATTTCAGAAAGGAACGGAAACGGAAGAGACTACTAACCCCATCAAGAACATACGCAACCCCATTCCTGACGATATCATTCGTCGTCTGGGCCCTTACACCATTGAAGTAGTAGTCCGATCCGACAATGTTTACTTTCACCGATTTGCCTTCTAATGCTGTCTCGATGGTTTGTCCGTCTCTCAGCTTGCTGGTGTAATATGGATCCAACAAGATGTGGAATTTGATGGCGTCGAGAATCTCGGCGTCTGTCAAGTTGGACAGGACCGGGGCAGCGGCTTCAATCGCTGCGTCCGAGGGAGCGAAACAAGTTGCACCAGGTGTGCCATCGAGAGCGTCGAGGAGGCCAACTCGGTTGATGTAGGTTACCAAACGTTCAGCACCTCGGTGAGCGATTGTCTTGGAGCAGTTCTTAGGTAGGGTCAAAAGACTGCATTCCAAATAATAATTAGCCCCCAATTCTCACCATTCCGCAAATCAAGATTCTATCTTCATAAACTTACCCGTCAATAACGTGCAACAAGCCTCCATTGTAAACCACATCCGGCTTTACAATCTTCACACTATCTCCGTACCCGCTCTTGACCTGAACAGCGGGAGCCTTGCCGACCTCTGCCTGTTCCGCTCCTTTGAACCCGTACACCACCTGCCCCGTATTATTCTTCAACAGAGCGAACTCTTCGTTCTGTAGTTTAGTCTCTACAATGCTGCCACCAGGTCTGGAGAAATCGGTGCTACTAATGTTGTTCAAGAGGACGTGGTAGCTGAGAAACGGGAGAATTACGTCTATCGGAATGTCAGAGGGTGCTTTGATGTCGTTTTTTTGCATGTAAGAAGTGATAGCGTCATTATTCGGAGCGAGGACTGTGCGGGTGTCGGAGACGGAACTGCTCTCAACGAGGTCGGTGAAGGAGCCGTTGAGAGATGCAATGAGGGCGGAGAAGATGGAGAGATCCGGTTGGGATTTGACGGCATCTACAAACGACTGCGCATTGACCGTCGAGGCGGCCAAAATGGCGGCTGTTATGATACTTTTGGAATGCATTGTGTAAACGCTATCGCTAAATATCGATTGAAATCCGGGGTGGCGATTAGACAAACAGACGAGAGCACAAACCAAAAGTGAAATCGACCGAATGAAAAGGAAAGCACGATTACTGAAGGGTCCCTAGGGTATCGCGATCGATGTAAAATAAGGAGGGCGGGAGGGGGCCGACTTTATACTGTGGTAGACCCTCCACATCACGGACCGCCACCAAATAATGTTTTGGCTCCTTTTTTCTCAAGCCCAGATCGATCCCCAGTTGAGGGAACTCTAATGTGTAAATGTTGTTGCCAATCTCCTCAGCCCAATAGTGCAATTGTTTTTCTTTGCCATCCCATGTCTATAGTGGCATATTCGCTATACCTCATTCAATGTCTTGGGCCTGCTGCCTGTTCCCCCCCATTCGTTGCAATCATGCATCCACGAGGTGTCTGTACAAAAGATTCTAATGCAAGCATCGCAATTTGAGTTTCTGTTTGGGCTGTTGCTGCGTGTTTTTCTTACTGGTTCGAAAGGAGCGCGACGGTGTGGAGTTCATAGGGCTGAACCAAGCCAATCGGCAGCAACCATGGCATGCAAACGGCCTCAATCGGACAAGGGGGAATGATTGATTTCGTATTCCGCTCAGCCCTCAGAGGAGGCATCACCCTGGTTTGACACTTTCCTGTCGCCGAATCGCCAGTGATTATTACTCAGGACGTTCCCCCCCTTTGACACTTGGTGGACTGAAACGGGTAGTGGAAACCCGAAGATGCGATCGAGTGCATTATCGAAGACCTGATTATTTTTGAGCAGGATCGTGAGAAACGGTGTTCAATCGTTCACAAGACTTACGTGCGAATTCGGGCACGCCGGGCTACTGCAAGCCAAGAATTTTCGAGCCAGGATGGATAAAATGAGCACTTGACAGCATTGCTTCGGCCGAATAACGACGGAGAAGACAGGAATGTGGGCGGCTTTGAGTATTCGATTCTGACGGTACAAAATCGACCTATTTGGTGATCAGTCGCGTGGGCTTGGTGTTGAGTTCCATAGGAATCTGGACGCTTAGCTAATAAACGGGGCAGCTGTTACACAACTCAATCTTGACAGTCTTTAAGCGATGTTTAGACGAGATTTCTTGTTTCAATGGGGACTCGGTGGGACAACTCTGGCAGAACCTCTCGATGACTAACAAAGTCGACTATTTCTAGAATGCCTTGGGATGAGACTCTGTTGCTCAAAAACCTGCGAAGGCCCAAATGTAAATATAAATTTGAACGCTACACAAAAAGACTCGTCGATTGCAATCGGCAAGCGGAGATATATGTACCTCGTCTGCAAATCCGATCATTCCTCACCTTAAAACTAGAAAGCTGCTTGTGTAGACATTTTGGAACGTGCTTAGTACGCATTACGACTTTGGACCGCTTACGTATCCCAGTGGACGTATCTTTCTTCTCGAACTTGTTGAGCAAAGTTACCAAATACGCAGACACCCAATCGTCAAATGCGCAAATTTCCTTTTGTCATCTCCTGCATTTGAGCTCACAAGCCGGCTGGCATGTCAAACACGCCGGAGTAATACGTAAACGTGGCAAATGATCACATGTATGGAGCAGCCTTCTTTCGTCACAAATTCGGAGAAATCAAAGCGATTCGAGAAAGCCGCTTTCCAATCGGTGAGCTGCGAAACGAATCATACAATCTTAGCCATAGAAGTGAATCTCCATTCCAGTATCGGGGTGTATTGATACAACTCATCCTAAATTTCAGTAAGAGTACACTCATATAATACATCTGAAATGCAGGTTGGGTGATGATAAAAAAAAAGAAACTGGCAAAGAGAAAGACAAGAGAAAGACCACTGGCAACCAAACTCCTGGGTGAGAATCACGGGAACAATTAAACAATGCGAGAGATATCAGCCTATTTTGTGTCGCCGGTTGTCATGAAACAACAAAATATAAATCCCAAGAAGATTATGCCAGGGTGGATCCGACGATCGAGAATCCGGTGGCCGTGCCGACTGTGGCGTATTGGTAGTCGTGTAGTGATAGGTAGTGAGTCATGTTGGGTAAATCTGCCTAAGACTGCGAGCGAACGTATCTGCCAACGACAGCACAGTGATCTCTTTCGAAAGGTTCTATAGTTGTCCATAGTCAGTTACATAATCCCAGACGGCTTGGAGGGGTAATACATATGACATACCCAGTGTCAATTGTTCCAGTGGTTTTATTCTCTCGGATCTAAGCTTCTTGACCTCGGCTGCGAAGACGGCTTCTGGTGCAGCGGTACTGTCGATACAGCTGGCTTTGATAGAGACAACGACACCACCCTCATCTTTCAGGAAGAGATGAGCGTTCAGTCCAACAATTCTGGCCTGATCCGGTTGAGCAACGTCGGCAAAAACGACATCGACCATCGAAACGAGCATTCGGTACTTCATAGGATGTCTGGCATCCTCAATGATGGGGATGACGTTCGTCCTCTTCTTTGCCATGTTGATCAAATCACGCCCAGACCTATGCGAGAACTCGACAGCGTAGACGCAACCAGTTGGGCCGACAATGTCTGCAACGTGAGAGACAGAGGTACCGGACGCAGCACCGAGATACAGCACCTTGGCACCGGGCTTGATGAAAATATCATCCAATCCACCCAAGATACCGGCGGCCAACTTTGATCTGAAAGGATTCCAAACACGGTATTCGATTTTGGTTGGGACACCAGCTTCGCCGTTGCTTGATTCGACGGGGGCGTCGATGGAGATGCGCTTTTCGCCGTAGACGGACTCTCCAGGCACCAAGTTCTTGGTAACGAGAAGATCTTCCTTTGGACTTCTGGCAACAAAGACACCGGCGTGGCGAGGGTGAACTTCAACCGCGACTTTGGCACCGCCTCGAGCGCCTCCTGCCGCACCTCCTCTTCCTCCACGGCCAGGACCTCCACGACCGGCACCACGTCCTCCACGAGGGCCACCTCTACCGCCACCACGGGAAGCTCCTCTTCCTCCCGCACCGCCACCAAAGCCACCACCACCAAAACCGCCTCGACCACCGCCTGTTGAGAATTGTTAGAGATATGAGAGTTCTTTGATCATGAGGTCGGGAGCATGCAGCGGAGCCTGCACGATCGTACGATCATTGAATAGTGAGAAAGGATGAAATCTTACCTCGACCAGGAGGGCCACCACCTCGCCCACCTCGTCCACCGGGTGCTCCACGACCGCCGCCGCCAAAACCGCCTCGACCGCCTCCACCACCACCGCGACCGCCTCTAGGTGTGAACACCATTTGTTCGATGTATATGAGTAGAAAGATTAAATCGCAAAAGAGAGTAAGGGTCGTATCAGGATGCGACACAAGGTAGCAGATACGCGCTCAGGTGAGATGACGGCAATGTGCAGATTGTCGTCACGAAGGTTGAAGAAAGGAACAAATGGCTGGGAGGTTTAGTTCTGTCTACCGCGATGTTGGACCAAAAAATTTTAAATGCACTTTACTTTTTCCGCCATTGCCAAGCTAATGCGGCTTAAAACATCTATCTAGCTCTTTTTGGACTAGTTTTGGATGAGGGCTTAAAGCCCTCACAACACTTTCTGTCGGGCAAACCCTTTTCGTTTGCTGTGGGCGAATTTTTTTGCTTGACGAAGGACCTCCAACACCAAAACGACCAGGCAAGCCTATCATCGACAAACTTCATCGACAACTTCATCACTACCCCGGCCTCTTCACGACAGCTCTAATCACCGACAAAATGGTCAGTGCTCTCGCTCCCGATACTCCCGATACTCCAATGATGTCTACCGGTCTTCTTATCAATTCGACGGACCTGTTTGATCGCTCATTCGATACGACATCCAACATGTCGAAAATATCTCGAATTTTTACAAAAATAGGAACAGCCAGTGCTGACGGCTTTTGCTTTTCGACGATATAGGTCCGCTACGCCGCCGTTCCACAGAACCCCATCAAGTCCGCCAAGTCGCGCGGTTCTTACCTCCGTGTGTCCTTCAAGAACACCCGTGAGACTGCTCAAGCCGTCAACGGCATGAAGCTCGCCAGGGCTCTCGTCTACCTCGAGAACGTCAGGGAGAAGAAGGAATGTATTCCTATGAGACGGTTCAGCGGTGGCACTGGACGAACAGCTCAAGGTCAGTGATGAATTTGGAGTGATTACTATATTTAGAGTAACCCGACACGGTGGACATGTGTGACTCAGTTGTGAGGTTCAACACGACAAAGGGAGGGCCATTGGAGATATGAAAGAGTTGGCAATTATTTTGATATTAGATTGGATTATCTTGAAATGGAATCTGGACAACGCCACTAACTAGAAATTTTCTCGAAATACAGCCAAGCATTTCGGTGCCACTCTTGGTCGCTGGCCAGAAAAGTCCGCCGAATTCCTCCTCGGCCTCCTCAAGAACGCTGAAGCCAATGCCGATTCGAAAGGCCTTGACACCGAAAAGCTCGTCATCTCCCACATCCAGGTCAACCAGGCTCCTAAGCAGCGAAGGAGAACATACCGTGCTCACGGTAGAGTATGTCACCGAATCCTTTCATCGCGCCATGATATACTCCTTCACAGAGGCTTTCTCTCACTTCAAGAATTAAATTTACTGACTTTGATATATAGATCAACCCATACATGTCCAACCCATGCCACATCGAGGTCGTCGTCTCCGAAGAAGATGAGGGTGTCGAGAAGGTCAAGGAAGAAGGACTCGTCCGACTGAACACTAGACAGCGCGGCCGATTAACCACCCTCAAGCGACGTGAAATCACCTCGTCGTAGACGGCTTGGTTGTTTTAGCATCTTCGTTTTTTATTCCTGGACTTGTGTTTTTAGGTTGCCTTTTTATATAATGTCATGGCCCACCCTTTCTTTTTCTCGCCGACTCACTATACCTTAATCCATCGAATCCGCCTACACTTCCCTCTTGAACTTATTCAAGAGGTGGGTTTTCACGAACTCTTTTACAACCCTACTCTGCTATGGGTTTTCTGCTCTTGGTATTGATTTGTGGTGGAAGGCCTTGCGGTTCATGTCTATATGTATATTTTATGGGACTTGAAGGTGTTTCAATCCGCTTTCTATGCCGGCAGAAGATTTCATAGACTGAGGGAATTCGAATATACCACTCCGTTTCTCTTGGGAGCGGAGAATACAATTATGCTCTTTCATGTTTTACAGGAGTTGGAAAAGTATGAGGATTATGATACGCCGACCTAAATTTCATTTTATGAATGAATAATATCTCCTTGCTAGCTTACAACCGTATTTTTAAAGTGCATGCTAGTATCCGTTGTTTGTAGCTTGCGTTTGAGAGTATATTAGTGCAGCTCTTATGCGTCCGTTCAAACTTTTGCAGCCGCCACAGCTGCACACGCCACAGAGGCGGCACGCAACCTCACTGCAACACTCAGCCAACAAACTGCGAGCTCCTCAGGTCTGGTTCTCGACTGTTCTGTACCTTGTGAACCAGTATTCTGGATTGAAGTATCTTTATACCATCACCAACCCCTTGAATTATTCTATCCCCGGTATCACGGTCCGCTCTCTTAGCATCCAAACACCCCTGCAACCCGGTAAATTACCTCATCCAGTAATCATCTAGAAACTCTTCAGGCTATCTCTGATATTAGCCGACCTCTCACGTAAAAAAAAAGCCAGCCCTAAGCCTCGAGAATCCCAATGCTCAATATTCTCGCAGCATGCTAACACGTTCTTCTCCGGCTAGCCTAGACGCAGCTGATGCTTGTCTGCATGTTCCTTGCATTTGCAACCATGATGCGAGATATCGATCGTATTACACGATCCGACTCAATGGGAGAGGGGTATAGAAATCCGGGTCATATTGAAGTCAAGGATTATAGCCTGTGAATGATGATATACGGAATATACGAAGCTGAACGCGCAAACCCCCTTGCCCGTTAATACCCTCTCCCTCCGCCCAGATTTTCCGTACGGATGGGATACCCCAAGAGTCCGGAGTAATATATAAAAGGGAGAAACACGATCCAGTCGAAATTCCAGACGCGACTTCGATCTTTTCTTCCTTCCCTTGGGTCAAAAAGCTTATTTTAACTCAATAACGAATTGTATTGATATCTTGTATCTAATACTTCACTATGAAGACCATCATCTCTACTATTCTATTCACCGCCTTATCTTCCGCGGCGCCACCGCTGTCGAAGAGAACAACAACAGTCATTGGCGCCAATCCGGTCGTTTTCGACGGAAGGATTCCCCCGCTGTTTAGGTCTGAGAAGTTTGATAGTTATTCTACTAGTCCGTATAATGCGGAATATGTTTTGGGACGTGAGTATTTCTGCCAATTGGTTTCTTTTGCTTCTTAGTTGAAGTTTTTCGAGCTGGAAAGAAATGTTGTATAGGTTGCAAAGATTGGTGGTATGATGAGTTTTGAACCCAAACTGACGAATCTACTTTTATTCATATAGAGGAGCCATGGTCAAAAGTTATCCACTTCCCGAATGTTGAGGACTCTTTGGTAAGAGAAAATATTCTACGTCTAATCCACACCTTAAAACCGCAATCTAATTCGTGATTAACCCTATAGTTCGATATCCCTCTAAATAGTAAATCATTGACTGTAACGATCAAGTACGTCTCAATACTCACTTCCAATTTGACCAATAACAGCGATAAAATCTAGCGGTACTAATACAGTATCTGTCCCATAGTGGTAAATCCATCTTTGCGCCAGGTGGCAATCCCCAAACGGGCTTTCGCCGCTCCGAGCTCCTTCCGGGCCCGAACAGCGGCAACGATGTCACCAACAATGGAGTTACCGCCCACCACTTCTCCATCCGAACCGATAACACCAGGCCGTTGAACTACACTCACGAGTACCAACCGGTGTTTATCGAGACACAGGATTACTCTTCCCACGTTGTAAGCATACCCAACCCCTCTATTCTCTATCCATAAAGTTCAATTCTAAAATGTCTAAAACAGTGGCAACTAAAAACCGGCACTCCATTCGGCGAAACCTGGCCCCTCTCGGCGGCCAAAACCCTCCGACTCTACTCCTCGTCCACATCCTCCGCCCCAACCGAGCTTCTCAATATTCCGTTCACGGAAGACACATGGCACAACTTTGCCATCGAGAGCGATTGGGTTAATAACCTCATCACGGTGTATCATAGTGCCGGACAATCCGCGCTCGTAAAGGTGGTGGGACCAATCGCTAATGATGCGAGCGGTAAGGGACAATGGCATGTTGGGTTGCTAAAGTTGCCAACTGGGCCGGTGGGAATCGATGTTACCAAGCAAGGGTATCAGAGCAAGAGGCCTAATGAGGGGTTGACTTACGGTGGAATCTTCATTGAGAATACGAGTGCCGGGTCTGTAACCCTAAAGCCATCTGTGCCAGCGTAAGGTATCTATATTGTATAGTAGTGTACGAGTAGTCACGTATGTCCGAGTAGATAATAATACACTATATAACGGGATTGCAAAGTTCGTGAAGAAAGATATGATGCGAGATATTCCGCCATCACCGAGCAAGAGTAGTAAGCTAAAACAACCAAACAAAAAGGATGGGGCTTAAAAATACAGAGTGTTTTTATCTACCATCAGAAGAACTACAGCCGTAGGATATCACAATTCAATCCAAAAAAAAAACCCAAAATGCTCATTCGGTAATGAATAATATCTACCCAGGAATCGGAGCCTCCTCCGCCTTCCACTCCCCTGCGGCCTGACCACCGCCCACGGCACCGGGTATTGTGTCTCCAGCGCCCATCGATATGCCACCCAGCTTCTCCGTCTCCGTTAAGCCATGCCAATACAGCACCCCGAGACACATCAAATGCAGGAACAGGCAATACCCCGCGAACAAGTTTCTCGTGACCCTGTTTTTCATCACCATGCGTGTCATGCTAAACAGTACTCGCTCCAGCACACCCATGCGATTGAAGACCCTCACGGATTCCCGTGATCTGAACGCTTCGAATGGCGATAGGTTGGCTTCGTACGCCGCTCGGTACCGATCCAACGACAAGCCTGAGCTGGCAGTGGGATTATTATGCACACCTACCGCGCTAGGCTTCGTGGGATGTCGGTTGTACGAGGAGATGTAGCGGGATTTTTCGTAGAGTTGAAGGTTATCCTTTTGCAGGCTTGATATTTCTTGGCGGAGGGAGGTGACGGTTTCTTGGGTGCGGGAGAGCTCGTCTTCGAGCTGAGCGTTGCGGGCTTTGTACCGGTCGCGCTGGGCTGTGAGCATGGGGAGAATTCCGGCTGAGGGTTCGGCGTTGAGAGCGCGGAGCTGGTCGAAGCTGCCGTGATTGGTTTTACCAGAGATCATGGAGCTAGTAGGGGAGGTGCGGCTACCGCGAGGACCAAAGTGGCCAGCTTGAGAGGCAGGGTAGCGGGAAGTGTAAGTTCCTGCTACGGACATGGCTGGGTTGGCGAAGGAGGCTTGCGATTGGACTTTGTGGAGATCATCTTCGAGTTGATTGTTGAGGTTTCGGGACTCAGTGAGTTCTTTGGAGGAGGAGTTTAGCTGCTTTTGAAGCTCTTCGAGACGACTGCTCAGGTCTTGATGAGATACACGAAGGACTGTGAGCTCATTGCCTAATTTTTTATTCCGGGCTAGGAGCAATTGTTCTAAACTCTCTTTCTTCCCTAGTCCGCCAACCTCCTCGTCTTCTGGTGCATCCTCGTCGTCATCGCCAGTGGAGAATTCGATCGTCTTGAGGACTTCCAACTCGCGTTTGATCTCGTCGTAGTCGCTCCATGATTTCACTTTCTCTTTTAGAACAGTGCGCTCTTTCTTGATCATTTCAACCTCCCGTTCAAGTTGGCGTTCTTTCTTCTCGTGATCCCGGAACGCGGTCTCGTGGTCGCCCTTGAGCGAATCCATCTTCTTCAACAGATTCGAGTTTACGGATTCCAGCCTTTGAAGCTCCTCGTCAAGATCGTCTTGTTCCTTTAGCGATTTTCCACCTGCATTATTTTGGGCGGCCAGTGCCTGGGCGAGTTGGGATCTCAGTTGTTCGTTCCGGTGTTCCATTTCGGTCAATCGCATTGTGGTCCGTTCGAGGTCGCTACTGACAATCTCGAGCTCTGCCAGACTAGCTCCGCGACTAATATCCTCATCATCCCCTTCCGCGACCTTACCCATCCGTAGACTCGCTTCGAAGCTCGCCTTCTGTTCTTTAATCACCCGTTCCTGGTGTTCAATCTTTTCCAGCAAGCTCTTCTCCTTGGCCTCAAAGTTGGCATTTCTTTCCTCCAGCACCGCGTGAAACCCTTCCTCCGCTTTTTCTAGAGCTCGATTGCTTTCGTTATCCTTTCTCGAAGATTCTCTTTTCAGTTCGTCTATCCTTGTCTCGAGATGTTGATTTTGTGTCGTAAGACGCGCAACCGTAGTCCGTAGCGTATTGTTCTCGGACGTGAGCCGTGATACATCCTCCGATTGAACTAGCGAGTCTATCGTCGCTTCGAGTAGAGGATACGGATCGGGAGCTTCGGAGAGATGGTTGTACACATTCAAGAATAAAGACTCGGTGGATTTCCGATGGTTGGAGATGTGGTCGATGAATTGCTGATAGGCTGCGTTTGGTGTCAACTAACAATGCGAACCGCTTTAGTCTTCGCAAGATATCGGACGTACCTTTCAGCAGGCCCTTGTACTCAGCAAGTTTGTCAGGGTCGCTGAGTTTGCGGAAGTCCTTCGTCTTCTGCGCAACTTCTTTCCGCTCTACTAGATCGTCCCGTTGGTTTGTGATTATTTCGCTAGCTTCGGTGTCAAGCTGCTTCTGAAGTGATGATAAATCGATGCCTGCTTTCCGTGTCAGCCGGCGCTCACTTGTCGGTTTATACGGCGCGATGGCTTACTCCTCCAGACCGCGATTGCCTTTTGGAAGGCGTTTTCGGCTTCTCCAGCGGCCCGCCCATCGAGAGACGTCCTGTCTCTATCCGATGCTCCTCCATCCTGGCTGTTCCTGGGAGTCCCGTTCGGAGACCCTGCCTGCGACATGACTTTGAGCTGACCACGCAGCCCTCAACAAACGCCCTTCAATCAAATTGTCTGTTTTCCGTTCGTCGAGTGCCGAAAACCCCGTAGGCTAAACCCGGGAAGACATAAACTCGGAGGGTGGACGGCGGTGGTCGATGGTGAAGCAGAGTGGTGGTCGGATGAGGCTGAGGAGATGTTGGCGATGTGGCCGGTGTTTGCTGCTCATCGGGCCCGTCGGAAGTTGGGGTTGGAGGTCTGGGCGGCTGTAAATATGGAAGCTGGTGACGAGCACAACAACTTGAACCATTCCACGCGTATACCAACCGACGGAAACCAGCTTCTAGTTCAGCAAAGGAAGCTTGTCGCATGCGCTAAAACCACAGTCGCGGACATTCGAACGCTGGCCGAAGCAGCATGATACGAGCGTAAACCGTTTTCTTTTGGACTACGGTGAGGGAACATGATGTTATGGAGACCGCTGCGGTACTACCACCACCACCTCGAGCTTCGTCCCTCGTAGCCGGCGATTCGAATACCCACGAGCGAGCAGCGCCCTATATTCTACAAAAGCTGGTAGATGACCTACCGCTTGACTCCGGAGAGCACGAAAATGTCAAGGTCAATTGCGTGGATATATGGGGGGATCACCTCTATGTCGGAACGTCCGCCGGGGAGATACTTCACTTTATGAAAATTCCCGCTGTAAGTTGTGTACCGCGCGGAGAAGCCCCCTATAGACGATATGGTATTGATCTGTTTTAGGAGCCCGGGGAGCCTTCTCAATACATATTTGCATTCCGACTACCGCTCTCTCCACCTCCTGCAAACCTCGAGAATCCACCCGGGGTGCAGAAGATCCTCTTGCTAGGGCCGGTGGAACGAGCGACGGTCATTTGTAACAACCAACTTTCTTTCTACACCCTACCCGAACTCTCGCCCGTTGCAACGAAGCTGAAGGACGTATCGTGGGTCACTGTTGATGAAAACGATCATGCCCTCCGCGGGCTTATTCCTGAGGCCGAGGCGGTGGGACGGGATCCTCGAGGGGTAGTGGTATTCGTAGGGCAAAAGAAAATGATACGATTGCTACGGGTGGGAACAGAAGTCCGGCTTATAAGGGTATGAAAGTTCACGCATTCCGTTTAACTTTTCACTGATTTACACCAGGAGGAATAGGATGTCTCGTTTCCCTTGTCTCTAGAATGTGCTCTACGACAACATCGCGCCTGTCTTGCCAATGCGCAGAACTATGCATTAGTTGATGTCAACGATAACAAAATGATACCGCTCCCTCCAATCCGGCAGACGACATCTCCGATTGAAATGGTACCCGCACGGTCGATGTCACCTTATCCTCTAACCGGTTCGCTCGGCGTGAGATCGGGAGGGTCTCTTCGCGGTCACTCCCGAACCGGAAGCCTCACGCCTTCTGGAGCGACTGGCAGAAGAGCTTCAACAGATCTTCAGAGTCACAGTCCGACACCATCGGATGCCGCAGGCTCCAGAGCTGCATCACCTGCTCCGAGAAAGTCACAGGAAGAAGCTGTTAGATCAAGAGCTGGAACGCCACAGCCGGTGGCGCCCCCTCCGCCCCCTCCGCCTAAACCAGTCTTAAACCCCAACATTGCTTCTCCGAATCCTAATGAGTTTCTCGTTACAACTGGAACAGAAGCTGATGAGGCTGGTGTTGGGCTGTTCTTCGATGTGAATGGCGAACCTGTCCTTCGAGGAACGCTAGAGTTTACAAGATACCCTAAAAAGATTATCATTGATGGATCTTGGGTTGTTGCAATCGTGGGAGGCGAGCACCCCGTCGAATGCCATCGGCTTGAGGAAGCCGCAGCGCCCTCGGGCGGTATATATGGGCCAATCAAACAGAAACTTCCTCTGCCCATCGAGAACCCAGACGATCTTGAAAACCTCTCGGTTGGCGTATCACGAACTGTTGGCGTGGAGGTTGGTATTATTCCCAAAGTCGCTCGCCTTCTAAAGCTTGTCAAATTGAATATTGTAGAGAAAGCTCCCTCAAAACGGAAGAGGTCAGTTGTACCCACAGAACCTCTCTCCACTATAACCAAGACTCCTGGCCCGGAGGAGGACGCAGCAGAGGATTTCGATGAAGCTGAGGTATCCGGCAAGATAGAAGATGCCGAGGAGCCCGCATCACCTCCGCCTCCTGAAGAAGCTGTGGAATCAGGAACGGATTATCTGTCATCAGACGAGACAACTGCAGATGAATCAGATCGAAAACGCAACGTAGAAGAGGAGGAAATTGCAAATCGCATTAGCACAGCGTTGTCTCACCTTGTGCTCACAATAGGGAACAAGATATATTCGATGCTAGAAACACCGATGGTTCTACTAATGGACTCGCAACTTCCACAGTCCATAGACGCTGCATCAACGCGAGATGTTCCTGTCATCCTGAGATGCCTCGCTGCTGTTCAAAAACTAGAACCTACAACGGAGGCTAGGTTTCACGAGCTAGGATTTATTCGCCAGAAGCTTGGTCTACTTCTCTTGGGAATTTGTTTGATTTCAGCAAGTAACGTCTCAGAAGATACACTAGTTCAGACCAACGAAGCACTACGAGAAGGTGGCGTGGATCCTCGCCTTGTTATAGCTCTCTTTGGACCGGCTTTCCGTCGGGATATTGTAATCGACAAGAAGAGCAATGGTCTATGGGTCTACGGTGGTATCCAAGATCTTCTAAAAGCACTCCTCTACAGTAAAGAAAATACAGCTATTGCGGATCGAGGAACCTTATTGTTTCTAAGCCGGTACCTACGGGACTGGAGAAAGAAGAAAGGCCTGGAGAGCGTTCAAGACAAAGAGCAAGTTTTTGCAACCATTGACGCTGCTTATCTACGTGTGCTCTTAGTCCTCGACCAGAAGACATTGAAGCCGACGCCTGCGCTCGAAGGTATCGAGAAAAATATTCGTCAGGATCTCTACCATCTGGTAGACTCTGGTGTAGACGATACCGATAAGTCGGTTACTATACTCGAGGAATACGGCCGACTATTTGTGTTAAGTAGACTATACGCGAAGCAAAAACAGTATCGGGACGTTCTTGCTACGTGGCGAAGGATTTTAGCAAAAGGCGACGGAACTGAGAACGGTGAATTTCCAGACGGCGAAATGATTGTCAAAGACTATTTGAAGAGGATTAAGGATCCAACACTAGTCGAGGAATACGGTGGATGGCTTGCTAGGAGAAATCCGAAGCTCGGTGTTCAGTTTTTCACGGACGAAACGAGCAAAGTTCAGTTCCCGCCAGAAACGGTTATTAAGATCCTGAAAGCAGACGCACCGTACGCCGTAAAAGACTACTTGGAATACTTGGTGATACAGAAAAAGGTAAGTGGTGTCCATAGTTAATCGCAACCTCTGAGACACCGCAACTGACAAGCTGCTAAGAATATCGCATTTGCCAACGATTTCATCTCCCTGTTTCTGGACCAAATGATTTCAGACTTGGAGAACAATCCAACACTGAAAGAGGATGTTCACCTGACGACAGAATTCTATCGGGCTCTACATCCTCCGAAGCCAACCTATAGTGAATTTCTCAACGATAATACGCGAGGGGAAGAATGGTGGCGTAATCGAACAGTTCTACTGGACTTCCTAAGTGGCCCGACTCCTTACAACGTCGAGGAAGTTGCTGCGAAGGTGGAGCCGTGGAAAGAGGTCTTAATTGCGGAAATGGTCATATTCTACAGCAAGGAACAGAATCACGAGGAGGTTCTTAAGATGCTGTGCCATTCGTTAAAGGATTTTGATACCGCCATCAATTATTGCCTGTATGGGGCACTGTCTATGTTTCAGAGATCCCGAACTTCCTCAATCCAAGCTTTACCGCGGGAAGAACAAAGCAAACTCTTCAATATTCTGTTAGTGGAGTTCTTGAACATCAGCGAATACGAAGCTCGGCTAGAACAGACAAGTTCATTATTGGATCGTTTCGGAGGCTGGCTAGATGTTCAACATGTGAGCAATCCCAAAAGTTTATTTCATTACAACCAAGCAAAAGTGGATTCCTGACGTGCTGACCAATATTTTGTAAAAAAAAAAAAGGTTCTCAATGTGATCCCTGATAACTGGTCGGTTCAAATTCTGTCGGGCTTTCTTATCAGTGCCCTGCGAGAGCTCGTCAGAGTGAAGAATGAGAAGAAGGTCGAGCTTGCGTTGCTCAAGACGTTGAATATCAAGGTATGAATTCTAGCCGTCTTACACCCCCATGGGCCCACCCGCTGTGGAGACTAGCCACCGTCTTTTATATGAGCTGTCTTTTTCGTGATACATACCAAGAGATATCATGTCACTGACCCAATCTCAATTGTGGGTATTTCGCATAGGTCAACGGCGACTTCATCGACAAGTGTGAGGAAATTGGGCCGATAATAGAAACTGCAGAAACGGGATCTTCCGCTTCCGAACAACATTGAAGTGGTGGCATCATCTACATCGTCATTTGTTCGTGGCTATGTTGCATTTGCCAATGGATCATGAGAATTTTGGTTCAGGATCTTCTATGCAATATCTTCTTGGCACGGCCAAAGGCATATGACGATATGTACAGTTTAGCGATGGTGTTTTGAGTTGGGTGGAAATTTTCGATATTTCTGGGCGGATATTGGGGGACTCATGACGAAATATAAGTGAGGGATGAGGCTGTTTCGCTGGTGGGAAATCCTCCCGACGTGCCGACGGGAAATGTCTCCTGTTTTCAGAGCCTCAGTGGAAAATCCTCTCAAAAATTCAAAAGCACAAAACCACCACTCTTAACCATTATTGCCCGTGCCGTAGTGCTTAGATCCGATCTTTCCGATCTTATCTCGTTTTCTCGGAGGATGGAGGTGCGACCGGCCGTCTGACTCCAATGATCTGAAGCATGGCTTCCGACACTTGCCTTTCTTCCAGAGGGTTGCCTGATAATTGCTTGATATCGCCATGATCGCAAACTTCCCATCAACATCGTTAAGCTTGACGCTGTCCGCGAATAGCATGAATAGACTGATATAGCCCCGCCTGACACGTAAGAGAAAGCGCACCTGCCCAGTACTAGAGGGAAAATATGAATGCTTCAGCGGCAGCGTTTCTGATATATTGCTGCGATATGGCCAGCAGACCCGAAAGTCAGGACACACATTTAGATCCAAGGTGGGGCTAACCTTAATTAAAGTGGTCTGACCGCTCGAGCCTGTTGTTTCGAAACGATCTCGCCAAGTTGACATAATGCAAAGGCGTCAACACTGTTCAATATGAAACTCGAAGACCCTTTAAGAGCAAAATATATGGAATACCAACATTGGCACGTTTATCAGGCCACGCTACGCGCACGAGCTGGCCAGAATTCTCGACCTTTTCAGGTTGCCAAGTGCGATAGATTTACGTTCATCAGAGCCAAGCCCGAACCGTCCGAGGGCCGAGAATATTTATTTTTTTCAAGACAGAGGTTTTTCCGTGTTATCGCGTTGATCCACGCTCCTTTGGGCAATTTGGCGCAGCGCAGCTAGATATGAGCCGTGCTTGTGAGATTTCAGGAGACACCGACATGGCAATCAAGGCTTATTTGGCCTTGTTGCCGAGACACTCGAATATGGAAGCGATTAAAGCATGGTGGTGAGAGGCTATGTAAGCTGATGGAACAGTCGCAATGCTAGTTGGTGTTGTTAACCCTTCATCCTTATACCTAAAAGTTGCCTACGGCATGATTATTATAGGCATAACCGGCGGGTTGTGAAAAAATTTGATCAAGATTTTAAGACGATATTTCTAAAAATGAATGTGAATGGTACAACCCTCAGCTGCAACTTTCCTCTGTTCGCCTGCGTACCCAGGAGAGAGCGGAGGAGGCGGTTGAACCGGGTTGGGACAATTCGTTTCAGGTTGCATGCGCCGCAATTAAAAGGGAAGGCGTGGAGGTCCCTCAGATCTGAAATCCCTGCTTGTCGCTGTCTCGGAGCTGCAGGTACCACTGCGCCAGGCCAATTGAAAGCGCGTCTTCAAGTCACTTATTCTTGGTGTATCTGCAGTGCGAACAAAATGATTGGACGAGAAAAGTCTTTCTCCTTCAGGGTTGTTGGTACACGAATCCTAGCCCCTGCGCCTATTGGGAGAACCGGCGAGCCAAGCGTCATCTAGATCCCGAACCTCTCCATTCAGCGTCCTTCTTTTCCCCTTATCTCATCGTCACGTCTTTTTGGGTTCCTGTCAAAGCTCCAAAGATGCAGAGGTTGCATAGGGTTTCCGGTAGTGGCTTAGTAGCCACTTACCCACTCAACGTGGTGTGGGAATCCATGCGCATGAAGAAGGGCATCTCCAACCAATGGTTGGGTGTTAGTAGCTAGTGGCCATCGTTAAGGGGTTCTATCGCTTCGGACTGAGGCGGTCTAATAGCTGACGAGGCCCACGGATGGATCTTCCATTCCTCACCTTATAGAGACACCACCTCTCTTTTTTGCTGGTCTCTTGTTTTGATTCGACTCTACACACGTCGGTTCCAGTGCGCCGGTACTTGAACGTCAACGTTGTAGATAGAACGTGGCTCAGGACACGACAATTCCTCTGACCTTCTTTTATTCCCTGTTAAGCTCGCTTTTTCTTTTCGGAAATTATAGACATTCTTTTTTGTCCTCTCATCGAGAGTTGACTTCTCTAGATCGCGTTCTTTTTACACGACACCTACGTACAACTAGGCTTGGTTGTTTCGATCTTTTCGCAACTACATTCAATTCTTTCGCATTATAGAGTTTGGCTCTCTTGAGGAGGTCCATTTAGAGAAAAAGGGTTACAACAGGGCAACTTCTCCGACGACTTGGACTTCGATTGGTACCTTGAATATCGACTTTCTGATTTACACCGACAGTCCTCTTTTCTCCTGGAATTCACGGATAACCTAGATATCGCTTGCTCGAGTTCAAGGAATCCCTTCAAGTTCACGATTGGCCGGTTCCGAACCATTAATCTCTTCAGCATAAACTATTCAGACGGGATAGCATCTGTTCTTTATAGATCCAAGGTGGGTGCCAACACTTCATTCCATAGTGGCCGGCTGTTTCAACTTCAACAACATTCCGGGTCTTTTGTCCCAGGTGCCATCTTGCGAGGACAACCCGAACAAGCTAATATATGTTTTGAAAAACAGTCAATTTATCCTTGAAAAGTTTGTCGGCATCAGCGGGTGATCTTTTCCCTTAAAAGGTCCCTGCTTCAATTTATCTCTCTGCCCGGGGGGATTTGGACATATATCGCCGCACAACCTGGGTGTTGTTCGGCTCCCTGCTGTTCTATTCCTGCTAGGCATTACATCTCTGCAGGCCGGTCACGCTTCCAACCCACGCTTCAACACCGCCTACTTGCATAGTAGTCCCGCTCTCTCGGTCTCTCGAGTGTGGTCCCGACAGTCCTGCAGTGTTACGTCTTGCTGAACCTTGCAGCTTGACCTTGTCGGCCTTTCTTTTCTCTTGACGTTAGATCGTCTTTTTCTTTTTCTGCGCTCTTCACTCCGGAGTTCTCTCCTCTTCCTTGCCAATTCCTTTCTATATACGCATCCAAGGAGGCAGAGCTTCCGGACCATTCCCTCTTTTTTTTTCTTGCGTGGGATCTTGCTAGCATCGAGATTGCCCAGCACCAAGTTTTGAACTTGTAACTTCTGCCACACTACTGTGTTGTGCTAAAGCCCGTCTGGTACTAAGACATTCCGTAACCAAACGATTAGCTCCACCGTCACTTGCCAGTTCGCTTTTACCATCATCAGGTCATTCTAGCCTTATCGTCAGGCTGCTTTTATTAAGACAATCGGCCCTTGTTCCTTTCGTCTTAAACAATCCTTGATGTCACTTTTGTGAACATTCACACCCTTTTCTTTTTTACATTTGCCTACCACACATTCGTTTCTCCACATCTATTCTCCGAGTTTTTTTTTATAACCTGCCATATATCCCTGGAGCATTTAGTCTCTTGCTTTCCTCATTTCCATTTATCAACCTTGAAAGGGGTTTGTGACGAAACCATACCCTTTTATCACATACCTCTCGACATCTAACGATAATCGATCAGGCGGCCAACATTGACACTAGGTCCTTTACTGAAGGTCCTTAGTATCAACACTCATAATGTTCATTCCACGGTCCGAGCATTCAACATGGAATGCAGAAAACCATAATGATACACCTGACGATGTTAATTATTACACATGGGGCCTCAACGGAGTAAACCAGTGGTGGAACAATGAATTCAGGTAGGATTTCCTCGCTATTTACAAAAACGCAACCAATCTAACAGCCGTATAGCAAGGGATTATTCACAACATCATGCATTCTCGTTCTATTCTTCTTCGCTATCAGAATAGCGATGGATGCTTCAAAATATCTGAGATTGCTCGTTTTGATGTCTACAGATAATACCCAGAGGAGCCAGAGATATTGGTCAAAACCCGGCTCGTTAAGCTGGAAGTTCAAGAAATATCTATGGTATGCGCCAATTTGGAGGCATAGACACAATACCGAAATCCAACTCAGCAAGGCTATCACTATTGGTACCCTCCCGACAAGGCTCCACGCCATTGTCTTGACAATATACGTTGTTTCCAACATCATTTACTGCACTCTGCTGCTCGACTACAGCAAGCCAAAGCCACAGCTTGTTGCCGAATTCCGTGGACGAACTGGTGTCATGGCCGTTGTCAATATGGTTCCTCTCTTCCTGCTCGCGGGAAGAAACAACGTCCTGATTCCGTTGCTTAAGATTTCATTCGATACCTACAACATTATTCACAGGTGCCTTGGACGATTGGTTATTCTGCAATCCGTTGCTCACACCACTGCCTGGCTCATCAATAAGGTAGACGCCCATGGCTTCGCGGGCGTTAAGCAAAGTTTGATAGAGAGTGAATTCATTCTCTATGGAATGATCGTAAGTTGAGCCCTCATGGTAAATATTGAAGATTATACACTAATGTAATGAGCACAGGCGGTCGCAGCTTTTGCATTAATCTTGATTATTACTCCTTCGCCAGTTCGACATGCATTTTATGAAACATTCCTTGTGTTCCATATTCTATTGGCGATTGTTGTTCTCTATACTGTCTGGATGCATCTAAAAATCGATAACCTTCCACAACTTCCTTACATCATGTTGGCCGTCGGCTTCTGGGTTTTCGATCGAACTGTTAGACTTCTTCGAATATTCTATCGCAACATATCCACAAAGAGCATTACGCGGGTTAAGGTTGAAGCGCTTGACGGTGATGCTTCTAGGGTCACATTCGAACTTGCGCGACCATGGAAGTTCAAGCCTGGACAACACGTTTATATCTACCTTCCGACTGTTTCTTTTTGGCAATCACACCCGTTCTCTCTGGCTTGGAGCTCGCAGGTTTTGAAGCAGGAAATCCAAAGCAAACTACAAGATGAAGGTTACGGACTGGAGAACTTGCCTATCGATGAAAAGAAGATGGCCGTTGTTGGACCTTCCGCAACGCAGATGTCTCTCCTTGTCGCTAAGAGAGAAGGAATGACCGGGAAACTCTGGGAGAAAGCCAACGCTGCACCAAACAGGACAATATTCTTGAGAGGGTTTGTGGAAGGACCATATGGAGGAGCGCATCAACTAGAATCTTACGGCACCGCTTTGCTATTCGCTGGTGGAATCGGCATCACACATCAACTCGGATACATGCGACATCTCATCGAAAAATACTCTGTGGGAGCTTGCGCAACACGAAAAGTCACCCTTGTCTGGGTCGTTAAAACTGCGGACCAGGTCAAATGGATCGAGCCCTACATGCGCGAGATTTTGTCGATGGACAAGCGACGAGATGTTCTCAAGGTTTTGGTTTATATCACACGGCCCAAGGCAGACATTACGCAGGTTTCGCCTACTGGCTCCGTGGAGCTAAGACCAGGAAGACCAAACTTTGATCAAATAATGGACAACGAAATCATAGATAGCGTTGGTACCGTCGCAGCGACCGTCTGTGGGCCGGGCGCTTTCCAAGATGCGGTTCGTGCTGCAGTCCGCAACCAGCTACACCGAGTCGAGATGGACTTCTTGGAAGAATCCTTCACTTGGTAAAAGCATGACATTTTGACATGATTTTTCCCCAATTTAATATTATACCCTGGCATACGGGAAACGTCGATCTTGTCTTGTATTACCAATTTCAATGTCTATTTTTCTTTGGAGTTCATTTGGCGATCTTGTTTCTTTCTTGCAAAGCGTTCTTAGCTACAATCTAGCGAGCGTTCCTGTGTCTAGTAATCTAGCGGCATACTCTAACTTCTGGTCTCCTACCATTTAACCTTCTCCTGTATAATATTTTATCCATTATGGCGTTTTGCCTTTTTTAGTTCTTCCCTCTTCTATACCCACATTCTGTAGATTAAAATAGCTTGATGGTCTCCTGTTTCTAGAATTTTTCAAGGGGAACTTGGAGTTTGAATCAAAAAATGTTTTGGCTTTCTTCCTCAACCCTTTTCCGTCTCCAGACGGATCTCTTAAAATCCCGAAACCCAACGGTTAAAACGCAGCAGGACGAGATGCCGACGAACATGAACATAATTACATCCACAGATCAGCTTTGAATTGGTGGATCCTGGAGATTCCGGAGTTTCGTTGTGGGGTGCGCATAAATCCTTCACGTGTGTAACCCAGGGTGTACCAAGCCAAGCTTTCGATGTGGGTCATCAAGTTCTCAGCCAGTCAACAACTCCGTCGACGTCTACGTAACAACAAAGAAATAAAATGTGGCAAGTTTCTGTTTCAATTTTTCTTTTGCAGGGTGGATAAATTATCGCCACCGGGTCAATTCGTTCCATAGTCTTTCCGTTGATTTGCAGCTATGTGCGGTTTACTAGCAGTAGAAGGGCTGAAACGATCGTAATATACCCGCTCGTGACCTTCATTTTCGTGGTTGTTTAATGCAATTTAGCCTAGCTTGAGGTACCCATGGAGTATTCGACAAAGAACTCCACTCCGGTCATATTGTACCCCCGTGAGCCATGGCGAGACGAAAAGGGTCAGCCACCCGGCGAACGCCAGACCTTATTCTGACGTGATGCTATGAGATTTTAAAACTACCTCAGCCGTGGGAGAAGCGTCATCATTGGTCCGCTATTTTCGCGATTCGCAGCTACTTATTCCGACAAACCGGCTTTGATACAGTTTCCATCCGATTATAGGTTAAAAGGTATCGGAATTCGCCTTGTGGCGGTATGATGGTCTAGTGTCTTTAAGAGCTCAATGATCAAGCTGTCAATGTTTCTTTCATAAACTATTATTCCGCGATAGAAACCTTAGAAAATTTGAATCTATTTGTATATATATTGAAAACTCAAGTCATTATATAAGCGACGTTTGCTGATACTATATGTCAATGGGCTATAATTAGCGGGCAAGCTGTCTGAGAAAGATCTAGTTTTCGATGAAGCGTAGGTTGAGACCGATGAGCAGAAATCGTGCCAAGAAGACCTTCGACCCAAGATCTGAAGCTTATAAAACTTGAATTCTTGTAAAAAGATATAGATAGGCCAAAAGAAATGTTGCCAGATTTACATAATCAATGCGGTGATGAGGCTCGTTAGGACGGCGGTCCGCGGATCCGACGTCCGTCTGCCCCGACGGATAGCCTCATCCTACGGTATGACAAAATTCTGAACCGTACCCTTTATTGGACTGCAACCTGCAACGCAAAAAAGCAAACCGAGCTACGTTGCCCGCCTTTTTTTGTCTTGGTGACCAGATGTACCGGGTTATGGATCAAGGCAGAAGCTATAAGAGGTCACGATTCCCCATGATTTATGCATGTCTGGGCGTTTGACGAAACTTTGGCCGTGACCCACCCGTATGCTTATCCCCCACATAGCAAAGCCGGTTGGTTTAAAATTTGGAACATGACATCGGAGAATAACGGTGTGAGAAACCTTGTAAATACACCCACATCTACCACACACACATTCTACAGGAGAATGTTGTTAGGATTGAAACAATGTTTCCATCTGCTTTTAGAAGTGCAATCAATTAGTTGCAGTACCAAGACTACAGGGAACTCATCTAGACACCATCTCTTACATGCTCAGCAGCCTTCTGCCCTGTTGACGTCTAGAAATAAGATCAGGCCACTCTTGCATATGGGGGATCTATCGCCGCCACACTCCTTCGCGCCGAATCTTCTCCACATCCCTCTCCCGTAGATCAAGAAGCGTCGGCTCAGCGGACGCGCTAAACCCAACCATTTTTCGCACCCCCCTTTTCGGGAGGAGATCGCGCTAGATTAATGAGATCTTGAGAAGCGATGTTTTTCCCGGAACTTGAAATCTACGACGCACCACATCTATATTTTCTTTTTCAAGATGCCAGCTACAGCTGTCCGTGTGCTCAAAAAATATGCAGTCTAATATATCGAAAGATGAGTATTCGTCTCCCGCGATAATGTAGTCATGATGGGGTCAGACCATTCACGCAGCTGGCAGAGGAAACTTGCATTTCCGGTGTGTCCCGGAATCAGCACTGCGATTCCCTTTTCTTTTTCTCTTGCGTTTGGTCTCCTATGTCGCGGTGATCGCATTATGTTCTTTGGTACATGCATGCAAGCTGTTACAATATTAGCTCCTTGCCGATGATCTGTGCTTTTAAGCCATGGACACAATATCGTGGTCTCGCGACATGTAGTAGCATGATTGTAATTATACCTTGTTGCACCTGATCGGATCCTCACCGCCTCGAAATCATGATACAATTTTTTGTGATGAGTAGGCTGGAGAAAATACTAACGACTGATGTAAGGCTAATTTTATCAGTAATCGTCGCCACCACCCTGCAAACTTGAAATATCGGAGTTTCGGTGTGCTTCGGCGGGGTAATTTAGGCAGTTATGCAGGATAGTGGGGCCGGACAGGATGACGAGTTAGTACACGTTTAGATCTTTCAAGGACTCAGGGGGATTCGGTGTATACCGTAGTACTTACGTATGGAGCTCTGTTCTTTCGATTGTATCCCGTTACCCCCAATGACATCAAAAACTTATCCCAATACGTGGAGATCGGCGATTAGTTTGTTCATTCGGAAGGGCTCGGACAATACTTGAGCTATAGAGCCACCCCAAGACCAGACTAAGTTCAAGAGGACCGAAAAGGAATCACACAACATATGTTCGTGTTATCGGCGAAGTATTCCTACGGCCTACCTTGTTACCAAGTAAGTTTTTTGGCGAGTGAACGCTATATACTTGTTGCACTTTTGTGTTGAGCTTGTGAAACTCCTCTAGATTAGGAAGTTGCCGTATTGAGCATGTCTTTGACTATCCTCGCATTGAATTATGTATTCTTAGTCATGAGTAAAGACTTGATAATTTCAATCTATAGGCTAGTATAGCTCTATTCTTCACGCCCTTAATTCTTACAACAACTTGAAACCTTCACATGTAGCAAATGGCCCCTTCGCTTTCTAATAAACCAGGCGTAACACGCAGCAGCTCCAAGCACTGCGAACCAACTGATAAAAGCTAGGGCTCTAAACTCTTGAGGTTTGTTCATGATCGCCGTAAGTGTCCATTGCAACAGCTCAGCTGTCGATATGAATGACTGCTCTATACCGGTAAACTCGCCTCGCAACGATGGCGGTGGAAGTGTCTGCTGAAGTTGAGAGTATGCAAGATCGTAAGTCCAAAGTCCTATACGAGATAAAGCGACACCGAATAACAGTGGTATGGAAAAGAATGGGTTAGGTAGTCCAGATCTGGTAGGTATTTCCGTTGCTGTTAGACTGGTGACACCGTAGACTGCTGGCATCTATAGAAGCTCGACGTGTTAGTTCCCAAAAATGTGAATAAATTGTCGATTCTCATGGGATCCATCTCACTAGAGTTAACGTCATCCACCAAACAGCCCATAATCCAACTCTTTCAACTTCGGCCTTGTTGATGTTAGCTGACTCTGGGGTATACTCCTCCATAAATCCAACTTCTTCCTCATTTATGCGCCTCCAGTACTTCACCGGGCGATTTTTGATCGTTTTAACACCCCAAGGCATAACCGCCGTGGCGCTGACTTCTAGTAAACTGCTGAAAAGTCGCGCAATCGTTACTGCGGGAAGTGAGAAGCCGCTATTTAACAGAAATGTTATCATGGGAGAAGAGAAAGTGAGCACTGAAATATACATCAGAGCCATAGAGATTGTGGCTAGATAGCTTTGTTAGTTTAATGTTGAAGTATATCGGACACATTGAGGGACTCGAAGACATACGAAGAAAGACAACACTTTGACAAAACCTGAAAACCCCTGAGAACTTGTCCTGAAGCTTTAGGGTACGCCTTTCTCTCTCTTCAGCATCTGCCTGCAAGTCTCGCTCGATAATTTTCGAAGCCTGGAGCAGTTCGTTCTGGTTCCAGACTTTTTGAGCGGACATCCATTCTATCCACGGACTCAACAGCGACATCACGGCTATCACAATTACGCTCCAGAACGTGTTATTTCCTGCTGTAGTCTTGATTGCTGCAAAAACTGTTGGCAGCAAAGCAACGTATCCAGGGGCTAAAACTTTGCATATCAGGTCTATTCTCCTCATAGTCGCGTTTAGCACATGTAGAGAAGAATCTCCAACTGCGGGTGCGATTGTTGGTACCTATTTTTCCGTGGTTGCAATGTTATCAGCAACTCCAAAGTTTTGATCCAACAACCATGCCAACTAAAGACACACAAATCAAGGCATTCTAGATCCAATAGCAAGATAATCTTACCCAATCTCTTTCCATGACAATAACATTGCCGCGAGCCGCGAGCCGTTCAATGCAACTCAGCCCTACGATGATCGAAAGTATGCACCATTTCCCAATTGAGGAGAATGGCTGGTCAGGAGACCAGAACAGTAGCATCCAACAGATGCAACCCGCTAATACCGATAGTCTTTGAAATAGAATCGTTGTTTTCAAAGATTTCAGACGGGATGGACTGTGGTCTGCCCATGAACCAACCAACGGAGAAAGCAAGATGGAAGTAATGCATTGTGCGATGCCACTATCTTCGAGTCAGTATTCAACCTGTAACCAAGGGGATTTAAAAATTCAAATATGCATTTAGGAAAGCGTGCTTGTCCGGTATCGGAATTACCAAGTACTCAGTAGCTTTGCCTGCCAGCGACTAAGACTAACCTGATTGAAGCGGGAAGGAGTGTATTTGGGAAAGCCTCGACGGTAAACACGACCTACCAACGTTCAGAGGATCTGAATTAGACCCAAAGTCTTCTGCTTAAGCGTAAGTCGGTTTTACGCTAGACAATTTGCGGTGGCTTTTTATACAATAAAAACTTACAGCCGCAAATTCATAAGTCCGAGCGTTCCACGTGGACAAGAAGTGTGATAAGTATAATCCTCCTAGAGACACCTTAGTTCTAGCATAGTTTTCAGTGTGAGCTGCTCGGGTTTGACTGGTGGATTCTGCTGTATTTCCTTGGAGAATCGGAGCGGATGCTATGAGAGGCTGATTATTCTCGGGGGTTCCTGACCCAATATTGGTTTCGTCTTCAGTATTATGCTGCATATTTTACAAAGCGTTGTCATTCGTGGCTGCTAGCTTCTCTGCTGACAATGGTAACGGAAAGGTTCATTGGTAGCTATAGTAGAGCACATCTTCATTTCAATTTCAATGCAAGTAGCCCATCCAACGGAGGAGTCAAACCCTGCGACACGCCAAGCCGGATGTTGTGTCGTCCCGAACCAGCATCCGAACCTTTTTTGTTGAGCCGAAAAAGTATGCGGCTTCTAGAAGGAGGAATTGGGGAAACGAGAAAAGCACAACAATGCAATGGGCAGCAGGCAAAACATGTAAAACCTGCCGCTCATGCTTGCCCATGTTTAAGTTTTTGGAAGCTTTACCTGGATACTCCTTCACATGCCTTCCTCCTAGGTAATATTCATCTTCATCAAGCAGTCGCGGTTCCAACGTCAGTAGGAGAAAAAATTACACCTCCAAGATGTCGAGTGGCATACTATTGGACCGTTCTAGAAACTTCATACTTCTTCAACCGCCTATAAAATCACCGTATAGTTCGAATATTTTTCAGGATGCATAGATCTATATATTCAGAATTTGAAAGCCGAGGAGAATCAGCAAATTCGAATAAAGAGGACCTAGGGAACCGAGTTCACGTAAGAACGAATCCAATGTCGACAGGACCAACACTCGAGATTGCGAATTTCCGCCTCGCACACACATCCAATTTACTGGGTGTGGACAACCCTACTCCCTCACTCTCTTGGGCCTATTCGATCCCATCAGTGTCACAGTCTTGGTGTCAGCAAACCTACATACTTTCTTTGCGAAATCGATCACATCGCCAGAACTCAACAGTCAGTGCTTCGGCTGACTCTTATACCGTTGTTGGTCCAAAAACGAGCCAAACCGAAAATATTCCATGGCCAAAAGCTTTCCCAAATGTGCAGTCAAGTCACTTGTATGAGATTCTAGTGGTGACAGTGTTGGCGCAATGTGAACAGCCAATTACTGGACATTCCGAGTCTTTTGGAACCTTCGAAGGCGATCAATTACTCTCTCCTGGAACATCAGCTCAAACTCTAGCGGAAAAAATGGTTAGCAATGCTGCAGCTTCAAACATTACCATTATTCAGTCTACGTTAAGATTCGAAGCTGGCTTAGTTGGCGGTATAAATGCCTGGCGTAAAAAGGCGCCTGCGCTCGGAATGATAACTACTCCATGGGACCTGGCAAACTGGGAAATATCCAAGCCCGTCACCGTCCTAAGAAACAAGTATCAATTCAAAACGAAACCCAAGACTGCCAGGATATACGCTACCGCGTTCGGATTATATGCCATTTTCATCAATGGAAAGCGAGTTGGTGAATCAATCATGGAACCGGGATGGACAGAATATTCGCGTCGAGTGTCTTATCAGACTTATAACGTCACAGAATATCTTCAATCCGGAGAGAATAAGATTGTTGTCTACATCGCTGATGGATGGTACCGAGGCCGCATGGGACCAACAGTAAAATCATTAAAGGCTAGGAGAGCGGTATTCGGAAACGAAACGGGCTTTATGGCGATCATGGATACTTACGGGGCTGAAGGAAGTCACGAAACGTTTTGGACTGGTAGTACGGAGGAGACTGGTTGGAAGTGTACCAAGACCACTCCGATCCTAGATTCGGGGATTTACGATGGCGAACATTATGACGCCCGTATCGATCATGAAGCCGTCAGTGACCAGAATCAAGGAGAGCATGGTTGGAAAGATGTCAAGATTATGCCAGCCGCTTTTGCATCGGAGTCATCACAGTCTCTACAAGCTTCCATTGCACCCCCAATCAGATGTACCGGGATAATCTCTGTGAAAGATCGTACGAAGTCGCCAGAAGGCAAAACGATCGTCGATTTTGGTCAAAATATAGCTGGAAGAATTCGGATAAGAGCATCGGCTCCCAAAGGAACAAAAATCACTTTTCTCCATGTTGAAATCCTGCAGCCGGACGGGACACCAAATATTATCATCCTCCGGGATGCGAAAGCAACAGACAGCTATGTTTTCAACGGGGTTGGCATCGAAGAATGGGAACCGGAATTTACTTTCCACGGGTTCCGTTATGTTCAGGTTGATCCCTGGATTGAGGGAATGAAGCTTGAAGCTAAAGTATACGGAAGTGATTTACCAAAGGGACTGATGAAGTTTAAGAGTACTAATCCAGAGCTGGACCGGTTGGTGCAAAATATCGAATGGAGCGCCAGAGGTAACTTTTTCGGAGTACCCACAGACTGCCCGCAGCGTGACGAACGTTTAGGTTGGTAAGTGTTCATAGTCCCCATATTAAGCAAGTGGTATTGGCTTTAGTTACCAATTTCTATATGATATCAGAAATTTAGAACGAATTTTTGGCTAACGAAACACTCGATAGGACCGGTGATATCAACGTAAGCTACTACAAATCAAAATTTAACCGAGTCGCGATCTCTAAGCTGACGAGGTAGATTTAGGTCTTTGCTCCAACAGCTGTCTATTTATTCGACAGCCAAACATTTTTGAAATCTTTCCTCGAAGGCGTGAAAGATGGTCAAGAAATCGGCGGCGTCCACCGTCCCCCTCTTGTGTAAGCTTCCTTGTGTTTTCTGTCTTTCTCGTATATTATATTTTTCCCATATAATAGCGAACAAAAGCTGATCGAATTGATAAGATCCCCAAATGTCTTCCAGTCAGCGACAATTTCACACGCACCTATGGCTGTATGGGGAGATATAATCGTCACACTACCTTGGACTCTGTACCAAGCCTACGGGGACACTAGCCTCCTTAGCGAAGTCTACCCTTCAATGGTGGACTACCTTACCAAAGGCGTCTCCAGGATCTCCGAGGGCGAACACGCAGGAATGTTCCAGCCAGGTACGATGTATCAGTTCGGCGACTGGCTCAACCCCTCCGCTCCGCCCGATAATCCGCAGCAGAACGCCACCGATTCGACTTTTGTCGCCGATACCTGGCTCTGTCGCACTTCCAACACCCTCGCCCGGGTTGCGACCGTTCTACAACGGCCTGAAGCTAAAGAGTGGATACTAAAGGCTAGTGAACAAACGTTAAAATGGCAATCCAGATACCTCTTGCCCCTCCAAAAAGGAACTGCTAGTGGCGAACCTGCCAAGCTCCTATTGCAAGATACCCAAACAGCCTATTCAATCGCGTTGAATTTTCACCTTCTACCGGAAGAATATATACAACCCGCAATCGCCCGTCTGCACTATCTCGTTAGAAAAGAGGACTATCATCCATCTACAGGTTTAGTCGGGACCCCCGAAATCTTGCACGCCATTTGTTACCCGAGAACTCTCGCGTCGTCCTCTTCAGAGGGAAAGCTAAAGTCCACAGCACTAGCTTATAAACTTTTACTGGGGCGCAGAGACTCACCGTCATGGCTGTACCCTATAACGATGGGCGCAACAAGTATGTGGGAGCGATGGGATTCTGTGAAGCCTGATGGTACTACTAATGCGCCGTGGATGACAAGTCTGAACCATTACGCGCTCGGTGCACCGGGTCGTTGGATTTTCGAGAATATTGGTGGAATTATCGTCCAGCAACACGATGATTCCAAACGCGCAAAAGGTAGAGGAGGATGGAAAATTGTCTTTGATCCAATCCCTAATACGGAACATGGGATCACTGGTGCGGAGATGGCTTATCAGAGTCCGAAGGGGATGGTGGAATGCAAATGGAGCTACGATGCAGGAAAGAAGACGATTTCTGTTGAGGTAGCAGTACCCGCGAATTGTGAGGGAGAGATTAGAATTCTGGGCAATACAGAGAGAAAGGTCGGTGCGGGTAGGTGGAATGTGACGAAGAAGTTGGAGGAGGGGGAGTGGAAGCTTTTGGAGGCAGGTGAAGGAGAACAAGGGAAGGTTGGTCAAGTGAGGACGAAACTGTAGTAACTTGTAGACACTTGTAGTCTATCAGTGCTCTATAGTACGAATGCACATAATCTTTGGTTCGAAAACAATATGATCCGTTAGGTTGCGATTTCGTTAAAGGGAACAGAATCGGTGTTGATATTATTGTGTTGACTTTGTTGCATTTCCCTCAAAGAGAATCAGTGGTCCGTGGTCTCGTTGAACCAGACAACACAAAGTCCAGTGGTCCGTGTTGCAAGCCCAAAGTTGGAGGTATGGTTTCACGAAAACACCCAACCCAAAAATTAATTCGAAAGGTAGAGAAGATTTGAACTTTGTGAGAAAGCCAATGGCTATTTCCGGAACTTGAAACAACCAGAATTCTTTAGAAGCTCGCTGTTTGGACCTTCTCATCACGTTGTTCCAATGTTATGAAACCGAAACCAGGTATGCTGAAAGCGCCACGGCTTGCATGTGGACAACTTCCTGGGACGAACCAGAGGGCTGTTGGTTCGTGGTGTGGGGAACCCGTCGCGCAGCGGTCCAATCACCCATTAAGCGCCCACCTTTTTCCCGTCCCGGCTGCAAAATGTTCTATTTCAGCAAATGGATGGAGCCGCACGTTAGGCTTGAGTGGGTTTGGGCTCTATTTCGAGATGCTGTCGCTAACGAGAAAGATTAAGATCTTGGTAGAGGTCTGAGTGGAAACCAGGGAAGCTCGAGCATTAAAAAGGTGGATTCAGTTCCCGCTGATACGGTTCCTGGTGCCGTTTCTTCCTCCCGAGTAGCAGCTTTCTTGGGTTCTCTCGTAGCGCAGCTTTCGAAACCCAAAGAGCCGCCTCAACGCATAAACTTCGCCTTAGCCTCCCAGCACAGCAATTCGGACGTACCCTCGCCGCGGACAGTATTGGGAGCAATACAAATCTGCAGGCCCACATTACACAACCGATCTTGAGATCTTTCTGGTTAACTCCTTGAAACGTCAAGTCGCTTGTTGTTTCCATTGCCTTCGAGTTTTGGTGAGCTTTCTGCCAAATCAATTATATCGACTTGCATCCAACGTAAGTGCCTTTCACCTTTCCTGATTGGTACCCGAGTACCAATATACAGATCGGACTATCACCAACATACCTGTCTGCGCCACATCTGTGGATTGAGTCGCGGTCAAGTTCTGGAACCATCGGTGTCTCAAGGCACCGGCGATTCCATTACTCGATACCGCAATCGATGTCAAGACAACGTTATGATATCTTTCGACATTGCGCTCAGTAAAAGAAATGTATTTTCTTTGTATCCGTGCCCCACTACAATCTGGTTCCATTTTTCAATTCACTCATGCTTCGGATCCTGAATTTGGAGTTCGGCCTCATCATATCTTTAATCCTTGAAGAGTTTCGCGATTCGACTGTCTTTACTAATCCAATTTAGAAAACATCAGGGTGCTCAATGGACTAAACAATCGATTAGAGCCGACATCTAGTTTCGTTTAACTCATCACTATATCTCGATATATTCTAGAACCGACAAGATGTCTCCGGTACCCACTGCTACTCAGAGCGGTGCAAGAGCTCAACCTACTTCCGTAATGGAGACCTCAACTTCGACACCATCACCGGCTTCATATCCGGCGTCCGGTCAAGCTGCCTTTAGGTTTGATGCCAGCACACTCGCTGCTATAGCGCTCGGCGTAGCATTGTTCTTTACTCTCCTGGGAATACTCGGATATTGCATCTGGTTCCGAAGAAGGTGCAACAGGCACTGTGAACATAAGGTTGAAGAGGGATCCGGCCACTGGACTACCGTCAACCAACCCTCGAAATTAGAAAAGAAGAAACCAAAGAGGGAGAGTTTGCTTCCAACATACGTTAAAAGGGTCTCCATGACAAAGCCATATTCTGGGGTGGATATCAGGAAAATTGGTCAACCAAAACTTATCCAAAGTTCCCAGGATCCACTGCTCACGGAACCTAAAGCTGCATATATGCGAATCCACCAGGGATCTATTGGGTCCATCACAGACTCACGAAAGACAAGTCTCGATCTTGTGACCGAACAACCACCTTTGGTCAATTACAATCCACCACCGATTAAGATAACTTCATCACCTGTCCTGGGCGTATCGCAGCCCCCTCCAGCCCTTAGAGTCGATACAAAGAAGCGACCGTCTCCTCCAAAACTCAGCATCCCAGGTTCGCAGGCTACTAATAATAGCGCAATCACGAGTACGACCATAGCAGGATTGACCACTAACATTTACGTGCCACCGACGCCTTCCAAAACCCAGTTTTCGGATGCTCCATTCTCACCCCGACACGCACCAACTGCTGGATCCTTCAAGCCCGAAGAACCAGCGTCGGCTTTTGGCTACATTTCGCCCAATGAGACCAGGGCGTATCACAGCCCGCCTCCCAGGGAGCGATATAGATTCTCGGATCCCACAACGCCTACACCCGCCAGTCAGAGATCCGTCCGCTCGCTCTCGTGGAATGGACACACGCAGCACCCCGGCTTTCAATCGATACCGCTAAATTCACCCATGTCCCCTCACCAGACTAAGGCTCCGAATTTATACTCACCCAGGCATCACAACTGGATCCCAATGGACGTCGAACGTGAATCGATGCAGACACATCCTCATTCTCGGATCGTTAGCTTTGCGAGTCACGCACAGAGTATCAAATTAAAGGCAGCATCTGAGTCCACACGCCAACCGAGCAACGTGCCGGATTTGAAGCCAATCCCTGCGGCTCTCGAGGAGGACGAAATCTTCACTGAGGATGACGCATCCGTGATTGACAGCGAAGCCGATGACGACAGTGAGGACGAATCCCCGGATACGATTATGCCTCCCAGAATTTACGCCCACAACAACCGGAGTTCAGTACGAACAGGGCGTACCGAGAGCACGAGGTTCTCCCAGGATTCGATACCCAACCCGCCAATGACACCTTTCTTTGGCGAGTTTAAAGGAAGTCCATTCTCCAGCAGATTTCAGCTGAAGAACCGCAGCAAATCTCGCCTTGGCGATAATGGGACACCGAGGCGAACTCTATCCTTCCCTGGTATTGAAATTGTTACAAAGCCTGGCGATGAGTCGCCTCCTATGTCTCCAGTGACTTTTCGAATCGATAACAACCCGCTAGCGACGCCTAAATTGCCCTTCTCAACAGATGCGCAGGATCGGATAGACGCTGATAGAGTCATCGACGGTTCATACCCGGCTGAATGGAAGGCGGAAATGGAGAGGCAAGCAGATGAAGCGAGAAGTCTTCAGCCGCCCACAATACGCAACAAGCTATCCAACAGCTCTCTCAAGATCCCAGGCAAAAGTGCTTTGAAGAAAGGAGTTTCCTTTCGCTTGAGCAAACATAGCCGAGAAGACTCCGAAGAAAGACCCATTCTTCCTCCAATTTCCACAAAAGATATCTCGATAGCGGAGACTGTTCGAAGGATCAGACCGAGCTGGCATGGTCTAAGAACAGATGATAGCGAGATGTCCATGTTTTGAGACAACCGATTTTTCCCCCCTTCCAGGCCTGTTCTTCAACATTTTTTATGATTTGTTTCATGTATACACCTGTATTGTAAACCCATGATATCCTCTTTGCATCGCATTCCCTTAAGTTTCACGGCGTTTTTTTGTTAAAAAGGAAAGGGTTCACTCGTTTATTTGGTACCGGAGTTAAGGTTGCTTGGTTTTGGTTTTTTTTTTTTAATGCTTGAACACGGCGTTCTTGGGTCTTGGATTCTGTGGTCTAGTTCTCTTTTCGTTCTTTCCAACCAGGGCTCAGACATTGTTCGATGCTGTCCCTGAAGGTTCACGCTATTCTTCAATTTTTGTTTTCCTTCTTGTTCATTTTCCCTTCTTCCAGCCAGGTGCAAGCCCAATAATGTGGCTTCTGTACACTATTCGTCTGAATGTATACTAGCTCGATAAACCGACGAACGATGACTTCATTGACAGCAGACAATCCAATCGTTGAAGCTTCCAGCCGCCCGCGCACCCGTGTGTTGTATTCTCCATACCCTTGTCAAAGCGTTTCCAAATATAGTAACACTTATGTTCAACCAAAGCGAAAGCGCTTAAAAGCAAGCCAGCGCTCGAACCTCGAATGAGGACCGGTTCGATGTGGGTCCACAGAAATTTGATGAAATGAAAGTAAAATATTGATGCTTGCTCATATGATCCATTCTATCAACTCGATTGCTTCGGTTACGTAGCGAAAGCGAGGTGAAGAAGTATCGAACGATATCCCGGGTATCAGTGGGCCGAAATTTTTTATTTTACAAGGGGACAATGCAACAAAGTCAACACATTCTTCCTAGCCACTCTTTGTCATATATAATTATTTCGCATTTGATTTGTATGCCAGCTTGGAGTGCACCAGAATATACCAACCGCTTTTCTTTGTCCTGATTACTAGTAAAATCATCTAACTGGGGTCTGAGATATATAGCCTGCAGATTACAAGGGTGGTACGATCCACTACTAGGGTGTGGTGTGTTGGCAGAAAATTTTGCAGTTAAAGCTTTTGTATCAACCTAATTTGATATCTACGACCATAGCAAGTTGTCAGCGAGGTATCCCGTCCGCTCTGCCTTATCTAAGCCACTTAGTGATCAAGTAGTACTGCAGTGGGTGACCATGTGGGAATTCTGATTGTTGTAGATTGATCTTTTGCTGGATCCGATGTTATTTTTTGCACTTTTCAAAGGTTTGAATTCGCAACGGTCCGGGTATCAAAATCCACTTTTAAAATCATTATTTGAGTACTTAATTTCTATCAGGAAAGCTGATAGTATTATCCTTAGGTATTATCCTTGCAAATTTATGCCGACAGGATGATATATTTCTACGAAATATACAAATGTAACGCGGAATGCACATCAGCCAAAAGGGATAACCTAACGTCTCAACCGCTCTCGTAAAGTATTTGCGCAATGTCATCGCTATGGTATTTTGCGTCGAATAGACATATAAACTGGATTCAGGTCTGAAGGCGTAATGACTAAAACAACCTCTTAAGTGCGGTCTTGGACTCTTCGACACGCCTTCATATATGAACGCATATACAGCCGCGATAGCTATAGCAAAATGTTCAAGCAGTCTTTCGACTAGTCTCGTTGCAAGACTCCCTAGCAGAGGAGGATGGTCTTTGTTCTAACGAGACTATTTTTCGACAAACGACGGTGGAGTACAGCTGTGTTGCTTTTGGAGGTTGGTGGCAAGGCCAAACCACTCAGTTTTGCGTTTTGTATCACCAGATTAACACATTTATCTTAGGTAGTCAATTCAGCCGGCGATAAAAATGAAGCAGAGTGACAGTACGCGCCGTTTAGGTTAGATTGTGCACTTGTTATGGCATTTTTTCTGTGCAGATATGAAAACCCAGATCGGCATCAGCACTATTAGCACATGTCTGAATCTTTGGTGTGGAGCGGTCAATAACGAGACTCGTCTGAATTATCATTCAACCAGAATTTATCTCTAGTTTTAAAACTTCATTTAGAGCTCAACAATCACAGGCGCAAATTCCCCTCTTTCGTCCTCCCCCTCCATATCCTCAAGTTCTATCTCTACCCTCCCACCTCCTTCTTCGGCTGGTAAATCCACCATACCCTTTCTTACATACTGATCATCTAAGTACCATCCAAATCTCCTGCAAACTCTCTCTAGATTGCTAAATGCTTCTTTCAATTTCTCCAGCTCCTTTTGATCTTTGACCTCCTCCGCATCATCGAGCTCTCTATTAAACCCTCTAAGTAATTTTATCAGCCACGCATCCCCACCGCTTAGAAACTCCTCAAGAACAGCTTCTTCGATGGGAACACCTGTGGCCTCCTCTCCATCATCTTCATCGTCGCTCTCCGCGCTCTCTCCAACCACTAACCTTACTGCTTTTAGCATCGCTTCGAGAATGCCTACCAATCGAACGAAATACTTGGTGTGCGACTTGATCGCTTCCTCGGCTGTCAATGAAATCTCTAAGATGTGTTTGAACTGTATCGTCGACGAGTAGTTGGCCAGCAGCACTGTTGACACAAATGCCACCGATAGCTCTGCTAATAGTGCTGCTTGTCCCTCCTCTGTATCTTCCGATGGCGGCAGCGTTCCAGCTAGCGACTGAGCGGTCGAATTTGCCGTCGCAGAATCTTTAGTACCAGCTTCCTCCTTCCGCGTCGGCTCCTCATATTTCGGTGATAATTTCTTGAAAATATCGGTCAGGAGCCAGCTCCTATCTCTCGCCCAGACCGTTCGCTCTCTTCCCATCGCGTTCGGTGGCCACGTCCGCTTTAGATCTATCCTCGTATAATCCAATACCTCTTTGTCCTTGCCACCATCATTTTGACCCGGCGGGTTCTCGGGTCCAAAAATGGTTCTTGACCCCGTGATTTCGGTTTTTGATCGTATAGCTTCATCCAACTCTTCTTTCTCCCATGTTGTTTCCCTTTCAGATTCACAACTCCAATCTGGACCGAGAATTCGCGTCAATGAGGCCTGTGATCGGGTTAATATCAGAGAAGCGAATGAATTCCATGTTACAAGTTTGTCTTCGGGTGTTTGCAGTTTCTCGTAAGGACTTAGGTATTCACGATGAATTTCTGTTAGATTGTTTTTGAAGTTTTCAATGTCGCTTGCTGGTATCTGGGGCTCTGAGAGGAGGGACTCTGTTTTCGAGCACCATTTTTTGATAATGTACGGTATCGACGGAGAAGTGGTAAAGAAGAATCCGGTACGGAAGTGGAGGGATGAGGACTGCGAAGGAGGTTTTTCGAGATCTGTGATTCGTGACTGGGTGCTAGTAGGGTCGACAGGGTCCGAGGTTGGAGAAAAGTAGCAAAAGTGGATTCCGGGTGGGATGTTTTTGACACCCCGAAAACGGGGCGTCGTTGTGAAGGACGAAAGGTCGATGGCGCAGAAAGAGGATGGAGGAAGGTCTAAGAGGATGAGAGAAGTCATGGTGAAGAGAGGAAAAGGTTGAGAGGTAAAGGCGAATGTGACGATGCGGATCGTTCTACCTGTCGCAAAGTTGAGGTTTAAGGTCATGACAAATGCCAAGAGATGTTGCACATAGATCTGAAATGTGTTGCCGATGGTCTAATCTTCTCAGTCTCGTATCAAGCCACTTGACTTCGTGCTCGGGTGGGTGTGGAAGCGTTCGTGAATTTTTTATAGGTAGCATTGCCAGTGTCTATTGCCGTCATCGCACCGGGAGCAGACAACTATAGTTGGCGGTACCAGATGGGGAGATCAGTTCCCGAGACCAGCAATGCCTTAGTCTACAATCTCAGTTACCCAAACCCAACTGGTAGCACATCCCGCCGCGATTCCTTCAATTCGATAGCTCCCTTGGGCGAAGCTACCAATCTCCAACTCTTTCCTCCATTTCACAACCTCTCCCTGCTCTTTCTCCAAAGGTCCACAATTACCATGCTCTCCCCAACCCCAGGCGTAGAGCTTGCCGTCTCTCCCAACCGCGACCACATGCTCGCTGCCAGTCGTAATATTCTCCAGCTCTGGTAAATCATCTGGCGGCATTTGACCGTGCGTGCCTCGTCCCCACGATACTACTTTCCCATCAGCAGTCAGAATGTAAATCGCACTCCATCCGGCTCCAAACCATTTCCATTGCGGATTTCGTAGCATGGGGTTTAGCTTGATGACCCCCCACTTATCACTCCCCGTGACGTATACCTCACCATCTTGAGATATCAATGCAGAAAACTCCCTCCCCGCTGCAATATCTACGGGTACAAAGCCGGCTGGTGTATCAAGTCTCAGCCTAACAGGGTTCCATATGTATTTCTCGCCGGTGAGTAGTACGCCCAGCTGTCCTTTGCGGCCGTTTCCCCAGCCGAATACCGAGCCATCTGAGAGGAGTAAAATTGTATGTTCTACGCTACTACAAAGCCGTGAGACTACAACCCCAGGTGGTGGGAATGATGGTATCAGAGTTGGAGTCGTAGATGTGGAAATTGATGTTCCCAAGCCGAGTTCTCCGCGAGGACCATTGCCACAGGCATAGAGTTTATTGTCCGAGGAAATTAGGATAGAGAATTGCCAGCCGGCGCTGATTGATACCCATCGAGATGTCGCTGACGGTGGAGGTACTGAAATGAAGGTTGTTGATACGAATTGGGGTCGTTGGCCGTAAACTGTTGATGTAGTATCTGGAGAAACGGCGCATTGGCCAAATGTATTATCACCTACGGAATATAGAGCATTCCGGCCGTTTATGAGAAGAAGTGTGTGATTTCCACCCGTTATGATGGTGATATCTGAAAGTGAGATATCAGGTGGGAGGAGGACCTCCTTCGGGGTATGTGCGTCTTCGACATGGCCGATCGATAGCTGGCCGACGGAGTTTGATCCAAAGGAGAAGAGGGTTAATCTCTTAATACTCACTGACAAATGTGACGCGGATGTCGAGGGAGAGATGATGACTGATGGGGCAGTCTCAGCTGTTGGGTTCATGTCGAGAATCTTGATGCTGATGTGTTGGGGGCCACAACACGGATTGTATTTGCCCTGTTTGACAATTTGGCGGCTGCTGGCGGCTGCTCGCTTGGCCAATCGCGCGGGTTTGGTCTGGTCACGAAAAGAAGGATTTAGCAGTCACACTTTTGAAGATTTGCTGCTGCCCCAACACCCAGTGCCTGTTCAGAGCTAGCGAAGAATCTACATTGAAGTCAACGACGTCGACGCCATCCCATCTCAATCAACAATCACCGATTCCGACACTACCAATCCTCTAGGTACGATTATTCATCTCTCGAACCGCCTGATCTATTCAGTTCTCTCTCGAACCATTCGTCACCGTCCGATATGAAATCGATTTCGAGACTTGCCCGGAAATGCCAGTCCTCGCAGGAGGAGGGGAAAACTAGCATAGGGCTGTCGAGATTCGACGATTGAGGGTCACAGCGAATTACTGGGGAGATCTTGAGTCGGTCAGAAGGGTACAGCAGCCGGACACGAATTGGCTAACATGGAATTTGGGTATTTAAATAGACATCCAACCCACCTCACATCACAACCATGGCACCAAAGGCAAAGAAAGGAGATCGTCCAAAGGAGGAGAACATCTCCCTCGGCCCTCAGATCCGTGAAGGTACGATAGGCGTTCTCTCTCCAACAAGGCCCTGTGAACCCAACTTCTGACATTCATCTCGTGTAATAGGTGAGCTGGTTTTCGGTGTGGCCCGTATCTTCGCTTCCTTCAACGATACCTTCGTCCACGTCACCGATCTGTCCGGCCGTGAAACCATCTGCCGTATCACTGGTGGCCAGAAGGTCAAGGCCGATCGTGACGAATCGTCGCCTTACGCTGCCATGTTGGCTGCCCAGGATGTCGCTACTAGATGCAAGGAACTCGGAATCACCGCTCTACACATTAAGATCAGAGCTACCGGTGGTAATGGAACAAAGACACCTGGACCTGGTGCCCAGTCGTACGTCCTTTTCGTTTGATGATATGGTATGATGAATCAATTGCTAACTATATTAATACAGGGCGTTGAGGGCTTTGGCTCGTGCCGGTATGAAGATTGGCCGTATCGAGGATGTTACACCCACACCATCAGACAGCACTCGTCGCAAGGGTGGTAGGAGAGGTCGTAGATTGTAGGCGGTGGAGTGTTTTCTTTATCGTTTTTGCTGTCCGGTCCTGCTCTTTGTTCGCCATACCTTCTACCTGTGCAATATTTCCCTTTTTTTTTTCCTACGGGGGGTTCTGTTCGAATCTTTCATAACGCCAAACGACCTGCTACCCGACCTCTGACGAAATGTAGACTTTTGCATGGCATTGTCTCTCCAGCCGATTTATATCTTGAATCCTCCCTCTCACACTCACACTTCTTCTTTTTTAATGTCGAAAAGTGGGGCTGCAGAACTTATATGTAATAATGGCACATGCTGCTTTCCCTTGCATATATATACATAATGGAAACGCGGCGTTCTCCTTCCTTCTAGATTGATACTTTCCGTACTCGACTCCCGTAGTTCACATTAAATATGCTAGAATAGTCATATGCTAGTGTATATATTTTAGGTGCAGACGTACGGAAAGATGGGCGATATATTGGCGGGGCGACTGTGATTGGCTGGCGGGCGTTCACCTGGCAACGGTTTGGCAGGTCGTTCGGAGGTGCGCCCCAACCACCTCCCCACCACACCCACAACACCGAAACCAAACTCACGTTCTCGCGACAAGCCGCATCCGTTCTGCTATAAACTGTCCACCGCTCGCTCCCCGGCCGCTCAACATCTAAGCTTCCATGCCCTCGTAGATATCCGGATATATCTACTCTGATCCGTATACCCAATGCCTCTGCACCGTTGACCGTGTGTTTTGTTTGCGATCGTTCAAAAGTTCGAGATAATCACCAGGCAGCGAGACCGTACACCAGGGCTATCAATCCTACGAGGGACCACTTTGGGGTCGAATATTTAGATCTTACGAAATGGGTAAATACGACCATATTCTAACCTCTGGGTTGCTTTATTTTACATGTATCGAACTTTGCTAACGGTCCCTAGCTGGTCTTGGAGAACCTCTCTATCCTGCTCTGCCACAGGCAGCAACCACCCCCCCACCATCGACCAACCTGATCACGCCGTCGACGACCAGGGAGACAGATCCAAAGCCTTCTCGGTCACCTCTGACACCCCTCAAAGACGACCTTCCAGTCATCATCTCGGAAGAACTTGCAAAATCACCTCTACCTCCCATCCCCCTCAATGCGACCACCGTGACACCGGACCCGACTCCACGCCTCCCCACCATCTCCTCCAAAAATGACATTCTCACCTCACCGGTCCAAACAGTGACGGCACCCATCCCGCTCCTGACTGCGTCAGAAATCACCACCCTTTCGCCCACCTCTCTTCGCGAACAACTTACAATCTCCCAAACCCACATCTCTACCCTTCAGCGCGTCTCCGAAGAATCTCGCACCGCAGCTCGCCACTGGATGCTTCAGCACAAAATGTTAGAAACAGACTACACGAACGAAAAACATCGGTACGAAGTTGAAATCGCGCTGTCTAAACGGGAGGTCGAGGTCCTACGGGGTTACGATAGCAGACGAGGAGGTGCTGGAGGCAGCGCTAATAATAGCTTTGCCGGGGAAGAGGATTTGGGTACCACGAACGAAAAGTTACGGGAGAGGCTCGCTAGAGCGAAGAATTTGATACTGGAGGAGAGGGCTGCTAAGAAGGATCTGGAGGATATGGTTGAAAGGTTAAAGAAGCGGATAAGGGATAACAGGAGGCATGATAATATGGTTGATAGGGCCATACTGCACGTCGAAGCTAGCAGGGGACTGAAAAGGAGTGAATCGGGCATGTCGACAGCCAGTCAGAGGGAGGACGGGCTGGCCGCCCTGGGAGAGGTAGCCAGTCAGGTACTCATGGAGCAGGAAGCTAGAGCTGGTACCCCGAGGAAGAATGCCCGGACGCCGCAGAGGGGGAATTTGGTGTCGCCGATTGAGATCGGTGCCGGGACCATGGGAACCCCATCGAAGAAGAGGAGGAGAAGGAAGAGTAGGGATTCTACAATCTCGGCGAGCGATGGAGAAGCGCCTACGGTGGTCAACACGCCAGCTAGAAAGGTGCAGAGGAAGGAAGGCGGTCTGACCGTCGGTGCTGCTGGCACTCCAGGGACACCAAAGAAGCCCAGAACGACGAATAGTACGGCTGCTACTCCCAGAAGTGTGAAGAAAAAGCCGAGCAGCGTGAAGGTTGGAGGGAAGAGTCCGCTCGTAGATGTTACGGAGGCGGTACAGGATCCCAGGGAGGCGTTCGCCGGAGCGGCATTGAGATATGTGGACGGGGGAGGCACGTGATGAGAGTGATGAGAGAGAAGTTGATGATTCGGAGTGTCTTGATTATTGTATATATTATGATGATGTACGCTTTGATATTATGGTGTTTTGTGATTTAACGCAGGACAATTGGAGTTTTATGTTTTTATTTATGATGTAGGTAGTTGTTATCTATTCTGGTGCGATATATCTACGACTTTAAATTTACGACCGAACGTTCGAACTTGAGATCTGCTAAATTATAGGTGATATTTATAAATTTACGCTGTGGCACTACCAGAGAGCCAACCATCTTATCAGACTTCGGGAATCTTCAGATGATCGCGACCAAAACTTTAAACCTTGCCAAGTTGACCAAAGGGGTGAAGTGCTGAGTCAGGATCATCGGTCTAGCCAGTTGTATAGCTTTGTATGTGCGGCTTTACGATCTGTTGGACGGGTAGTGCCCGGAGACTAGTTGGACGCTTCCAATTTCCGGCATCCGCACCTGTATTACAATCAAGGGCGGAAATTTTAATCACCCAATCAAATGGAATACAAACTTCCCGTTCCTGCATATAATTCAATCGAAAGATCGAGGCCGAGCAGAAACCTGATACTGCATCGTGGTGTTATACCCATCTGCTCGAACAAGGGAAAATACCGCAGCTCAGCCCATGCGAACCCTGGCCTGTGCCCGTCGAGCTCTCCATTGCATTCCGATATGTTTTGTACCTACCAAGAAAGTCTCTTGGTACCGGCTGCAGGGAGTTCTCCAACCACCTATTATTCTAGCCGACCTATATATATATATATACACTAATGAGCCAAGTATCGATGAGACCATGCGATTGTCGATTCGCGAGATCGCGAGAGGGCCCCCGCAACTAACACGCAACCCAACACCGGCAGGCTACCCGCAGCCAATCCACTAGCATGGATCAGCTCAAACGGAATCGCGACCTGATTCACCTCGTAAAATGTATTAGAAAATAGGAATTCTCCGAGCGGTATTGCCTTGTACTATGCTCTGGAGAACTAGGAAATATCTTACGAAACCCAATGCCAAGGCAGGAGGTCCACGTCCTGTCCAAAGTGCTGACCCGGATTTGGCAGCATTGGGGAAATCCTAGCTCGATATGTCGGTACCTACGATTCCGCCGCGTCAGGGAAGTTGCAGCTATTCGATGTCGTAATCTAAAGTCTAACGATCCAGTTAGACGGCTCGGATCGAATTGGTAGGAAATCAAAAGGATTGACACAAAATTCTCAGCTCTCGAGATTTTCTTCGCACCTGCATTGCATATATGCATGCAGCGTGCGCGGAGAATTAAACCCGCGTTCTAGCCTCCCTCAAGCTCTGACCTGCAAAAAAAACCTGCTCCACAACCTCTGGAGAAAAGCTACGTATCCTTGCAGAGAAGGTGGATATCACATTCCAGACTTCGTTACGTTACCCAATTGATTAAAACCAGTCGGTTCTTGCGTTCGCTCTAATGTTACAAGTTGGAAGCCAACCCGGTGTAACCGTGCATACCACATCGGGCGATCGAACCATGACGCCGATGGGGTTTTAGTAAGATATAGCGTGCTAGACTCCGCAGACCAGTCATGCAAGTGCATTCTAGGGGATTGGGTGAAATCTAGGTAAATCCAAAGTGTGGGGACTACAAAAGGTCCACAGGTGCGCGTACTAGTGAGTTCATCGGAATCCCAAAATCCTGTCGCTTTTGCATTTCTATAAAAGTCGTTTCGACATTATCAAATATGGACTCGTCTGACACCTCCAGCTCTTCCCAGTCAATGCTATCGGCTTCGGATCAAGCAGTAGCGAAACACATTCGATCCGTTGACCACTCCGACTGCGATTTGTACGGTGAAGATGGGTTTTGGGTATTCGATCTCGATATCGTTCGCTCTCAATTGGAAAGATGGAAGAAGAATCTACCTCTCGTACGGCCATTCTACGGTAACTAAAAACCTCATTGGTATGCCCGTTCGATCCAGCACCGCTAACATTATAAATTCAAATATACAGCCGTAAAATGTAACCCGACCCCCCGCCTGCTCTCCCTTCTCGCAGAGCCCTCTTACAACATGGGATTCGACTGCGCGACCCACAACGAGATCTCCTCCATCCTATCGCTTTCTGTGGCCCCATCAAACATCATATATGCCAACCCGTGCAAAGCACCCAGTCATATTAGATACGCATCCAAAGTTGGCGTTAAAAAGATGACCTTTGACAATTCGTCAGAATTGTACAAAATCAAAACATACTTTCCAGACGCGGAGTGTGTTTTGAGGATTAAAGTTGGTAGGGACGGACTGGGTGCTGAGGGCGAAGAGATTTCGGCACCATTGTACGAGTTGAGTAAAAAGTACGGGGTTACGCTAGAAGGAGCGCGGGAGCTATTGACATTAGCAAAGAAGCTGGAGTTAAATGTTATCGGGGTCGCTTTTCACGTTGGATCCGCGCAGAGGGATCATAGGGCGTATATTCACCATATCGTGGAAGCGAAGAGGATCTGGGAGGTCGGAAGGCAGGTCGGGTATACTTTTACCCTGCTAGATATCGGGGGCGGGTTTATGGACGATACGTTTGAAGAGGCGGCGAAGACCATTCGTAGGGTGTTGGAGACGGAGTTTGGGGACTTGATCAGAGTTGGGGGTGTGGAAGTTATCGCTGAACCTGGGAGGTATTTTTGCGCTGCGGCGTTCACTCTGGCGACGAGTGTTATCGCGGTTAGGGAGGAGGACGAGGAGGCATCTGGAAAGAGAATGGTCTATTTGGCGGACGGGATATATTCCAATATCAATCCGGCCATGTGGCCCGGAGAGTTGATGACGCTACCGGTGGCGGTGAGGGGGAGGAGGATAAAGTCAATAGAGGAGGTGAATATGTCGGTCCTGCCTACAAGTTCAGCTAGTAGTGATAGCGGAATTGAAGTGGAGGAAGGGAACGAGATTCTCAGTACTGATGAAGGGGTCGGGCTGCAGATGTGGGGAGAACTGCAGGAGTATTCTGTATGGGGACCCACCTGCGACTGCGGTGATATGATACTAGAGAGTGCATGGTACCCGAAAGGGGTCGAGGTTGGGGACTGGTTGGTCTTCAAGCGGCTAGGATGTAAGTCCTCTTGCTCCATCACTGATATCAATACATGTGCCATATATACATATGTCCGAGAGGGATATCGATGCTGACTCCAATGATTAAATTTAGCATATTCGATCTCAATGGGAAACTCGTTCAATGGGTTCGCGACGAATAATAAATTTTATTATATTAACGAATAGCGGACACACAGTTCACTACCAGCCTCGTAGTCGTATGTAAATTACTTATATCTCGCGCAATATCCTGTACAACTTTCGTCCTATATATCATTGATTACTGATGAACCCATCGATCACTAAAAGATCTTAGCTTCGTATATATTTTGAATGGGATGATGTGCTCGAGCCAATTATCGTATAAGTATAATAGCTGTTATATTCAAGTTTCTGCAATATACACCATAGCTATATAGCCCCTAAAGTATAGCTAACCCTTAATCTTGCTATGATGGCAGTAATCATCTAGATTTATCCGAGAGTTCCACACAAAAAACATTCAGGGTCAACCCCTCCTTGTGCAGCGCAGATTACACTTTGAATTATACGCGATTAAGTGCCATAGTTTCCTATAGGTCACAGCTTTGGCTACCGATATAATTTGATTGATCTGTACACCTTTCGTTTGTTGGACTCTATGTCAGAATACCATCTTTGCCAATAGACGGAACTTTTCAGAGAGAAAGTCCAAAGATTTCAACCGCATTTGATCTTTGTCCTGAATTTCATCCAAAATGAGGGAAAAAGTCCGTCCATTCAACGGTAACGAACGCGCCAGGCGGGAGCAATCGAAGGCAAAAAACAGTTTCCCACAGTATAAGGATACGTATGCAAAAGTAAAACCCCCCCGGTATCAAGAATAGCAGATTTTGGGGGAACTGCTTTTTATAAGAACCCATGGTCGTCAGTCCGGACTGGGTATAGCCCTCCAAGTGAGCCCCAAACATCTCCCCGAACCCATACACTCCCAGTACAACCATGAGGCCCGCGGAAGTTACTCGCCAGATTAGTTGCTCAGCGTGGGTGGGAAACGGAAAATTCCATCCGCACATGTGAATACATGCAAAACTGGCCGTCAATATCGCGCAGCAGAAGTACAGCGAGAAGCTATGTAGCTGAGGGTCCCGATCGTTTGGGATACGATTCATGGCGCCCTTCTGCAGACCAGCATAGACTATGAACCGTCGCAGCCAGCCATGCCAGCTTCTTGCGACATAGATCTGGGACTCCACAAAGTCCAACGGGGTATCGACAAAGGGTTTATCGGCTTGCTGTCCCGCCTTGATCAGAACCTCTCTGATCGGTGTTCTCAATTGAATAACCGTTGGTTGCTCCACGTCGAGCGGTTTGCGCATCCAAAAGTATAGCGTACCTATCGTGCAAATAGATAACGCGCAGGTGGATAGCTCGATCGGGGTGATGTAGAGCTTCTGTATTGCCCTCGCGATGACTTGAACCAAGAGCCAGAATATTTGAAAGCAGGCCAAGTACTTTGCGAACCTATCCGCTTTGCTTTTATCCCAGATCTCTCTTTCGGTAATAGTTGGATAGTCTATATAGCCGTGGTGTATCAGGTAGTGTACCTGCTTTGCCGTGATTGGGAAATCAGTAAAATCCTCCATGGGGCGAAGCAAAAATCCTCCGCTGTCCGCGTAAAAGGCGTGAATTATAGTCCAGCTCTTGAACTCGTCCTTGTGCATCTGACGGACGGATCTTCTGGCGGACGCCCACTGACCGGCAGCGACAAGCATAAAAAGCTCCGGAGCTAATAATGATAGGATCAACCAGCGGAGTCTTCTGAAGGTTAGATTCCACCATGTGTCAGTCGCAGCGGGGACGTTGATATGTTGCATCGAATATAGAGACATAAAAGTGGTGGTAAGGCAGCTCCATATGATATCTATAGTTCCCCGCTGGTTCGGAGCAGATACCCAGCCAACCAAGGCTTCCATATCGGTAACATTTCCCGGCGCAGTTATATTAAAACCGTTTATGGAAATCATGACTNCAGACCACTGCTTTGGGCTGCACTACGGCCATACTAGAATAATTTGTCGCTATCGTTGCTTTGAATCGTATGATAACTTCTTGAGGAGCCTTGGTGTCGACCTTGTGGGTAAATTAGCTCCAGACTCGAGAACACACCAGCTTTCGATATATATCTATCAACATTAGACTAATATGGCCCGAACTCCGAGTTGTATAACCCCGCTCAGTTTATATTTAGCAACCAGGAAAATAGGCATGCCGCAATGAAAGGAATTGATACGATCTCGGCAAATTTCGTCGCCCCCCCCAATATGTAACTGCTGTGCCAAGACTGCATAAATTCCTTTGGGCGAGGCTATCTCAAACCCCGTGGTTGGTTTCGTGCTGCTATGCCGGTTCATTTGCATGTATGGATGCGGAGAGGGTGTGTGGGAGTCACTGAGAGTTCCTGCAAAAATTAGCGGGTCCACGTTTCAATAATTTATTTAGCAGGCGACAAAATTGCCCAATCAAATTTTATTATTATTAGGGCAGCGCTGCAGCCTTTGAAGAAATAGCTCAGATGCAACTTCCCGCCTTAAGCTCGTGGATATATCGCATCTTGTGTGACAAGTACTAAAAAAAGCGGTGAAATAGGTAGTCTCCTACACATGATTGCTCCGAGACTCACTCCAGAGTATTGCCTTATAAACGAAGTCAGTAATTTGGTTGATAAAGTTCCGTTGATAGCACAGGCTCAAACAGAGTCTGAATGGTCTCTCTTGGCCACCAAGTCCTCGCCTAGAGCCTCAAAGTTTGTGTTGTGCGTGGCTTGTGTGACCGGGACAGGCCTGTACCGCATGGTAAGCGCTTTCGGGAATTTCGTCCCGTGCCGTTGAAGGCCCCTAGGCCTGAGAACTCCGCAACAGCGACGCGACCATTACCTTGACAGGATAAGTATTTTTATCGGCCTTCAACCTCGATGTTTGATAGCCTTTCGGGCTTGATACTCTTCCTAAACAGTGGCAATCAGAATCAAAGTAACGGTCATCGCAAAATCAGAATGGAACAATACGAACTGCGTTCACCGTATGTGCTCGCTGGCGGTATCTTTGCTGCCTATCTCCTGCTATGTTCTGCGCTTCGATTTCGACGCATGAACTGGATGCGGGATCATTATGGGTATCACACTCGGGAATCGTTCTCGAAAATGACGTTAGAAGACGCGCACGCTATCCAAGTTAACCTCGCCGAATTGGAGTTTCCGAGAGTGTTTTCCGCATCTGTTTTTTTCGCCCTTTTCAAGGTACGTTTATTTACAATCTCGGGACCGGAATGGTCTATTTACAAACCTCATCTTCTATGCCATAGAGGGATTTTAGCAACGCATATTAATCCGCCATGTGCGCCTTTTTTGTAGACATATGGCATACCTAGTATCTCGAAGCTCCTATTATTGACTGGACAACTCGCAAATGAGTCTACGACTTCAAAGAGAGCGGCAGACACTGGGGTCTTGCTTGTCGAAGCTGTTATTGGAGATCCCAAGGATCCACGTACAATCGATGCTATCACTCGCATTAATTACCTTCATTCTAGGTATATCAAGGCGGGCAAAATCTCAAACGATGATATGCTTTACACACTCTCCCTTTTTGCTTTAGAACCAGCGCGTTGGACAGACCGCTGGGAATGGCGGAAGCTTACGGACATGGAGAAATGCGCCATCGGTGTCTTTTGGAAAAACCTTGGAGACGCCATGGAGATAAAGTATAATCATCTCCCGTCATTTGTTTCTGGGTGGTCGGATGGCCTGGATTGGCTGAAAGAGCTGAGCGAATGGAGTTTGAAATACGAAGAAGAGAAAATGGTACCGGCAGAATCGAATAAGATATTAGCAGATGGCACCATAGGTATCATACTGTTGAATACCCCCAGATTCTTGCAATCGTTTTTGAAACGCGCGGTTTCGGTGCTTATCGGGGAGAGACTTTCCACGGCGATGATGTTTGAGCCTTCTGGCCCGTTACTCTCTTCCTCCATAAACAGCATTTTCAAAATCCGCCAGTTTATTACCCGGTATATGCTGCCTCCTCGTCCATCATTTTTGCGACAGTCGCGGTATCCGAAGCTTGCGAACGAGAAGACAGGGAGATACAATACAGTCAGATGGACAGCTCATCCGTGGTATGCAGAGAAGAGCTTCAGGAACCGCTGGGGCGATATAGGTCTTGCAACTAGACTTCTGGGAGGACGAGTGCCTGGGGACGATGGCGATAAATACCACTCAGAAGGGTACAAGATAGACGAAGTTGGACCTATTGGCTTGGAGAATAGTGGCGCCAAATACATGGAAGAAAACAGAGAAAACGTTCGACAATTCAGCGGCGGTTGTCCGTTTAGTGCAGCTTCAAGGACGAAAAATTAGCTTTCCTGAAGTTTTAGAATCGTCGTTCAGAGATCGGATTCAGTAGATTTGTATTCAGCCTAGAATGATACCTGTGACTTCTCATACGGGCAGTTTTCACAAAATATAGAAAAATTTTGGGTCATACGACGTTCCCGTGATCTTGATATATTGCTATCCGATATATAATACATTGGCGGTGGGATATATTACACGCCATACCAAGAGTTGCCTCGTGCCGAATTCTGGCCTGGGAATGGTGTTCTGATGACACTTTGCAAACGGATTCAACAACATTCGGCGGTCGTTTATTTAGCAGTTAAAATGTCCGATCCACCAACACTAATATTCGTCCCCGGTTCCTGGCATAAGCCCGCATGTTACAGCAAGATCATCAAACTTCTGCAAGAGGAATATCAGTTGAAATGCAGTTCGGTCACGCTCCCTTCAACAAGCGGGGACCCAAACGCAACCTTCAAAGATGATATTGATGCCACCCGCACGGCTATCGCCGACGAAACAACCCAAGGACACAACGTGATTGTTATCGCGCACTCGTACGGTGGTATGGTCGGTAACAGCGCAATCAAAGGATTCACGCGTCCACGAGAAAGTCTCACGAAAAGCTCTACCGTGATATCGACGTCGACTCCCGCTCAATCGGTTAACGGGTATGCCGTAGGTCTCATACTCATAGCCTCCGGCTTTACCTTTACGGGTCTCTCCTTCATGGACCCGTTCTTCGGCATCCCTCCCCCATCCTGGCGTGTCAACAAGGAGACAGGATTTGCTGAATTCGTGACGCCTCCTCGTGAGCTCTTCTATCACGATTTGCCGGTGGATGAGGGGGAATACTGGGTGTCCGAGCTCACTCCACAGAGTCTCAAAGCGCTGTTTGAAGGTGGTGAACATGCGTATTCGGGTTGGCAGGATGTTCCCACGTGGTATATCGGCACCGTCGAGGATCAAGGTTTGCCGGTAGTGGTGCAGCGTATGCAAGTGGGTATGGCGAGGGAGATGGGGGGTATAGTCGAGCACAGGGAGTTGCAGACTAGTCATTCCCCGTTCTTGAGTCAGCCGGACGAGGTGGTGAACATTATTGTCGAGGCCGTTGGATCAACTACAGGCAAGTCGGTGGAAAGAAAAAAGATCCCTGAGAGACAGAGAAGGGAGATAGTAGTCCCGGCTGTGAATTTCTGGAAACCCCTTACGTGGTTCAGATTTGGGCTACCACTATTTTTTGGCCGTATACTTGGGAGGGGCATCGTCATCTTTGGCTGGTGCAGGAGGCTCTGGAGTACCGGTCTGAGATGAACCATCTTTTCGACATGGAATAATTGGATTGTTCCTGATGACGATGCCGCGGAATCGCGAGTTCCGAGCGCGAGCACTTGTATATATATTATCTCCACCATGAAACCCCACTCAATGATAAATACCCGACTGAAGAGAGGCAAGGCTTTCAAATTTGTGCCTTCCCTTGAGCACCAGGGAGAGAACACAAACTTGAACTTTAGACTTCATTCTGGTGCAATGTCCGTTCCTCTTTCCACTGAGGCAGCAATCCTCCAAAATTCGATATCTCTTGTCTCGTTCCTTGGATAAATCTTCGCCACTACGTGAGGTACGCCAGATCCGCAAGGACTCGTAGAACTCATCAATACTAGCCTTACTCGAGGCCTGGCGTTCGTAATGAATAAGTACGCGCCATGCGATACGAGATTCCGAACCTTGGTTTTCTTGTCATGGAGGTTCGGCAGTGGGATCCTGTACAGATTTTATTCGATCTGATGATGGAACACAAGTTTAGGCCGCTGGGAGCTAAATTCGACACTATCAGAAATATTTTCGGCTTTGAGATTCTAATGAGATCCACTTTCAGTCGAAAGGTGTTTTTTAAATAAAGGATTAGCACTAAATACTGCTAAGGAGATAATACATAAGTTACACTGATTCAAGCCTCTTATGGAGTTTTACTTTATTGTGTATTTGCTAAATCTTGCCGATAATCGAGTGGACAGAGAGCTTGAGATTCAGCGATAGATACGTATGTAACTGAGATCCCAACCAATCACGCTTTTGAGCAAGTCTCTGGGTCGGAAAACTCCTCACGAATCGTCTAGAAGATCTATACGGATTGTAGGTCAGTCCTGAACTTAAGGCATATATAATGGTGACTAGCAACACAACGAAGAAGAGAAGAAACGTGATTCCGAAATCGACGGTCAAATTCGATATGCTCGAGGTAATATGAGGTAAATATTAAATTTATGGAAGATAAATGATTGATTATGATTGTATGATATGCTACGAGTTTGGCAGCTTCAATAAAATACCAGATTCTATTCGACATCATGTACTATTTTCTCGTGTGTGCTGGTTCCGCCTTGCCTACATTTAGTAAGATATTACCTCCTCTCTCAGCACCTTTGACGGCGCCCTTAAGGTCTTTAGATAAGATTAGTTGCTTCATCTCGCCAGGCTTTAGCATGAGATCCGGTCTTCGGATTAATTCTCCTGCAATCACACCAGCGACCAATGGGGCGGCATAAGACGTCCCATGTACGAATGTTTTACCCATAACACCGATATATTTACGCCATCTATTGGTAAAATAAGTGGTCGGAACGTCCGAACCTAGAGCATGGAGGTCGATGCAGCTGCCCCAATCCGAGTCACTTGCCCTCGTGTCCGTAATATCCGAGTTGCCGACAATCATTAGGGAATGCATTTCTTGCACCCATCCAGCGGGGTACTCATTGCATGCATCCTGGTCATCGTTTCCTGGCGCTATGGTGATGTGAATGCCAGCTTCCACCGACTTTCGAATCACTGTCTTTAGATCTTCTACCGCCTTGCTACTGAACCCGGGTAATCCAGCGGCTCCACCTTTCGCGATTAGGTCTTTAGCAAAGCCCCAAGATAGGTTCAAAACAGAGCCTTTAAAATCGGGTTGCTTGCGGCGTTCGTTATGACGCGATAACGCAGCCTCAACCCCCTTTGCCGAGATGCTCAAATCTTGATCCGGAATAAGATACGGCTTTATGACCAGAATGTTGGCTTTTTTGGCCACACCATATGTTTTCGAGCCGATAATACCAGCAATCTCGGTTCTAGTATTTCCGGACAAGCTAGTCTGCCTGCGATCTCTCACTCAAAAACACCTTATAGTCTCTATAGAATATTTATAACTTACCCGTGTCCTTCCGCATAATCGTTCATTTCAGGATCCCGCTTGTATACCCATTTCGCTCTTCCACCGTATTCGGGGTGTTCGACTTCAACCCCAGAGTCACCACATAAACATCAACACCGGTGCCCAGCGCGGCTTCATCGTATGAGTAGGTAAAATCCAATGCGGTAGCGTTACGACCTGCAGGGGTGATCTTATCAAGACTAGTAATCCGTTGGAGGTTCCAGGATGCGTCGGTCTGTTGGAACTTGAGGGTCTCGCATGTGCCGTTGGTCTGTGAGCGTTCTCGGAGCATATTGGGCAGGGCGAGAGCAGCTGGTAAAACCGCCATAGGAAGGACAGAAGTAAAAAAAATAATGCGGGACTTCATTTTATCGGAAAATAGGAACGACAAGGCGACAAAAAACCGGATTAACGGACGAGACAATTATCTACCAGCGATAATTGTAATTTGTATATATGAAGGGTAGCCGTAAAACGGGAGATATGAAGTGGATTTTACGAACTAGTCGATAAATGCTACCTTGTTGATTTTGATGGTGGAATCAATTCATCTTCTAGAGGGATTGCCAGCTAGGTTTATATTCGTGCGAACTGCTGTGTCTAAACGAGCCAATGTGCGTTGCCATTGTGGTATCGCGAGATGCTAAAAGGCATTCTGGAATAACTTGAGACTATTCTAGAATTTGTCGGAGAGTGGCACACGTTTAGGATCATGAAGTTCCGGTACCAGACGATTCGCAAATAAGTTACCAGGTTATCAATTATATCTCGTCCTAACCTGCCCTGAGACCGGATGCTGTTGACCAACATAGGGCTGGCGCGGAGAATAAGTGGAAATGGATTAACGGTAACGGGCCTGTGCTCCCGCTTCTGCATATAATTTGTTCTTTCTAGTTTAACTGAAACCCACCCAGTCACGAAAGGCTGCTAGTTGGGGGTTGCTACTGAAATCAGTGCTGTTCCGTACTAATCAACTTGTGGAATACTCGCTCAGGTATCTGTTACAACATGTTGTTTAACTTAGAGTCTACTGAAATTAATGACTGCTAAGTAGTATTTATGTATATGAAGCCTTAGAATAGGCTGGTAGATATATTGAATACTGGTCTCGTGGGGAATACCAGTCTCGAGACTAGGTGAACGTGGGCCAGCACTTAAGTCCCAAAACAGGGCTGATGCGTCGGCCGGCGGTCTAGTCTCGACGTCTCAGGCTCGAATACTTAGTTTCAGACCAAACGGTGAGGTGACATTGAATGGGGAGCTCTTTAGAAAAATTCCGTTTAAAAAACTCGCTGCGTTCTTGATCTCATACATTTGTCAAGGACTACTTTATGGTGAACACGAACGCAAATTGGCAGGGGGAATTGGTTGATGTTGTGTGGTTTGGTTACTGTTAGCGAATGACAAGGTTTGGTTTGGTGTTCGTCCCGAGAAACCATCCCAGACGCCAGAAATCAAAAGCTCCAACCATCAACCATCAACCATCAACCCTTCAACATGGCCGTTGACTCCTCCAAACCGGGCGCTGCCTCCACAGCCCTCCCCACCTCTTCCGAGGAAGACTCCTCCACGACGGAAGAAACCACACTCGTCTCCGCCCTCTCCCTCCTCAACCAGATGCACCAGAAACTCACTCTCCTTCGCGAATCCATCCCGCACATGGTCCAACCCATAATGAAAGCATCTGCCTACCCAACCCCGGAACTACTCTTTGACGAATTCTCCAAACGCACGTTAAAAGCCTCCGAAGATCTGGTTGATTTCTCGACATTGGTTAGCGACGGCAAATGGGTGTTTGAAAAGGCGGCGACGAGCAGGAGAGAGAACGGCGAAAACGGGGAGATAAAGAGATGGAAAAGTAGTGCGCCCGTGCCTGCTTATCTGAAGGATTTGGTAAGCTCTGCGGGGGTTAGTAAGGATGGAGAGGCAAGGAGAAAGGAAGAGGAAGAGGAGAGGAGGAAGCGAGAGGAGGAGAAGGATAAGGTGAGGGAGATGGAGCTTGAAGAGGTCAAAGTCGTTGAGAGTGAGGAAGTGAGAAAAGAGATTGTGGAGACGGTCAGGAGGGAGCACGGTGATCTCGAGATCACGTATGAGGAGGATGGCAAGACGATCAAGGTATATACGCGTCCGGTGAAATCGCATACTGTGGATCCGGGTAGCTAACGATAGAAATAGGTCGCTCTACCCAAATCTCTCAACCTGACATTCTCGATCGAGGCCCCGGATGCTTCGGCTGAGTTGAATCAATATATCGTCACGTTACCCGCTTCTTCGTATCTTCACATATTGATATTACGGAGCATCACGACACGGCCGAATGCGGGTAGTCTGAAATACCTTCTAGTATGTTCCCGTCTTGTTCTTATCGGATTATTGCAAATCTAACCCATATTCAACAGGATATGATCGCAACCTACAAAACAATCTACAAGACCAAGTGTGATAAATGCAAGAAGCTAACGCGCGGCCCGAAAGCCGATTTGCCTGTCGTACGTCGTTTGAAGAGGACTGTGAAATTGATCAAGAAGGAAAAGAAGGATGACGAAGACGGAAAGGATGGTGATAAAATGGACACCAGCACGGATGACAAGGTTAAAGATGAAACTAAGGCAGCAAAGGATGGAACGGACGGGAAAGAAGCAAACGAGGGTATGGAAGAAGACGCGGAGGAACTCATCGAGGAGTTCTGGGTCGCGTATCACGAGAGCTGTGTGGCTTGATCTTATCGAGCCCAATCTTGGATCGTGTAGATTTCGGAAGACATGCATGATAGATTTTACATTTATGAGATACCCGTGCGAATGTTCGTACATAGTCGTTAAGTTTACGAGAAAATATTTGATATCTTTCAATCCTAGTCTCACGGATCTATTTGGAACCCGAAATAAGAAGTTATTACGTTCAAGTCGTGATGTATCGATTCATCTTTGAACACCCTAAGCATGACCTACATTACACCCCGGTGCTGTGAAAAAAAATGTTGAACAAAAAGGAAAAAGAAAAAGGTCATGTGGCTATTACCAACCAATGATGATGGGAGGGACGTAAGAAAGGAAGAGATGAGTTCCTTTCACGTAGATAGTTACAGAGTGATATTGAGGAATGCGGCGGAATAAGGTGTATATAAAAAGGTTGTAAAAGAAGAAGCGATGCAGAAAACAAGATACACGCAGAAAAGAGCTTAACGGTAAGATTTCCTGTAAAAGATAGGTCAGTAGCGATTCCATCGTAAAAGTGCTTGGACTCGTCAGAGGTATAAACGTACTGGTATCTGGCTCTGGCACCCGGACCACCGAACTTCTTTGGCTCACACCGTCTGTTGTCGGCAACCAATAGGGATCTGTCGTATTGCAGAAGAGCGGCCTTCAGCTGATTCTTCGAGTGTTCGTCAACGAACTTTTGGTAGTAGGCAACGATCGCCTTAGAGATAGCCTGACGGATGGCGTAGACCTGGGAAGTGTGACCACCACCGGTGACGCGGACTCGGATGTCGACATTGGCGAACTTGTCGAGGCCGAGAACGAGGAGGGGTTCGTAGACCTTAAATCTGAGGATTTCTGGTTGGACCAAAGCGAGCGGCGAGCCGTTGACTTTCAGAAGTCCCTTTCCTGCCTGTGCGATCCAAAAAAGCATTCCCAGTCAGTTATTTCCATCTCGAATTTCATCATTTGAATCGTCCCTTGTCGGCTAAGAGTCCTTTGGAGGTGCGAACCTTGCAGTGGGCGACAGCGGTGGCTATAATTTAACCAGAGCGACGTTAGCAACCTCGTGTTCATCAATCGCCATCCTTCCAAATAGCCGTCCATCCTCCACAAGTTTGGAACGAGAGAACTGCGCACCTGTCTTCTTCTTGCCGAAGCATTGAACGCTCTGTGTCGTCGACATGATGGGCGAGATGTTATGTAGGGGTTGTCGGAAAACGGAGGGTAGGCGGTCGACGGGAATGGGTAGTTCGTGGTTTTAGGTCGTGATGTCGAGATGGGATTTCGAGGTTGCTAAGCTTTGGGTGTTGCACTTTTCCACCAAATTTTTTGCTGGTGGTGGGATTCAGTCACGTGAACCAGGGTTTGGCGAGATCAGGGCTGAAAACCCTCACCGAAACTGGCTTTCTGGCGTTTGTCGCGGTTGACAGCGGATGAGCAAACACCACAGACGTCATTATGTGTTGTTTGGTCAGGGTCGCAACACATCGAGCTTTGTGCTCAAGAAATTATCATTCTTATCGTCGCAGTCTGGTCAACATTTATCAAGTATCACTACTGCCGACACTTTACACAACGTTCTCACCTAAAGCATTGGAACTTTCCTACTACACAGCCTCTACGACAGTTAATTTGCGATGATATCATACTTACCACCGCTATCTGGCAATCATTCACACAATCCAATACAGGTCCTGTGTTGACAAAACATCTCACACCACTCGCCTCGAATTACCAACCCCGGCAATCTCGTTCCCAGTATTATAACGACTTTTCGGTTTGATTTATTTTTCCCGCTATCGATGCCGTTGCATATTTAGGGTTTTGGATTTTTACCTAAATAATACAGATTTGACAGTTGCAGTTGCGGGGTAAGCTTTCCTATTTATTTTCATGCATCAAAGCTTGGGTCATGTTGACCACGAGACACTAAAGTTAGCCTTCGGCCCTGTTGAAGGGTCTCTACATCCTTTTGTTCTCCTTGAAATTGCCTCTTCCGGCCGCATCCTGCGAACCAGATTTCCGATTATGAAACGTTGATAGAGAAGCGCCAGTTCGCTTCTTTGGCTCTCTCACTGGTGGTGGTTAATGCGCATATCATCGTCGCCACCCTATCGCCCGATATCTCGGTTGCCTTATCAGCAGCGTATCATCAGTCTCAGTACGTACCATCGACGGTATCAGGGACAAAAAGTGGAGCAGGTTGATAATCAGTCTGTCATATCAACCCTGCGTCCGTATTGTGCGTGGGATGGGAGTGTTCACGGCCACACGGTGTGACGGTCTCTATCTGAGATGTGGGTCTCGAACATTTTAGCAAATTCAATCGGCGAGTCGTGTGCCTTTCAACCTGGTTCCGTGGCGTCCGTGAAACTCAAAACACAGGAAAAAAACATGGCCAGAGAAGGAAGTTTGATCCGAGAAAGCTTCCTTTCCACCTCTTTTTCGAAACGTCCCGACCTTGTTTGACAAGCGGGCCACCGCGGTTTATTACTGGGTGGGGCGTTCTGGATGGTCTCGCATATTGCCGTTTAGACGACTTTGCAGGAAAAACCAAGGCAGCCGACGTCTCGTCCTTACGTACTTTGCACCTGCGAACACCTTCGGCCATCGAGATCGAGGGATGATTGGCATATGCATGTCTCTGTGCGGGCACATTTCTTCTTCTCACAACCTTTGGAAGACGATCTCACACCAAAGTAGCATGATATCATGTCTAGAGAACGCAAAGTGCAACTGTTGCGCTTGGGTTCGAGGCTTCGAGTTTGAACCGTCGAGGGGCTTCAAAAGTGTAAACGCAATATACTTTGGCCTCAATCGCAGAATCCAGCGGTACTACGACAGGAGCATGAACGAGAACAAGGTTGAAGCGGCTTCGGGTATCTCCCAAGCTGCTTTTAGACGGGGGTGTCTTAGTTGGAGGCCATCCCACCCACCTTCTTATCTCTCAGTTTGGCTACCCCATCCAGATCAGCAGGCACCTGCGTCCCAGATGCCTTCTTTTTAAATGCTGGGGCCGCAGCAGGCAGGGCCGCAAAGAATGATTCGGAGATTCCCAATTTAAAGAAAATTTTCGTCCCCAGGTTCGAATTCACTTCCTCTCTCTGTTCCTTATTCCTACCTTGGTTCGCGAACGTTTGGACGAACGAGCGACCGCTTTATTTTTGATTTCACGAAACAGGATTCCGAGTGGGTCGAGATCTCGAGCTATATTTTTTTGCGGGCGGCAAGGATCGATTCGATTCGATCAGGGCTGGTTGTTCCGCGAGCGGTCGACCTTTTGGTTACAACAGCCGACAACACATACCTCCCCAATTGCAACTGCGACTGTAGACGCTGTCGGAGACTTTTTGAACAATTTCAATTGAACATTCGAGACGGAATTTCGCGGAAATGGATGAAGAAAACGGAAGTCGCCCATCGGGCACGGTTTCGTCGGCGGTAAAAACGGGTGATCTGCCGCCAATGGACTACACAATGACTCCGGATGAAGAGGCGCTGTTCGCCCTTGGTTACAAGCAAGAATTCAAGTAAGTCGGTAGCTGTATTTATTGGATATTAGTATGGCAAATACTGACGGAAATTGTTCTCCACAGGCGTGAATTCAGCTTATGGACGACATTTTGCGTTTCATTCGCAGTTTTGGGTCTTCTACCCTCTTTTGCGAGTACCCTTTACTATGGTATGGGCTACGCGGGAACAGCAGGTATGGTTTGGGGTTGGATCATAGCCATGGTTTTTATTCAGTGCGTCGCCATGTCCATGGCCGAACTCTGTAGCTCCATGCCCACGTCTGGTGGTCTCTACTACGCCGCTGCTGTTCTCGCGCCGGAAGGATACGGCCCGTTCGCGGCATGGGTCACCGGCTGGAGTAACTGGATCGTGCAGGTCACCGCCGCCCCGTCGGTCGACTACGCCATGGCCGCTATGATTCTCGCCATGGGATCCATGGCGAAGCCAGAATACATCCCGACGAACTACCAGACTTTCCTCCTCTCCGTCCTAATCATGCTCATCCATGGTGTCATCTCGTCCATGCCGACCCTCTGGATCGCACGATTCAACTCCATCGGCACAGTCATCAACATTATCGCCTTGGTCGTTGTAATCATCGTCATCCCCGCCGGTACCACCCGTGAAAACCCCAGGTTCAACCCGAGCAGCGCCGTCTGGGGCGACATCTCCAACGCGACCTCCTACCCGGACGGAATCGCCGTACTCATGTCTTTCATCAGCGTCATCTGGACCATGTCTGGCTACGATTCGCCGTTCCATTTGGCCGAGGAGTGCTCCAACGCCAACATTGCCTCGCCGCGTGCTATCGTCCTTACCTCCGGAATCGGTGGCGTCATGGGTTGGTTCCTCCAGCTGGTGGTCGCGTATACCGTCTTGGATATCAGCGCGGTTCTCGACTCTGACCTCGGACAACCGTGGGCCGCGTACTGCTTGCAGGTTCTTCCGTACAAGACCTCGCTTGCCATCATCTCTCTGACGGTTGTCTGCGCCTTCTCCATGGGTCAAGGCTGCATGGTTGCCGCTTCCCGTGTGACGTATGCCTACGCTCGTGACGACTGCTTCCCCTTTTCTCAATACTGGAAGCAAGTCCACCCGGTCACCAAAACCCCAGTCATGGCCGTTTGGTTCAACTGCGTGATCGGAATATTATTGCTCCTCCTCATCTTCGCCGGTGACATTGCTATCGGTGCCATCTTCTCTGTCGGCGCCATCGCCGCGTTCGTCGCCTTTACGATCCCGATTTTCATTCGCGTCTTCTTCGTCGGCGACCGATTCAGACGGGGACCGTGGCATCTCGGAAAGTTTAGCAAGCCGATCGGATGGGCTGCTGTATCTTTCGTGGTGCTCATGGTGCCGATTCTGTGCTTACCCCAGAACACCGGGGCCGATTTGAACGCTGAATCTATGGTACGTTTTGCGCTTTTAATAACCTTATATTAAGTTTTAGAAGAAGGGTTTGACTAACGTATGCTGTGATAATTATAGAACTGGACCTGCCTTGTGTATGGCGGCCCTATGCTTGCCATCATTATCTGGTGGTTCGTAGATGCTAGAAATTGGTTCAATGGTCCCAAGATTAACATTGACCACAAGATGATGGGAAGCAAGGGAAATGTTGTCGATGGGGTCAACATTGGCGCCGAGCATACTGGATCTGAAGAGGACGTCCTTGGTAAAGACAAGTAAAGGACTATAAAATCGGATTTTTGATGTTTGCATTTTCCAATTTCTTTTCTTGTTTTTGTTTGTGGCTTGCTTGCATTCAGCCAGCGATTTGGGAACGGTTCGGTCTTTACGACAAGCGACATGGATATGGTTAACGGACTTTTTTTTCTTTTGATATATATTAATATTTTTTATATAATAAAAGATTATTTTGACGAAACCTATTTTTAAGTAACATGAAAGATGTTGTTAAGTGTAGAGTTTCCCAATAAAATTCGAATCCGTTCTTAATCGAAGAAACGACGTCCAATCCAGCTGCTAAACGCAAGCTTTCCCGTGTGTATATCTTCAAAAATGATAAATCAAACAAGACACACACAACTCAACCAACTGAAAGAATCGTAAAAAAGTGAACAGTGCACCGCTCCTTCTGCATTAATGCACGAACCTGAAATCCAATCTCTTGGTACCTTCGTCCTTCGAATTATAAATGTAATCAATCTTCTGATCACCATTCAATTCCGCCCATTTTGCCTCCCTTCTCTCGTTTCTCTTGATGTACCAATATTTGACCAGGATGAACAATAATATATTCCAACTAGCGATCGCTAAAAGAATCTTGTTACCAGTGTAATCTAGCAAGGCGGAGAAAAAATACGTATTAGTTCTATCCTCTTGCGTATCAATGGAACATAAGTTTGGTGGTGGGAGAATACTCACAATGTGGCCTATCCTTTTCACGGTAGATATTGGATCCGATAATGTTACCCGCCTGCACAAACATGTTGTACAGAGCGGCGCTGACCGCTCTGGCTCTAACCGAATTCGAGTTTCTCGAGTTCCAGGCTACCAGGATGGCGTGACAGTAAGGATACGCCAACAATCCGGTCAACAATCCGTATCTGACCCAGTAGCTCGTATGCACTGGTACTAAAACCAGTGATAGCAGGAACGGGAACATCCAAATGTTTGAAGACATGGAGACCAGAGAACGTTCGTTCAGCCACTCGCTGATTCGTGAGACGATGAGGAGGTTGACGCCGAAGAGGAACTGAGAGGGAATGGTGAGGAGGTTGGCGTTGAGGGTGCTGAATCCCATCTGGCGGAGAATGAAGCCGAGGTAGTTTTGTGGTGGTGCCGGGGGGATATAGGCGGTCAAGCCTACGAGGTAGAGCGGCCAGAGGTCGTAGTCCTTGAGACATTTCCAAAGGAGACTCGGGGTCACACCCTGTCTATGATATTGTCAGAAAATTCGCACATTATTGGAGTATTATTTTGTAAAGTTTACCTGTTATGCATATCGCCCTTGGAAGGATCATCTCTCAACAGCCTGTTGACGAGAATCTTCTCCTCTCGCTCGGTGAACCAAGACTTCTTGCGGAACCTGCCTTTGGTTTGACTCGGGCTGGCCGGCATGAGGAACCAACTGGCGATACCGACGCAAGCGGTGAGTCCACCTTCGATCAAGAACAAGTACTTCCATCCAGACCAGCCAGCTAGGCCTCGCATTTGGAGGATGCCGGCGGCGAGAAGGGAGCCGAGGACGTTGCAGGCGCTGAGGACGGTCCAGAACCATGACAGCCTAATGGGTAGCTCTCTCGCCTTGTACCAGTATGTGATATATAGTACGGTATCGGGCTAAATTTACAATTAGAAACGAGGGACCCCAGGGGAATTCGTCTGGAATCGGTGTATACTCACAATGAATCCACCCATCAAGAATCCTATGATCGCCCTGACGGCAAAGTATCCTGCCCTGTTTGTCAATCCAATCTGCGATAAGGAGACCAGAGACCAAGCCAATATGATAAACGGGATCCAAACATCAGGGCCCAATTTTTTCGAAATCAGCCCGCTGGGCAACTCCGCCGACAAGAAGCAGACTAGAAAGATAGTCTGTCCGGTGTTGTAATCATTGGTGTTCATTCCCAATTCCGGCAACATGTTATCCGTGATGGCACGGTTAATGTTTCTCCTGTTGACGTCCAGAGCGAAGAACATCAACCAACACCACGACATTACTCGATAGTCGATAATACGCTTCAAACGCTTCTCTTCGGCGGCGGTCCATGTGATATCGGGGTCGAAACGGTGACGACCCTCGTATTTGGCGGTTTCGTAGACACCGCGCCAGTACTCCGCGACCTTGGGGTCGGAGAATATATGATTGCCATAGGAGCCATAGTCACCGTCGATATCCTGCTCGGTAGCTTCGTATTCGCTCTGGTTGGAGCTGCTATCCGCGGCGGGGGTTTTGGAGTCGAGGGGGGGATCCTCGACCACAGGGTGGGTTTTTATATCTGCCATCTTCTCGAAAAGCAATAAGAAATTACTAGGGAGAATTAGGTCACCGACTATGGGACTGAGCTACAACTCCGCGGAGATTTCAGAGGAAACCGGAGATGCTGAGGGAAAAAGGGCTCTAGAATGCAGGGACGGAACCAGGAAATGGGATCTCGCTGGCCTGGCCTCCTAAAAGCAGGTGGTACCAGACGACCGGACCCAGCTACATTTATATCCACCAGAGAAGACATCGTTATCAACGCTTGAGATGAAGGTTTTCCCTCTTCTTGAGCGAAGAAGTGGAAAATCTCCACTTCAAGAAAATCGTCAATATTGGCAGAGCACGCAATTGCCTGGCTTCATCTCATCACCGTTGCCACTTCGTTCTCTCCCCGCTCGAGATAAAAAAAACTTTGGCGAGATAAGAGAGGCAAGAGTGCGGTGAAGACCGAAACAACAGAGAAGGGAATCCCTAAGACCATGTATCACGACATGGGGTTCCCCCATCCGTATCTTCGCCAAGTAGACGAGCTGCTGCTTCGGATGGTTATTTCGGCGAGCAGGATGGCTGGCATATCGGTTAGGTACCCTGTCAATTGGTTGCAGTTACTGTAGCACAACAGGGGAGGAGGGGTCCGATAGCGAACGTTGAAGAAGCGTGGGGATGGAAGGTGCAGTGCAGTGCATTTGGACACCAGACCGCGGTTTATCTGGTATTTCGTGCTGGGGGGTTGTGGTTCGTATATTGGTGATATATGCCAAGCCTTGCGTGCTCGATTTGAATATACAACAGTGGCTCGTGTTGCGGACGTATGCGGTGCGTATAACCACAGCCGCTGGGAAAATTCGAGACCAGTCAACTCGGTTTTCACCCGTGGGACGGAAAGGTGTGGGTCTTCATAAGGACATATCAAGGCATCCCGATTGGCTGTGTGATAGGAAACAAACGTGGTCGTCCTTGGCGGGCGGCCTAGACGCCAAAAAAACTCTCGAGGTTCGTGATGTTGTGATCCACTTTCTTCGTTTATGTACATGACTTTACTATATGCGAACCGTTCGCACAATATTGAAAGACATTCACAATTTATAAACCCTGCTCGCTGCACCTCGGGTTCCAGATACTACTTCGTCGACCACGTGCATTGCTTGCAGAAGCTCCTCTTCCTGCAGTTTCTTCCCGACAATTTGGAGTGAGAGCGGACTCCCAAGATAGTCCTCCTTTTTCTCCCCTGTTTGCCATTTTATTAGCATCGAGTATTAGAAATATGATCAGTCATGGAGGAAGTTTCTTGACTTACAGAGTTTCGTCCGGTTGACTTGGTCCCAGCTCGTGCCCGTCTCGATACCCAACGGCGCTTCCAGATCTTCATTAGTGACGTTCCTGGCAGGGATGGCCCCACTCGGCCAATCTAGCATGTTGAACATGGAAGTGTAACCTGCACCATTCCAAGCGTCTGGTTGTGGGGTTGGGTGGGGGGCGACAGGGCAAATGATCGCATCATAGTCCTGGCCATCGGTCGATTTCCATAGCTTGAGCGTTTGAACCGAAAGCACCTCGTTCTTTGAATTTAATTCGAACAATTGATCCAAGGTTGCTGGGTCCCTACGCTTCAGTCGTGGCGCTATCCACGGGACCTTTGGTTCGCCGGTTTCGTCAAGAAGATCAGAAGCCCAGACGCCTCCTTCAATACTCATCAACTTGTTGGAGAGACTGTGGAGCTGCTTGATGAATTTTGGAGGATCGTCGAGAATGACCACCTTGTGACCTCTCGACTGCAGTTGAGCGGCTGTTTCTTTCAAAACCCGCTGCACAGGTGGAAGGGGTGTAGTAACCAGGTCTGTCGTCAAGACCAAGAACTTCATCGGTCTTGGCTTGAACCCAAGAGATCTCCAAGGCGAAAACACAGCCTGGGGTTCGCTTTCCCAGAGTTTTCCATCGGATAGAACCTTTAGCATCAGCTCGCAAGACCTGAGTGATGTAGCAATCGGTCCGGTTGAGAACGAAAGACCGATTCCAAAGCTCCCAGGTTTTGTGAATTCGCTACCAACGTGCGAAACATATCTATGGGCCGATGGCTTGACGCCGTAAAGACCGTTACACATTGCTGGTACTCTGATACTTCCGCCGACATCGCTCGCCTAGCTTTTGGCATGTGGGTCAGCATGCGAGCATCGACTGATAGGTGGAAGTTTGTCGGGGAAAAGACGATCCACTCACGACTCCGAGTAAGCTGCCACGGAACCCAACCAATGCACCTTCCCCACCACTGGATCCACCAGCTGTGAGTTTTCGATTGATTGGGTTCAGGGTTCTTCCCCAGATCAAATTGACAGAATCGAGTGATATTAAAGTTTGCGGAATGTTGGTCTTGCAGTAGAACACTGCGCCCGCGTTTTCGAGTACTGTCACGATCGATGACTTTTCTTTCGCCGGCCGGAAACAAAGTGCCGCTACCCCTGCACTCGAGTCGTAGCCTGGGAAGTTGTAGGTGTCTTTGAGTGAAATCGGAACCCCATGAAGAGGGCCAAGTGGAAGCCCGTTTTCCTCGAGGTGCTTGTCCAGTTGCTTCGCGCGTTCGAGCGCTTTGTCAAAGAAAATTTCGGTCAAGCAGTTCAGCTATATATATCGTTACGAGCTTATCAGACCAATTTCTTTCCATCGAATATATGAAAGCTCGGACTTACAAGCTGTTGCGCGATAGCCGCTCGTTTGCAGAATGCTAGTGCGACTTCATGACAGCTGTACACCCGCCTCCGAATTTTATCAGCCAATTCTACAGCGTCGTAGGTTTCTGTGATTTCAATCTCCCGGGATGACAGGATGCCGCTTTCTTTGGGCACGTGTCTAACATCGGTGACATTCTCGTCTGGGAGAGATTTGAGTCGCCATTCTTGGGGAATTCGCGACTGCTGTTCCGCCTGCTTTCGCTTAACGATATCAATATATGTTGGTTGGGTTGCCATTGTTGTCAGATTGCGAGCTGATTATCAATTAAGTAATTTGGTTGGGCCGAAAAGTACTACTCTGCAACTTTCGACTTTATACCACGAAATGATAGTAATCGTGATACAGTATCAACCTGATCTAGTTTGAGTTTCTAGTGGAGTAGTTCTTTGTAATCTTCGACGGCACTGCCGACTCCGTTAAGACCGCTAAACCGTTGCACCTCGGTTAGCATCATGATCATCTTTCATCGGTTCAGCGCAGGCGTTACTGACGCATATTCCGGGGGGAAATATAGGCTTGGGATAAGCTAATGGGACTGTACCGGTGATTTTACCAGTTTTGGCCCTGTTTCCTATGTTTTGCATTGTAGAGAGACCGCTCATGATACTGACTTCGGTCGCGGGATAATCGGTAAGCTGTGTCTGGGGATATAAAAGTAAATTGGGGCCGCGCAGGCCTCGGTTGAAATTAACGTTGCTTAATGGTCTGACGTGCGGACGTGCACCACCAATTGCTGACAGTCCCCAGTTCTCGCATGCAAACGCGTTGATAGAATGGCCATTCATTCAGATCTCAGCGACGACACCCAATTAAGACAGCATCACAGGATACCTCATCGGAAATCGCAAAACTTCAGCAAAGAGGTCAAAACCTGAGCCAAATCTTAAGTCGCCTAGAGCCCACTACTACAACGACGGCGCACCTGCGCGGCACAGTTACGATGTCAGCACGAAAACGGAAGGCCACAGAGGCTATGAACGGCCCTCATGGACCGAAAAGGTACCTACAACCGCGACGGTATATCGACGACTCGTATTAACCTTGCGTGTTGATTCGGACTTTTTGACTCATATCTCACAGCTTTGGTTGTATAAATGCCGACTTGCACTCGCCGCCCTCAAATTTGAAGTACAATTCATTGCGAGTATACCAGTATTCGCACCACCTCCGAAAGTCCAATTTGCAATCTTGATTACTTTGCGTTCCACCACCATGGCGGCTCTTGATTCCGCTGCTCTGAGACACCCAGAACCGCTTGAAATCGTTCGGTATTTACGAAATAGGCTCGCGGGTCCGGACTCCACGGTAGAAGATATCACTCGACAGCTCTTCTCCGCCGTCAAAGACGGTTCCGTCCGACCCTCCGTATTTACGGTATGGCTCGGTGTCGCACGCGACCCGGTAGCGACGGTTCTGAGCTTGGAACAAAATGTTTCAGTCGCTATTCGTGGAATAGCTATCAGCCGATTGAGAAAATCTCTCGCCTCACCGCTCTGGGAGGAAACCTGGCAAGCTCTTGGAGGCGTACAAGGCGTGCTCATACTTCTGAGTAAGCTCTCGGTTTGGGATGTCGCAAATGTATGCAACACCATCGGTCGCAGCACCAGAGAAAATGACGCCGTTGAAAAGACACAGGCGTATACGGATCTCACGACTACTTTACTTGATCTCCCCGGCGCGAAATATGAGAATCCGGATCAACGTCAGTTGAAAGATTATTATCAGTCTATACTGCCAGGATGTACAAAGGAGCTTGTTGCTGGGATGCTGGATAAAATTACAGAATGGAGGTGGAGCAATACTTCGAAGAGGCTTTTCATGTCGCACCACACGGATACTTTACAGCAAGCCACCCTCAAGGCATGTTTCGACGACAAGTATAATATAAATACAGGGTGGCTTAGCGACCTCGTTAGGTTTCCGGCGGCACCTTTGAGCGAAGGGTTCTCTGTTTCTATGCAGTTTTCACTCGATATTCTACGGGCCCTGGTTCAAGAAAACAAGTCGATGGCAGTTGAAAAATTGAAACGACACATCTTGACGCCGCTGTTTAGACGAGCCCTGAAGAAGAAAACCCCATTTTCAAAGTGGCAAGAAATAATAGATCTGGTAGTGACGTACCTCGAACGCAACCCAGAGTTAGACTTAGGAGCAGGTGACTATCGCTATGGCTATGAATATGGCAAAGACGGGATACAACGTATAGTTACTGTACTCTGGGATCGGCAGCCTAGTCTATTTGAAGAGCTGCTTTTCGTTCTCTTTTCTCGCGCAAAGGGTTCACCGAAGTTGAATCTACAGCTAGTGAAGAAACCCTGTCGCTACGCACTTCTGAAACTTTGGCTCAGATCCCAAAAGCGAGATATCGAGAACGCCGAAGAAAAGAAAGGCATCTTTAACTATATCGACTGTCTAAGCTATCTCTTCATCTTGGACACCAAGGACGCCCTAGACTTTCTGAAGCACATCGGAGCCGATTATCAATCCCCCAAGCTCTACAGCGCTTTCAACGTTCAGGTCGGGAGCAATGAGTTGAAAAGTATTATTCGATTGCAAATACAACTGCTGAAACGAACCGGAGATCGAGAAACTGCGGAAAAGATCGCAACGGATCAAATGCAGTTTCGAAAGGAGAAAGCTAGAACTTCCTCCGATAGCAATGAGCGTGCTCGCCACGCGGAGGAATACTTATTCTACGCCGTCGCCAGCGATTCTGTGGCAATTTATACGGAGGCAGTTGAATGGACCCGTCGTTTCATCCGAGATCCCGGGCTCCTGCAACGTTTGTACGGAGTGGCACAAACCAGTGGAACTATTGGCCTCCTTTCCGGTATACCGGAATACATCAATGAGGATTTCAACACTTCCGTAGCCCAGAGCCGTGTCCTCGAAGCGAACGCTGCTTTGGAAAAAACATTTTCGATCCTTTGTTTGGGCCTGAGGGAGCCTTCTTTCAAACCTGGGAATTATACAAGCGCTCTCATGGCCTTCCGATTTACAATGAACGAGCGTATCTCGCGCACCCACAGATTGAGTGATTTGGGTCTCTCAGATGAAGAGCTCTATGATCTTCTCTGGAAGGACTTTCTCGAATTAATTCTCAGAGTTGAGGAGAAGGCTCTAGAGCCTGGTTATGAGGGACTGAGCATCAACCACACCTTAGGCGTGTTGAACGTGTACGGAAATGCAATTGTCGTAGATGTTGACCGCCAGGACCCCTCAGCTTATATTTTTCTTGACCGGCTGGCGAAGGCGAGAAATGAGCTCTGGTACAAGTTACGATTGAAAACTCATCCGGCGATCGAGACCCTGCCGGAATTCTTCCCCCGTGGTCTGACCATACAGCATCTGCTCCGGCCTAACGTCTCGAAATTGGCTGTTCCCGAGATGGAAGATATTGTCCCATATATTGCATCGCGTGCGAAGACGGCTATATTTCTTTCACCTGAAGCAGGTCTCACACCGATGCCTCTAGCCGAAGAGTCCCGTGCCGCAATTGGAGGATTCGTCGATAGCTACGCCACTGCGTTCCATATCTTTATAAGCGGAAAGCTCCCCGCGGATGAGAAGAACAGACGCACCGAGGAGATACTAAAGTATGCAACGGGCCCTTTGAGTCTCGGCCGCATGGATCAAAAGGAAGCGATTCGTTACTGGCGGACATTTTTCCGCGACAACACCGCGGTTTCTTGGGGGGAGAAGCGGCCAGTTTGCGTACAGAGGCTCCTCCCAGATGGGTTGAAGTGGCCTACGGTCCCTCACGAAGATGGATCCAAGGCGTGGAAACCGTACCCGGAATTTGACTCGGAGGAAGTCAATGTTGAGGCACGGGAGCTAGGTAAACCGACATATCTTGACTATTCGATCCAAGCGAGCAACTCCTGGGCGCCCCGTGACATTGATTTCAAGCTGGCACCTTTCACTCCGACAGTTCCTGGCTCGAAATTTCCATGGGGAAAAATCCAGTGTCCATCAGAGATAGACAAGACTACAAGTTCTCGAATGCAGCTTACCGAAGGGTTGATATTGATGGCATTCTTGTACCTCGACTCGAGGAGCCCAGAAGCTGGTATTTTATCCACGCCTTTCCCTTCGTCAGATCATATCAGATTCCCATCCGTATCTCTCGATGGTGCCTTTTTGGCCAAACTCGGAGATCACGGGGTCGACGCTGTCGGGATTTTGGAAGGCAATGCTTCACACACGCCCCCGGTTTTAATCGCGCGGCTCGCGGAGAATGCCTTGAAAGCATTCACTCTCTCTCCACCGGAGGCTGGCAACATCATCAATTTGGAAGCGTTAGCGTTCAGGCTTCTCAAGCTGTTGGAGAAAAGTGACCGTCCGAACTTAGCTTCCCAGATCGTTGTCCGCGCGATCATTGAGAACCCCAACTCTAGCTCGTGGCATCGGGTCGCATTCACGAAAGGATTCTTACGCAGCCTCTCGCCGTCCGACGCCCATGCTTGTATGACCTTCTTCGCCGACGAGATTTTGAGGAAATTGGAAGAGCAGGGAAACAGCAAAGCATCCAACAGCGGCGATAATTCAAACCGCTCTTATGTTAAAATTACGACGCTGAAATTCCTCGCCGAGATGTTGAACGATGCCAACTATCTATCTGGAGACTTTAGTATCTCTATCCTAGCCAAGCTCTCTCAGAAAGCCACACATTTCGATGTCCAAAAAGCCATTATGGACAGTCTCTTTGAAATGTTGTCTCACAGCACACCTGAAATTGCAGACAAGATCCTCGCCATTTTTGAGGCGAGTATTGTTCCCAAAGCCGGTAGTCTCAACGAGCGTACGCCTTTGACGGCTGCGGATTGGGAAAAGGCATCTAGCACTTTGGAATTACCCGAAGTATCCACTTACTACTCAGATTCAACAACACCACTGTTGAAAGGGATACTCGAATTTCAGCAGAGAAGGTTTGATCAGAGACCCGAGTTTGCCCGGCGGGTAGTCTTGCCAATACTGGAAAGTCTGAAGGTGGAAACCGAAAAGTATTTTTCCATCTTTCTAAAAAAGCACGGCTTTGATGAAAACGCTCAGAAGGAGTTGAAGATCCCGCGGGTACCGAAATCCAAAGATATCTGGAGGACCGCTCTCGAAGGGCTCGGTGGGTATCTTCCAGCCTCGGCGGTAGATGAGTATGTTGCCTACGGAATCTTCAACATTGCGCCACCAGCTCCCCTCAAGGCGTTCGCCCAGAAGCTTAAGGAGGATCAAGTCGTGAACCCGCAACCGCCACCGGATGTAGTCCTCTGGAATAACACATATGGTCAAGGAACCAGTATATTGAGTTACATCGGCTTCAACCTCGACTTCTTTTTCCGTCTAGAGGTAGGCTACGGAATTCCGAATCTGGCAGAGAAACAGTATCTCAAGGTCCACGAGACGGTTATACGGAGCGACGGACCCAGATTCTCGGGACATGGTAACCTCATGACCCAGTTAGGGTTCCGTCGAGGCCAAGAAGAGAGATGGCGCGAGAAATTTAGACCGATCGTGTCCGGCGTCGTCGAATACGTGGATTCTATCCGTACGCCGGAATGGGAGACGGATGCGAACCGACAGCCGGCTGTTCTACCAGATATATTTCTTCAGCGTTGCATGCTACTCAGGTTTCCCCATGGGTATAAGAACACGAAGAAGAAGGACGCTCTCTGTAAAGAGTTTGCTGAAAAAGTCGTAGAGCTCGTTGATGAGATTAGCGAAGGGATTAACTGGAAACGGTTCCAGAAGGTCCAGTTGGCCATGCAAAATCTTATAGACGACGAACCGCTTTACGTGGGGTTGCACGTTGGCGAGATACTGAAAGAAAAGGATTGCTGGTTGACGGTGAGAGGGCAGGCGTATGCTGACTTGGCTGTGGGATTGATAACTCAAGCAAACAACAACAACAACAAAAATAAGCGGCCTGAAGTTTTGAAGAGGAGGTTTGATGAGATGAAGACTTTTTGGAAAACGTGCACGAATGAGGAGATTCGTAGGATGGGGTTCGAGTTGGAGGATAAGGCTTGGGAATGATAACGTCGTGTGTGTCGCACAAACTATGAGGTTCGTGCATCAAATGGGCTTTGCCTCGAGAGGATTCGAGGCTAAAATGGACTAGTCAGGGGTCCGTTCTTGGGCATGTCGCACACGATTAATGACACAATCAAATTTGGTTAAAACCAAGTATGAGTGTGTTTCACCACACAAGCTGGCCCGTTTATCAAGCTTGCTTGGGGTGATGGTAATAAGGGAAGTTTGTTGCAACGTCAGTCTAAATTCATTTTACTTGCGATTTTACTTTGATCCACGAGAATGCAGTCTTTCTCGTCTCAGCATGAGAATGAAGATGATGTCGATTTTTAGATCCTTGATCTAATCAACCTATAATTATTGAGTTGAACATTATTTGACATGGATGAAGCATGCCCAAGTATTAACAATGAGAAGCCCATAAAAGTCCTTCAAGCGATTACATGGCATCCGGAAAGTTCTGTCGTCAAAAGAAAAGTGCATTCAAAAGTCGTAATGTAAAGGTTCCACCCATCGTAAAAACACCTCCCAAACGAATCGACTACCAAGTGAAAAGATACATTATCGGATACCTAGGTAGCGATCTATATAAGTTTCCTATTATGAGGTGTGAGCGATGAGGAAGAGGTCTACATACTAATATCCTTGCTGTTGTTGATCAGGTAAGGGGTTGACTTCCGACGCATATGGTCCTTTAGGTCCCATTGCGACCTTGAACTGAACGCGCTGGCCGTCGGAAAGGGTTCTGTAGCCCGTAATCTTGATACGAGTGATCCATATCAGTGTATTGTCCTTTGTAGCGGACTGCGGGGTGAAAAGAAACTCACTTGGATTTGGGAGTGGTGGACAAAGATATCTCCAGCCTGGTCCTCGCCCTCGAAGGTGATAAAGCCGTAGCCTTTCTCCTGCTTGAACCACTTGACGACTCCGGTATGGACTTTGTCGCTCATTTTGTCGATTTATTGCTGGGATTTTAGGAGATGTTATGTGAAGGTGGATGATGGAGATGAGGTTTTTTCGCACTCGATTGCCCCACCATTTTAAACCAATTTTTTTTTTCCCTCCCCGCTGGAAGAATAATTCCCACTCGTTTGTCAGGAGCGATGTGTTGCACGCGCCAACACGCAGAAAAGAGCAGTCCCTCCTTCCGAGTTTATGTCTGGTATGTGCATCCTTGGCTTTGGGAAAATCGATTGTCTTTCAATTTTCCGTTTCAGTCTTTTGGTTTGCCAGAGGAAGGAGGAGAGATCTAGATGCATGCTGCTTATGTCATCGAGGCGCTAGATGGTCACTGCTGGGGCCTCAGGTTTGCAACATTTGTGTGATGATGATATCTTGATCACACCATTCCAACCCATCCCGAGACTATCTAAATCCGCAAAAATCTCAAAATTTTGTTCTTTCCTTTTTTTCGCTTGCCTTTTTTTCTCGTCAGAGAAAATAGCTCATACTTACCTGTTGTGCGTCGTATAGAGCGACCTTTATAACTCTACCAAATTATTGATATCTGGTTCAACTCGACTGGTGGTTCGAAATATTTGCCCCGTTTTCTGGCCTATCTCGTATGGTCGAACGTGAATAGGTGGTCACACAACTACTTAATAATCCATCTATCATTCTACGGTATGCCAATTAAGTCCTATGACGATTAGGACCGCTGTCATATTGTATTAATCTGAAAGTACTGATTACAGGATCCTAGGAGGTGCCACCAAAAATTCGAAATGGGATATCCCGGAATGAGTGAACTGAATATATTCGGCGTCAGCGATTCTCTGTCAAAGACTCGATACAAGGATATTTACTCGTACAGCACGGATCTTGGCTGAGGATATGTATTAAAGAACACAAACGGCCAAGGTCTCCGTAAATGCAGCCAGACATCTAGTAGTTTCAGCTCAAGCACCACTTTTCACGTTTGTACCCATGTCACGTTATATCTTCGCACTCTCCACCACTCCTGCCGAGTCTCCTTTCTGTTTATAACCACTTTTCTCTTCCAAAGTCTTTTCCACCCCGGTTCCCTTAGCAATCGGGAAATCCCATGCTTCATCCCCACCAAACCACCAGTTCCTTTCCTCTCCTCCAGTTAAAAAGCTACAGTCCCCATTAACTTCACATTTCCATCCACCCAGCACCCCTTTACCCCTCCACGGAAGTACCGGAATCGGTACTTTATTTAAATCTACCGTACCGGTGCTTTCAACGTTCTTCCCGTCAATATCCACCCATTCAGGAGTGGAATTCAAATCCTGTCGTTTATACACTGAACAAGAACACGTTCCAGCTCCAACATCAAACTCAGGATCTCCTACTAGCGCCCTCCCTGCTGCAATAACTGTCGCAGCATGGGACACTAGCACGATCGCCTTCACATCCGGATGCGTTTTATCAATGTACTCGACTAGTCGCGTGAGCGCGTACGCCGCTCTATCGTGTACCTGCGCCATCGTCTCGCCACGGACGGCGGGTGTAATGATTGGTTTATAATCCGCATTCAGGATCGGGAAGAACGTTTTCAAAAGTTCTGCAGTAGCGGGCAGCGGATGGTCAAAGGGTGCGGTGCCGAACCATTCTCTACGTCGTGCAAGCTCGTCAGCATCCATTTCTAGCCGAGACTTTGAAGGGGTTTTCGGGTACGTACGCTATACCACCCTCTATCCCTTCAATTCCAATCCCCAGCTCTTTCGCGATCGGTGCCGAGGTCTGCAGACATCGGTAGTACGGTGAAGAGTATATTTGTTGAGGCTTGACCTCCACGCTCGCGAGATGGGCACCCAGCTGCTTGGCCTGATCAACGCCGTACGAAGTCAATGGCGGATCTGAGGGTATACCGGTGGGCGATTTTATAGTTGCATTGTATTCGCCGTCGTTGGAGACCACCCAGTTCGAGCGGAACTACCATGGGGCCCCGGGATCAGTTAGCGGAGCTAGGCGGGAGAGAGCGCATGGGCATGGGTGGCAGGGGAGCCGCATACACCGTGACGGGTGATATATATCGTCTCTAGCATTGCGTCTAGCTTTCCGGGAGGGGTTCCAGGTGGGTATATAACGGACTTGAGGTATATAGAAGCTCCAGCAGGTGGGGGTCGAAAGGTTGGGAGTTTGTTGGATTTCGTGTGTTGTGAGTGAGGTTGGGGAGAAACTTTAGCTCGGAGAAACTGTGTGGGACGAAACCCCTCCTCTTATAGACTTTTTATTGAAAACATCAAGTCTCTCTCTTCTCGAAAGAACCTACAACCGTCGCATTTCCAGTATATAACCTCGGCTATCGCAGATATTCAGATAGCATATCTCCCGCACTCCCGCACAAGCCTTTACCTTCTCAAGAGTCTCAACAATGGGTGTCACTAAAGAAATTACCCAACCAGGCGACGGCGTCAATTATCCAAAAGTCGGCGATACTGTCACAATTCACTACACGGGCCTCCTCACGAACGGCAAGAAGTTCGATTCCTCCCGCGACCGTAACGAGCCGTTTCTTACCAAGATCGGCGTCGGAAGAGTCATCAAAGGTTGGGACGAGGGCGTTCCCACAATGTCCCTCGGTGAGCAGGCCACATTGACCATAACGCCTGACTATGGCTACGGCGAGGGGGGATTCCCGCCTGTTATCCCACCAAACTCTACGTTGGTTTTCGATGTCCACTTGTTGAAGATTAATTAGTTTTGTTTGCACATACACAAAATTTGGGTCTTATTTCTTCTTAATTGGTTTTTTCATGTTGCCCAGAAATGAAGAAAAGCGGAACCCAGAAATCCACCAGCTCAGGAGATTTGGGTGAGAAACCATATTGAAATGAAAACGATATATCTCCAAATGCGAAATCTTTTTCATGTGGGAGTAAGGTTATACGCCGCACAGTCAAACTAAATTATGATAAGTATTGGTCTATTTGGTCCAAGGTGATTTTTTGAGGCTGGTTTCGAGACCAGCCACAAGTATATATGAGACCGCATGATAGAAATACAACCCGTCTGGCTATTGAATTGGTAGGCAATATAAATTATATAGGAAAGTATTCGATTATATCTTCTAATTTCATAAAATTTTATAGCTGGTGCTCTGCACCTTGGGGTATCTTAAAAAAATTAAAAAGGAGCCAAAGGTAGTACAGGAAGTCCCTTTCTACATGATCCAAAACCCAGAAACTCCAGATAATGCAAGTCGTACAAATGAGTAGAGACAAAAAATGAATTCGTTACAAGTTAAAAAAAATCAGATTCTCCAGAGAATCGAAAACCCCGAAATTACCTCACCGCCTCATCAACAAGTAACACGCCTTCGCTCGCCAAAACGCTGAATTTGACCCGCCCGCTGCTATCAACCGTCACCTCTTCCGGAGTAGCCTGACTGGCGACCGATCCGTTTTCTTCGTTGAAGGTAAACCCGCTTACATTGGCTTTGCTCTTAGCGTTGATACCCGGAGCTTGCAGTTTCAACACTTTGAGCTTGTGGCCGGGCTGAAAGCCAGACATGTTGACTTCAGTCCTTCGTCTTTCCCCAGAGGTACCGACACCTCTCTGGCCAGGTTCGGAGCAGGACCGACAATTGATGGCTGCCTCATCTGAAGTGTTGAAGCGGGAGAGGTTTAGAACCACAGCACGGGCCAGAAAGATGGCTTCGTTGGTTGGAAGTCTCCCAGGAGCAGCGAGGGTCACTGTGGTGGTGACGGTTGTTTTCTTGTTATGGGGGACTTTTCTCGTAACCCGCCTCTGTCGGGTGACAGTAACAGTCTCCGTCTTGGTCTGCGTCTCGAAGGCTGCAGAGGTAATCGTTGTGAGGAAGGTGCTGGTTGAGGTAGTCCTGCTGGTAATGGTGCTCGTGGTCATCTCGACATTCACTCTACCTATGATCTGAACAACTTTGGAGATGGTCAAAACACCATTCCCTACGTTGCTGTTGGTGACAGTCTTGGTTTCGAAGAGCGTGCGAGTCGTCGGAAAGGTGGTGGTTCCAAAAGAGCTCAAGACCGTGGTACTTGTGATAGTCCTGACCTGTGTGACCTGCGCCTTGGAAACCCTGGTTTGGCGAACATGTTCCTCAGTTACGACTCCGGCCTCTACAACCTCTGTGCTTGTCGCGCGGACGGTACGGGTGATCGTTTGGACGCTCGTCGAGTTTCCAGCATTCTGTTCCTCCACAGCGTTGGACAGCTTGGGACGCTGCTTGCGATCCGCGTAAAGACCGTAGACAGCCATATCGGAAGGGTTACCCGGTAGCGAGATTTGCTTCACCATGAACTTGGTTTTGGAATTCTTCTCTGGCAAGGCCAGGGCTTCTGCGAGGAAGACCATCCCGTATGCCATTGGACGGATACCAGCTCGGATATTGCCAGTCTTCTTTGGGATAAACATGGAGTAGTCGGTAGTAAGGGCTTGGTGGAGAAAAACTTTTTCGACTTTCCTAGATGCCGACGAAAGAGCATAGTCGACGAGCCAGAGGGCAGCTCCAAAGGTATCCGAGATACCAGGTGCTCCGCTACAGCTGACGGTATTGGATTCACCGAAAGTGAACCGACCTCCGCCCCTCTCAGCAGCAGCAATGTCAGGAGTGAATCTATCCAGTTGCGAACTGAGAATTGCATGATCCACTAGATTGTCAAGTCTTGTTCCGGCCCGGCCACCGCAGAAGCTCTGGGGGTAAAAGTGCATTGAATAGGCAGGGATCTTGAAGTTTTTGTTATTAACGCCGGAATTGACAAGGTTATCAAAGGTGAACCCGTTCTGGCGGCCACCTGCATAAGCGGCGGCTTGAAACTTGACGTCCGTTATCTTTCCTTTGAGTTGATTTGCAACATTGGACCATTGTTCCTTATACTGCTGTGTAGACCAGATATCCTTTCTCAAGTTGTTCTGAACAAAGTTATCGACTTCGTTACCAATCTCGAACTCCTTGATCTGGGGAACCCTCTCCTTCGCATTGACGGCAAATTCCACCGTATTGGCCCAATTATTCGTCTGGTTCGCCAAATTCAATCCAAAGGTCATATGAGTATCTTTTGGAAAGTAGTCGGCGAGTGTTTTGAAAAACGAGGGTCCGAAGTACCACTGCGACGTGGGTTTTCCTTGAAAGATGACGGCCTTGCTTTGGCTCTGGTAGAACGAGCTCTTGTCCATCCCGGAGCCGCCGAGACGGATACTCGGACGGCCACCGGTTTTCGAATGCCATACGTTGAGGATATTATTCGTAAATTGCGACTGGGCGTAGCCTGGTAAGGACATGAGTTCTATCGAATAACCGATGAAGGATCTATCAATTGTAGGAGCGGCATTGGAGTTTTCGAGTGTCGGCGAGACATTGATGACCGTGGATGACGACTGTGCGTTCGATTCAGAAACAAAAGAACCAGAAAAATAAACAAAATAAAACAAAGAAGATGCAGTTGAAGCAGACAGTCGCATTTTAAGGAGTGACGTAGAAATTATTTAGCGTCAAGACGCAAGATCAAATAATATTCTATAAACTGAGCTGGCAGCCGATCAACGGCGCTGCGTATTAAACTGGGAGTTGGGGATTAAGTAGATGGACGGTAACCGCGTGAGAAACAACCATCTCGAAGATAAAGTGGAGGAAACAACCAGACTTATAGGCAGCTCCATTGTGTCATTCCACAATGGTGTATCAGAGGAAACAGCATGAGCTGCGCCTATCGACCGCCTGGAACTAAGTCAAAACCCCACGCAAGTAGTGTGTGTTATGCAAAAAAAAACTTTGGCCTGAAAGTTCGACCCAGCCTGAAGACGTCGGACCATGCCTGAACAGGTGTAGGTTGTTTCCATCGAGTGTGGCAAGCTGGCGCATGTGGCCCTTTTTGGTCCAATTGTCCGTTCAAGATGGATCTTGTGGGTGTTAGTGTGGTTCAATGGGTGTTGGTGTTCCAGCAGGACTCGGACTGATTCTGTGTTGCAACTTGCGGCGACGCTAAACTCACCGTCCTGGCGCTAGCCCAGGGGAAGGAGCAGGGGCTCCCTACCCTACCCGACCTTTGGGACCCATGTAAGGTACCGATTTGAACCTTTCTCATGGTGAGCTGTCAGCGGGGCGTCCTTTTTTCCTTCGAGAAAATCCAAAGGAAGCCTCGAGGTTGAAGACATCATTTCGCATAATCTCTCATTGCATCGATATCGAGAGGTCAAGTTCACATGCCGTACCTGAGGGCACACGTTGTGACGATGTCGCCTCGTATTTATTCCTATGCGATATCCAATAAAGGATGACAGCCCGCCAAAAATCCATCTGCACCTAGATAACTGCCAGGGATACACAGAGTTCAATGATAACCAGCTAGATTTATCCAAGGCCGACAACGGATCTTGGATGTTGATTTTCATTTTACTTTTCCCTCTTGGCTTCTACGAAGTACGTATACACTATCCTGTGTTGTTCTGCACCTGACTTTCAAAGCCTTTCTGTGGCAGCTAATCACACAGTATTGCTTGAAAGTGGGGCTGCTTTCGAAATTTCTTGGAAATATCCTCGTACAAAGTTTAATCTCGTTCTTTTACTAGCCTCTTCCCTTGTCAAGACGTTCCCGACCAGAATTTCGGCCAGATAAGCATCATATGTTAGGCAAGTTGGTTTGTTGGAAAGAACTCACAACTTCCAAATGTGTCACTTTCGGAACGATTTGATAATCTCATGGTTATCCCACGGTCAGCTTCAGTAATAGCACTATCCAACAAGAAAGATTCGACATTGTTATTTTTATCACCTAACTCATAGATTGGCAAAGGTATCCTACCAGCCGCTACTTCATTATGGCTAGAACTGCGTGCCATTATATAGATGCCTTAACATTTCGCACGAAAATGCGCGGAGAAAAACAACAATGCATAAGCAGCGATATAACATAAATTCGCCATGCTCCTTCGCCCTATATTTCAAAATTATCAACAACGAAATATCTTGATAATACAGGTGAGTATTGACTCGCCGTTCGCCTAAGCTATCATGCCCTCAAAACCGACGCTAAAAGTAGGCTAAATCATTTTAAAACTCTTCGAAACATGTCATGTTCCTTACAAACTCACTGAATCATAAACGCCATTTTCAATGCGATAGAACGGAAGGTTGAGGCTAACCGCGATTGAAGAGTACTTTTAAACCTTTTACATATATATTTCCGAGAAACTTTAATGGATATCCTGAACCTAACAGTAGCACCTCCAAAAAAGAAAAGCACAGTAGACCGCGTCGACTGGTAGCTTGCCCTGTCCAATATTACAGCGGTCCGCAGCCTAGCGAACAGGAAATAATCCCCCAGACCTTGGCACCTTATTAATACTAGGAAACTTCAAGTTATCAAAAGCAACGCTGCAGCAGGGTGTCTACCGGTAAAGATCCGGGCAAATGGTTGCTCATCACCACGCGCAAATGTGAAAAAGAAATATTTGACATCCTGGTTCCACTTGTCTGTTTGGTTACACCGCGAACTCATTGTCACATCACTTCGTCTCAGAAATCCTCTCCCACAGCGTAGTTCCCAGATTTGATTGGAGAGGTCAGTGGCTGGGATCCCTAGCTCGCTCATACTGTGGATATTCCGCCAACAATCGATGGCACCGCTCGAGTTGTTTCAATATTCATGTTTCTCGAGAGGAGCTGCGCTAACGGTAACTTGCAGGCTACAGATACCGAGAAGTATATTACCCTTTCTGTCAGCAGTTGAAGAAAGGGTAAGTCCAATTTTCTCGGTCAGCATGGTGGTGGCTGGTGCACGATCTGACGTTTTGAACATCTGAAACTCAAACAACCCGCTGTTCTTCGGAAACCCAGCATCGACCAACCCACCCCTCGGTTGCTTTTTGGAAAACCGGAACCGAAGTAGTCTAGCTCAAACACCAAATCATTGATGGTGAGCTCTTTTGGCAGGTATCTTTCCGACCGAAAATTCGGTCGTTTTATGTCAGTCCTGTGCAATTTGATCTTTTATTGCGCTAAATTATTGAACTAGGCCAATATCAACTGGTCTTGCAACTAAACTATCTTGTGCTTCTCACTTGAAGGAGTTTTGGACGATGTCAGGCCAACGCACTTGAACCAAATTCTTATGGCGAGCTTGCCTTGCGGCGAGGTTTCTTCAACTACCACATAGCCGCTCACAGCGAATAAACGATCTACTCTTCATTGCGCAGAATATCACTTTTGGGAATGTTCATATGTTAGTCCCAGCTAACAAACCATATTTCACACTAGAAATTCTGAAGATTAATTTCAAAGATACAGATTGTAGAGTGGTAAAAAAAAACTCAACTTATAAGAATGATCTATGTTCAATTTCTGATCTCTTAAATCTAATAGCAAGTACTTTGACTGAATAGTCCAGATATCAGTCATTTCGCTATCTCGATTTGAGCGAACAGCATCTTGAAGCCCGTTATGACAGATGCAACAAAACGCAACGCAACTGTCAATATCCACGGTTTATACCGAGGTTTGTAGAGACAAATTAAGTTGATGGATGAACGGAAATTAATTGATCAAAATGCAGAATTTCTTCATTTCGATAGCAGAGTAATGGCAAAGATTTTACACGATGAGGAAAGCGTAAGATTGAAAATATCATTGATGGGTGGTAGGTTCGTGCGAAAATTTATCAACTTCCCGAATAGTACTTGATAGTGAACGATTTTTTCCCTAAAGCAAAAACCCTCAGATCTCAGCCGTTTTTCCTTGTAAGCGAGGGAGACCGTGCACGAAGGGTGCGGCAATATTTGGTAAAATCGCCCTAAGAGGCAGCCATCTGGATATAGCCTCCTCGGACCTGGTGAAATCTCCAATATTGTCTCGGTCTCGGCAGGCTTCTCGGTCGCGGTCCCAAGACACCAAGAAAGCTTCGCCTTCCGGGCAGCCGATTTCTTCTCTTATCTCTATAAAGATTTTATTCTAATTATAATAGCTCCGTCATCCCTACTGTTCTTGTAATCGATGATAACAGCGGTCAAAGACTTATCACCATGATCCTTACGCATGGCATGTGAAGTGACCAAAAGCTTCACTAGCAGCAAAGATTAGCAGAAATTTCTGCTGCCGTCGGTCTTTCAACCTGGGAGTTGCGATACAGTGGCGAGAGCTCGTCGGTCAATCTTCTACTTCCAGCTTCTTATGATGGTATTCAGGTGAAATATTTGCATTTTGTAACCTTTGAAGAAATTTATGTCGCTCATTCTACGCCCTCAATACAGGATTGAACCCAATCACCATTCCTCTATAAAATACGGCGGTCTGTGCTGCCATTACATCAAATATCTACTGTATTCCAACGCAAGTACAAGTCATCTTCGATACCAATACCCGCATTTCTATCTTATCTCTCTTTTATTTCTCTCTCCAATTAATATAAAAATCATTCAACTATGAGATTTTCTACATTTATTCTTGGAGCACTCTCCCTCCCAGCCGCTTTCACCAGTGCGGCGGCCATTGACAAACGTTCGGAACAAATATCTCTCAAAAATTACGAGTATGAGAATGGTGTCTTATCAGGAGAGGCGAGTGTTTTGTACATAGACTGTGGGCGTACAAACCCAAGGGTCCAAGTATTTTGGGCACAAGGGGAATCATGGCAAGAGCTAGCCTTTGAGGCTGGACGGAACTGGGGCCCAGCAGAGCGATACAACACGTACTCATTCCACGGTATGGACTTTTCTTTAATACAAGACCTACTTTCTTGTAGTATCCTACAAAGTAAATATCATTTCTAATCCAACATACTGTAGGCAACGCCCCCAATGCGACGCAGTTCTTCCTGAAATATACTTGCTATGTCAAGGAGTTTTATGATCCCGGCAACTTTGTCAACTATCAGATCAAGCCCACCGCTTAAGGGAACGCATTAGCCACAACGGAATAAACGGTATGAATGCTGGCAAGAATTATTAGCAACCATTGATTGCATATACGGCAAAGACAAAAGGCTCTCAAACAAACAAACAATAAGTTTTCAAAAGTTTGGATTATTTAATACATTGTAATATCTATGGCCTATTTTAGCTTTGTTATATGGCCATTCTGTACATACTTTTTCATATCAAATAAAACTCCGATTGCAATTAATACTCATTATTAGATATAAAGACAAAGCTAAGATAATACAATATGTAGTACGTTATAAGAGCTCACTGGAGGGGTTTGGTTTACGAGATCATTGTGACTCCAGAATTTAGACTGAAACCAACCAGTTTTCAGTCATGTTGCGGGCGAGCTGTGTTGAGGGATATCTTTACCCAACAATATCATCTTTTAACTTCGAGTTTCTTGAAAAGGAAAGTCTATTTCACGACAGCGATGGCCCATGCAACGTTACTATCAACACTCGTTGCCTTGCGCTACGGGTATTTTGCGGAGGTTTCCTGTCGTCTGAACTTAGTGCTTTCGCTAGCTGCGTCTCCGTTCAAACCCATGCATGTAGTTTTAGAGGCTTGTCCCGACGAGAGTGACTCGGATCTGATCCGTGGAATACGCTTTGTAACAATAGGATACCTGTTTTATTGCATGGTTTGTTCCTTTTCTATCAAAGTCGAATTTTACGTAAATGGTAATGCACCTCTTCAAGTCGAAAGTAGCTGATCAGATCCTACTTTGACCAGGTCTATATATGCGCGATCGATCAAAATGTCCACGGGACTCAAGATCTGTGTTCTGCAGTCATTTGATATCAAATGCTAGAAAGCCAGAAAGGGAAGTCGCATCGGTGCTTTTGATGTAAACCTGAAAATTCGACAAGCTCGTCAACGTACTCGATTGAAGCCTAAAATATAGCTCGATAGTAACATCATAGGAATGGCTGAAAGACACCGATCCAATCCAACGACTGTGAACTCATGAAATATAAGTACCCCGTGAACCCTCATATGAAGCCAAGAAGTTTGATGGTCTTAGGTGTGGATCTCGCTACTCTTCTCTATACACCAAATCTCGAGGCTTCTGTGATTTTGTAGAACCAACCAGTCACAATGAAGAATCTCCCGTTCCTTGCCCTATTTGTTCTCGCAAATGTCTTCTCTGTCTCCGCTATTATTCCGTGGAAGGATTCCATGTCTCGAGCTCGTCATGAATTCATGCACAGCCATCGGCCCCGAGACTTGAACGATCCCTCTACCATCAGCCGATTGAAGACTCAAAGTGATCCGCCATGGCCAAAAACTCCTGGTTGGGTTCAACTACCGCTCGATCATTTCAAACCAGGTGGAGGTAGCCCAAAGTTCTGGAATCGGTATTTCGTCCAAGACGCTTATTACAAGCCCGGAGGACCAGTGATTCGTACGTATAAATTATGATTGTATGATTTTCAGATATGTGGGTCGCTTACTCTCTTATCAAAATAGTCATGGATATCGGAGAGTTTGGTCTCGACTCCTTCATCGGATACATTGTCTACGAGAATCTATTGCCAGTCACTACCGCAAAAAAGTTTAACGGGTAAGTGATAACATGTCGGTTTTCGAATAATATTCTCAAGCTTATGATATTATCGAGGCTTTTGATCCTTTGGGAGCACCGATTTTACGGGGCTTCCTACCCTCGAACAAACGTTTCCGACAATATATATTATGCTACGCCGAAAGAACTGACCAATTATTACAACTACCTCACTATGGAGCAAGCGCTCGAGGATGTTCCGTACTTTGCAAATAACTTCACGTATAAAGACCAGGCCCTCTCACCGGATAAGGTGCCGTGGGTATACGTCGGAGTTAGTTATAGCGCCAATCGGGGTGCTTGGCTAGCGAAGCGAAACCCGGGGCTGTTCAAGGCAACTTTGGCTTCTTCTGCCCCTGTGCAGCAGCAAATGGATTTCTGGCAGTATTTTAGGGCTGCTGAGGAGTAAGTTTTAGTTCAATCAGAGTAATACTTTGGGGCTGGGACAGTGAATCGCCAACGCTAATACTGGTCTAGAGCCCTCATCATTGATAACAAAAATTGCCTTTTGGATCTCCATGCTGCTGCCAACTGGATGTCTGATTCGTATGAAACCAGAAACTCAACCCTCGTCGACCGTATGCTGCACTCGCTATACGGAAGACAATGGGATAACTTGGCCCAAAAGTACAATAGCACGGCGAATTCGGAGTTGCTTTGGGAGTATAGAAGAGATTATCTGGAAAATATTGCCTGGGCTGCCTTTACCGACTTCCAGGTACGGATTCCCAGAACTGATCATCTTTATATGTTCGAGGTAGACTGCTAACGTCGGTACCTGTCGGTGGCTTATAGTACGTAGGCATAAAATACGGTATCCTGGATCGCGTCTGCCGAGCTATGGAAACTCTATACAACCCACAAGGCACAGCGGAAGGTGTCTTTGCAACGGAATCACTCGAAAGAGCAACGGTAGCCTACACCAGAGGAATCGCAGCCAGTGTCGCAGCACAAGATGTACAAGATGACGATTCCGAAACTGTCGGAACCTTAGCTTCCGCTGTTGACAACTATTCCTGGCTGTGGCAGTTCTGCACTGAAGTCGGTGGCTTTCAGGGGTCCAACATGTCCCGGCCGTACAATCTCATGCCATCATTCATTAACGTCCAGCATCAGCTCGAGCAGTGCATCAATACTTTCGGTGTATCGGAGAAGATGACATGGGCAGGACCCAATGTAGGCTGGTATAATGAAAAGTATCTCGGATGGGATATCGAGCTGCCAAATACTTTTTGGACCAACGGTGAATTTGATCCCTGGAAATCACTTTCAATCGAGTCTCAGGACGCCCCGAATCAGCACAAAATACCAACACAAATAGTCCCTGAGTGTGGTGATACTTTTCCGGCGGGCACTCAACTTCGATATATTATCAAAGGAGGCCATCACGGATCCGACTTTGCTGAAGCTTTGAAGGATGATATCATAACTACCACCACGACAGCTGCCGGTGATGACACCACCACCGCAACAAAAACCCTTTCTTCAACGAAGACCAAGAACCCGAAGAGTGTGCCCGTTGTCGACGCCTCTAACGCTCAACATTTATGGTTAAGCGCAGTGAGCAGTTGGCTTCCGTGCACCACTCTGCAATTCACATACCCACCCGGAGCGTCTGTAACGCCAGCACCATCAAGTGCAAGCAATCCAAAACTTCTACCGGCGAGAGCTATGACCATCACAACTGCCAGACCGACTGCAACTGAACCGCCGAAATCTGCTGCTCCATTCCTCACTTCTTCCGCTATGATACCCATTATCGTTTCGATTGCTACATGTGTTGTCTCTGTTGTTTTCTTGTAAGCCTCCATAAAGGACAAGGTCTGTATCGAGATATCGAGATGCAGCTTGTAAATACATAGCATCTCTTTTAGAAGGCATATAAAATACTTTTTATATCACTGTACATGTAGCTAAATACCAAATCGGTCATTTTCAAGCTTCAATTACAGTAGTTGTTCAACAAGCAAGGGAAGGGGGCCTTGGCCTATTACAACAATCTACAATAGCCGTAGCGCTAATTATAATATTACGGACGAGATATCCACAGGTCAGTCAAGGAAAACTAGTATTTATACGCTGAGCTACACGATAAGCTTTCATCAAAAGATACGTTATCATTATTAAGAGGAATCTAGCTAGAAAGTAACAGAAGAAGGATATAGTCTACAAGTATACGAGAAAGATGTTTCGCTGATAGACCATAATCTTCTGTGTAATGCTGCCTAAGCTATTAATCCGCCGCCCACACCCCCTTGCCATCATGGTCCTCTTAACCACCAGAATATCGGCCCTCTGACCTACCAGAGTAGATAGAAACTGACCAATTGGAGTGCGAGTAAAACTGAAGTTCCGACTTTCAGGGTCACGTCTATTGAAAAATGTCAGCCTCCGACCATATACTTGGATAGTATCAATACTCACTACTTCCTGACTTGGTAGTCGTGGACTGTTGCGTCGGGGGGGAAGTGGTCACCGGAGGACTGGTGGGCGCGGGTGCTACTGTTTTGGCGGAACCGGTCGCTGAAACGCTAATCGATAACGCTCCGGCCGATTGGGTCGCTGTCTGGACGGGTTCTACGGCCGAAGAGTTACCATCCACGCACGATGAATCGCCGCTGGTGGTGTCGGTGAGACATGTAAAGCCAGCGTTGCACCACTGGACTTTGAGGGCATCCGGGACAGAATCGCAGCAGCCGTCCTCCCCGCTATCTTCGGGAATGCATGCAGCGGATGCCCCGTTCCCGCAGCAAAAATAACCCGGATTGCAAGTATAGTAAATGAGATCCTCTGCAAGGGAATGTTAGCATGTGTGTTTCTTGACAGATGAGTACAGCTTTGATATACCATCGACGAAGCAATAGTCGCGTTTATCGAGTACACTTCTGTGGGGCTGTTGGAGAAGAGCGTGGACTGCTGGCACTGCCAGAAACAGCACCAAAGAGGTTTGAAGCCAATACATATTGTGCAATTGGTAGGATTTCGTATCGTTTTGAAATTTCTTGTGAGGTTTGCGTGAATCTGGATGGTTTCTGTGTTTGATAGTGGGGATGTTCTCTAACACCAAGTTGCCTCTACTTATACTACAGCAAATCATCCTTTCTTGAGGCTCTTGAATTTCGGTTTTCTTCCGACTGGCCTAGTATCCGACGAGGCTACGAAGTCGATCAAGACGACGGCGCGGCCGGGTCTAGATCATACGGCCGCAAAGCGGAGCCGGTCCTCTGTTATGCCGGCCTCAGATGCTCGAGCTTGCGAAGCTAGACTTCAATGCGCAATATGCAAGATAGTGAGATAGTGCATCAAAGACACGGCGTTTAACGCCAGATATTTGGAATAAAACTCTGCCAGCTGTCTCTCTGGGGATAACGGACGCATTTGCATATACCTCGCCGGCCAAAATTGAAAGCGGTATAAGACGCAGGCAAAAGACAAGGCTACTTCAGGGTTCCTGTTTGATGGCGTTGCTATCTCTAAGACAATAGCCAATTGTAATTCGGTTTCACAAGAATGTCCTGAGAGTCAAAAGCCGTTGTGGAACCAGTCTCGAACTCATCTGACTCGAGACCGGGTAGCGGAGAGATCGCTTGAGGGTCGGATCCACTATAGTCGGGGTCTAAAAGGCCGACCCGCCAGTCTAATACCTTCACCTCTCCACACGGCACAGAATCGTATTGCCTTAGGAAAAAAAACCTTTCAGCCTCATCCATATCCATAAGACTTGGGGAAAAAAAAACCTTCATTATGAATATTGGCTGAAGAAATCTGGCTGCTGCACGCGCACGCCGAATCTCATGCACGCCGAGCAAATAGCGGAGACTGGGCACAAAACAAGCTACTGCCAAGGATTTGGCGCCTCCTTCAGTGCAGCGACCAATAAAATGGATGGTCTTCCACCGCGATCAGATCAAAATGTTAAAAGGCTGGTAAATTGAAAAGCCTCTTTTGTTCGAATAGTAAGGTTTGCAATTCGAAAAACTGACTGCGACGACTGTTATTATTCGAGAATTTTTGAGGACGCCATCCGCGGTTCTTGCCCTGAGAACCAATTCATCTTCAAACTCACGATCGATCCTGCTCATGTAGCCTTATCTCAAGTAGAACCCAGGGTGGGACCTCTATTCTCTCTCTCGGATGCGGCTCTTAGAGGTAATCTTTTTCGTGTTGGCACCGCATGGAGAAAACAGCGCTAGCGAAATACCGCTTGATTAGTGGTCCTGCAGCTCTTGACTTATCCATGCGGCTGACTTGACCGGGAGAAGTCGGCATCTTGATTCCGGTGTGAGTTCGGTCCGTATACGCATAGTCTCGGGCTCGGTCCGAATACCCATCCAAATCGAATCGGGGTAAGGCCTCGTCTCGGAGAAGACGCTGCCCTGCGAGCCAGGCCTGGGTGAGACCGAGGAAATTTAATACTCCAAGTGGATATAGGACGGCTCCCGAGAAAGTTCGGTAGCTCTTTTCCCACATGGTACAAACATATGGATAAATATTTTAAATCCGAGGACGTACGTACTCGTCATGCCTCTATCACATTATTAGTTTTATATATAGCAAGCCCCGAAAAAAAAAAAAAAAAAAAAAAAAAAGCCAGCCTGTGTATTAACTGAGTTATGCCACTTTCGTTCAGGCGCTGCCATCCGCAAACCAGCGGCAGAGAGATGGCGTCCGAAATGGAAAACTGGACTAAACAGGCTTGACTTCCGGACTTGTACGCCAGCACGATTGGTGATAAGGGTGTACGAGAAAGTCCCCAAAGAATATAGATACCATATGCGTAAGCTTTCTCACTTCTTTCTCCCAACAGGGTGGATGGATAAGTATACTATTATAATATACTTATCTACTGATAAATAGATCCTAGTTTACGCTTTAGAGTATTGAGTCCAAATATGCTGTATGTAAGGCCGAAATTTTTTCGAAAAAGTGATTTAAAAAGAATTTGCATGCCCTCCTTCGAAACTTGATATCAGGATAAGAACGAGAGATCAAAATCCGTTAAACTTTATTTGGACTAGAAACCTAGGATTGCGCTATTGGTCTTACCCGGGTGAGTGTATACCTCCAGCCAAAACCTCCCCTTACTGACCAAAATATAAGGAGAAACGGTAATCTGATTTTGAGTTTATGATAAAACCACAAAAAGTGTGTTGAAGCATATTCACAGCACGGAAATAAAAAAACCACATCCTCAACCCCAAAAAGCTCTGCGATACTCATACTCCTCACACTTGAGACCATTTGAGATTCAACATACTTTTTAATAAAATCATAGATTCCCCCGTTTCTCAACATCTCCCAGATAATACTCTCACATTAACAGACGGACTCGATACCATCCTATCATCCCACTCTCAACAGACAAACTCGAAACACCATAGCAAAATAAAACAGGGATATCCGATGCTCATCCGCATCGACGGTTTCGAGGTGAATGTACCGAAAAGTACCCCCACATCCCTCCAATCGGCAATGCAGGAACCATCCTCCTAAGCGTCGACCACGTCAGTCGTGTCTCCCATAATCTCAGGAACAGGATTACCCATGATATCATATATCCCTACACCGACAACAAGGAATACCGATGCGAATGAATAGGAAGAAAATAAATAGAACTTATAAAAAAAAAGTTACAAGACGAGTTAAAAAGGATATTATCAAATAAGAAAATACAAAGAATATATCAAAAAAACGGAATGATTAGAAATTAAAAAAGAAGCCCAAAATGTGAGAGCGCATGTACAACTCATCAATCAATCCATCGACTATAGCTAACCCGACAATCCACCATATTTTTTGTATCAATCGAATCCGAAAAACGCCAGCGAGATTTGCCAATCCGCAAAACCCCCCAATCACATCTAATCCAACTCGTCATCCCTCCCCTCCTCCCTCCCAACCACATCCCACCCATCCTCCTTCACTTCTTCCTCAACCTCTTCAACCCTCCCCCTTCCTTCCTCATCGGTATCCTCCTTGACCTCAACCGGAATCCTCTCCCTCAACCACTCCAACACCGCCTCGGTCCCCTTCTCCAAAATCGCCCTCCTCGGCACCCTGAACAAGTTCCCACCCACCCTCAACTCCCTCAACCCCTTATCCCCTAGCAATCCCATCTTCACCGGCAAAGTAGCGATAGCGTTATTCATCAGATCCACAACCTGCACCCCTTCCAACCCTTCCACCTCCACGTCCTCAATCTTGTTATCACTCGCCACAAACGTAGTCAACGCCCCAAACCTCCCGCTCAACGTCCCCGGTACTTTTTTAATCTTATTCGCGTGTACGTCCAGGTAATTCAACCTAGGAGCGTCAATAAATTTGATCAAGGGGTCCAGACTGCCCACGGAATTCCCGTGCACCAGTAATGTTTTCAAGTACGGGAATTCCATTTCGGCGGTCAGGTAGTCCTCCCCGCGGAGGGAGTTGCAGCTTATATCCAGAGTGTACAGGCCCCGGAAACGTCTGATCACGGGGGAGAAGACTGTGAGGCTGTTTCTTTGTAGGAGTAGGACTTTGACCGCTAGGGTATCCGTCTCGCCCAGTGTTTCCAACGTGAATTCTTCCATGGTTTTAGAGGTCAGGTCGAGGATACCTCCCGGACGGATCGGGAGGGTGGTGGGAGCGGGTTCCGCACCGAATGGGTGCTCCGAGTCGCTGTCTTCCTCATTCTCGTCCCCGGAACGATCATCTTCGGGTTTCTTATCGTCTATGCCGGCAATGACAATTTCCGGCCAGTCCGAGGAGGCAGCTGCTTTGGTGGTGTTGCCGCTACCGCTGCTATTGCTTCCGATGGTGTTTCCGGCATTGGATTCCCGTCTGGCGGCTCTGGCAGCTTTGATCTGATCCCTGAGAGCTTGGGAGGAAGCTAACGCCCGCTGGCGTTTATCCACCGGTTCACCATCATCCGCTGCCGCTTCTACGGGGGCGGGGGCGGGTTTAACCGTCCGTTTGAAGAGCTTTATGGCTACTTTTGGTGTGGCGGATAGCGGTTTCGGAACCGGAACTGGAGCTGGAACCGGAGCTGGAACCGGAGCGGCGAGTTTTGGTGTGAACGGTTTCGGCGGGGATTGGAACGAACGAACGCGCAGAGGCGTTCTCGCCGCCGGTGCTGCTGCTAAAGGTGATTTCGCTTCATCGGACGGTGTGACCGCAGATAACGATTTCCTCCCAGCGGGTGCTCTGGGTGTCGAACTCGGCGTCCGTTTCGGTTGCTGTTGCTGCGGTGTGGTTCGAGCGGATATCGGTCTGATAGGTTCCCTCGATGGTGTTTTCGTAATCTGGGGGAGACCGGATGCACGTCTGGTACCCGGTATCCCTGAAGGTTTTGGGAGGGTTCGAGGCGTGCTGGCCGCGCTCACGCTGACGCTCCGCTGGCCGCCACCGCCGGATATGGGTGACCTGGGTAGAGCTATACGGGTAGGCGTGGCGGGGCTGGGACTTTTGAGGCTGCCGTTCGAGGATTGCGATTTCAGAGCCGGGGAAAGACCGCCTGGTGATCTGATAGGGGATACACCACCTGGTGATGGACGACGTAGGGATAAGGATTTGGGGGTCGTGAGGGTCGGGAGAGCTGTCGCTGTTGTTCTTTTGAAGGGGGTGGACGCCGCGAGGGTGGTGGGACTGGGGTCCGGGATGAGGGAGGGATTGCTGGATTTGCGGAGGGGTAGGCGGGAACCGGGGAGGGGTAGACGGGACTCGCGCTTTTCGGAGCGGGGGGTCGAGATGGACACCGGCGGCTCCTGTTCAGCGGAGAAGGAGGAAGGAGAGGACGATGTCTGCTCGACGGGGTCAGAGGTTATCGTCGTCGTCTGGTCCCCGTGAGGGATGGTGATGCTCAGAACCTCGACGGGGTCCATGGTGTGTGTTTTTGGAGCAGAGAAATAAAAGTGTAAACTCGAATGTCGACAGCTCGATAGCTTGTAGACACTGCAGATGTCTGAGAAAAAAGTGAAAACAACGAAACCGATAAAGAAGATAGTAGAGAATGAAAGGAAAGGAGAAGGACGCGATCAGAAAAGAGGAAGAAGAGGGGGGCACAATTTGCGGGACCCACCAGCTGAAGGGGCAGAGAGAGGTTGATGCTCGCTCGGACCGCCAATTTGGACGATACGCGAAAGTCCAATGAGAACCCCTTGCCGCCCTTCGCGTATCCGATTCCGTGCCGTTGCAGGCAATAAAACACCTGGGAAACCTGCCGAAATTAATACAAGACGACAGACGGAATCGAAGAGGAAGAAGAAGAAAGAATAGAAAGAATAGAAATAAAAAAGTTAAAGAATCAAAATATCAACATGATTGTAAAGGAAGAAAATCGCTATATACACCCTTACAACCTCATCATCATCATCATCATCATATGGCCCCAATCTCGCAATGTCACCTGCTCCCAAAACTCATCCGGATGACCCTCCCCACCCCCGGGAACCGGAATAAATCATACTCCGACGCATCCGCATCCGTGTACCGAATACCCCGGGAACACTCAAAAAAAAGGACAGGCATGCACGAACGTTCAGATACACATGTAAGCTTTTAAAATATATCAGGCACTCCCTCCCACTCCCCGCCGTCTCCGACCTTCTCCCTCTCCTGCCAGTACTCCCCGTTCGTCTTCCAGTACTCCTCCCCGGTAACCTCGTCCCTCTCCTTTGTGAACCACCTGGGTTTATAAGGCTGCCCGCTCCCTTCCCTGTCGCGCCTGCTCGCCCTCTGCTTCTCCTCCAACCTGTTCTTCTCGTCCGCCGCGAAATCGTACTCCCCGTCCTCCATCGCCCTCTGATCCGGCCTCAGCCGCGTATCCGTCGGACACAAATGCGGCTTCAACCCGTCCGATAGATAGTTCAAACTTATCGCAAACGGCGTCAGGTTGAACGGTGCCGGTGGGCGCTCGTGCGTCTCCCAGACCAAAAAGGCCTGCGTCGACGAAAAGCTCTTGGAGATGCCCTCCGAGTCCTTGCCCGCCACGGCCGGATTGCCCACCAGCTGGGCGTCGTAGCCGGGACTCATCCTCGCGTACAATTTATCGTTCCACCTACCGCCCATGCTCCACTTTTGCATGCCGTCCCTATCGATCACTCGACCTTTAACCTCGTACGCCCCGGCGCCCCTCCAACCCCTCGCCTTGAAATCGAGCACGCACTTCTCCCCCGTCGTCCAATTCTTGATCTCCATGGGCCCGTAATTGTCAACAGTTGGACTGCCCGTGATGATGCCCACGACCGCCGTGTTGACCTTTTTCCACGTGTAAATCTCCGTCCCGCCCGTCACGGGGTGCAGCTTGAGAAACCACGTCCCCAGCGGGTTGATGTCGAAACTCTTGCCGTAGAATTTCGCACGGACGGAGGATTCGCCATAGTACTCCCACCGGGGAGCTTCGGCCCAGGCGGCTCCGACGGGCGGATGATGGCTGACCTGTTCCACGAAGAAGCGGAAGCCCTTATCGGGACGGCAGTACTCGTACGTCTCTCCCAACAGAGGGTTGAACGGTTTGGCGATACGGTTGATGGTGGACGAGTACTCGCTGGCGGCGAACGCGGCCACGTAGACCAGGCGTTCGAGCGAGTCGGCCCGTTCGGCGGCCATGTCGAGGAGATCCGTGTACTCCATGTCCTCGGCCACACGCTGCAGGAGGGAGGTGCACTCGTTGAAGGAGACAGGTAGGGTCATCTTTGTCATGTCTTTTCCAACCATCGATTTCAATATTCCCTGCGGAACTATTAGCATCGCATTCATATATACGATAGGATTTGGAAACATACCCATAGCGAAATCTTTGGCCGATCGTCCGCGCTCTTGTCAAACTTGAACCGCAGCGGCCCCTCGTAGCCTCTAAAGCTCCTCTTGATAGCGACCAACCTCCTCTCGCTCTCGTCCTGGTATTCGACGCTGGTTCTGACCGCCTCCTCGACTATATCCTCAATATCGGCTTTATCGGCCGTGATGGGAACGTCGACCGTGAGGGCGGGCGTGGGCATTTCCTTCTGGACTTCAATCTCACCGGCGTCCACCGCATCGAAGAATTCCTCGTCGGAAGCGTCAGCTTCGTCCGAATCGCTCAGCTCCATATCTACGATCGTCTTTTTCCTCGCAATAGAAACCGGCACGCTCTCCGTCGTCGAGACGGGAACGGGACCCGCGCTCGCACCACCAGTGGTCGGGGCGTCCTCAGTCTTGGGACTCGCCAGATCCTTCAACGCCTCCTGCAACTCCTGTGCGGGCGGGCTGCTGACCGCTCCCTCCCTCAAAACCTCCCTCAACGCCCTTTTGGTCCTCTTCTGCTTGCCCATGACTTCGTTCATCTTGCCTTCCAGCTCTTCCTGTTCGACAGCCAGCCGCGTCATGTTGTCCTCCCACAGTTTCCTCAGATCGACTTCCTTGTCCACCTTTGATTTCCAGTACACTTCCCTCTCCCTGCTGAGCTTGAACAGCTCGCCGGCCAGGTTTCTCAGATTGTTGATGGCACCCTCGTAGCTCTGCATAGCTGCCAGAATACCGGGATCACTGATCGGAGTGGTGGGGTTCTTCGTGCTCTCGGCTGCAATGGCAGAGCATGCTTGCGCCAGCATGTCCAGCTGCATGCGTGTGGAATGGGCCATCATCTGGTAGGTTTCATTGTAGACGGGATCCGCCATCTTTGCCGCGGCCTCCTCCATCGCATCGTCAAACTCGTCGTCATCAAGGTCATCGTCGTCGTCGTCATCGCTAGGTGGCGGTCTACGCCGGCCGTTCTCCGAGGCTTCGATCTTGGCCTCCGAGACGTCCTCCCAGGAGAGATCACCGGCAGGGGTGAGCCTCGATCGCGCCGAGGCGGCGTACACTTTGCTCGTTCTGCGGTCCATGGAGCCCGACGAAGCCGGGAGGTCTGGGGTGGATTCCGTTGTGGACAGTTGATCCGTGCTAGCCGTGCTGCTAGCCGTAGTGAGCCTGACCTTTGCACGGTCGGCCTTTTGCAGCTCCATGCGAGCTTCGTCTTTGGCCCACTGGATGGCATTGTTGAGGGCCCAGTACCAACGTTTCGCCTCGACCTGGTGGTTGGCTTTGAGGTGGTATTTCACGGAGGACTTGCCGTGGATCTCGAATCGCAATTTATCCTGCGGGTCCATGAAGAGCCTGGCAATCTTCATGTTGATGGCGCCGCGGCAGGCCGATTCCATGTCGTCTAGAATTTTGTTAGACAGTATTTTTCGATATGGTGAAATTTGTGATAAATACCTTGATGCTTGTAATAACTGAGGACGCCGTTCTCCAAGACGAACCACCTGAGCTTGTACCCGCTGGTGTAATTTGTCCACTTTTTGAGATAGCCCTTCATCTCCCTGCCTTCCCTGTGGGTCCCATCCCGGGAGGTTTCCTCGGCACCGGGGATACCGGCACCGGAGCCCAGGACGGCCTTTTCCTGTATGCTGTTCTGGGCGGCCACAGCGGCCGGACTGCGTTTCAGGACGGCGCGAGTCTTTTCGTCCTTTGTTACATCCTGAGGTAGCTTTCCCTTCTTGTCGCGACGGAAGGGGTCGGCGCCGTGGAGGAGAAGGATCTGGATGAGCCGTATGTCCCTGTTTTTTGCCGCTTCGTGAAGAAGTGTGCTACCCGGGATACCACCGTCGTGGGCGTTCAGGTCGAGGAGAGCTCGGGTGCGGGGTACTTCGAGAAAGGCCTCGAGTTCGGGGTAGTTTCGTGTGATGATGAGCTTGTGAAGGTCGGTTAGACGGTTGTCGAGGTAGGCATCGCGGGAGAGCTGAAGCTCTTGGGCGATTTCAGGTGTGCGAGCGATATCGATGGCTTGAGCGCCTTGGAGGTTGGGAATGGCATCGTTGATGCTGGATTCGTTGAGCAGCAAGGCGACGATGGGCTGACGGCCGAGATGGGCGGCAAAGTGGAGGGCAGTGTTTCCTGTGTTTGTGTCTCGATGGTTGATGTCCAACCAGGGCTTGCCGTCCGATATCTCGAGGTCGCGGGAGGTGGAGGCGAGGACGAATTCGATCACTTGGACTTCGGCGCATTGGACGGCCAGAAGCAGGATGGTGCTGATATCGAGGGGAGAGTCGGGTTCGGCAGCATCCCGGATGCTCTTTGATATGGCGGCGGTGTCACCGTTGCGAAGGGCCTCGAAGAGCCGAAAGGTGCGAACTGATTCCTCGAGGGTGGCGACCGGTTTGGTGGGGGGCGGCGAGGTGACGGGGGCGACGGTGGATCGCGGGGAGAGGACGCCGGGATCGAGGTTGGTGGAGACTGTGGAAGGAGCGAGGGAAGGGGTGGAATGGGAGGTGTGAGCGTAGGATTGGGCCCGCTTGTGGGCCTTGGATAAGGAGGAGGTGGACCTGATGCTGTCGGTCTTGGACATGGTGAAGGTGGAGGTGGGGGAGAGGAGGGAGGAAGCGGAGGGGGCGGTGAGAGTGGTCGGGGAGGAGGCCGTAGAAACTCTCTGGGAGGTCGGACTGGGAGCCAGCTTGTCGGAGGACTTTGAGGACTTTGAGTAGCCGCTGACGGAGAGGCGGGAGAGGGCGATGGCGGAGCGGGAGCGTTTGTGACTTTATCACACTGCATGTCAGCGGGGGGTGTCCAGATGACGCGATTACAATATGTATAAATCTATGGAACGATATCTAGCATGATGTGGAGTAACGTACTTTGCAGACTTTGAGGTGGAGCCGTGGGAGCTGGTGGTGCTCAGGCTGAGGCTGGGACGGGGTTCGGGGTCGTCCATGGCGAAGGTGAAGCCAGGTGTCGATATCGAGAGGATTGAAGGATTGAAGTATTGGAGACTGGAGATTGAGTGAGAGCAGTAAAGAGGGGTCGGCGGCAGGCTGGACGGGAGGGCAGGGGAGAAATAACACGATAGATGCCAGACTAGCCCTTAACCTCGCATTGGCAACCACTTGGCCTCCCACATTTACTTATATATCATTATTGTTGACGGAGAGTGGATACTTCTTTGATATCATTCCTGGATGATGTCAACGGCAATGGCTGCCAAGCATGCCGCTGGCCACGACGGTTGGCGAGGCTGTGCCCATTCTTTTCGGCCCATTTCACGACAGCGGCTGGCCTCCCTTCCGAGCAGTCCTATATATGCTATAGATATATATATATGATCGGGAATCTGGGATCCGAAGCCATCATCTCGGGAGCCGGCATTCCAGACGTCCTGGCGAACCGTCTACCGGTGGACCCGATTCTGATGACGACCGAATGCGGTTCATGACAGGAATGCATGTCCCAAAATATGTCCCAACCTGTCCAGACATATCCGTATACATCCACCCCACATACATATCACATACAGGTACATACACACTTACATAAGTACTTACATACAGAGTACATGTACATACATACATACATACATGACGCCTCCACGCTTGCTGGAATAAATAAAACGGCCGAAGCTTAAGCTCGAGATGGAGCAAGTCCCCGCGACCGGTTTCCCGTCCGGGTAGCTGCCTGCCATCCCCCCCTCCGACTGACCGCCTGATTGGATTGGACTGGATTACACGTTAGACTATATTAAATTATATTAAATTATAACGTGAATGACAGCTCTGCGTGGGGAGGACCTTCCTATCCCCGTCATGTCAGGTCCACGCGAGAATGCCATCAAATAAAACGGTTCCACCATTCGCAAGCCCCCCTTTGAGCCCGTGGTTTGATCCCAGGTGCCACGGGAGAGCGACATAGGAAGGAGAGGCTCTTTTATTCGTTCTGGAAAAAGGGTCCTCCGCTAGTCTTCGAACGGCGTGGGGAAGGCGATAAGAGCCCGTGGGATGTCTCTCTCTCGCTCTCTCTCGTCCAACAGCTATAAAACCCAAGGTGGTCGTATGACCTCTTTCTCCTTCCCTCTAGCTTCCTTTCCTTCTCTCTTTCCATCGGGCAATCTACATATCCTATTCTCCCTGTCTTTTGAATACTCTATATCCTCTATATTATTTTATATCCATCCGTATCGTCGTGAGCTGCTGCTGGTACTTGGCGCATAGTCACCCTGCAAACTGTTACTCTCTCGAAACTCACCCCATTGGCCAGCCAACTAACTCGCAGCTGCCCCTCTTCGGCCTTCCCCTCGCAGCCATAATGACGTCCCTCCTCCCAAACAAAGTCGGTGCGTATATTATTCCTTAATATTTCACATGATTAGTGAATGCCTGACCCCGCGCCTATTTTAATCGAGCTTCTATAAGATAAAAAAAATATGGCTAACAAGCAGGTAGAGTTCTCCCCCTCGGCGTCCCCCCGAGCCTCCCCGCGCATCCGCCCCCACCGGGCGTCCATCTCCAACGTCCTCCAGGCCAAGTTCCGCCACCCGGGCCGCTCAACCACCACCGCCGAATCCTCGCCCGACATCCCCGCCGACAGCGCCTACGGCTCCTCCCTCGCCGACCTCGATCTCGGGCCCTCCAACGACCCGGACGACACCATGATCAAATCAAAGTCCTCAAAGTCCCTTTCCAATCTGGCCAGGGACGGCCCCGCCAACAGCTTTTACAATCAGGTCAAGAGCTGGTACGAGGAGCAGCTCTATAAATTGGACGCCGGTGACATCACCCCTCACTCCGGCGGCGGCGGCGGGTCCAACCTCGACTCCCTCCGCAAGCTCGAGGCCATTCTCGAATCCGCCTCCCTCGATCCCCGTCCTTCGCACGTCCGCCGCCGCTCCTCCCGTTCTCTCAAGCATAATCGCCCCCTCTCCTCCCACGCAATCTCACTCGAGGATTTTTATACCACTGATAACGAACGTACCATCTTGCAAGATGTCCCCAGCTGTGAAGCATACCTGGATAACTCCAAGGAGCACAGCGTCGAGTTTAGAGCTGAGATTCTGCGTCTGACGCATACCCTCAAGATTAAGAACTGGAGGAAAGTCGAGCTCGACCGGGGCCACGAGGTGGTTGTCAGCCGGATCAGTGGCGCCTTGACCAATGCCGTAAGATTTTGTATTCTGATACAATTATAATGGGTGATTTATATTGATGGCATGAACAGGTCTACAAAGTCACCCCGCCAAAGGTATCCAAAGAGTCCGCTTCTCAACCCGTGGATACACCCTACATGACTCCGGTGGACAAGGATTCCAAAACCTCCCGTAAACCAAAGTACGTATATCTCATATAAACTTACCATCAATATCTATATCATATATACATCATAAACTAACAAAGTATAGACCCCTCCTCCTCCGCATCTACGGCCCTCAAGTCGGCCACCTCATCGACCGCGACACGGAACTAAACATTCTCCGCCGCCTCGCAAAACACAAGGTCGGCCCCACCCTCCTCGGAACCTTTGACAACGGCCGTTTCGAAGAATTCTACGATGCGATCACTCTCACCCGCGAGGACATTCGGCTCGCCGACACCTCGCGCCGCATCGGTCGCCGTCTCAGGGACCTGCACGACCACATCCCTTTGCTGGATACCGAGCGTAACGGGGGTGCCATGATTTGGCGCAACTGGGAGAAATGGGTCGGCCGAGGCGAGAGGGTCATGAAGGAGTTGCAGCGGATCAAGGGTCCGGAACGGCGGCTGCTTGTTACCACCTGGGAGGTACTCCGGGAGGTCGTGGAGCAAAGGTACAGGCCCTGGTTGGAAAAGAGGTACGGTGGGAAGGAAGGGGTCAGGAAGGAGTTGATATTCTGCCATAACGATGTGAGTTTTTCTTTTTCTCTTCTCTTTTTCTTTCCTTTCATTCTATTCTATGAAGAAATGTATATGCTGATGAGACTTTTTTTTGCAGACGCAATACGGCAATATCATGTCCCGCTCATCGACCACGGCACCGCCTACCCCGGCGAGCAAATCCCCCGCTTTGCTCCCGCTCGGCAGCGCCCCTCCCGCCCGGCAATCCCTCATTGTCATCGACTTTGAGTACGCCGGTGCAAACTCTCGCGGCGCCGAATTCGCCAACCACTTTGTAAGACTTTCTTCCTTTCACTCCCCATCTAACCATAACAAATATTGAGTATAAAAAATAGTGCGAATGGATGTCCGACTACCACTGCATCCTCTCCCCCACCGCCCACAGAATCCACGAAACCTACTTCCCTTCCGTCCCGGAACAAAAAAACATTCTCCGCGCCTACGTCCAGCACCGCTCCCTCCCCTACGTCATCCCCACCGAGGATTCCGCGGACCCGGACTACCAACGCAAACGCCAGTCCCAAATCTTCAACCTGGAGAACCGGTTACCCACAAAGGAAGAAATGGAGGGGATGGAGAAGGAGGTGGATCGTTTGGTCGAGGAGAGCAGGGATTGGAGACCCGCGGTGAACGCTTGCTGGGCTCTGTGGGGTATCGTGCAGGCGGTTATTCCGGGTTTGGAGTTGACGGCGGAGACTACGGATGAAGGGGTGGAGGCTGGGGATGATGATGGGGAGATTAGTTTGGGGAGTGGGGAGGAAAAGGAGGAGGAGGAGGAGTTTGATTATGTGAAATATGCGGAGCAAAAGGCGATGGTTGTGTGGGGGGATTTCATCGGGTTGGGGGTTGTGAGTGAGGAGGAGGTGAAGAGGTGGAGCGGGGTGGATGATGTGAGGGGGAGGGTCAAGTTGTTGCCTGTATAGGTGGTTACTTGTACATTTAAGTAGTAACGTTTGGTATAACGGTGATGGTAATAGTAAGGTTATAAGGCCAAAAGGGTGGAAGTTTACTTCTTTTTTTTGTCTTTTTGATATCGATCGCTATCGCATAGTTCTATTGTTTCTGAAGTCTTTTTATTTATTTATTTTACTTTGCGCAAGCTGGCACGAGGCGGTTCAGTGTTTTCTGTTGTAATTGAGTACTTGGTAATTCGATAATACTTAATCTGAAACCCTACCGATGCATGTGTAATAAGAGAGTAGCACGGACGAGCTACACTTAGTTGGTATCTATAATGTGGATGTAGCTAAAAGATATCCAACGTCGCAGAGAAGTATTCTTGCGTTGACCAACTGGCAGGGTGGCAGGGTCCCCAACCCGATTAGTGACTCTATTTTTTTTTTTGACCATGCAAGAGGGTTGAGGGGCCATGAATAATCCCCACCCATCCATTCATTCCCCTTCACGGTCTAGAAACACGAAAAGTATGCCCTCGAAAAAAAAGAAACATGGGTCTAGAATCCGGTTTTTTTCTAGATTTCTTCAGATTCCAGGGCGAATGTTTAGATATTTGCAAGGGGGTGTTCAGGCATGGATTTTATCGAAAGGAAACAATAAACGGTCGGTTATTTATTCCTTGGAAATTTTCCATGTTCAAAAATAGGAAATGATGTGTGGGTGTGTGGACAAGTGGGCCATGGTATCTTCAGGGCGCGGTGGGGCAGGGGTGAATATCAATGTGTGTATGCATGGGTTTCGATATAATGCAATTATAATGTGAAAAACACACGCATAAAGTTCGTGAAGTGTTCTGTTGGATAATCCGCATCAGCGACAGGAAGAATATTTAGTATGGTGTGGTTGGATTCTTGTTTCCAACGTAGGAGAGGTATGACTGTCGGAGAACATGCAATGATACGTTCTCGAGCACATTGTACTTTGTATAGACAGATCTACAGAATGAGAATAATAATATATCGATCAAATCGATCAAGTGATGAGGCGGGCGGGCCGCAGACGCGGTAAGCTTACGAGCGTATTCGTCTTTTTTACGAATCTGCAGGAGTGCTGTTTATGCATATACACGATATACGTTTAGATATTCAAGAAATTTTCAAATGTTTCACGAAACGAAAAAAATTTACAGCGCTCAGAATCCGGTAATTCAGATGTGGAGATACCTTTTTCTTTCTTTCGAAACTGCATCGGAGAAAAGAACCCCAAAAGGACTGGTAACGAGGCCGCTAAAGAGAGGTGCCAAAAATACTCCGACCTGTCTGAGGGGTGGGGATCCTAAGCTGTGCATATGAGCGAGCTGTACGGGGTTTGTTTCCTCCCCCGCCCATTGGCTTTTTCGTCGCGACAGAGCTCTCGGCGCATATGCATACTGAAGTAGGTATACCTTCTTCGTAACTGTCGCATCCCTCCTGACTTTTGCAAAGCGACGGCCGTCAATTGGTTGTTGTGAAGCCCGATTGTGGTGTTTCGCAGGATATCAGAGTCTCGGTCCGGAGTTTGCACAAAAAAGAGCTTCAACATACTCGTGTGATCACGGTGCGCCATCTGACTCTGATCGAAAGCTTCTGCTCCACTTCTTCTCTTTCGCCCTTTTGACTTAAAGTGGTCCAAAAAAAAAGCTGGAGTAATATGGGCGCAAGATGCACCGAACAATCCGGATTGATATATTTCTGCATCACGAGCGTGAAGGCATGAATTTTTTAGGTTTTGGATATTCAGACCGAGCTGAATTGTCCTCCAAAAAAAAAAAAAAAAAAAGCTTCTCCACTGACGAGAAAAGAGAGTTTCGCTAAGGGGGTCGTTCAAGATGGATCACCTTCTTCACAGTCCGCCGTGAGAAGTAGCAGGACTGAGCACGACTGGTGGGGCCTTCATGGAAGAATACTCCGATGCGGTGTACGCGATCCGACTTCTCCTACAACACGATATAAAAGTGAATCCTGATGCAGAACCGTCCTTGAATTTGTCAGCCGACTTTTACGAATGGATACTCCTACGATTATAGTCGCTTCCAGTCGATATCACCGGCACGATGCTGGAACAATTCGTAGAATCTTCAAGCTAGCTCCTGCGGATATCGTGAGCGGGTTTTCTGACGAAAGGCGGGTCAGCGCTGTCAACGAAAATGCATTAATGTCGACTACCGTGTTTCTGGTCGCGCGATCGCGGGCGGGAGTAAAGAGCGTCCTGGTTGGAATGCCCAATCTCAGCACAGTCCCCCACGAAGCAGAACAGTTTTTAGGATAGCGTTTTCAGAGGTGCAGAGAAGAAAAGCGGGGAACTTCCTGCCCCAAAACTCCCGTCTTAGCTTTTTTTTTATGGTTTAATTATAGCCCACATGTGCTTACAGAAGTTTTGAAGCAGTGGAAAGAAATCAAGATGTGAATTTGTTAAACTTGGTTTGATTGATTCCGGACGGGCTGTCGCGAGAGAGCGAGAGCCGGCCGTGTTGGCGAGGTGGTCTTTCCGAAAGGGAAAGGGTTCGAGATCTGGATAAAAAAAACTTGGTTAGATGCCCCGGACGATATAGCTGGCTGTGATCCGGCAATATAATATCGCATATAGTGTATTAATTGGCAATCTATTTATATTTCCATACCGTGGGCCCTTTGTTTTTTTCACGCTGCATCGTGCATGCATGCATGGGGGATATAATATAAATATTTTTCTGATTGTGGGGTTTTTTTGGTCGGGGCCTACATGACAAACTAACGCCCGATGACATCGTCGGTGCAGCCTGGGAATTCGAACCGCAGCTACTGGAATCCGTTTCAGGGTTCAAATCGTTACTCTTTCGAAATCCGAATCGCACGCCCACATGCACATGGGGCCCCGCTGCTGCTCTCTCGGTCAGATCAGAGCAAAAAGAACGAATGAGATGAATCTGCAGGTCCCAAAAAGTGGGAAGAGGGCCGGTCATTGGAGGAACAGCCCCCCCGACCAGTGGTGCGGTGGACTTGCTCGCACAGGGTTACTTTTTGAGGTTGAGATGTCTGTAGCTCTGAAGCTCTCTCTCTGCATGCGACTGCTCGAATATCATATCATCGAGCGGGAATCGTCCCTCCGCCGACAGTTCAGCGGGATGGGATTATAAAACCGTCCACGGACGCCTATCATATCCTCTTTTCACCCACTCCCGTTTTTGCGACCAGTTGGAGCGATAGTAGTATAACAAGTCTCAGATTCGTACATTTTGCAAGCACTTTTCTGAACCGTCTCCCGTCGACCAGAGCTCCAAGCCCTGAACTGAACCACCCAAGAAATTACACCCAGTCGCTCCTCGGAAACGTCAGATAACAGAAAAAAGCAGTGGCTTCTCCGGCGGGCCGGCAAAGGCGCTGATTCCGTCCAAGGTGGCTTGACACTAGAAGCCAAGCTGACAGATCCGTTGAATTTTTTCACTGGGTGCCTGCAGTGTCTTTTTGTCCGGGTGCATGCGAGCTGCCGGGCTGTCCGATTCGATTCGATTCGAAAACTGTCGACGGGCACTTTTCCTAGGATTTTTATATATCTGAGTCCCTTGGACTATTTTCGTTGTCTCTTCACGTGCATCACGAGGTCCCCGAGAATTTCGATCGATAATCAAAAAAGAAGAGTCTAGGCTTGAGAGTTCGAGATCTAGGTCGAACTGGTGCGTCCGAGAAGGTTCTGTGCGAGCGGGCGTTTTTTTTCTTTTCTTCGAGCTATCCCGGCTAGTCCGCAGACGGCAAGATACGAGCGTCTTGAAACGAAAGACCATATCGATAGGCACAGACAGGTATTGCTGTTATTCTTCTTCCTATTATTGTTATTTGCATCTGCTGCACGTGTTATCGAGATGACTGACTAATGCTTTATATCAAGGCGGGGAGCTTGCCCTGTTCTTCTTCCTTCCTTCCTCCGACCCGAATATTTGCATGGCAATCCGAATGCCATTCGCTCGGTTGTAAACCTACCCAACTCACTCCGTCTGACAACGACCGCATCCTCACCGCCTCTTCTTCTTTCACATACCACCGGAGGATTTATCGTTTGACATCGTATCGTATCGTATATCGCAATCAATACCAGCAGGCGTACAGCCGCGGTCTTGTTATCGCCGCTACTGCTGCTGCTGTTGTGGTTGTTGTTGTTGCTGCTGCTGCTTTCCCGCCTGCCGTTTGACATCATTTTCTGCCTTCTGCAGCATTGCATCATCACCACCACCATCCACATCCTCAACCGCCAACCGACCCCGTCTCTCTCCCCGTCTATCCTTCTCAATTCCAACCTCCATCCTTTCTCTCTCATCATCATCATCTTGTCGACCTGACCTCCTACTCCTCCTCCTCCTCTTCAATCGTCCCCCTCTCTCCTTCTCATCCTCCCATCATGTCCGCAGAAGATATCTCCCCGTCGATACACGACTTCCAACCTTCCGACCCCGCCAACTCCTCCCCAGACGACAAAGTTGCCTCTCACGCACCCAACCTCCGCACCCTCTCCGACACCAGCACCGAAACCACTCACCACCCCAACTCCATCAATGCTGCTCGTCGGCCGGCTCACGCTCCTTTTGTCGTCTCCTCTCCCGCCGTACCCACCGCTTCATCCAACACCACCAAGGCGGACCTGCCCAAAGATGCCAAAGACATGCAGGCCATCCTCAAGGCTTTCCACCAGAAACGCCAGCACTCCATGACCGGCTCCAACACCCCAACCGTGTCGACAAATAACCCCGCCAGCGGCGGCGGCGGCGGCTTCATCGGCGCAGCTGGCTTCACCCCGGCCGCCAGCCCTCGCTTGAATCGGCCGAACGCTCCGAACTGGCAGTCCTCGCCCGTTGCCTCCTCCCCTCAAAAGCAGTCCCTGGGCTTCCGTCGCGGTCTCAAGCTACCGGGAGGTCTACCTCCTGCGGCTCCCTCCCCGGCCACCACCGGAAACGGAGGTCCCACAAACGGCGCCGACCCCGCTGCCGGCAGCTTATTCAACAAATTCTCAAACTACGTCGACACCACGACCGGTTCACTGAAATTCGCCGGCAAGGCGGTGATTCACGGCAAAGGCGTCGATTTTTCCTCCGGCAGCACCTTTCGCATCTCCCTCGACGAACTCGAGTCGTTAGACGAACTGGGCAAGGGAAACTACGGCACAGTCTATAAAGTCATCCACCGCAAACCCAGACTACGGATCCCCGGCGCAGGCGTCGCGGAAGCCGTCGGTCTGCCCAAGAAGCCTTCTTCGATAAGATCTGTCGAAAACGGAGAGCCGAAAGATGCAGACGAAAAGCTGACGGGCGTGGTGATGGCTATGAAGGAGATACGCCTCGAGCTGGACGAGGCCAAATTTGCAGCTATAATCATGGAGCTGGATATTCTCCATCGCTGCGTGTCATCTTACATTATCGACTTTTATGGCGCGTTTTTCCAGGAGGGGGCAGTATACATTTGTATCGAGTGGATGGACGGCGGCTCGATGGATAAACTCTACGGCGACGGTGTTCCCGAAAAAGTTCTCAAAAAGATCGCATGGGCTACGGTTATGGGTCTAAAGTATCTCAAGGAGGAGCACAATATCATCCATCGAGATGTCAAGCCTACAAACATACTGGTAAACACCAAGGGCGACGTCAAGTTGTGCGATTTCGGTGTATCAGGAAACCTGGTGGCGAGTATCGCAAAGACAAACATTGGATGTCAGAGTTACATGGCACCTGAGAGAATCGCGACGGGAGGTATGGGGCTAAGCGCACAGATTGGCAACAAGGACGGAACGTACAGCGTGCAGAGTGATATCTGGAGCTTGGGACTGAGCATTTTGGAGTGCGCGATGGGGAGATACCCGTATCCGCCGGAGACATACAACAATATTTTCAGCCAGCTGAGCGTGAGTACCCTTTCCCTCTTGATTTGTCTTGTGAAAATAAGAAAAAACGAGCTAACGAGATGATGAATGCAGGCAATTGTGGACGGCCCACCGCCAGATCTACCGGACGAAGGCTTCTCGCCGCAAGCCAGAGATTTCGTAAAGAGAACGCTGCACAAGACTCCCAAGATGCGACCCACGTACGCAGCATTGTTACAGCATCCCTGGCTCGCAGAGATGCAGACGACCCAGACAATCACGGAAGAAGACGAGGACGAGGAGCAGGAGGTTGCCGCACCGGCAGAACCGATACCTGCGCCGGTAACGAGAGGGTTCCCGGAAGTGAGCGAATGGGTTATCGCACAGTTGAGGAAGAGAGAGGAAAAGTTGAGGGAAGGGGGCAAGTGGGGCGGGGCCAAACCGGCGCTGCACAGTGTGGAATTGGATAAGGTTGTGAGCCCGGTGAGGGAGACGCCTGGAGAGGATGGATCTATACTCGAAGGGCTGAGCGACTTGACGGTCAACTCGTGAAGGAAGATGGTGTTTATATCGAGGTGGGGGTATCAGCATGGTTCTGATATTCCCAATTTTTTTCTTTCTTTTTTTGGACGGTTCACATCGACGTATGGATATTTGAAGCAATATGATCCTTTTGGCCACCATCTACACCTTTTTCTTTTTTACGAATACTTATTTTGCTTACGAGAGCCCTCCTTCTCCCTTTGTCTCCACATTACTGCTCTTTGAGCTCTTTCGTTTTATAAAAATCCTTCCCCTTTTCTTGCTGAATCCCATCAGTTGGTAGTATACATATATGGTCGTATACATGTAACCCGTCCTTCTTCCACTCTTCCATGCGGTTATTGTCTTTATTTCGGTTGAGCGATATCAATACGCGAGTTTGTTTCCTCGTTTGTTAGCTTTTTTCTACACTAGCATATTATACCGTTTCTCTATTCACTTGCCCTTGTGTTTTATATACCGCTTCTTCTTTAGTTGGTTCGTCTCCTCTCCAACATTAGTTCAAGTTTTCTTATTTCGCACTCGTCATAGAAGAGATACCTTCGTTTCGTCTGTTTTAACTTTTTTTCCCGTTCACATTCGATTCGTTTTATATTGGAAAAAAAAAGACTAGCACCTTACTTTTTTATTTTATCTTATATCGGGAGGTTGTATAACCTTTTTTTATTTATAAAATTCCCCTTTGGTTTGGATGGTACATGACATAAAAGATTGAGAAGGAACAAAACAGGCTGAAAAGGAAAAGTAGCGAGAAATTGGCAGGTTTCCCATCTGCAAGTTAGATGGGATTCTAGAATTCCCTGATGTTTTTTTTATTTTTACTTTTTTACTTTCTTTACAAAAACAAAAACGAAAAACCCTCTTTGTAAGTTTGGTCCTCAGGGAAAAAAGTGTTCAAGGTGTTATCCGTAGATAGCAAGTAGCTTTTTTGAATAGGATGAGAAGATGAGAAGGGGAAATGAGATTAAAAATTTTTTTTTTTTTTTTTTTGAAAAGTTAGCCCGCTGGCGAATTAATTTCTTCTATAGGGAAAAAGTAGCCGTAGTTTTGGGCTTGGCCGTGCGTGGTGAGGAGTTTTGGTTACTCGGAAGCTTGTATTTGTTAGAATAAAATGGCCAAAGTCGCAAATTTATCTTGGGAGCGCTCGACGCATCCTTCAGAACCCGCATAGCTCATTTTGATGTACGAGACAATGTTCACGTCCTTCCAAAATAGCAAATTTTAAATCCTCGGGAAGGCTCTAGATGTTTTCTTCTATACTCCAGAATTGCGAGAAACAAAAACCCGATCTGGACACAAACCTGAAGCTATCATATACATCCAAGAAATGCGCAGCAGCGACAGTTGACATTTTGACACTCACACACACCGCTAGGCCGCCACGGGTATGCCCGCGAAAGAAAAACCGCTCCCAGTTTACGCCGTAACTAACCTTAGTGGCCTTTTTCTCTCTCTCTTTAGTGCAGAATCTAACAGCAAAGCAGCAGCAAACTAGCGCGGCCCAGCTTTCCGCCCCCTCACACCTAAGCCTAGTTGCGATGATGCGGGTGTTGGAATTACCAAAAGTGACGTCTTTCCTAACTCTGTCGCTTCGCGAAGGGGAGAGGGGTTAAACAAGGGCACCCCTATAACACGTTGGTGATATCACCCGCTACGATTGGACGGTACCCCGTACATTTTGATCATCGTTGCCAGCAAGGAGAGACCGAGAGTCTGGGAACTAGAGGAGAGGAGAGGGCCTGGGCAGGAATGCAAACGGAGAGTACTGCCACATCCTCCAGCTCTGCTGGATCGATCGGGAGGCTACGGAGAGCAGAGAAGGAAAAAAGTAAGAGGAGGATGGGAATTCTGTTGGTTCCTGGCGATATCGATGGGGTGGGAGAACGGGGATCCACAGTTCTTCTGAGGTGACCTGGTGGAACGAGCTGCCCTACGGGGACCCCACGGAACTGATATCGGAGAATACGTAAACCTCCTTGCGATAGATACAGTTTTGCATGAGTATTCATTTGATTACATACGTTAAATCCGAGCGTGTATCTGTACGAAAAGTCTGGGCACATGCGGTGGCATATTCTCACGATGCACGGATGGAAATTGATTGATAGATGATAGATAATAGATAATAATCGAATGATGGATGGAAGGGGCAGGCTGGCCGCTTTCAGGCTGCATGATCGGCTATTGACATCTCCCTGTCCGTCCGCCCAGAAGCCAGAATAAATCCAAAGACGGGATCGAGCGATCGCATCATCGCGAGGAAGTGTGTATGTATGGGATGGGTCCGCTGGGGATCGAGGGTATTTTTCTTCCTTTTTCCTGCCTTCCCGACGACAGCTTTTTCTCTTGGCTGGCGGGCTGAGGGTTTATTGTACGAGGGCGAACGGGGACGGCTGCCTTTAAACCTTCCTGCTCCCCTTCTTCTTTAACTCTTATTCTTACTCTTCCGTTCTCTCGCTTTCTTTGTTTTAACTCTTTGATATTATTACGAGTGCTGTCTTGTTTGTTAATTGGGGCGCGGGTAGTTACGTAACCGCTACGCCAGAGTTTCGTTCCGTCGGTCGCGTTTTCCATTCAATCAAACGCATTCCGCCGCATCTTCAATAAAACCGCCTTCAACCTCTCTCTCCATCTCTCCCTCTTATAGCCATCGCAACCATCATGCTCTACACAGTATCATTATAACAACAGTCCAAAACATAATGTCATTCTTCGACGCCCCGACCGCCTTTCGCCTCCGAGAGGCCGGCGGTTTCGATGTCTCTTCCAACTCGTACAACGGCACCGACCTCCTCCTCCAAACCATCGCCTCGTCCACCGCCAGCGTACTCAAGAAGAAGTTACCACCGCACTCCTCGCACCCGCCGCTCGCCAACCTGATACTTCTCGTCTTCGAAGCCGTGCTGGAAGTAGTATGCGTCAGTCTACCGGGTTACATTATCGCTCGACAGGGCATGTTTGATGCCGGCAACCAAAAGTTCATCGCCAATCTCAACGTCAGCTTGTTCACACCATGCCTCAGTACGTTTTGTTATCTGATCAGGAAATTTGTATCGGAGAGAGGTCGTAAGGGTGCTAACATGTTGGAATAGTCTTCACAAAACTCGCCTCCCAGCTCACGGTCGACAAGCTCGCCGACCTGGCCGTCATCCCCATAATATTCATCTTCATGACCGCCGTATCCTACATTGGCTCCGTCCTCATCGCGAAAGCCTTCAAATTCAAACGCCGTGCCAAAAATTTCGTCATCGCTATGGGTGTCTTCGGAAACTCCAATTCGCTGCCGATATCCCTCGTCCTGTCGCTCGCCTTCACGCTCAAGGGTTTGCATTGGGACAAGATCCCCGGCGACAACGATAACGACGTGGCCGCCCGTGGTATTCTCTACCTTTTGATATTCCAGCAGTTGGGCCAGTTGGTCCGATGGAGCTGGGGGTACCACGTCCTTCTCGCCCCTCCGAGCGCCTACACGGTCGAAGAAGGCGGCACGATGCAACCTGAGGACGGTACCGGGGACGAAGCCAACCCGTTCCTCGACGAACCGGAACGCTACACCGATGAACCCGCCGCCGCCGTCTCCGGCACTGACTCCGTAGACTCTGAATCCGAATGGGACGAAGACCTGGAAACCGGTCAGCGTAGAAAGTCCACCGATCCCTTCCGCCGTCCTGGGTTCCCCGAATACGAAGGTCTGATGAGCCCTGCCGCCGGCGAGCGTACGCAATCGTTCATCGGCCGTCCGATCACGGGTATGAACAGGAGGAACAGCGAGAATATCAGGAGCCACCCGGACAGACTCGGTTCCAGCATCCCGAAGCCTCCCATGAAGATCATACCACCCGAGAGATTGGACAGCTTGGAAGAAGCGTTGGAACATCACGCAGTTCCGGGACAGATCGAGGAGAACGGAGGACAGTCTTCAACCGCGGTGAGCGCGAGCGCTAGCAATTCTTCGTCACCGACGACATCGAGGTCCGACAGTCCTACTCGTGCCAGGATTATTCACAGGAATAGCAAAGTAATCACCAGTTTCCCGGAACCCAACGGATCAGCAAACACGTCGCCCATGAGCTCCAAAACTAACCTGTTGAAGCAGGTTCCGGAGCTGCGCAACAAGGTGAGCAAGAACTTTGCCCAGGCGACCAAGAAGCTCCCCAGTGCCCCCAAATGGTCCAGGAAGCCGGCCGGATTCGTCAAGCGGTTCTTCCTTGGTCTGTGGGAGTTTATGAACCCTCCGCTGTGGGCCATGCTCGCAGCCCTCCTCGTCGCCTCGGTTCCCGCTCTCCAAAAGCTCTTTTTCACACCCGGTACGTTTGTCGAAAACTCGGTCACCAGAGCTGTAAAGCAATCCGGTAACGTTGCCGTCCCGCTCATCCTGGTCGTCTTGGGCGCCAATCTCGCCGGAAACACGATTCCTAAATCGCAAGATGATCCTTTCGGTCCTCCGGGTCGTCATAAGGCCACCGCCCGACACGAACGAAATATTCTGATTGCGGCCTTGATATCCCGAATGGTCATACCCACGATTGTGATCGCACCGATGCTCGCCATCGCCGCCAAGTTTCTACCGATAAGCCTGCTGGGAGATCCGATATTTATCATCGTGTGCTTCCTGCTCGCCGGTGCGCCATCGGCATTGCAGCTGAGCCAGATTTGCCAGCTGAACGGGGTGTACGAGGGCGTGATGGCGAAGATTCTGTTCTGGAGTTACGTGGTGGTCATTTTGCCGAGTACGCTGGTACTGGTGATTTGCGGGTTGGAAGTGTGAGTACCTTTATAATCCATTTTTCCCGTCTCTTTTGAGATTGTGGGGTTGTTGGATGAGGGCCATGTGATGGCTTTCTCGGAATGGAATGGTTTGCTGACATTTTGAATGTTTTAACAGGGTTGAATGGGCGACTATGTGATCGGGTCCGATATTTGGAAGCTTTGACTGAAAAGGACAAGTTTCTCTTTTAACGAATTCTTTTGGATACGTTCGGTATTGGTTGTTTGTAGCATTTTATCAGGTTGGTATTACTTTGTTTATTGGTACTTTTTTTCGCGCGAAGCGGTCTGTATACCTGTATTTTCTAGCTTTGGAAAGCAACAAAAAATTACTGCCCTTTTTATTTCTTTATCCTTCTATTAGGACTTTATGATTATTTCGGGATTTTTAAAATACTGGGAGAAAATATTTGAGAAAAAAGACCCAACTCGGTAAGGTACATGTTTTGAGAGGCTGGAGGGGGGGAAAGTTTTTTTATATATCTTTTTCTTCTCAACTTGGAGTCTTGTGGATTTTCGTTGTTTCTCGGTCGTTTATCTGGGCAAATTATCTTGGGTTGTAACTTTCAGTACATATTTCGTCCAAGCGGGTATCCTTTCTAATACACGAGACTATGACCTGGTATTATACCGACCCAAAATTCCTTTTCTATACTGTGATTAATGTTTCGCAATTATACCCAAGTCAAGTGCTAGAATATATCGGTGACAAGCCAATTGAACACCTATTCGGCTGGTGATTTATGTCTCAGTTTCTCTCAGGAATATATGCCGCATTCGGTAGCGATTGTTCAACAGTTGCCCGGTTAGCTCAATCGGTAGAGCGTAAGACTCTTAATCTTAAGGCTGCGGGTTCGACCCCCGCATCGGGCTCTTGGTCCTACGGACGAGTATCTCAGATGCATCCGCATCTGATTTTTTTCATATTCATTTTGACTTTTTCCGGATTCGTTCTTTCTACTGAGGTTACTCTGTGAGAAAAAGTTGGCCGGGAGTTTGGTTTTTGATGATTGCTACTATGCTCGCGGTTGGTGTGAGTGAAAGTCTTGGACTGGGTTACAAAGGATATCCATCGCTTCTTTCGATCAGTTTGCTACGTTGGAAGATATTTTTTCCACGTTTTGCGGTTTTGAACAGTTTTTATTGAAGAAAATTTGCTATATTCGGAAATCAGATTATTTATTACAACGAGTGTACGAAATTATAAAAGATGCAACAAACAACACACCGCGGCTAATCCACGGTGCACATGTATCCATCCGGTCACCCATCAACTAAAGAAAACCCTCCAAACCCACCCGAATATCTTGAGTAGGTATTCTTACGGACTCGTGACCATACCTCGAGGGTATCCGCCTTAATAATGAGTTCCACCTCAATATTCGAAACAGAACGTACCGGTAGTCCTCTACAGTCTGCGGTCGCGATATTACTAGCCTCTCTTTGTTTCCACAAATTTGCCGAGAGGATTGATATCCCGAACGGGATGGACCTTTGGTAGGACCGGACCGTGTGCGAACCACTTTCCGATGCCCCAGCCCCAGCCCCAGCGTTTTTTGATTTGTCTCCCGTTGGGGAGGAAGACGTCCTTGAACTTGCTAATGTCGGCTTTCGGTCCTATTTTTTTTTATAAGCGTTGTTTGGAAGGGTTGGTTTTTTGCTTCCTGTTTTCTTTCTATACTTCTCCGGAGATAATAGGGTGTGAAGGGGATTTATTTTTTGGTGGGCGTTTTCTCATACCTGGTTGGAGGGATCGAAAGTCTGGGATTTGGATAGGTACTGCCGCAACGACGAGCACGAAGGCGAGAATGAGGACGGATAGCGAGGAGAGGAAACGCATGGTTGAGGATATAGAAAGTCCTTGGTGGTTTTTTTCTCTCTGAAAAACTATGAAGCTTGCGATTGGAGTTGTTCAGAATGCTTGTTGATAGAACTGAAGACGAATAATCAGAAGGAAGGTAGGTAGGTACGGACTTATATACAAAGGAAGAAGAGACTCTATACTCGTGCTTTCAATGATGCCATATGGATGCTCGATGTAAACTTAATCATGATCTTTTTTTCTTTTCCAAATATACCGAAATTCAAATTTCTTTCCTCAATACACCAAAATTTGCCCTTTTTGAGCCGAGCGGGTGTTTCGCCTTTTTCGTCGATCGGTTTACCGATTAATGCTTTGATAGCGGGAAAAGGGTAACATTCTCTCGGGCGTCCTACCCCGCTCGGGTAAAAAAGAAATTTCGAGGATTGATACAGATTGTAGATCTTAAACATCTGCGCGGGAACTCTATTTCTATGCGAGTTCTGTTTAGCAGCTTTGTCTCTCGATAAGGTGAGGCTGGGGACAAGACCATTCAGCACCACCATATTAGCATTGTTGCGCAACGGGTTTTTATTGGTTTATTTGGGAAGTGGGAACAACGTAAAAAGCTGCTGTTGGATTTTGGGGTGCAAATTGTCAAATGAGTTGATTGTGCTTGTTCTGGAATATCAGGTGAGGACTGAATGATCCGTCAATCGATGCTTCATGTTTTGTTCACCTCTGTGTTTGCTTAATTATATGCGTCTAGAGGCTGAATACTTTTTTTTTTAGCGCTTAAAACTGCTGTAAATTGAATAGGTTTTGTATACCGAAGATCCGGAAATGTATATTGACGGTAAGTTTTGACCGTGGGTTACAGGCACTATGGTAAGTGTACAAGAAATTTAGATTGGACCGAGTAGATCACAGATCGAGCTAATAATAGACTAATTTTGATGGCTTGATAAAGATATAAATGCATGTACATGCGGATTCGAGGCTAATTTCAATCTTCAAACAATAAACTGCTATCATATAGGACAGGCACTGTGACACACAAGAAACCAAATAAAAGAGCTGAATGGCTTTACAGATAATCCTTTCCCTTCTGCTCAATCAGACGGTTGCGACTAATGTTTGAATTTTCTTGTATACTTTCTTTTATTTGAGGTGGAAAGGAGAAATACATCCATTAAAAAATCCGCAACCGAAAAGGGCAGTAAATTGCAATTTCAATGCAAAAGATCCTACTCATTCCATGATAGCCGGTTGGAATGAGATCTAAATCGCAGTCAATATGTATTTGTTTGTATTCGTTAGAGACCCTTCCCACAGGCTCGCATCATTAAAATATCCCCTCAGACTTCAAAAGTAACCATACAATCTCAAGATGCCGATCCGAAACTTGTTTCCCAGCGAACCTTAAATCATTATCCACCTCAATCGACATTTTATGAGAGCTTGGTCAGCATGATACTGTCAATCTGAACCTCCTTCGTAATACCAGTCCCACCGGAATATTGGAACTCAATCCTCAGGATAACGCTATTAGCCGTAGTGGAGAATATCCCGGACCCGATCAACGGTGCAGGTTGAAAAGATGTCGAAGTGGCCGTACCTCCCGCGAGAGCAACGTCATTGACGTAAAGAACGGCGCTGACGGCACCGGAACTTGTGGCACGTCTCATCGCGAACGACGCTTGATAATTGGAACCGGGACAGATGATGACGGATTGGGCCAGTCGCTGCAGGAGGTTCGCGTTGGTGGCATCGATGCGAGAGCGGAAAACAAAGGTGCCGTCAGCGGCGTCGGTGGTGGAGAAACGTTCAAAGCTGCCGATGCCGGCTGAGAGGACAATCCAGGTGCCCGAGAGAGAGGATTCGAATCCGCCGTTGAGTACGGGGTTTCCGGTGGGGCAAGCGGCTACCGATATTGTTGTCGTCGTGGTAGAGCTTGATGTTTCCGTGGTGGTTTCTGTCAAGCTCAAGGTTGTTGTTGTTGAAGCGGTCTCCGTGGTTGTTGAGACTGAGACAGAGGTTGAGACAGAGGTTGAGGTTGAAGTGGTAGTCGTCGTAATGGTGACTGTACTCGTCGTCGAATCCGTAATAGTAGTTGGCTCCGTAATAGTAGTTGGCTCCGTTATGGTAGTGGGCTCAGTAATGGTAGTTGACTCCGTGATTATAGTTGAATCGGTGATTGTAGTCGGTTCCGTGATTGTCGTCTGCTCCGTAATTGTCGTCGGCTGTGTAACTGTGGTTCTTTCAGTCGTGGTCTCCGTAACGCTCGTCGTTCGGACGTCAGTTTCCGTTAAAGTAATAGTCTCATCAAGACCAACAGAAGCGCAAGTCTGCGCATCAGGCGGGTCGGTTGTGGTCCCTGTAAGGTCGCACGTTTCCGAAACGGTTTGTGTTAAAGTCTCGCTAATGGTGATAGTTTCATCGGATCCCACTACCGTAGTTGTCCCATCGGTGACGGTAATCTGCGTCTGTACTGTACCGACCAACGTCTGCGCGGTTGTGACGTGCTGTGTAATTGTAACTGTTTGCGTCGGCGCACTGGCTGTAACCGTAACGGCGGTGACACCGATACATGAACAAGCGCTTGAGAATCGTACGATACCGGAGCACCAGGAGGCGTAGCTTGGGAGAGGAGAAGCCGCCTGTCTTTTTTCTAGCGCTCCGGTAGCGGCGCAGCTAATCGTTGTTGTTACGGTCAACTGCACAGTTGAGGTACTACGCTGTAACGACGTGAGGGTATCGTAAACTGTTGATACCTGAGTTGTAAATTCGGATGTCACGTCCGTTATGGAAGAAGTTAAAGTTTCAGTGACGGTGCTGCATGAAGTTTAACGTTGATGAATTATAACACAGGCTAAATTGAGGGCTACTTACATTGTCTGTGTAGGCGTTACTGTCGTCCAGAGATGAATCATGCAATCCGAAGAAGCTTGAAAAATTCTCTCTGCAGGCAGGGTGGCTCGTAAAGCTGCAGGCCAGAAGATAAAATGTTAACACGTATCAATCGGTAACGTTAGATTTGATGGTAATACCTCGTAAGCAATTATCAGAATTGCAAGCTGCCCGTGGGACAAGGGCAGCTCCCACCGACGAAAACCCCAAGAGAACCGGCAAGTAACTCAAAATCATCTTCTGTGCGCTTCCTTTTTAGATCTTATGATGTGCTGGGGGCTCTTATAGCGTAGTGGCACATTTAGATTTTACAAAGACAGGGTGCAACCTAGGTTTACCGGGCTCTCATGTGTGAGGTCAGAGGATTTATATAGAACGCTGTGCAATTGGGATTTCAAATATTTCGCTTGGTTTAAGCTTCCAAGACGGCGAGTTATCCGAACTTTCATCTGCTGGCATGCAGCGGAATAGCAGTTTCCCATCATGTGAGTTTTCTTTAGCTTGTGTCAATCTTCCATGCTTCATCGAACCTATATTAAAATGCTTGGCCACTTTCAGCCCACGGTTAGAGCGGTTTTTTGTGGGTTTTGACAAGACGCTTGTACGCTTACAACTCTCGGAATTCTTGGCCATAGGGGGTGGCATCTTGGATCGAAGACTGGAAATACGCCGCTTCTGAGAGGGATTCATTCGGGTTGACTAATATGCTAGGTTCCGATTTTCAGATCAAGCCATCAGATTCTGATGGCCGCCGGTGCGACAGCCGATAGAGCAATCAGATACGTATATACGTATCCGATACTTGCCTTGGCCCTGTTGAAGAGCCAATCGGTGCTTTCGCCGGGAGTAGTCTTAATAGTCGCAACTTTGATTGCTACCAAGCGCTCAAGCATATTGACTAAAACCTCAACCCTAGTTCCAGAGCAATTGATTGCAATCTTGATGTTAAAAGGTATGATAATGTACCTCTCAAACTTTGCAGAGCTCAAGAGGCATAGAAACGTCCTGGAGGGCGGCAAATCCCGCGCCTTGTGTTGTTGTTGGTTATACCCAGCCCCAAAATTTACCATAATCTCAATCTGGGTGTCTGTCCAGTCACACCTGTTTGGTATGCGACACGCCCCAGGTCTCACGATATTAAGCGCCAAGGTATAGGACGTTCATCGTTGAGGGGCTATCTGCTTTTGTGCAAGAAGCCGCGCCGTCGGAACTTGCTGTACATTACGCTTTGACTCGATAAGACTATGTTCTTGTCCGCCATATTCGGCCCCTTTGGTGGAAGCGCTCGTTAGGGACTCTACCGTGGCTGTTTTCAAAAAATAAACTTGAGAAAGGGTTCGTTCTCTGTACTTAGTCTGTTTTGAGAGGACGAAGTTAGAAGAATTTTGGTACTTTTTATTTTCAGGATGTTCTTCATTTTCTCAATTGACAAACCTAGGCCGTCGTATCAAAAACTCAAAAGTGAAGATCACATTTACATCTCTGGTAGGATGTGAAAGGCGTAATCAGAAAGTCTGGTAACGGCCCCGATATTCTGGAAGGCGGAAACCAGAATCTCCGGTCTACATTTATATCGTATATATAGTTGCATTTTGGTCTTGCCCTCATTATGTGGCGACAATTGGAAGCAATTGATAAACAGCCATGGATGACATGCCCCGAAGGTCTATTAGAAATTAGATTAATTCTATAAGATAGGTTTTGTTAAGGAAACGGAACAGAGTCCCTGTAGTCTTGACAGTGATTTATTCACATGACAAGAAATGCATCCCCAGAGGAAACATGCAATCTTTAGCGGTAGGAGTGCAGGTTTCTCCGCACTGTACTCGAAATGATTCACAACAAGATTTCTCCGGCTTCTCTGTGCTTCTTCTTTCTTAATTTCCAGTCGTGACCTTGTCAGTGCCAATAGTAACCTTGTCGGTGTCAGGCTTGACAGTGTCGGTCCCAACCGTAACGTCTCCAGTACCGGTCTTGCCATCTTTGGTCCCAATGTCGATATTTCCAGTACCCGTCTTAGCATCCTTTGTCCCAACGTCGATCTTTCCGGTGCCGGTCTTACCATCTTCGGTCACAACCGTGACTTCTCCATTACCCGACTTGCCATCCTTTGTCTCAATATTGAGATTTCCGGTTCCCGTCTTATCATCTTTGATACCAAGATTGGCATCTTCAGTCCCGGTCTTTAAAGTTTCGGTCTCAGTCTCGATATTTTCGGTACCGGTATTGACGCCATCAGCCAAGAATGTGGATGCATCAAGGGGCTCATCTCCTGAAATCAGTTGAAGGTATTCTTGATACTCGGTATAAATTTGATCACTGCGTAATAGCCTGTCGTCAGCTCTACTCTTGCGCAGTCAATAAATAGCGGGTTTGTGCCAAAAGACATATCAGGATGCTTATTGCCGATCTCCAGGTGGAGAGGGGTACAGGGATCAAATCGAGTCTGATATCTACTGTCGCAGATCCATTCAAGGTTTCCTGAAATCGTCTCCTTCTACGACTAGTCGACTGTGACACTTTCCCTTTCCTCTTCGTTCTCAACTTTCTCAAGACGGAGGTATGGAACTTACCACTCTTCGTCCGTGATTACAAGAGATTGCCCTGGGAATTCAGCAGCTGGAAGATAGCCATGTTCCAGACAAAATTCACGGATGTCATTCTCGAAATCCACGTCTGCGACCACTTCAACACCTTCCCTCTTCGGGAGGTTATTGAGGAAACCTATAATGAAACGCCCCGGAAAGAATTAGTCCTCATTTTATGCCAAATCCGAACAAAATCTTCACCTGCGGATACGGGTGAAATATTGGAACAGATGCTGAATTTCCTTACCTGGCTTCTTAACGAGTTTGGTTTCTTTCAGATTTACTGGCGCCGCTGATGCAACACTGGCGGCAGCAATGAGGAGGACGGATACTGATGAAAGGAAGTGCATGGTTGATTATGGTTGTTAATTAGATTTGTTGAAGATGAGGTTGGGGTGTATGTATGTATGAGAGGCTGTCTAATCTACGAGGCAGAAGAAGATGTGTCTGTGGATTGATGTAGGAATCACAAGTGCGAGAACCGTCGCATTAAATAGATATATCAACTCAGGTGCATTAATCACTAGATTCATGTACATGAAGCTTCTGTCAGTTAGAAGATGTCGTATCTCCGGCTAAGATTTCGCATATCCAAAGGAGTTTGAGTGCACATTCCATGGAATAACAGAATCTCTCAGTCGCGTCGATGTGCTATGGTCTGGGGGGTGGAGAATGTGCAGGAACAATAGCGAATAGGTATCTCTTTGTTTCTTGCTTGGAGAGCTTTTGAGAGTGGATTGAATGAATGTCCGATAGGTGAAATTGGCTCCAAGAGTCTCCTATCTCACACCTCTTACTTACAGCACGCTTGTTATCCATCCCCGTGATATGACCAATTGAAGGCATAAATATTGGTCTTGACAGGAGAATCAAAGTGCCAAGTAAGGGGAACCACACAAATAAAGAGTGGTTTATACCAAAGAAAATCCCCCAAAAAAAGCGATATTATTGTCCATGGCCCTTGCCGGTCTCTTAACCAGCCCGTCCACAGCCCAGTCTCGCCAACGAGCCCTCCAGGCCCTTCAGTCTCGTTACCAGCTCTGTTGCCGAACAACACAAATTTTGGCCCTTGCCTCCAATTCATTCACACAACGTAGAATTCTAGAATCGAAGTATATTCAAAGAGAGAATCGAGGCTTAGGTCACTATATAGTCCTTCCTTCACTTAGAGAGAACAAATCACGCGTTAGATGAGACACAAATCTAATATATGCCGCCGAATGTTACTGCTGTCCCGATGTGGTTTTCTCTCCGTATATCTTGCATCTTGAGTTTTGATATATCTTGATATAATACTACAGGTAGAAACTGAGGTACTGTGCCACTAGTTGAAGGAAACTGGCGTTTATTTTCTATCGGTTCGCACCAGGAAACTAAATTATCCCGGGCTCTACTCTATAGTTTATCACCGACAATAACAACTAAGAGTCTGGAGTATCGGCTTCATCAAACTCAGAACCGGTGTCGAAATCGTTGATAGTATCCTTCATAGACTTCCCTCCCTTCTTAGCATCCTTTCCTGCGGTTAGGCGAAACAGTTTTTTGCTTGTGTACCGTATTAGCATTGTACACGTGCGAACCCATCCAAAAGATGTTTGCATTTGGTTGTCACCGCCACTTACCAACGATTGCTGAACTTCTGAGAATTTTCCGGGTGAGCGATACCCTGAGGAATAAAGAAAAAGATACAATGGGCAGAATCATGAAGCCTAGCGAGAAAAGAATCACCTCCAGATCTGGTCTCCGGTTCTTTTGGAGCCCTATGAACCACTAGGGGATCTTTGAAAAGTTTAAGAATGTTAGAATTTTCTATAGAAACCCTAATAGTATGATGGCGGCCGAGACACCAGGGAGAAACAGTAATGAGGGGTCTACTCACCGGAGGAAGGTATTCCTTTTGATGTCTGCACCGGTACCGCTGATACAGCTAGCACAAAGGCAATGAAGAGGAAATATAGCGATGAGAAGAACTGCATGTTTTAATATTTCTTGCTGGTAAGAAGGTTCTGACTAGATCAAACAGCCCGTTTCTTATTCTGGGCTGCTGCTTAGAAATTTATGAGATTTATTGATATATAAGTGAAAATGTCTCCGAAGGTAAGGTCTCAAGAGGCTGACGGGCAGAGCTTCAGCAGGAAATCTGGGACCGTATTTATATTCAGATCAGTTTGCAAGTCTATGATTTTATGATAGTCGTGCAAGCTTGCCCTTAGCCTCAGCTCAAGCACTAAGCCTACCCATGTATGCCATCTAACATCTTACTTACAGCAATGCTCCGAATTATTCTTGGATTCGTACCTCAGTGTCATTATTCGTTTTAATTATCTAGTTGCTGATCTCTCAGTTGTACCGTCTCAAAGGATCCCTCCTGCACTGAAGACTTCCAGAGATACAAGCCTAGCTATATCTAGATATTCGGATAGCATTTGAGCAGGTGGTAATAGGCCAAACTATTGGGGGAAAAGAGCCGCGAAAGACTTGTAATTTTGTAGATGGAAACCAGCAGCTAAGTTATTCTTCACGAGATTGCTTCACCAAAGTAGTGAGCCTGCTCTGTAAATCTCTTGAATTCAAAGTATGGTGCGGCGGCATATACGCTTAGGCAGCTATCTTTCCTTGCTTGAAGGACTTGAGAGTGTGCACATTTGCAATATTTGATGTCGATTGTAAATTTTCACATGAGCCCTCGGATGTTATATCGAGCTCTCTATTCTTCAGAACCTAGTTTGGCCTAAGACCTTGTGGACTTCAATTCATTTCTTGTTAGATGTGCCCTTGCGCCTGGTAATTAAAATTGGTGAGTGGGAGCTACTATGGAACAAAAAACGAGCCAAGCTTGATTTCCAAGCTAGCTCTAGTTAGCGCTTCTAACGGACCGCTCCGTTGAAGCTTGTGTTGTGATGCCGACCAGTGTTCTCGGTTCTGACTAAGGCGCTGTTGGGCTTCAACGAGACCATGTTGGGCCGAGAATATATCCATCTAGTGACGGACATTTACCTTGTGTTGTAACTGGCCAGCGAGACTAGACGAGACTGAGACGGGGCCGCAATTTTATTACCAAAACTTGGCATATATTCCCTTCGTTTTTAAACCTTTCAACCTATCTTCCTCATCTGTGGGTTACTTTAGCCATCTGCTTAGAAATATTACCAGGTAAAACTTCTGCCTACTTTCTGGTATCTTTATCATTAGTACGGCAATCTTGCTTTTCGAATCTCATATTTAAACAAAAGCTAGCTGGGAAGCAATGCATCATGCATCAATGTTAAGCGTTAGCAGTGCTATATATGGCCACACAGCGCGGCAACTCCACGAGAGAAAGCAACTCTATCAATAGTTCTCCTTCGACTTTCCACTCGATGTATTCCAGAGGGGGTTTGAGAGTCGAAACTCTATTGACTATTCATTCGAAAGCTTCGTACAATACTTGACGATCTATTGTTAGTGATTTGTTAAACCCAAATTAATCATACAGTTTTTATGTTATTACTAGCAGAATACAATGCTTCCTGTCGAAATAGTGTCCCGACTTACGTCTATCGCCTATCGATACCCTAGATCTATGCACTGATTTTGAGGGCGAAGGAACTTGCTCCCCGACTAACGAGTTACGAATTAGATTATTACTCCCCTCTACAAGCTCCGCAATAGCTATCTATAACAATTCGGATTACCTGGGACAGGAATATGTACAATCTAATATTCAAAAAAATCTTTAACTTACTGTCCCACCAACTAGATCTATCGAAGATATCCAATATAAGACGTGACAGCAAACCCAACGAGTCTTCAGTCGTTCTTACGCGAATTAGAAAAATAGGTTTTCCTCAACCGAAACAGGACTTGTCGAAACGTGTCAAATATGGTCTGTGTAGGAGGTTCAAAGTCTTTCCATTCAAGTAACAAAATCAGCAACTCTACACGAAATAGGTTGAACAGGGGTACAAATAGAATGGGTACGATCCACGGCGGGAATTAAGCAAGGCATTTGCCCAGTACTATCCAATCTAAAAACCATGTAAACCTTTGCCGAATAATGCTATCATTCTGGCTAAACGAGATCAGGTTAATGGTGAAATATATTGATAGAAGAAAGAATTAACCTATCGACAGACAGATGGTTGGTTCGGCTCGAGTAAAAGGGGCTTTGGTTCAGGAGACTGGGTTGGACTATTTTCGTAAATTAGGTCTATTGGAACTTTATCAACAAAGCTTAAAGTATACGATTGCTTCTAAAGTTCTATCATTATGTCTAATGATTTGTCCCGTTGAGCGTAGTATTGCATATTGGGGTCATGAGGCTTTTGGGCGGGTTGCCCTAACGCTATATATAGTATCCCTGTATGCACACCTCATTCGGTTCGTTCCGGCGTTGGAATCACTAATATGGGGGCGTGAGCCCGTTCCTTTACGCAAATGAAAGCCACCACACCGTCAACTATCAATGCCTGTGACTTGATTGGATTGCGTAGCTCCTCTTTTCAGAATGGGTTTTAGCCAAAGTTCGATGGCGGAATAGAGTTTTTTCTCAACTTCATATGTACCGAACGAAATTCGCATGATGACTGGTCCAATAGTTGAGAGCTCCAAGCCGGGTGCGCAACGACATGCTGAAGTTGGTGCTGCGGCTGAGCTAGGCGGGTTTAAGCATTGTGTGGCGCTATCCAGGAAGCTTGTGCAATTGTCTAGAACCCCGAGTGCGAATGTTCTGATCCGCCTTTTTGCGCTAGCCGGGGTGCCATTTTTCGAAATAGGAAGGAAACACAGATATCATTGGATAACACAAGCTCAGTGTCTGCAAAAGTCAATTTTATATTTTCGATCTGTCAGGAGACCACAATGAGGTTACGATGTTACAGTCGGCCGAAGAGGTCTATAAATGGAGGGGCCAGCCAGAGTTTTAACCTTTGATTTGTACGTCAGCGGTCCAACTAACGCTTGAGGCATTCCCATAAAATACTCTCGTTTCCTTGAAACTTTGGTAGTAGCCATTCGTTCAATCGATACTCTCGTTACAACTCTGAAGTAAAACATCAATATGCAGTTGACTACTCTCCTCATTCCACTGCTCTCGTTGGCTTCCACTTTCCAAGCCACCCCCATTATCTCACCAGACCACGTTCTGGATACTCGCTCCACAACCGGCACCTTCCAAATCTCGGATTTCTACGACTCGGGCATCCCTCACTCTGCGATCTCTTACGTCTCCTTCACGGTCAAGGACCCGTCCACGAAGCTCACATCGACTTGCCAAGCATCCTCTGCGAACTTCCCCACGATCGCTACCACTCAGTTCCCAACAAAATGCAGCGTTCCTGGCGTAGCATTTGGGTTTGAATTTTACGAAGGAATCGGTTACGTTCTCACCATTGTGCACAAATGGAACCGAGATCAGAATATCGATTTCGGAATTATCTGGGTTGGGTCGGATGTTCAGACGAGAGTCAACCCGATCAATCCAAACGGAAACGTACAGTACATCAACCATACGAATAGTTTCGATGTTGCGTATAACCGTTACGTACAACTCAAGAAGAAGACTACTTGAGGTGGAGCCGGAAATAGTCTAGTTGCTCTGGAGAGCTTACTTCCAGAAATGGTTGGAAACATTCCGAGATTGCCAAGACCACACTTAGGAGTGGTGAAGCTTTGAGGTTCAATATTCAGGGGCCGGTTAATGAAAAATTTTGTAGATTCAGCACTCTTATCACATGTCGTGGGACAGCTATTAGTGTAACGTAGTAACGTGCAATGCATAATTCATGATACGTACATTCCTAACCCCTGGCTTTCAGGGCTAGAGTTTCCTAAAAATACAACAATCAGCGCATAGAAGGAGATCGGGGCTGTCATTCGATATCCACATCGTCCTATGGAATGATTCGTCATTCACCTAAAACGCCTGGTCGTTCCGACCCGGACGGGAACTAAAAAATTCAAAAGGTAAATGATCAGGCGGTTACCAGGGCTCGAACCTGGGACCTCTCGCATATTGGATCGTATATGAAAAACCCTAAGCGAGAATTATACCACTAAACCATAACCGCGTGAGTGAAGATGCTGAAGCTGGTAGAGCATCCATGATTGTGAACTGACGGCGCATCCCTGTTCTGGTGCCAGAAACTCAAATATGCCACTTGAGGATGGCGTCGAGGTCCCGCGTTTAGTGAGGAGCCATCTATGGCAGAGAAAAGAAGGAACCGAGGCTGGGAAGCTGAATCGTGATATGTGCATCCCACGAACCTGCATTAGGAATGTGGTATCGAAAATAATCGAAATCTCAACTTGGTTTAAGTCGGGTAGCCCGGTCAACTATTGACCTTGCCTGCCTGCGAAAGAACTATTGAAACAAAAACGTAGTCGCGTTTATATCAAGTACTTCGCTATGGCTTCCTATGTGATAAACTCATACTGTAGTTGAGCAATTACACAGTTGTTCCCGATTGATGACCCTGCTGAAATTTCTTCCTGAAGAAATCGTGGAATTGTTGCAAAATATGACGGGAATGTGTTGAGGCAGAAATCCAAAAGCATCGAGATTGAGACCTTTCAAACGGTAGTAGTTTCATAAAATTCATTCGAGTGCCAGAGTAACATCTGAACGGTTGTATGGTGTAGTGGTCAGCACATCAGATTCTGATTGAGACTTCTGGGGACTTGGGTTCAATTCCCAATACGACCTACCATTAAATTGATTTTTGGTCCCATTGGCGACTTTTTGGGGAAACTATCATTTCTGGATATTTTGCCTCATAATTTTTGCCTGCTCTATCGTCAAGCCAAATATTCAACCAGTCTTCAGTTTTGTACCCTAAAACACCATAGCGATGAGCCTTCAAGTTTTTCAGAGGGATCGCAGATCTCGCTGACGGATAGCCACGTGACCCTTCCAAGAAGACTAACTTGACGTCACAGGCACAAAAATGGGAATGTGTTGATGGAAGCCTCTCGAAGGAGCCGCCCAGTTCCCGAGCCTTCTACGTCAGTCCGGCGCCATCTCGCGATCTCGACCGTTAGCTGTCAGGCCACTCGTGGAAACGTTTGATGTAGATATATTTTCTCTGCTCTCATCTACAATACTCTTTCTTTCTCCAATTCATCCCACCCTCATCAATAGACCCAAGTAGTCATACAAAATAATCACATGAGCCTCTGCCACATACACGCATAAAGGCATCTCATCCCCCACACTTTTGACGAAGTTACGACCATACACTATACATATAACTCCGTTGTCCGATACTTACCCCTCTAATACATTAATATCATCGCAATATCAAAATGTCCGGACCAGGCGGCCACGAATACACAGATAGGGCTCTCAGTGCCATACAGCACGGTATTGAGCTTGCTCAACAGTACTCACACGTCGAAATCCGCCCTATTAACCTCGCGGTATCCCTCCTGAGCCCTCCTCCGGATACCAGTAAGCCCGGTGTCACCGATGCTGTTCCTCAAGGCCCTTCCCTCTTCCGCCAGGCCGTTGAACGCGCCAATGGCGACTTTCAAACCTTCGACCGAGAGCTGAAGAAGGCTCTCGTTCGGTCTCCGTCGCAGGACCCGCCACCGGAGAACCCTACATTTTCCCCTACCATGTCGAAGGCGCTTCGAAAATCGCATGAAATGCAAAAACTCCAAAAGGATAAATTCATCGGCGTTGACCATTTGATCATGGCAGTCGTCGAGGATCCAACCGTCCAAACAGCGCTGAAAACGGCCAACGTTCCAAATGTCAAAGTTTTGCAGGACGCCATTACCGCTATTCGAGGCGACAGGCGGATGGACAGCAAGACTGCAGATGCAGAGTCCCCTAACGAGGCTCTGTCAAAATACACAGTCGACATGACAGCTCAAGCCAGAGACGGAAAGCTTGATCCCGTCATCGGACGAGAGGAGGAAGTCCGAAGAGTCATCAGGATCCTGTCGAGAAGAACAAAGAACAACCCGGTACTCATTGGTGAACCTGGTGTCGGTAAAACGAGTGTCGCGGAAGGATTGGCCCAGCGAATTGTCGCTGCCGATGTTCCTGCACATCTCGCCCAATGCAAACTTCTATCACTCGATGTTGGCGCATTGGTTGCCGGTAGCAAGTACCGTGGTGAATTCGAGGAGAGAATGAAGTCAGTCCTGAAAGAAATCGAAGAAAGCAAAGAGATGGTCGTCCTATTCATCGATGAGATTCATCTGCTCATGGGAGCTGGAGCTAGCGGCGACGGCGGTATGGATGCAGCAAACTTGCTCAAGCCAATGTTGGCTCGTGGTAAGCTACACTGTATCGGTGCTACCACCCTGGCGGAGTACAGGAAATACATCGAAAAGGACGCTGCCTTCGAACGTCGTTTCCAGCAAGTCATCGTCAAAGAACCATCGCTGCCCGAAACCATTTCCATCCTGAGAGGTCTTAAGGAGCGATATGAAGTACATCACGGAACTACCATCCTCGACTCCGCCCTGGTCGCCTCAGCAACTTTGGCACAGCGTTATCTCACGTCTCGTAAACTGCCTGATTCGGCGATCGATCTGATGGATGAAGCCTGCTCCGCTGTCAGAGTTGCCCGCGAATCCCAACCAGAAGCTCTGGACCATCTTGAGCGCAAGCTCCGCCAAATCGAAATTGAGATTCACGCTCTCGAACGTGAAAAGGACGCAGCTTCAAAGGAACGTCTGGAGGTCGCCCGAAAGGAGGCCGCAAATGTTCAAGAGGAACTACGTCCTATCCGCGAGAAGTATGAGTCCGAAATGCGTCGTAGCAACGAATTACAGGATCTCAAAAAACGTCTGGAGGAAAAGCGACATCGACGAGAAACCTTGGAGCGTGAGAGAAGATTCGGAGAAGTCTACGATCTCGACAAGCACGTTATTCCTGAGCTCGAAGACCGCATTCAGTTTTTCGAACGCCAGAAGATGCAAGCCGAAGTTGATCAGCTTACCAACCCCTCAGCGGATGGTGAATCACCTCTAGTTACCGACGTCGTCGGGCCTGATCAAATTAATGAGATTGTCGCCCGATGGACCGGTATCCCTGTCACCCGCCTGAAGACTACAGAAAAGGAAAAACTCCTCAACATGGAAAAATATCTCTCCAAAGCCGTCATTGGCCAAAAGGAAGCTGTAAAGGCAGTCTCCAATGCTATCCGTCTATCGCGATCCGGCTTGAGCAACCCCAACCAACCCATCGCCAGCTTCCTCTTTTGCGGTCCTTCCGGTACTGGTAAAACGCTCCTCACCAAATGCCTCGCCGAATTCCTCTTTGATGACCCAAAGAGCATGATACGCTTCGATATGTCAGAGTATATGGAAAAGCACTCCGTTGCACGACTTATCGGTGCGCCACCCGGTTACATTGGCCACGACGCCGGCGGCCAGCTCACGGAAGCGCTCCGTCGGAAACCGTTCTCCATCCTCCTTTTCGACGAAGTGGAAAAGGCTGCGAAAGAAGTCCTCACGGTTCTGCTCCAGCTTCTTGACGAAGGCAGAATTACAGACTCTCAAGGCCGAGTTGTCGATGGCAAGAACACGGTTATAATCCTGACCTCCAATCTGGGTGCCGAATATCTCACCTCCCGCCGCAGCAACGGTAAAATCGACCCGGAAACTCGAGAACTAGTCATGGACTCTATCCGCCGCCACTTCTTACCCGAGTTCATCAACCGTCTCAGCTCTATCGTCATCTTTAACCAACTCGACCGTCACGGTATACGTAGGATTGTCGATCTGAGATTGGCGGAGGTGCAGAAACGGCTGGCCGATAACGGGAAAAATATTCAGATCGTGGTCAACGACCGGGCGAAAGATTACCTTGCGCAAGCCGGCTTTTCGCAAGCATATGGTGCTAGAGTTATGCAGAGGGTTATAGAGAAAGAGGTGCTGAACCCTCTAGCGGTGTTGATTCTGAAGGGCTCGGTCAGAGACGGGGAGGAAGCACATGTAGTCTTGTCCACCGAAGGCGGGCGGGAGAAGGTTATTGTTATCCCAAATCACGAGGGAGATGCGGAAGATGATGTAGATGTGGATATGAGCGATCTTGAGGACGACGATAAGATGGAAGATGGGCTTTACGATTGAGGCGTATAAAGCCAAAAAAAAAAAGGACATTGATAGAAGTTGTATAGGATGACGAGAAACATGAGACGTTGAAGCGTTCATGAGCTTTGTTTAGCATTCTTTTTCATTACATGTATTCATTTAGCGGTTTATTTTACCACGATTATTTCTCTTCTACATTTTTTTCCCTTTCGTTTCCCCGTCATGTAATTGATAAGATGACTCGACGGTTTCCTCAGTATATTTTGTCTATTTTCCTAGTACAAGCAGAAATCATCATCACTTGTGGAATGTAAGCATCTTATCGATCAATAAAAGAGATCAGATATCTCCCAATCTGGAAGCGAAAGGTACATTGGTACCTCGGCTGTGCGATGAACTATATTTAGCCACACATATTGCTCGAGCGGGAAATATCAGAGTGATTTGGAACCCAGGTCCCCGCTCCAAACGGCTGAAAAAAAAAAAATCCCCCCGCCCAAAAAAGATTACTGCGCATGCATGCAAACGAAGAGTAATAGGGTTTGCATTTGGTGTGTAGCATGCCGCCAAAAGTCACAAACCGGTACAGGGCTGAGAGGAGAGCTGAAAAAAGGTACCTTTTCGGTACATGTGCTCCATTCTCAGCCTTACGAACTTACCAAAAAAAATAATCTGACATGAATCCGACTTTTCACGGTCGAAAGTTCTTTTACTACTCATATTCTAAAGGTTTTGTGATCAATTGGAGATGGGAGCGCGCGTTTTCGTGATTGATAGATGGTTATCGTATATAAGAAAAATTTGGATAAGAGAGACAAGACAAGGCTATTGGTATGACAGCGCCATGTTAAAACTAGACATCAAAAAAAAATGCATATGCGAAAAAGAGTAAGAAAGAAGGAACATTCCAAGGGAAGAGAAGAAAAAAGGAAGACATGAGACCCGTAAAAGAAACCCCGGTGAGAGAGAAGAAAAAAGAAGCTCGCATGAAACCCCCCAAGGAATGTATTTCTTTAGAAAAGAGTCGAGTCTAGGTATAAAACTACATTTGAGGTGTCTGGCTACACACTAAACGTTAAACACTATGATGCCCCCGGCCGCGCGCTTTTTTGGTGGTAGGAAGAAGAAGAAAAATATTCTTCGGTTGTCTCATTGAACCAACTCCTATGAAAAAGATTGTTTTTTTTAAATTGAAAATCCAAAAACAGCAAGTATATCATTTTTCTTTCTTTCTCTTTAAGCGGAGGCTGAAGAGGAAGCCGAGGCAGCTGAGGAAGCTGGAGCGGCCGAGGAAGCGGCACGGGTTGGCTGGGCGCTGGCGGTCAAACCACCGTTGGGATCCACGGCTGCGAAGACACTCGGGTCGCTGTAATCTATGCTAGGGTATGCAGAGGTTGCCCTCGAGGTGACGGGGATGGAGGTGGTGATCGGGTCCGGGAAGGATTGAGGTGGGGTCAAGGAAACGATAGTGACACCGCTGAGAGGTCTGAAGTTCTCAGAGGCGTTGGCATCGACGGAGGGATAGGCGGAACCGTAGTTGGTAGCAACCCTGTAAGTGGTAGTAGCTGGGGTGACGACGGGTGGAGGTCCGGTAGCGGAAACAATCTCGATGCCGCCGGTGAGGGGACGGAAAACGTTGGGATCGTCATAGTTTGGTGGGTAAGAAGAGAGAACCCTTCGAGAAGAACCGGCGCCGCCGCCTGGAGCTTGGGTGCCCGTCGGTGCACGGCTGGTGCCTCCTGGCGCGCGAGTGGTACCTCCTGGTGCGCGGGTGCTGGTGGGTGCGGCTTCTGGACCAACCGTTCCGGTCTCCCGCGATGGAGGCCTCGATGGCGCCTGGGTCGAACCGACACCCGGACCGCCTCTGAAGATGTTGGGGTCGTTGTAGTTGATGCTCGGGTATCCGCCACCGCGAGTCCAGGTGTACGGACCGCTCTCGGATGCGGCGCCTCCACGGGTGGTGTAGCTGCCGGCCGACGTGGTTTCCCGAGCTCCCGCTGCTGGAGAGGTATAACCAGCGGACTGGATCTCGACGGACTCACCACCACGGAAGATGTTAGGGTCGTTATAGTCAATGGATGGGTAAGCTCCTGGAGCAGCAGTGTACGTCGGTGCGGAACCAGCAGCAGTGTAAGTCTGGCCGCCGCCTCGGGTATAGGTCTGACCACCAGCGCCGCCGGCATAGGCGGTGCTGCTGCACTGCTTAGCATACGGAGCAGCGTATGGAGGAGCGGTGCCGCTCGTGGTCCATTCGCCACCGATCTGGGAAGCTTGGGTGGTCGTTCCGGCTTCGATGTAGACCTCGGTCCACACGGTGTAGTAGGTAACTTGACCGCTGACGCTGGGTCTTATCGCCACGAGGGTGGTAGCGGTGCAGGAAGCGCAAGCAATGTCTTGAGAATACCCGACCCAACCGGTAGTCTGCGCCTCTGAGCACTAGAAATCATCGATGGAGCGTTAGCATATCGTTCAATGCAGCGGTTGAAGCTCGATATATAGTTAGATGAACACTTACAGTCACGGTTGTTGGCATGTAGGCGATGATTTCGGAAGGACAGCCGGGAGGACCCGAGTACATTCCGTACTCGGAGTAGTATACCGTCCTGGTCGCATACTCGGTCTCGTAAGAAGTCGTGAGACCTGCTTCTGTGCATTGCTGCTGCGGTTCGGCTTCCGGAGACGGGTTCGGGCCAGGACCAGGTCGTTCAGGACCGGGTTCGGTAAGCGGTCGAGTGGTGTATACTGGGCCGGTGTTGGTCCACCCGGGTGGGTACACCGTCTGTGTGACCGTCACAACATTTGGACAGGAGAAAACGGTCGTTATGTAGGCGGGGATGGCTCTAGCAGAGTGCAGTAAGCTCGCACCTGCCAGTAAGTATCCCGACTTCATTATGGATATTTTTTAGGTGCCGCTGTCCGCACTCCAAGCTGAGAAAACGAGTGGGAACTTTTTTAGAAAAATTTCGGTGGGAGCTGCTGTATGGCGCGGTGCATCCAAGCTAAAGAACTTCCTCTGGTATCAAGATGGCAAACCCGAATGTAGAAAACCCCAATGAACCCGAAACCCCGGATTTACAAAACCAAAAGGAAACTCGTGAAAGGAAGAAGAGAAGAAGAGTCGTCAGGAAACTATATTGACGAGAGGAGGCCGGCAGGGTCGTTAAAAGAGAGAATGGATTGGGGAAATGTGTATAAGGTCCACCTGGGCTGAAGGTAGTATAAGAACTAAAAACCCAGCGTGAGCACCAGCAATAGTAAGGCTGAGAATGGTATCCCGCGAGTAAGCTTGCTTCAGCCCCACCGTAAGGATTGACAGTCAAAAACTGGAAGCCCTGGTGCAGACATGTACTGGCAGGCAGGCAGGCAGGCAGGCAGGCTAGGATAGCTCTTGACCAGCAGAGAGCTAAGAAAAGGCCCATGGATCAAAAGAGGGAGGGTAATGCCAAAGAACCTCAGCCTCCATTACTTTTTGTGTGTAAGCGTTGGTGATCTAGCTAGCCTACCAAGCTCCACCGCCAAAAAAAAATAATTCAAATCTCAAATCTTTGTGTGTCGGCGGGAGGGCTGTGAAGGAGCTTGGTGGTGCTCACCAGGGCCAGCTAGCTTTCCTGGCAGGGATCTCGAGCTACCGAATGCAGCCCACCATGCCCTCCATGCCCGCCAAACATGAGGATTTGAGATGGCACAAATGATTTGTGTTTCCGAGCGATAAGTTTAGAAACCGTCGCCCGCTAAGAGCCCTTCAGCCGCAAAAAGGTGCAGGGGCCGGGTGGGTTCCACCAGGGCGACGCTCCTTGGCCGGGCCCAAAATCTGACACGAACCCGTCAGACTTATCGATATATGTCTGCGCTCTGCGTATTTGCAATGCATTTATAAGAAGCCAGAAATCATCGACCGCTTCACTTGTAAGGTGAAACCGAGACTTTGCGAGGGCAAGTAATCACATCTTGAAATGCAAGGCCGTCTTTGCGATCGGTTTCAAAGCTTCACTGAACGTCGAGCATCAGCATTTCGCCCGAGAATTGAGTTTTTCGTGCCGGAGCAGCAGAGGTCGAGGGATCAATTGCCCGCTTCTTAACATAGATAGGCGTCGGTCGCCAAGCTGGAGCTGGACCAGCATCAGCCGCACCGCCTGCTCCCGATACGGTTAGTGATGTCCTCAGAATCTCAAATATCGTGTCTGGGCAAAGGCAGCGTCTGTAAGACGCATGCTTGGCTGGCTTCAGCTTTTCTTGGGAAGGCCATCGAACAGTCAGACTATTTTCAATAACGTTAAAAATTCCCGTCGTGGATTTGTATACAGAATTTTATTTCTTTCTCAAAAGCTCGCGTAGTATGCTGACCCAACACGGTAAACGGCTCACCAATGCAAAAGAAAGCATTCGAAGAACAGCCCCGAAGAATACTCGAAAGAGACTCGGAAGAGGAGGCTCGCATCTTTCACATTGTTTGTCGTGTGGTTTGGATACGAGACTGCATCTTTCAGCCGAATCTCGCATTGTCAACGCTGACCGGTCTCGTTGACGCTGACTGCGAAGATCTCGAAAATTCTCGCAACACCAAACAATCGCTCGCAACACATCGCTGTATGTATGTATAATGCTTGGCTCATGAATCAAACATGACAAAAAAAAAGGTTATCGAATAAATCTACGCCCACACCCAGCGCCGGATTGAATATCCCACTTGCTCGAGCAGGCCGGTGCTCTTCTTCGCCTCTTGGACGCTCACAACGTCTTTCTTTTCTATAAATGACGGCGCCGTCTGTTCATCCGCAATCCCGTTTTCCGTCACCGTTCCATTTTCAGCGGTTCGTGCCAGCCCAGGATTCACCATCTTGTAGGCTCTCTCGATCTCACTGCATATGCTCAAGATTAATGTCTCCTCGTCCGACGATGCGGATTTGCGAATGGGACTGGGAACACGGCTAGATAGTCTCACGGTCGCGTCCGCTGAATTTGCTTTGAATGCGAGAATGCGTTCGTTGTTTGGGTCAGACGAGGTGGGCTGTGGCGGCGGGGTGCTCTTGGATGCGGGACCGGGCTCCTCTGGTTTCTTCGTGTCACCTTGACCTTCACCCGTTGGTGGTGGTGCGGCTGCATCAGCCGCGATATCTGCGTTCTCTCGGGACACGTTGGATGTCAGAGACCTGGTATTAATCCGTAAAATGTCATCCTTCCCGGGTTCGTATCTGATAACAAGGCCCACGTTTTGTTTCTCATCCACCTGGGTTGATGTCAGAGTCGATGTGATGTATGCGCCTTAACGATTTGATTAGCATAGCTAGCCACTACAAGGGAACCGATGATGAATCGTAGCCTCGAGACCAGATGAATCGTACCATATTGTAACCCTTTAATATTCTCAAGCGATATACGTTCGAATGCAGAAACTTTGTCCATGGAGAAATCAAACTTGCAAAAATAAAGCGCCACTTCGGTTAGAAGTAGGACGACTTCCTTGAATGGAAGCGTTCGCCTAAACGAAGTTAGTCACGTCAAATACGAATCCAACGGTTGAACCACTTACAGAGTGTTCTCCTCACTCGGAGTGAGCAAAGTCCATCCGCCAATCATTTCTTCATTGCTATCCGCAATCACCAAACGAGAACTCGTTTCGACTAGAACATTTGTCAGTGTAAGCAAAAAACAAGGTACTTCTTATAGGCCAGATACTCACTAGCATTCTGCCTCACTTTCGAGATGCTGACAGCCGGATCACCACTCATCATCTTTGTCTCAAATTCCACAAATACCTGTGCTGATACGTTCCCGAGCAGATAATCAATGGCAGCTTGGGTGAAAAAGTCACCGATAATGTTGTTCCAGCTAAACTCATAACCATCAGTGATGATATTTCTTGATAACAATCGTATCGAATAAAAATACTCACAATCGCGTAAGCGTCAAGCCAAAATCAGCGAGGGCGCCAGAGATATTGCGCTTTTTCGTCCGCGTGAAATCGCCTTTCAAGGCTGCTGTAGATGAATACTGTTTCGAGATCGCGTCTCCATTGTCCGCCCAGAGGAGGTTCATAAAGTTCAATGACGGATCGAGCTTCGTGGTATCAATATTCAACTCTGTGAGCTGTAACTCAATTGCCCTTCTCGCAAAGTTACTCATAACGACGTTTGTTCGGTCCAAACAGTCCATACAGTTCGTTCGGATAATTCTGTGACAGATGTTAGATGCAAGCCATCGATGCCAGATTCTAGAAACACTTACCCTGCCTGAGCCTTCTCGATTTTGTCATCCTGCTCCTTTGTCCATCCGAACTCTTCGACGACAGCTCCGACCCGATCTAACAATAAACTCACATTTTCAAACTTCATTCCACGGCATTCGGAATGAAAATCAAACCACTCGAATCTAATCTTTGGGTCTTCTAGCTCATTTGCGTACTTCTCATACATGTCACCCACAATCGCCTCCGGGCCATGTCTTTCTACCAAGTTCACAGCTTGAATTTCGCCATATCTTTCTTTCACCCTTCTAATATGCGTCTGGAAAGCGGCTTTGTTCGAACTCTCGTTATGCATCAAGATAGGCTTCGGTTTTAAAGCATACGGTGACTGTTGGAAGAAAATCGGAATGCTGCCTCTCATCTGCACAAATGAATATTCGGCGTTCTTATCAATGTCACTGAGGAGCTGTTCTGTCTCAACACAATTTGCAACATAGCCATGTTCGTCGACTCCCCGGCGTAGATATCGCAGGCCGGCTCTGTTGATGCTACGTCGAGTGAGAAGAGTCAAGAGAAAGTTTCGGCTGTAACCTTCTTTGTTCGGGATTTGGAAATGTTGCTGTGCGACGAAACCCTGCATGAGAGGGAGCGCGAGATGGTGTTGACCGGCTTCAATGAAGGGATTTAAGAGATGCTTATTCCAGAAATACTGCAATTGGTATTAGTTGTCTAGTTCGCAACGTAAGGTGTGAGTAAGAATTTACCTCAGGATCCACCTTTTTATGCAAAGGGACTTCACTGCTTATCGTCGGACTTTGTTTCGAAATCGACCTGGTGACATCGTAATCGTAGGAAAAATAGAAGGACCTGGAGGATGACAATAGTAGTTTTGTCGTTCTCAGTAGCTTGGGCGTCAAGCTGTTGGCGACTCCTTCAACGACTTCTTTATCGACAGGTGCCTGGGATGGCTGATCCGGATCCGTTGGCGCATCCGCACCTGTACTCTCGCCGGCTAGCGTCCCCTCTCCCTGCGAGTCTTGCGCCTGCTTGTCTAGACCCCGCGAAACGGCGTTATCCGCCGCTTCGCTGTCTGGAGATCCGTTGCGAGATTTAATCTTTCTTAGGGGAAAGCTTTCTCCACCGGATTCGCCTTTCCCGCTGAGTCCCTGCAGTCGATTTCGATCCACCTGCCATCCTCGTTTAGAGAACCACCGCTCCGCGAACCGTCCGTAGACACCTTTCTTCCCAATCACGTCTTCTGCGATTGAGGATGATGTAGTTCTTTGGTGGTTCGGCCGTCGGGGCGGATCATCGGACACATCGTCCTCGCTAGAAATTACGGAGTTTCCGTCGTCTTCGTCTTCCGAGTCTGCGTCTTCTGGTGCCGTGCCGCCAGTGCTTCGTTGGGAGACTTTAGCTTTGAGTCGAGCTATGGCGGCCTCGGCTTCGGTTTTGGAATGGAGAGGGATTAATGCGATATCTGTAATAACAAAAATCTGACGACCTTTGATTTCGGCGACGGGCGAGCGCTTTGTGATGGCAATTAGCCACGAGCCGGATGGAACGGAGAGGAGCCCTAGGTAAAGTTATTAGTTTTTGTTCGAAGACAAATGTTGAATGCCGTAATTGTGATTTCCGATATACCTGCGATTCCGAGAGCTTCAAATGTGCTTCCCGAAGCTACCGCTTGCTGTATTGAGGTTTCCGTAGCTGAAGCATTGATAGCGGCAGTTTTGTAGGCAATCTTGGTTTGAGGTTGACTGCGAGATTTGGGGCCAGTGGGCAGCAGCAGCAAGCCATCGACGGCGGCGAAAATGAGAAACTTGCGAACTAGACTCGGCATTGCGTTGAAGCTGCGAGCTGTGACGATGCGGGATGTTGAATCGAGGAAGTTTTTCGGGGTGAGGTTGGAAAGTCAGCTTTCGGGCTTTTCTAACGTGAGATCATACGAGAGACCTCCCCCACTATAAGGGCCATTCGGAGCCCGCATCGGCTACCCAGCCCTGGTCCTGCGCACTTTGGAGCCTGTATCTTCAGGCGCCTGTGTATAATTGGGCAACCCCGTTGATCCAGAGCTCCCATGACGTACATTGCAGGTAGCTCTCCCATCCTCTTGTTTGCCGAATACATCATCACCAACAACAATGCAACACTTTGAATGCTGAATTGCCCAAATATCATGTTATACCCGATTGAGCTCGACCGTTTCGGTATTTTGAAGGTCGATTATCCCGTCCCGTTGGTTTCTTTATCTACTAGCGAGAGCGATCTGTATAATCCTTGTATGATATCACTATTGCATATTACTATTTGTGTAGCAACACAGCTGAAGCTCAGAAGGCTTTAAGTGTGAATGTGCGTTGATCTAGTCTAATTTTTCTATATCTAGTCTAATATCTGGTGATTTCGTATATGTACAGTTCGTATGTTACAGAGGACATCTATTTACAAATAGAGACACCTAGGTTGGTGTTGATTCTCCTCCTTCAAAGCCTGTTTTCTTTGTTATTCTTCCAACCGCTACTTAGCCAAGGGGGAACTGTGCATTTCCCGACGAAACTCCGAAATCCTTGCTTCGCCTCTTCAAGAAATTTCTTGTCGCTAATCGCCAGAGGCGGAGGATTGATTTTTGCATCTACGAGCTTTCTCAGAACTTCTATGAACCCATCTCGGTTTTCTTTGATGTTGGGATTAATCCTGATCCTCTGGCCTGTAGGAATATGCAGGAGATAATTTGACCTTCGACTCAGTTTTTGTTGTAGCAGTTCATTATCTATATCCTCATAGTCGATATCAATCTCGATCTTCTTCTTGGTTTTCCTCTTTGATGAGCCTTTATCCTCGATCAAAGGGTGACTTTCTAGGTATTCTTGTTCACGAAACCTTTTGATCGTCGTCCGCTTACTGATAGCACCATACAGCGCAGCCTGTAGCACATGCTCAGGTCTGAGCGCGCTAGTCCATTTCAGCTCCCACATTCGCGCATAATCGAACAGATCCACCCTGCCGATAACAGTTACTCCATTATCGCCAGCCTGGATGTCGGTAAACTTGTGACCCACAAAGATTTCGTATCTCGCTTCATCCGAAACGGAATATTCTAGAATCTCAAAGGCAGCATCAGAATCTTTCAGGGTGAACCAGTTGTATTTGTCAAAAGGTATTGATAAAACTTTATAGATGTACCCCGATTGAAGCATATTTGAGATGTTCGCCATGAAGAGAATATCCGAGATCTTCAGTTTCTTCTCTTCTAACCTATTGTTGATATACAGCATGTGTTTGATGTATTTCTTTGGGAGGAGATCCAGCGGTTTCGCTGGTCTCGGAACCAGACTTTCTCTTAACGCAGGTTTCTCCGATTTCTCCAAATCAGTCATAACATCCGTGACCAATTTGCAAGTTCCTCGGTGCTGATATTCAAAAATGGCTGGAACTGCTGTTCCAGTGATATCTGCGACTGCTTCCAAGTTTCCGTCGCCGATATCGACTTCGGTGTCTGGCCAGACTCTATATTTGTTTGGTTCTCTCACCATCTCTAGGTTGAGTTCCTCAAAGCAGGAAGACAATACCGTTTCCGGTATATTTCTAGTCAAGTCGGTGACTTTCCAACGATACTTCGGCTTTTTGATTTGCTCCTTCTCCTTTTCTGTCCGATGAGGCTTGACCCTCCGACCCGGTGGTCGTTCACAATATTGTGATAAAGTCTTTCTGTTGATGAAGGGAAGGTAATCATCCTCGTAATGGTGAATCAGAATTAGATGCTTCTTAGCTCGCGTCGCAGCTACGTATTGCACATTCCCTACGTTGAGGAGCGTCGCGGGGTGTCTGTCGTAAAAATCGTAGTAAGAACTGGAAAAGTTGAATAGAATTGCCGCTTCTCTTTCAATACCTTTGGCTTGGTGATACGAGGCAAATATTATTTTTCCAGCACTAATGTTATCGGATATTCTATCGTCATCGTCCGTGGGAATATGGATGCGAATATTAGGTAGCTCTAGGGCCATCAGATTGGCAAGTTCACGAATAGGGCTTCGAGCTGATCGTAGAGACGGAGCCAGGATCAGTATTTCTTCAGGAGGAAGTATTTTCAATAATCGTTTGAGTTCTTGAAGCGGTTCGTCGCTGAATGCATCACAGACTACATATCTCGGAAGCGGGTCGTCAGGATTGTCTTTTATAGCCCCAATTGGTGGTTTGGATCCCCGGAGCAGCTGGTGGTTTATAAACCGTGTGATCTGACTTGTCATCCTGAATGAAACCATCTGGTTGATTTCTACCCAGGTACGGTTATGCACTTTATCGTTTTCGAGATACTGCCCGGGGAACAGATCCCGGCAATGTGTTAGAAATCTCTTATCGGCATTGTTGAATTGGTAAATTTCCTGTCTAGGATCGCCAAGAAGCATGAGTTGGGGACTTTTAGTGCCAGTCTTTGCGGAATCTCTGAGAAGTTTGAGAACAAAATTGTAGATGATTGGGTTCATATCTTGCTGTTCATCAAGAACGAGGACATCGAATTCTGGTAGAGGTTCTAGAGGTGGCATATCGTCTTCGACTATTCGCTTCAGTCCCTGATCGGTATCTGCTTCTCGAGAATAATATCGGTATCTATCTGGGACAAAATATATTGATGAGAAATTGAAGCTCAATAGAGTGGAAGAGCCGCAGAGCAGCGAGACCACCGCAGAGCAACATACGCTAATCCGTGATAGTTATCGATTGTAAGGTTTTCCAAGTTTAAAGACTGGGCTCTTTCGATTGTCTCGACTCTGAGCCGACGGTTGTAAAGCAAAGCTAGAAATAGCTTGCCGATATTGGCAGCCATTTGCAACAGAGTCGTCGTCTTTCCACTACCCGCGCACGCATTTATGAGGATATTTTGGCGGCCATCCAGCAGAATCTGTTTCGCTTGTTCTTGCTGCTTCGAAAGGGGTGGCAAGACCACTTTCCTGGTTCCCGTGGATGCGTCTCTGGTTTCTTGTAAAGGCTTCGGAGCATCCGGCCCAGACACAACGATGTCATCATCTCCTGAATTATCCTTGTATTCGTCTTTCGGTTCTTTTGAGAAGGTACTGGTCAATCGTCTCTGTGAGATCAGAAAGCTCAGACCGCGATCCAGGCTAACCGCAGCAGGGCGGTAGAACCGATATTTTTCGGGTGTGGTACTATGATTTATACGATAAAATAGAGATAGGCCTATGAGCAAAATAATCATTAATTTGTCTTTCCATAAACTTTGATATTGTGCATCATACCTCTGCTTAATACTCGCTGCAAAGCCATTTTTGCAACATGTATATCTCCCGATACCCGGCCTCGTGGGCTCACAAGATTGAAGATGCTACCATGAGATATTTATGGATGAGGCTTCTTAGCAGAGGCTATTTGAATGAGGTCATTGCGAATTCAATTAGGTTCGTATACAGAAACTAGAGGAAGGAGTCTAGAGTCACCATGTTGACGCTGAGTCAGCAAAGCTTGCCTCAATCGTAGCTCAATGCGGCATCAACACTTAAAGTGGCTTGGCAGGGACCAGCCAAACAACGCGTCTTCCCAGCGGGACCACCGCGTCCCCCAGTCAGTGGTAGATATGACCCTCTCTGCTTCGAAGTATAACCTAAGGACTTACTCAATACCAATCCAAGATTCAATTTTTGGAACTTTCCTCATCCAAATTTCGTCATGTACCGCAAAAAGTTCGTTCCTCCGCTTCTGAAAAAACCTGCTGTCACACAGTCACCAGTCGCTCCTGATGCCGAACCACCCCAGAAGAAGATAAAGCTCGAACCACAGACAAGTAGTCAAAGAAGCAACGATTCGGATGGCGGGAAATCGTCTCAGTCTAGCATAGTGAAAAGGACTTTCCCGGCATTTCGGCCACCAGGTGGAACGGGTTCCAAATTTAATCCGCCTCAACTCGTTCGCAAGCCACTGGTCCCAGTGAACAGCCAACCTGTGCGAGCCGAAAAAGATGAAGGGAAACCTCCAAGCCAGGGTGGTGAGAATCGACATTACTTTAACGTTTTGTGGTCAGTTAAATCGCAGGTTCAGATGCAATCCCCCTGCTAATACATCATCGCAGGCGAAAGTTCCAAGCTCGGAAACACAAAACCTGGGACGGAGACGGTGTTCTGGCAATTGTCAACGGGAGCGCTACACTACAAGACGTAAACGGTCGGGATATCGGCACCGGCCGGGTCTCAAAGATACCGGTGGAAGGCGATGTCATAAGCTTGGGTGGTAAAGAGGTCGAAATCGATTCTTTGATTCCTAAATCGGATTTCATGGCTGGCAAGCCGTTCCTAAAATCCAGCAGAAAGACAGAGACAGACACGACCATTAGCCCGGCGGAGTTTTACGCTAAAAGCACCTTCAAGCCGCCATTGTTAGCTGGGTCAAACCTTGCAAAGACAAATCCACAGAAACCGACGCCAAGATTCGACCCTACCGCTGAAGGAGCTTTGGTCATGAAACGACCAACAATCGATGCTTCCTTGAAGAACAAAACCATAATCGATGTCGTGGTTGACCCAGTGTTATCCCGTCATCTACGACCCCACCAGCGAGAGGGTGTCTCTTTTCTCTATGAAGCAGTTATGGGAATGCGACCCTATGAAGGCCGGGGTGCCATATTAGCTGACGAGATGGGACTTGGGAAGACACTACAGACTATCGCCCTTCTGTGGACACTCCTTAAACAAAATCCTATTCACGGCCAGCAACCTGTCATCAAGAAAGCCATGATTGTCTGTCCTGTCACATTGATCAACAACTGGAAAAGGGAGTTTAAAAAATGGCTAGGGAATGAGCGAATTCATGTGTTCGTCGCAGACGCGAAAAGCAATGTTCGAGACTTCACTCATGGACCGGTTTACAACGTGATGATTGTTGGGTATGAGAGATTGCGGAGTATTCAGGACAAGCTCAAGCAGTGCCAGGTGGACATCATCATTGCGGACGAAGGCCACAGGCTGAAAACAGCTGAGAACAAATCAGCACAGGCAATAAGAGCTCTGGACACACCACGAAGAGTTATTCTGAGTGGTACCCCTCTCCAGAACGATCTTAAAGAGTTCTTCGTGATGGTCGATTTTGTGAACCCCGGGATTTTGGAGAGTTACAGCACCTTCAAGAAGCAATTCGAAAACCCTATCGTTAAGAGCCAGCAGCCCGAGGCAACCAACTCGCACAAGGAGCTTGGAAATGCTCGAAAAGAAGAACTAGTAAAGCTAACAAACCTATTTGTTCTTCGGAGGACAGCCAGTATCCTTTCTAAATACCTACCTCCAAAGACGGATGTGGTTTTGTTCTGCCGGCCGACCAGGCAACAATTAGAGGTTTATCAGGCTATCTTAAATACCAGTGTAGCAAAACGGCAGATGGGGAGTATGGATACGGCTTTACAGCTAATCACATTGCTCAAGAAGGTCTGCAATTCGACTGCACTCTTAAAACCCAAGGGCAAAGACAATGATGAAAGCAAGTTATCTAGTTCTATCCTTGAGGAAGCTAGAAATGCCGGGTCCGCTATTACTGGGGGCAACAGCTCCGGAAAGTTGAAGGTTCTGGAGAAGCTGTTGATAAAGTTAAAGGAGACGACCCGGGAAAAGGTTGTGCTGGTGTCGAATTACACATCTACTCTAGACATTCTAGAAAAAATGTTGAATTCGAATGGATACCACCATTTACGACTCGATGGCAAAACACCTACCAGCAAACGACAGGATCTCGTTGACAAGTTCAACCGCGTCAACTCGGATGTCGCTTGTAAGTACACACGCTCACTTTCTCGGTTTCATTCACTAATAAATTCTACTAGTTGCCTTCCTCTTGTCATCCAAAAGTGGTGGTGCAGGCCTCAATCTAATTGGCGCATCTCGACTCTTTCTCTTCGATTCCGACTGGAACCCCGCAACCGACTTGCAAGCAATGGCGCGAGTTCACCGGGATGGTCAAAAATCGCATGTCTATATATATCGTATGATAACAACCGGTTGCATTGACGAAAAGATATACCAACGGCAAATTACGAAACAAGGGCTCGCCGATTCGGTCATGGATCAGAAAGCGGGTGGTTCAAACTTCACAGCGGCCGAGCTGCGAGATCTGTTTAGGCTAGATACGGAAACAGTTTGCAATACTCACGATTTACTAGGGTGCGAATGTGGGGAGATAGGAGAACTCCCGAGTGAGCCCGATGAAGGCGAAGAGGAGGAAGAGGAGGATAAGGAAGATGAGCTCGCCCAAATGACTGGTTGGACGAAAGCTTCAGTGGTTGATATGGATAAGCAAGAGGACGATTATAGGAAATCAACTTCAAAAGCTAGGCAGAGGATGAGGGCCCTGCTGGAATTCTCACATATCAATCCGCAGAAGCTTCCGAAAGGTGTTGGCGGTTCTAAAGACTCTAATAGTGCAGAGGAGGACGAACCCTTAGGAGTTATTGAAGATGACATACTGCGACAAGTGGTCGAGGAAACTCCAAAAAATGTCTCCTTCATATTTACCAAGAATTCATTGTAATTATAAAGCATAGAGAGAGAAGCAAGCGTTTGAGCATCATGGGGAAATTAAACAATCGGGTTGCATCTTTGAGTACCTGTTGATCACGCGTATATCTAGAAACCTATAATATATTATGATAAATTGAGTGGCTTTTCCTTTGAATTCATGGCGTAATTCTCAATTCTGAATCTGAGAATAAAAGAGTTTCCGGAAGCTAGGCGTACTTTTTAGCACCATAAACGGATACTTGAGGAACGACGAAACTGAGCCGAGGCATTGATGCCTGGTTTCCTTGTTCGGTCTCTGAGATGCTACCTTTTTTAACTGTGGATGGGCTGGTTACGAGATTGGCCTTTTCTGATGTCGACAAATGTTTTCGAGACTGCGTACAAATCCTGACAGGAATGTGTTGAGGATGTGTTGATCCTTTAGATTCCTGCGTTGCTGTGTTATGAGACGTTTGCTTATCTATACTAGTGCGAATTCGGTTAGCGTTATAACTTAGGGCACGAATTTTGGGCCCTCGTTCAACACCACACAGAAAATTCTATTGAAGATTTGACGAACTTCGACCTCACATTCTCAATCACGACATCACGACATCCGCCTTCCAACAATCCGCCAACAACCATCACGGTATCCTCATATCCTCAGGTACGGAGCTCTACAACCACATACGCCTCCAAACCATGCGGATCAAACGAGTGGACGAATTAGTCAGGGTCAAGTCTTGGTCTGATCAAAAATGGTGCCCTGTGAGGGGAACTTTTTGATACCGCAAGACGGCCTCTTGAACCTTTTTTCGATGTTGACTGGCATCTCGATCATATCCATTGATGGGATGCGTTTCGACACGTAAAGGCACTCATGACGGTTTTTGCTTTGGGATTGCGAGAAAGAAAAAACAATGGGGAAGATCCTGAACTAACCACGAAATCCCGGATAGCTTTCTCTTCTTTGACTTTACGTCTTCAAAACCCATACTTTAAATACCGTCAAGATGGTTAAGACTTCGGTTCTCGTACGTTGAGCTCGGCGCCTTTCCGTATTGCTTTTCAATTTGCGTTTGCTAACTTGCGTTTTAGAATGATTGCTTGAACGCTATCAACAACGCTGAAAAGGCCGGAAAGCGACAGGTCCTCATTAGGCCCTCGTCCAAGGTCATTGTCAAGTTCTTGTCTGTCATGCAGAAGCACGGTAAGCTCGAGCCAAATTCCCTCTGTCCACCACAGCCCGGTCAATATATCGATGTCTGCATTGCTTGTTTTAGTATTTCCTCCCCGAGATGATAACTAGACGATTGGCCTTATGTAATGCCTCCACGGCCGTTGTCCTTTAAGTTCTCGGAAGATCAATCTTGACTTCTTCTCTTCTTCCTTTTCCTCATTTTATTACTCTGTAAGAAGGGTGAGGTTTTTTGGTTGGAGAGGGGTAGTTTTTGTCGAGAACCCTTCTTACACGTTGTCCTTGTTTCAAATTTTTCGTCGTTGACATCGTTTATTTTCTCGGGACATCCATAAACTCCCTTTTTTACATACTGCGAATATCTGGGTACTGACTCGAATCGCATAAAGGCTACATCGGTGAATTCGAAGAAGTTGACGACCACCGCGCCGGCAAGATTGTCATCCAGCTCAACGGACGTCTCAACAAGTGCGGTGTCATCTCCCCACGATACAACGTCCGCATCGGCGATTTCGAGAAGTGGGTCGTCAACCTGTTGCCATCCCGTCAGTTCGGTTACATCGTTCTGACCACCTCGGCTGGTATCATGGACCACGAGGAGGCCAGGAGAAAGCACGTTGCCGGAAAGGTTTTGGGATTCTTCTACTAGACAAGTCCCTTTGCAATTATACGCTTGATCTAGATGAATACCCTCTTCGTTTCCTGAGCATTACCGTTCTTTCTATTTCATAGTATATATTTTTCCTGTTTCTCACAAAAGTCATGACGGATAATACATGAATCTCTAGCATGCTGTGACGATGGGAAGTGCTCTGATTGTCACAGAATGGTAATTACTACAGCATCTCGTTTTCCCTTTAGTAGTGTAAGCGTGATTGAAGATCTCTATGAACACTTGAGTACCCAATGAGGGGCTGGTATCGCGGTACGATTGTAGAAAGGAGGGGTGATAAAAAGCAAACTGCAACTCGGGTTTGAAAAAATGTGACGCTGAGAGGTAATTGGCGCCCTCCCGTTAGCCATCGTGCGATCGTTCCTCTTCGCATTCCTCTCCATCTGCCAGTAACCAGGTTGCATCCCAGCTAGATGTACATGTACCATGCAGAGTTGGAAAAATGTCCTGGATCCTTCGGCAACGCAACTTCGGAAGCAAAATACCACAATCCGACTCCAACCGCGGACGAAAAATACGGCCTTCTTTGTCCTTATGCAGGAAGGGTTTCCCAAATGTAAGGGTATAAACTGCAGGGAACCAGTTCTCAGTGAGGTACGACACCTGAGACATGTTTGCCGCCTCGTTTTTTAGGGTTTGCTGTCACCTTTCTTTGTACTCTTTCTGGCGTGTTACCATGAAAAATGGGATATGTATGCACCTCACCTACAGCAGAGGAATGTTTCGGCCGGATCTAGAAACTGATGTTAGTCTCGTGGGTGGAATCCGATCTCGCATAGGCACACATGAGTTCTACCTGCATACGAAAGTGCGACATTGGCATTATATTTATGTTATATTGATATAGGACAGGTTGTCGGGTGGCAGAATCTGTTCAGCAATCGCGGGGACTTCTGCATATTCTTGATATGAGATAATCTTTGTGATTCTAGTTCTATACTAAAATATCCGAGCGTGCTCAAAGTCCGCTTTCGCAGTTGTACTCGATCTTCAAGCGCCCCTATATTACAAAGCTAATTGCAGAACAACCCCGGGGTAATAAGAATATATACACCTCCAAGTTCCGCTGACTCCTTTGTTTTTGGACCAAAAGTTCTTTCGGAAATCTCCATGGGAAGCTGGAGTAGCACAACATGTAAATGGAAAATTGAACGTGGCAAAATATGAGCACGGTAGCGGTAGGACAAGAACCCTGTGCAGGGTGTGCGAAAACAATGGCAGATATCTGCGCGTACCGCGTCACAATATCATATTTTCAGGAGGGAAAAAAGTCTTTGCTGCTGTTGTACACGAAGGCAGTTTTAAGCTATAGGATACATCAGTCCGTTTTATGGCGAGGTGCTATCCCTATGTGACTAATGACTTGTGTTCAGGATGCAACGGGCGTATCTTTTGCTGGCTTTGGACATGCACAGTCAGGCATACATGCAGGTAGGAAGCCCACATAGAGGCGAGCCAGAAGGGTAGCAGCCGAAGATTCGATGTAACCAAACGTGACAATAGGCTTTGACGTATCACGAAACTGAGGGGTTATAACGTTAAGAATATTTAGTGGGGGTCACCAAGTACCGTTCGATGGTTATCGCGACATTTCCCAACCAAATTACTTTTGAGACAAGGGTTCTCTTTGTAGATGAAATCATAGAATTTGGAGACTTCTCACGCTATTTTGTCCCTTTGATAGATGTCATTATGTCCGCCGGCGTAGCTTCCCGAGGATATTTTTCGACGTGTTATACATAGCCGCAATGGTGGTTCTGAAACTGGAATTCGGAATCTTACTTTCGACTTGAATTGTTCTAGAACCCCAAAGACCGTAAGATTGTAAGATCAGATAGGTAGAAACCAATATCGAATAATCGATATTAATGGGAAAAGGTGTCGACCACCAGTGGGACATCAGGGATTGTGCTGGTGAACAACCATAGGCAATTTTCATAGGTATAAGCATAATCTGATATATATAAGCAGCTAGGGAGCGGAGGCTCTTTTAAGATTTCGATTTATGCAATGATACTCCGAAATATTTTCCTGCTTACCGGAGACCACCCAGCGCCATAAGCCAAAAGCTTTTGAACATAGATGTCGATGTCGGCCGGAGCTCTATACTTCAGGTTCGAAACAGATCCGCTATCCGAAATTTTGGCCGCATCGAGCAGGTCCCATTCTTCAGAATTCCTTATAATATAGTCTTCGAGTTGGATCAAACGTTAACATTGGAGCCTTCGCCTGGCGCCGGCCTTGACGCCATTTCGGACCCAATACTATACGATATGTGCGTCCATTTTGGCACTCGGATTTTACCTCCGAAGCAGACGAAGGAGCTAGCACTCCCTGCAAAGCTTCGGAGATGCACATCAGCCATCAGCAATGAGAATATGTAACGCCATGGCGCCAGGCACTAGCTCCTGTGAGACTCCAATCCGGTATGTTCAGACCCCAAATTTTTCTGCATTATGGAGATAAGGCGCGTTTTGGAGTCTTCGTAGTCACTGGAAGAGGGGCCAATTGACCATTGATTTGATACTGCAGGTAACTGGGGGCTTCGGTGATATCTCTCCTCTGCACTGCATTTGAGATATTCAGCTAAGGTGATGCAATCCACAACCATAAAGGGACCATAATCCAACGAGGATGCGTTCGTTAACATTCATTCGCTACGCTCGACAAGCCCCAACTTGAAGCTCCTCTCTCGCTAGGTTTAGAGGTTTTGTCGCACATTTAGTCCGCGACGGCATCTGTGCCACACATACGCCAATACCCTATCTCTGGATCCTGCATTGCTCCACTATTCGGTTAGGGTCACCGCGTTTGGGCAATATAGACGATAGCACTTCGGATTGCTATACATGATTGATGTTATACACTTGCCACCAACCTGGCAACTCCACCCGTCGCAGCTATCCGGAATCGAATCTGAGGTGGGTCCAGGTCCCATACCCATTCCACGGTTACTGAAGAAGCAGGGCGCTTTGCCTGATGAATACGGTGCCAGAGTTGGCGACAGGATAGCCAACCAGATATGAATATCATATTATACGGGGAGTTTCCTTTGCAAACATATCACATATAAAGGATTTTTCTTCCCGCAAAACTTGAGACGTATTTGTCTTTCCCCCATATACATGCGCACTCAAAGTGATTTCAATTCCACAACATGTGCATGCAGGCAACTGTTCGCGCTCCAACAGGGGCCTCCCAGCTTTGGCTGGCTGGTACACTGTTGATACACCTGGAAGTTTGAATATTCACCGTAATGAACGAAAGATAGCTTGTCAACCGCTCCTTTGTATGAGATATCACTTCTAATCCTATCACATCTCAAACTTTTTTGTGGCTCAAAGAGGACTAATAATCTGCATAGGTCTCGAAACGACATTCTAATCCCTTGTGTTGGGATTGCTAGACCAGCAAACAGAAACTCCAAGGATATTGATAAGTCGGCCGGTTACCTTTAAGTTTCAAAAGTGCAACTATCCGGTTAGCAAACGGGGTGGCATCAAGCTATCGCTTTCGATAGTTCTGACACCCCTCTCTAGATGCCAGCTGCGGGATATCATATCCGATCGGCGAGGAACGGAGTATTGAGATCCCAGGCTCATAGGTCATCTGGACGTATTCGCAATAGCGGAGTTCTGACCTCGACATCAAAAGGCAACTGCAAACCTTCAACCTTTAAGTTAGCATCGAACGGGTACCAGAGATAAGTGCCCTGGTCAACAATCATCCCATAAAGGCGCGTTGCAGGAGGTTCTGTTCCGGATCGTAAGCCAGACATCCAGATATAGATTAGGGGTCAAGCATCGCTAGCGTGCCAGTACGTACCTTGTGGGCTTATCCGAGCTTAGTTAGGTGGGGTATTCAACGGTGCGTACGCTCGACTTCCCCTCCTTCGGACGAGGTTCATGTTTGCCCGAGAGACACTTCTGCCTGCCCGAACAATTTCGAGAGAGAGGGAAAAAAAGGTGGTGGCCTGTACACGGTACATTAGCGTTTCGCAGCAGAGGTATCACCGTCGTCCTGTGCTCCATATTTAATTTAACTGCTCGTCATTTCTGCTGCTAGTCAGAAAGGTTTTTTTTTTTTTTTTCTGCATGAAAATTTCCTGCTCGCCCGTCCATACTTAGCTCGGATGGAGCTTGGGCCTTGAAACAAACCGCACAACAAATCCTGCATGCTCACCCGCCTCATATCGCCCTCCTCCACACTCTCACACTCACACACACACACTCCATACGAACGAGACTAGACGTCTTCTGACCTCCTCTCAACGTTCCTTTTTATATTTCTACTCTGCGCCTTTTCAACTGTAGCTCATCGTTTGCAGTAGACTCGTCCTCTTAATCCCACTACCTCCTTCGCCTGGGCTGGGCAACCAGCTACGGAACCAAGCCTCAGCAGAGATCTTTAAACAGACACTGCCATCTCTGCGCAGCTCCCACCTACAGCTCCAAACAGCGAAACAAGGGAAGCTATCTTATCTAAGCAGGAGATCTTCACCAAAAAAAAAATACGCAGTACTACTTTTCTGGTGGTCGTCTGATATCGTCCTCCCTCCGTCAACTTCAACGGCACAGGCTCCTCCTCCTACCTTACTCCCGGTTACACGGTCACACATTCCCTTTCCACCATGCAGTGGCAGCCACAAGAAGAGCCGCTCAGGCAGCTCGTTGGTTACTTGGCCGAATCTATCGGACCTGATCCTCAGAGGAGACCAAGAGCTGAAGAGGTACGAAAAATTGAAAAATAAAACTATCTTGGCCTCATCCTTTATCCACATGGAACTGGTTGGAGGACGTATCGACTCTGTCACGAACACTTTTATCTAACGGAAAATGCCTTCCATTGGCCTATCTTGTGATTATATAGATGCTTCAGCAAGCTAAAAAGTCGCCGGATATCTGCAACTATCTCTGCCATATCCTTGTCAGCGCTACCCCGCCTCCAAACGTCGACCCCGCCCAATACCCGAATGCTCGACCAGCGGCAGGCATATTTCTAAAAAACCATTTGAAAGAAGTCTACACCAGACTGGGACCAGAAGCCCAAACCTACGTCAAGCAATCTGTAATTCAAGGTCTCGCCGACACCAACAGTCAGATACGATCTTTGACTGGGTCTTTGATTGCCGAGGTCTTGAGGAACGCCGGATTGCTTCAATGGCCAGAAATTCTATCCACGTTAATAGGACTAATTGATGGCAACGATAACGGTCGAGAAGTTCCGATGTACGCACGAGAAGGCGCTATGGGCTGTTTGGCTAAAATTTGTGAAGACAACAGAAAGAGCCTTGATACTAATTACAATGGAGAACGTCCTCTCAACTTTTTGATCCCGAAGTTGCTGTCGTACACATCCAGCCAGTCAGGGAAAATTCGAGCTTTTGCACTAAGCGCCATCAACATCTTCGTTGCCAGCAAACCCGCTGCCGTTATCGACAATATTGACGGCCTTCTCGACGCACTTACCCGCCTCGCTTCAGATCCGTCAGATGAAGTTCGGAAAAGCGTTTGCCGCTCGTTGGTGCAGATTGTCGATGTTCGCCCTGACAAGATTCGGCCAAATCTAGCTGGTATCATAGACTATATGGTTAACCAGCAGAATAATCGAGAGGAGGATGAAACCCTCGCTCTGGAGGCTGCAGAGTTCTGGCTGACTATCGGCGAACACGATATCCTGCAGAAGGAACTGGGACCTTTTTTGCCCAAAATCATCCCAACTTTACTCGCTAGTATGGTATACAGCGAGGACGATATGGCAGAGCTAGGAGGCCAAGGTGATGATGCTGATGTTGAAGATAAATCGGAGGACGTCCGACCCGTTTTTGCCAAGAGCAAGTCCCGCATGGTGAACGGCGCGGCGGCTGGTGAAGAAGCAGAACGCCAGAGCGAACAGGTCAAGATGGGAGACGACGATGATTTGAGCGAGGGCGAGATCGAACCCGATGATTTTTTTGAAAACGTCAATCCGGAAGACAAATGGAATCTACGCAAATGCTCGGCTGCGGCTCTCGATGTCCTCGCAAATGTCTACCACGATACAATTTTTCAAATTATTTTACCCTACCTAGAAAGGAATCTCCAACATACCGAATGGCAATATCAAGAAGCAGCCGTCCTAGCTTTGGGAGCCGTTGCGGATGGATGTTGGGATACCGTTACTCCACACCTGCCAAAGTTGATACCGTACCTGCTCACGCTCCTGAACAACAAGGAGCCGTTAGTACGGCAGATAACGTGCTGGACATTAGGACGCTATTCAAAGTGGGCGGTATCTTCGAGAGACCCAGCTTTCCGTCGAGAATATTTTGAAAAGATAATCGCCGGTCTCTTAGAAAAAATGTTAGATGGCAACAAAAAGGTTCAGGAGGCAGGAGCTTCCGCATTCGCATTCTTGGAAGAGCAAGCCCAGAGCGAATTGACGCCGTATCTCCAGCCTATCCTGAGGCAGTTTATGACTGCATTTGCTAGATATAAGGACCGGAACATGTATATTCTATATGACTGTATACAGACTCTTGCTGAGCATGTTGGCCATGCGATTGCTGAGCGTCCAGCAGTCGATATGCTCATGCCGGCGCTCATTGGCAGATACTCAACTGTCGGCGATGATAACCGCGAATTATTCCCTCTGCTAGAGGTAAGTAGATTCCCTTTCCATATATTAATGTATCGAGAAATATCTAATGCCTTCCTTAGTGCCTTAGCTTTGTTGCCCAAGCCATGGGACAAGACTTTCAGCCCTACGCCCACCCGATATTCTTGCGTTGCTTCAACCTCATTCACCGTAATCTTGAGCAAGCCGCTCAGTATAACCAGAACCCGGAGCTGGATGAACCCAACAAGGACTACTTGATCACTAGCCTAGATCTGCTTAGCGCTATAATACAAGCTTTGCATACAAATTCGCTTAGTTTAGTTGCTTCCGCACGGCCGACCTTCTTCCAGATGCTTGGAATATGCCTTCAGGATCCCAACAACGAGGTCAAGCAATCCGCATATGCTTTATTGGGAGACTGCTCTATCTACGTCTTCAGCGAACTTTATCCGGTTATTCCTCACATCATGGGCGTTCTGATCGAAGAACTCGATCTCTCCAAAATTGAGGAGGAAGAGGAACCAGATACTGCCTATAGTGTCATCAACAATGCGTGCTGGTCTTGTGGTGAGATAGCTTTGCAAATGGCTAGACGTGACAAGGCAAATACGCCGCCTGGTATGTCACCATACGTGGAAAGACTATTCACTCGCCTGCTCGCAGTTGTACAGACTCCCGACATTCCAGCCAGTCTCACAGAGAATGCTGCCATAGCTCTCGGTCGCCTTGGACTTGGATGTCACAAAGAACTGGCCCCGCATCTTGCCACGTTCGCTGAACCCTTCCTCCACACGCTTGCGAAAGTGCAGGAAACAGACGAGAAAGATACCGCCTTCTGTGGTCTCGCCAAAATCACTACCCATAACCCGCGAGGAATGGAGGATTGCTTGGAGGTACTTCTTGGTGCCATCGCCAAGTACAACAATACATCCCCTGTGCTGCACGGTCTCTTCCAAGAGGTAATTCACTCGGTTGTCTGCTTGATATATGCATAAGCTAATGAACGGATCTAGGTCATTAATAGCTACAAGGAAATGGCAGGCGCCGGTTGGCCTAACTACATCAACGGGCTACATGCCACGCATCAGGAAAAGCTACACTCCAAATATCAGGTATAAGATAATTCTGCTAGCAAAACTCGCCATCCTCATGGCCGGACCGATCACTCGAATAGAATTGTACCGAGAACTCCATATGAATTTGCTTACGAATAACAAATCTGCCCTGCTTCTCTACCTTTAATGACTGGAATAACGTTTGGACCAACCACCTCTTCAACGACTTCGGTTAAAGAATACCACATGTAGCAACCAACATACAACTTGCCGCAGCTGCTTGTCAACTTCTGTCACCTGACCTCGTACCTTTTTTTGATTTTCACAATTTCCTTAATGGTTTGCTAACACATTTCCTTTTATTATTTAACGTGTTGTACGATAAAAAGTCCTGAAGAAAGATAGTAACAATTGGCATAGCGATCTGGAACGAGGAAAATTATATCTGTTTATTAACTGGGTGTGTGTGGGGAAAAAAAGAAATGGGATTTTTATACGGCAACAGCAAGATACTCCCTTTGTTCACGTTTTCCTTTACCTTATTTCTTGTTCCTTCTTTTGATTTATCCTTGTCCCGTATTTTTTCTTGTAGTTGCCCTTGGTATTAATTGTTTTCGTTAATCGATAGACGGGGAAAAATTAACTTGCATGATACCGTCGCCGTTTCTCCTTGCCCACCACGACGTTGTGTTTTGACATTCATATGTAGCTAGGACCTATTTTTCTTTTTAAACATTTCCTTTTACCTTTCGTTGAGAGGTACTATGACGTTCACATGGACGCAGCCACATCGTTGTTCGCTTTACCTACAAGTGCGATATCGACTGCAGCTGGTGCTCTTTTTGGGTTTCGTTACCCATTTCTATCCTTCCTTTTCATCGGGAACCCTAGTATTCCCCGTTTCCCTCACTCTCTAGTATGTCTCTTTGGACTTGAGGAATATAGATATCCTGGTATTGAAATGAACGTTATGAAAAGAGAACAGAAAGAGTCTGAAAAAGTAGATTTTAAAAAGAACCGGGCTAAAGGATAAGAGCCAAAACCCAAAGAGCTAAAAGTTGAGATGAAGAAAGTCCCGAGGAGAAAGAAGAAGTATGAAACTTGGATCTTGTAAGATTAGAATGAAGGCTACTTGTTTACTAATAGAGAGGAATCCCATGACAACTATATGAGTCTGTGTTCGGAACCATGCAGGCATGGACACGATTTCCCTTCTTTTTCACCTTCTTCTTTTCATGAAGTAATTAATAATATTGAGCATAAAGGTGATAAATTCTTGTCTTGTCATAAATTACAGAAAATACCCAAAACCTACCTCGATCTGTAACGATGTATCGAAGGATGCATCCAACTACGCTAACACTACCACAAGCCTCTAATTTCCTTTCTGAATAAAACGAGGATCAAGCTATATATATGATTTATGGCATCTGATTGTAACGAGGTGAATGGTCATGGAAATCTGTTCTGTTGATAAGCAAATGTTGGAAGAATTGTTCAGGTAAATAATCCTATTAGTCAAAAGATCTATATATATACACCGTCTCTATCGCTTCTTCTTCTTCTTCTACGTCAACAAAGTCTCCAACTTCTCCCCATAATATTCCTCAATCTTTACAATCAACCTTTGCACCTCCCTCTCCACTTCCTCCACATCGTCTTCCATCAACTCCGCGATAGCCGGCATCGTCTCCGGCAGCAATCCGATCCATTCCTCCTTGTGCCGTTCGTAAAGTTCCATCATGGTCTTTATAGCCACAAGTCTCACATCCGCGCTCTCGCTCCTCATATGCTTGATCACCGCCGAATTGATGGTTTTATCGTGATCTTCGGTGTGCGCCGCCATCGATAGTTCACCGATCGCTTGCACGACTAGAGTGGATATCGGCAGAGTCTCTTCATCCTCTCCCTTGGCCAGCTCCAACTGGCTCAACAACACCCCTTCGATTTTTTCGAAATTCGTCGGACTCTGCCAAAACTCATCCTGATCGTTCGCAAAGCTCTTGATCAAAGAGTTGATGACAAGGGTGTACAAACGCTCGTCCCCTCCACCGTTCCCCTTCACCGTTTTCAATACCCCCACCGCGTTATCCAACACATGCGAGTAGTAATTGGTCACTATAGACCCCAGACCTTCCAAAAACGCATTGAAAAATCCATAGAAAGTCTGCAACCTCTTGTCTTTCTTCTCTTCCTCCCCCTTCCCAACTTCTCCCGTCCATCTCAACACACGGCTGAAGAATGGTCGGAACACCTTGTCGTTCAACTTGAACACCATCTGCAATATCGCCCTGTACAGCATCTCCTCGACCTCTTCCACCCCTTCATTGTCGTTCTCACCAACTTCCAAATTCCTAATATCGAGAGCCTGTAGGAACAACTTGAAAAGCATATCTTGTACCCCGCCGACGTCCGATTTGGGACAGGTTTCGATCGTTCCCACCAGCACCGTAAATAACTGTTTCAACGCGGGTACGCCACATTTAGTGGCATCGGGCCAGGTACCTAAGATAGCCTTAACAACTGGCTTCGCTGGAATCTTCTTGGCCACGGCTGCGAAAAGACTGGCTCGAACGGTTGGGGCGGTGGCCAGGTGGCCTGCCGAATCTTCATCCAATTCTTCCTCATCACTCTGCTCGGCCAATTCCTCCTCTTTCAATGCAGCCTTATAGGATACCTTTAGAATTCTCTCTAGGTAGCTGGGCATAAAATTCGGTATGGTCTTGACCAAATCTTCGAGCAAGGGGCAAACCGCGTTGTGAATCAAGAATATCGGTGTCTCTTGTTCCATCTCCTTTTCGAGCAGTGAGATTGCTGGAGGCGCGATCTGTGGTAACGCTGGAATAATCCTACCACCCAGGCACTTGACCATAGATATCAAGCATATGATAGACAATACTTGTAATCCTTGGTCATCGCTGCCAAATGCCGTCTCACCCGTAACCGTTTTCAGGAGAGTTACAATACTATCTTGTTTATCTTTACCATACTTGTCTGTGATGACATTGACACAAGAGATGGCTTCAGCTCTAAGGTTAACCGGTGAAGACTTGTCCTTAAGAAGCGTATCCAGCTCGACCAAGAATTCCAACGCAGCATCTTGCGATGCCTTCTTTGTTTCAGTCGCAATCCTGGACTTGAATGTGGCAAGGATTCCGGCGCGATATGGCGATGCAGCGTCCTTGATCAGTTCTCCCGTAATATTGACAAAAAGCGGGATTGGAAGCAAGTCCAGAAGCGCTTTGAGACAGGATTCTCCAGCTAGACGAGATCAATTAGTATCATAGTTCCCAAGACCACGAAATAAAGCAACTCACCTTTTGCAACTCTCTCCTGAGACTGTCCTGCCTGCAAGCACTTCGTGACAGCATCGACAAAATATCCTTTGAGTACCACTACATCTTCACTCCCCCCCTTCTGGGCATTCGATACCAAGTTTCTCAACTTCCTCGACCCCAATATCCCACTCAACAACTCCAACAACCCTGCCACAACTTCCACTCTCTTCTCCCCACCCATCTGCTTCTCTCTGAATATTTGAACCGTCGCTTTTGCCGGCTTATCCGCTGCCAGATCTACACAAACTTCCAGATATCTCACAAACGCTCCCAACTGTTCACCAGCCGCATAAACAGCACAAAAGGTCTCACAAAACTCTCGAATCGTGACTGCCATGTGTCTCCCAGCGCTTTTCTCTTCACAATACTTTTCTCCGAGCAAGAGCAGCAAGGTGTGCAGATACTCATTGGCACCCATGCTCTGGCTCAAAGAAAGGTACATTTTCATCCGCCTGTGCGCAGGGACGTGCTGGAAGGCGGCCACAAAGTTCGACATGATCTCTGCAACGCCCGCTTCGGGATCTGCAGCATTGCTTCGTCGGAGGGATTGTAACAGTGGTGGAATGACGCGATGAATAGTCTGCTCGATCACGTGTGCCGAGTACTCATCGTCCTGGCGTAGGACATTGGCGCCCATGAAGGTGAAGATGGGCATGACGCTGTGGAGAACCACATCGGGTGCGGTATCCGCCAGCGTTGCGATGAGAAGAAGGGCGCTGTTCTGCAGTTGAGGGCTAGATGTTGATCGAATGCAGTTTACGATAAGGTCCGCTCGCACGCTGTGACTGTCGAGAACTTTGCCGGGGTTTTGCTCCTTGTAGCCACCAGCGATAGCGGTGAGGCAGCTGAGGAGCACTTGGATCATGTAGTCCCCACCCATCGGAGATGCTTCAGCGTACTCGAGTGCCTTACCGAGAACGGTAAACATGAGTGGTAGCAGATCCGGGAACCGTTCTGGTTGATCACTCTCCAGAAGCTCCAGAACAATCGTGAGCTCCTTCATTTGCTGTGGTAATCTAGCCTCTACTTCTCGACTGAAGGATCTCTTCCTTCTGGAGTTTTGGCGAAGGTTGTCGGCGGGATGATCGGGCACAACCTCATTGACAAAGGCAGTGTAAATCTCAGCCGATAGGGTGACGTTTCTCAAAACATCAAGCGCCTCAGATGATGCGATACCGTGAATGTCAGGGTGATTGCCAACAATTAGACGAAGCAAAGCCATGGCCAATGTAGGTTTAACCTCGACTCGTAGGCCATCTTTCCACAGTTTCTGCAACCTCGCCCCGGCTTTGGCAGCAAAACCTTTCTTTCTAGCATCTGTAGAGCTCGACTTGATGATCCCAACCAGGGCGTTAACTCCTTCCCCGTGATCTTTCACATCCACAATGCTGATAAGTTGATCCTGAAATCTCTGGATCTCTAAAACTGGAGCGCCCGAGATCTCTTTATTTTCGACAGCCGTCTTCCACCACGCGAACAATGGTAATAACAGGTCGGTCTTTGTACTACCGGGAACCGCATTGATCAAAGACAATAATAAAGTCTTCATGTGTAATGACGGGGCGCTCAGAATATGGCTGGCGGTGTACGCCAATACGCTCTTCTTCACAGCTGTTTTCAACGTTCCCACAGCCACGGCAAAGGATCTCGTAATCTGCGTGCTATCAAATATGCAACCTTCAACGCCAGATGAAGAGATCGCATCAACAAATTTGTAAATTTCTTCGAAGGAAAGCCATTTGACCTGCTCGCTGGAGCTTCCGTAGATATCCTTCTGCGCCCATATAGCCGTGGAGTTGGATTTCCGTGCCTTCTTGTCGACGGATTTGTAAGTGGCGTAGATCGCTGCAATGCATATTATAGCCGCTCTGCGGACTCTTTGGGAGGCATCCAGGAGAATGGTCATAAGGTATGGAAGAAGAGTCTGGTAGTCTGCGGTTCCAGCGGTCTTGATGTCTTCTTTCAAGTATTCAAGAGCGACTTCCTTGGCAACAACTGGGAAGCTATCCAATGAGAATCGGATAATGAAGGAGGTTCTAAGTGTCGAAGCAGACAATATTGGGTGTGCGAACAGTAACGGTGCCAGTTTCTGTCGATTGGCGGCCGCCGCTAGCAATGTCTGACACAACAATGGATAGAGTGTCGACTTTGATGACTCGAGGAAAGACACTTCGCTAGTGGTGTCGGGGAGCTGCGTAACTGCTGCATCAAACTTTTCTTGGTTCTTGGGTGTGTTTGCATTCAGCTTCTCTTCCTCAGCAGGATCCGACTCCGGTGCCGCTTCAATTGCCTTGGTCTCAATCTGCGGGTCATCTACGAGGACCATCCCAAGACTCAACTCCAACCTCTCCAACTCGTCATCTCTCCCCTTCAACACCTTGACAAGGACATCATTTTCCTTGAAACCACCCAAAAGATCCTTCAGCGGTCCACTAGCGCCACTGGTCTTCAGAACCGCTTCGATCAACCCCTGCATGATAACCTCCCTCTGCCCCTCCGCGATCCTCCCCCTCTCAAAAATTGCCTTCACAAAGCTGCAAGCCTTAAATCCCTGCAGCTTATCCTCCGCCAGGACCGTCAAACATAAGCCAACGGCCAACTTGTCAACTCTATACTTCTCACCCAGAGTCAAGAGTTTATCCGCCATATTCTCCACTTTGAGGAACGCCGCCACAACCCTAACAGGAGCCACAGGCGCAATCCCTTCCCTCTGCTGGCTCAACAGCGACAGAGCCGCGATAGCAGGCGCTACAGTCTCAGGGCTCCATGTTCCCGCCACAGTCTCCATGGTAGCGCAAATAACACTGTCCTCGAGCACCACTCTCGAAGCCAACAAGCTGAGTAGCATGTAAGTCCCGATCTGAAACTCGGCCGTCCGTCTCCCGGCCTGCAGACTGTCTGCGATGATAGGTAGCATCTGCCTCGCCACGTCGTCTTGCGTGACTCCCGTGCGAGATTTGGTGACTGTGCGGTCGAGCATGGCGCTCAGGGTTTCGACCGACAGGGCAGACCAGAAACGCGCGAGGGTGGCGTGGCCGTGGCCGGCTTTGATGACCGAAATGACATGCTGGGCCACTACTTCGAGGACCACTGGGCGGGTCGTGAGGCTCTGGATCAGGACGGATCGGGGGATGGGTGTCCCGATCGATTTGCGGTAGGATGTGAGGAACTTGAATGCGTCGGGAAGCGGTTGCGGGAGGATTGATAGCAGTCGTAGGAAGAATGGATGCTGGTGGTAAGGAAGGAAAGTAAGGATCAGTAGCGAGCTATTGTGGTAGTGTATCCTGCGAAATATATCGTATTAGTCGTTTGTACTCGATGTTAAATAAGAACGTACAATGTACCTGAACCGCCTGACCAACCATTCCAACGCCTTCACCCCACTTTTCACCAAAGCCCACGCCCCTAACAGCTCCAGAAAACTCTTGACATTCTCGTTTAGCTTTTCGTTATCCTCCTTGCTTAACACATCTCGATCGATATTGACACTCTGCTCGCTGAATATCGAACGCTCAAAAGTCGTGAACCGTCGGTCGAGCGAACACAGTTCTTCGAAGCCTTCGTAGCAGATGGAATAAATGGTATCAAAGTCCTGGCTAGCGGCATGTTCCGGTGTGAACAGCAGGGAGACGGAATGGAGTTTGCGGAGGGCTTTTGGGTCGACGGTGGAGGAGAGGGTCGAGGGTCGGTTCTTCTGCAGCGATTGCAGCTGCGATGCGAGCGTCGATGCCATCGCGATGGCTTTTTTTTATTTTCAATCGATGATACAAGGAGAGCAGGTCCACGCGATTCGCAAATTTCGTATGCGCCGGTCAATTGGTAGGATTTGAGGCCGTTGCCATTGATCGAGTACTCGTCGCTGTGGAGGATGAATAAATTTGAAGAAACGTGAAATAAAAATTAAGTTTAAAAATTTTGGATGCTCGTTTCGCGGCTCCAGCCGAAAATGCGCTGCAAACAGAATACCACACGGTCAACACATTAAACTCTCGCCAATTAATTATCATCGGACGAGTATATTTAATATGACGACCAATCCGACGAGTGTCCCCAGTCGGGTCCTCAATCCCACGTCTTCCTTTGCCTTTGCTCTCTTCCAAGTCGTCTGTCCATTGTAAGCAGTGACCTCTCCTTCCGCCTCCATATCCATCATTTCCACCTCATCATCATCTTTCTTGGCCTCCTCTTGCTTGTCAACATTGCTATCCTGGATCACCCAGTCCACCAGTACCCGCGCTGCATTCCTAGTCCCCCAGCAGAAATACGCAAACACCAGCGTCCAAGCCACTAAGTTCAATACAACCCCCATATCATCGAACCCCCAAATCCCCAAATCCAGCACCGCACTCCCATCCCCCGCCAACCAGGCGTGCTTCATCAAGCCCAAAATGCTCGCCTCCGCACTTCCTAGCCATATCAACAGCATGCTCTGTCGCTCTCTAGCCATCGGAGTCGCCAATCTCATAATCCCAAATGTGGCCAATCTCGCCAGTGACGTGTATGTGTGGTACTCCTCCCACTTTCTCTCCTTTCCTCCAAATCTGATAATAGATATGTACGATATCGCCAGCACCGCCGCTGTCGCATTGGCATACAACTCGTACCTCCTCCTCAGATCACCCTTGGAATGTAAAAAGATCTTGACGTAAATCCAACCCACTACCATCCCCGCATAAATCGCCCAAATATGTCTCAAAATCAGCCCTCTCACCACCTCAGTATCCCACACGATCCCAGCTATGCCTAATATCCTAAGGACATAGATGATGCCACGGCTACTAAAGAATAAAACCACCAATCCAGCAGATAGAGCCACCTTGAGTAAATAAACCCCTGCTCCTCTGTTGCCCACTCCGTAAACCTTTGTCGTAGCGTAAACCACCACCGGCCAAAAACTACACAAAGCCGGAACTTCGTATAAAGTATACCGACTCTTCAGCATAATCGCCACCGGCACCACTACCGCATTCGTCTTCACCAAAGTCCTCGCAAGATAAACCCAACTATTCTCACCTCCGCCAGCGGTGGAACGACGTAAAAACTGCGCGGTCCACTCCACGGAATGCACAAACAGGAGCGCAAACGTCGAGAATTCGGTCGATCCGCCCAGGTACGCGGACAACAGATGGACAGCCAAAGCCATACCCTTCCACTCGTTCCATATCCTGGATTCGAATTCGCGAGATGTGACATTCGCCGCCGGTTTTTGAAGTGTGAGAATCGATAGAACTACGGTTCCAATTATCGTGTTGAAAAATCGTGAAGGCAGCCATACTTTTTGCGCTTGTGTGAATATCGGTGTCCGGTCCGCAAAGTAGCAGAGCGTCACCGCCAGGCAGAGATGCCATATCCGCGCCAGAATATCAGGCGGCGGACCATACCTGTGCAGTATCGAGGATGGGTACACTAAGATATCCTAATCAACATCCCAGAAAAATATCCCAGAGGAAAGAGACGGTAAATACTCACCCCACCTCCAAATTCTGACCACCACCAATATCACGGTCGCCCTCGCCAGAGCCCACCTCTGAACCCACCCCGGCCTCTCGTATCTCACGCAACAGTCACCCTCCACCTCCTTCCTCTCCTTATTCAACACGTCATTACACCTCAGATTCAACACCATATCGACCCTCACCCCGCTCACCTTCTCCAACAACCTCAAACCATCCTCCCCAGTCTCCTTCGAATGGTACTTATTGTAAACATGCTTCGCAACCACCAAATCCACCAGGTCATCCGAATTAACCGTCCAAGCCCTGATAACATCCAATCCTTGAATCTTGGACAGCTGCAGGATATGTTTATTCATGTCGATCGCTAGCATCGGATTCAGCACGTCCCGTATCTTGTCCGGTACCTTCTCCCACGCCGGTTGCGCCACCGGTGCCAGCAACAAGGCATCCCGCCCTCCCAGAAATGTCGGACGGGACCCGTACCGCATGTGCGAAGCCACCCGGTCTATCCCTTGGCGCCAGGCCCGGTGCGGGTTCGCATCGCTCCCCTTTCGCGTCCACCAGATACCTGCGCCGACGACAAAGATCGCGGGAGGCATGTACCCTTTCGTTCCGATTTCCACGGCATCCTGAACGATGGTTCCGTTCTTCCAGTACTTTAGCTCCTCCGCCAATCTGGTCGAGTTGAGGTACGGATCCCACACGTATTCTACCACCAATTCGGGCACCTTTTTTGTCCCCCCCGTAGAGTCGCCGGTTTCGTGATGTCCCTCGCCGTAACTAGCGACCCATTCGTCCTTCTCCCACGGGTGGTCCTTTTTGAACTCCATTTTACCGTTGGAAACCTTTTGTACGGTAGCATAGAAGAGGGATTTGACACTCTGCTCGCCAATATAGAGGATCCGGCGGCGGGGTATGCAGGAGATTATATCGTGCGAGGAATAGGTGTGCATTTTGCAGCCGCGAGGTTGCCAGTGCTGCAGCGGGTCCGTTTTGGGATCTGGGGATTCCAACCAACGGCCTTCGTTGGTTATCGCAGCGCATTTGTACGGGTCTCTAGCATCTGTAGTTTTGTGAACATATAAAAAAAAGTTGGAATTACATATTAGCTCGAACCTGTGAAAAGGAATGATATTTGAAGTAGCGAAGAAGGGAGAGAGAAATTACCATCAAACATCCAGTGCATCAGAACCATAAACAGAAGCGTGCAGATGGCAGATACCGCCAGACCGTTGAGTACCTGTCCGACAGTCGGGTCGACCTTTGCATTTTCGCCGTCGTCGTCTTCGCCATCCGGGGCTCGATTGTAGCGAGGAGGGACGCGAGATTGGGCGTGTGTTACCGGCCTGTAGCGAGCTGGTCGCATGCGATTGGGTTCCATCATCGGGGTTCCAGAAAGCTAGCTGCACCGATGAGAAGATTGCGAAAAGAAGTCTAACCTCCTCGAGTAAGGATGCGATAAGGCGGGGAAGTAAATATGCGGCGGGGTCATGAAGAGGTCGCGCGACCCCCCGGGAAAAAACGATTCGCACGGATCAACTGGATATACCAAGATCCAAGGAGCCACGGCGCGGGGGACCAACGCGGCCCAACCAACTTTGCTGACGTTCAAAGTTGCCGAATTCCGACAGGTATGCGAGAACCGTTAGATGAGACCCCATGTTTACAGGTCTACTTGGGTACCGGGGATGGATAATGCATTCGAGTCAGATTTCGTCCTCGAGGGACTAGATTATAGAGTTACGTCCCTAATGAAAATATTAGCTACAGCCGTAGAAGGTATTAGCATAGCCGGTGGTGTGTGCCATCGTCGAAGCAGTTAGCCCACCGGTCCCACAAGCTCGAGTCGGTGGCGACATGACATTGTAAACTTATATAAGCAGCCAGGCGCCGTCCCAAATTACCTCCGTCGCCCGCAGTTAGATTTAAACAAACTCTCTCTCCTTTTCTGCTGTAAATATTACAGGAAAGAAGCCCGTTCACATCGTAAACTGCTTGCAACTATAGAAAGAATTGCTAGAAAGCGCTCCGCAGCATGCTCCAAGCGTCCAAATACCCCGCCACGGCCGCTTGCTCCACCTGCCAAATCCTCCTTCGCAACATCGAGCCGTTAGACGAGGAAGAGGCGAACGAGAAGCAAATCCCGTTTGACGAAAAGCTGGACTACGAGTACGACAGCTTGGAACCGCGGTTACGACATTACAGGTCTGAGTGCTGCGGACGATACGTCTGCGCAGTGTGCATCGAGGTGTGTGTTTCTCGTAACTTGGTCAAAAGCAAGACCCGAAGATGGTGATGTATGATGGTTAACCGTTCGACTGTGCGTATAAAAAGCGAAACCCTCGGTTCATTACATATTGTGAGTAAGCCTCCAAAGAAATCTATCGTAACATCCCCAAAAAAGCATAACAAACTCCAAACGACAAGCTTGCAAAAGAGAAAAAAGAAATCACCGCTAAACGAGTCGATAATAATGATATGTGGAAAATAGGCCCATTCTGTCCCATTAAACGCCCTCCCGCTGCAAAAGACCCCAAAGAGCACTCCTCTCAGCCGTCGCCCGTCGATGTCCCTCCACCTTACTCTCCTTCTCCCCATAGTCCCCCGCTTTCCCCTCCCTCTTATCCAACAGCCGTAGAAACTCCTTCCGACCCCAACGACTCTGTCCACCACTACATCCTCCCCTCCGACACCTTAACAACAATCTCACTCTCCTACTCGGTGCCCACCCATATCCTCCGCTCTCACAACCGTCTTTACTCCGATCACCTCCTGGCAGGACGTACCCACATCCTGATCCCACGGCAGTACTACACCGGGCCCTCCATTTCTCCCACACCGGTACAATCCCTCCAGGAGAGCACGCTCAAACGCTTCCAAATCCGTACCAAATGCGTAGAGTACGATATCGCCAAGCTCTACCTGGACGAGAGCAGCTGGGACTTTGATAAAGCCGTAGAGAAGTGGGTGGCCGACGAGAGGTGGGAGGAGGCGAGCGGCGGCATGCCGGGTTCCAGTTCCAGTTCCGGTTCCAGAGTAACAGTTGGAAAGACGAGCGGGAGGAGTAGCCTGTCCGTTGGGATGAGAAAGGGTTTCTTTCGATAGACAGCATATAGAGTGGAGATTTTGTCGGGTTTTTTGATTCCATTCTGCAATCCGAGTGTTAGATCTACCCCCTATCGATTTTTGGCCAGTTTTTGACTCCCGTAGTATGCTGTAAATGGTCCCTCCGAGTCCTTCAATAAACGCCATGAGAAACATCCAATCCAAAAATATTACGCTAATCGAGAAAACCACAATCCAAATTTTTTCATCCAATAAATATTACAACGTTTTGAATCGCATTGCTTCAAGCTTTTTTCGTCAAAACCGCCTTTCCACCCAGAAATGGAATACCGTCGTCTCCCATCTTCAGTTCTACATCGTATACCAGCACATTACTGTTCCCGATTAGCATGGTTTCCCTCCTCCAAAAAAAAGAGAGCATATCTGTCCAAAAAGGTTGAAAACTTACCGATAAGGGCTCGCTGTGAATAACCTCTTGATCCTCGAGCACACATCCGCGACACTGACCGCCACCCCGTTCCCAGCAAAACATGTCATCTGCAGTACCAGGTCTCCTTCCTGGTTATTCCAATAGCAACCCTTCAATCTGATCTTGACCCCTTTCATCGGCGGATCCGTGCAGCTTTCCGTCCAGAAGAACGTTTTAGCCAGCCATTCTTCCGTGACGCTGCCCTCGGGCCACCAGACGCCGTCGGAACGCTTGTCGAGTCGGAATTCGTCGGTGGGACGGGTCCAGAGGTAGGACATTGTCAGGGAGCGGAGGAGTTTGTGGGTGCCACATGTGTACTTTGGCACTATTGCCGGGGAGGGCGAGGGTGATGGCGGAGGCGATAGTTCCGTTGAGAGGATTGTAGTAGTAGTAGTAGGAGGAGGAGGGTAGTTGAAGCGTGTCCGGCGGAGGGATTTGAGAATGTACGAGTACCAGAGTTCGGAGACGTGGCGGAAGACGTCCTGGTCCTCCCAGGCGCAGAGGGAGAGGATTTCGAGGATGATCTCGGGAGGGAGGTCGACGTGGCGAGATTTGTGTGACGGAGAGGAGATTGTGGACGGCGGGATGGTGAGGTCGGTGGTGGAGGAGGATGGCGTGGAGGCGTCCAGATCCATTTCCACGTCGGAGTCCATGGCGGAAAAAGGACGCTTGTTGGACGAAGGCAGGGATGCAACAGGTGTTGGAGGGATACCGTAGCCGGCAATCAAAACGGCGAGCGATGGAAGCGATGGGAGTATTCTCCGCTGAGAGAGATGAGAATGATCGAGACGGGCGCCCGGATGCTCTGACGGGACGACGGAGGGGAGCAGGAAGAATGGCGAGGCCGGGAGGCTGCTGTCGTGTGTGAAGTCTGTGAGGTCTGTGAGGTTTGGCTGGCTGGCTGGCTGGCTGGCTGGCTGGCTTGTCAGCAGTGCAGTCGTCGTCCTGCGGGTTGGTTTACGACGCCTCGATCAATGCAACGCCCATGCACCCGACACCTGCCAACGTGGATTCAGTCCGATACGAATGTCCGGCGGCTGGGCGAGGAGACCAAGACGGGCGGGAGATGTTGGCAAGATACTTACTCTCTCGGTAGCGACAAACAGAGCAGCAGCGACTGCGAGCGAGGAGGAGGAAGCAGTGACGATTGCGGAAGGAATGCTGAAGAGGACGGAGAGGTGAGGAAGGGATGAGGCGGGTTTTGATTGAAGTAGTCGATTAATTAAATTGCACTCTCGTGATCCCGTCTTGACTCTCTGCCTTCTACAATTAAATCCAAACTAAATAAAATAATCCACCAGGGACCGTCCGCCAGCGAAAGAAGGGCACAGCCTTAAAACCTCTTGACTCGTAAAATTTTCTGGCCAAGTCAACTTTGGAATCCGATGGGGGACATTTCCCAATGCGACAGGACCAGGCGATTAACCCACGATAAGCTCGCAAGAGGGCACGAGAGCACTTTATTCCAACCTTCCCGCGGATTGGCCGCTGAAACGAGAGCCGGTCGTGAAGTCTCCTTCCTGGAGGTTATGGGGGTGTAGTCTCGTGGCCGGTTCTGCGATAATAATGCCCGGCGCTATATTGACACCTTCGAAACATCGATGCATATGCGGTTTCATGCAACGTATTCCTCCCTGCGCTCCTCAGTCGGAGTCTAGGAATAGAAAGAAAGAAAGAGAGAGAAAAAGACTAGTGCGGTCACATTGATTCACACTTTCGTCAAGATCTCACCGGGTGCCTTCAGGCCTTGATTCCACGGTTTCCCGTCGCGCAAATGCACCTGTACCGCCAGCCATCGCTCGTTCGGTGTTAGCGGTCGATTAGTCTGCTGCGGCTCCACAAGTGGATCGCTGCCTTCAGGGATTCCCAACGACCTGTCCGTCCAATGTCGACCTATCTGCAACACATCAAGGAAGGTCCGCGGTGGAATATATATGTCTGTCTGGTATAGACTCCTTACATCAAGTTAACTACGTAGATATATATGTATATGTCATGTATATGTATGTGAGAGTTTGTATGTATGTGTTCAGTCACGGATGTATTTGAACCAAACAATGAAGATACATTACCAACGCTGAGGAAACTATGCATATATATATGCAACATCCGCTGAATTATTCGACAGATGTATCAGACATCTGAAAGGAGAAGTTGGTGGGGCGGCAACATTAAATCTTGAAATGTTACATACCCATTGTTTATAAATATATATCCATATATACTCAGTCTCATAACCAGGCAATTTTATATGTTCCAACGAGCCTACTATATATATACGTACAACATGCAGAATAGCTGTCAAAAGGTAAGTGTTAGCCCTAAGCCAACTTCAAACATAGTCTCAAAGTGACCCTCCACTTCAAACATGAACCCTAGCTGGGATAATTATACGTGTAGACACAGGAGTGAGAGCGCGCAAAGGTAGGATTTTTCGGTCCCTATTGAAATGGCAGAATAAATTATAAAGAGCCAGCATCCCTTCCTTACCTTTTTCAGATGGTCTCGCGCGATACTTGACACAGAATATGCTCCGACGGAAACATGGTGCAAAATATATACGCTCTCTTGCTTATAACACTTCACCTCGTTGCCCTACCTATCCGTGTGCACGCACAAGGCCCCTCCACTAGGAACATCGGAACCTGGGAAAACAAAAGGTTTACCGTGCATTTCCTTCTACACCCGCAGCCGTTTTCAAAACGCCCAGCAACAAAGGGATTCGAATGGTCAACCGAAGACGATTTCCTCAAAGCTTTCAGGAAAGAAATAGAACCGTTTCTGCTGCCACCGAAAAAATACAGCATATTCGAGACCCGGAGCGAGGATCCATCAATGGGCTTGGTATCAATGGCAGTGTATATGTGGCCTACCGTGGAGTTAACCCGTGATATCTATCCGATATATCGAAAATATGCAAATCAGGTATGCATATGTGTGTATAATATACAGTCCCATCCTACCAGCTAGAGTCAAAGGCGCTACTATTCCCAGCGACTACACCCAGAACGTCAAATCATGAACAGATAATCTCTCCACGAGTATCATGAGGGCCGGACGATGCGAAGTGACCTGGCTGAGCAGAGTTGAATAACTGATCTTAACGGCACGATTCTTACGTACGTAGATTCTGGATGCCACTGCAATTGAAGGACATGCGCCCAGCCCTGAGGAAGCGGCAGCGCGTGACTCAAATTTTGTAAATCGAAAAGGTACACACCGTTCCGAAACGAGCAAATCGAAAACGAAAATGAAGAGGACGACAAAAATTACAAGTAGGACTCCTGCGTTGAGGGAACGAGCGGATATGGTTAAGGGCAGACAACCAAGGGCGGACCCGAGAATTATGCGTCAGAACCATGCGTTTCGAGACATGGTGTCGCTCTCTACTCCACCCGGGATCGACCTATATCAAATGAGGCGTGTACGATGGCAATGGAAAAATGCGGGAGAGGGGACGGTGATTTACGTCATCGATTCTGGATGTGATACCAGGCATCCGGTGAGTATAAAACTTGCTGATATATTTTGGATTTTTGAATTCAAGGGACATTCATCGTCCACATAATCGACCAAATGTGTAAATCATTGTGGTTAGTTGAATGCTGCACATAGAGCAGGCATGATATACCGGCATTTAGCTCATGTGCTCCCCGAAATAGCTGGCTAATCCTGTTATCAACTCTATCCCTTTTAAGCTAATAATGTACTCAACTTCAAAGAATACGGGAATGTATTTTTGTGACATTGAGAATAGTTATTGAACTAACATTTTGTCTTTTCGCCCCAGGAATTTGCCCAAACAACATTTAAAGACTGGATTTACAGCGGCCCAATGACTTTAGAAGAACAAGACGATGATCCCTTGGTATTCACACCTGGACTTCAAAAGAATTACCATGGTACACCTGTAACTGCTAAAGCGGTAGGCATAAGGAGTGGGGTTGCGCAAAAGGCAGAAGTCGTTATCGTGAAGGTTGGGAGAGCATCGGGGCGGAAAAGTGGCACCGAGGGTGTCATGCTTGCGCTGGACGCTTTTGTCAAGACGTACGACCATATACGCAGGAATCAAGTTGGTAACCGCTGCGTGGTAAACCTGAGCCACGATATAATCCCAAGATATAATAACAGATTACGTCCTCATAAGGCTGTCGCATTGGTCTTGATGAAAGTTATGAAAGGCCTTAATGAACTTGGTTGTTATATTGTCACCGCAAGTGGCAATCAATTGCCGGTAAGCACTATAGAAGCGAGTTTAAATATCGTGGTAAATTGAAATATATATGGATCTAGAGAACCAATGCTGACATTTTAATGACGGAATGTTGTGGCAAAGGAACGCTCTGATGGTGCTCCAGTTCGAGTCACAAGTCTACCAGCTATACTTGGTGCAGAACTAGACCGTGGTAAATTTGTAGTTGTCGGTGGCCACGGCATCGATCTGAAAAATGTATACCAGACATCTTCGTTCGTCAAAATATCTGCTGTAGCACGCAACATACTCACCGCTCGAGCTTTCGATGCTTTTGAAACCCCATTGTATGAAATTTCAAACAACCCCGATGACGCCTGGTTACAAGGAAGTGGTACATCTTTTGGTGAGAGGATACCCTTTCCTAATGTCCGATATTTATATTTTTAGAAGCTGACACTTGCGTTAATAATTTCTCGATTCTGGGAATAGCCTCAGGATTGATTGCGGGCCTTCTCGCCGTCTTTATCTCACAGAAACACAAAGATCCAGTGGGTTATCTCTACGCAATCGGCAAACCCGGGAAATCTGTCGGCGCAGTCGTACCAAAACAAGCATTCAATGGGATATATGTAGACCAATGGCCGACTTACTTGAGACCTCCGAGATACAGCCTACCCCCAGGTTATCAACGACCCCCTGAATCTATGTAGCATATGACACTAATTGGTACTCTGCTTTTGTGTTGGGTGTTGTACTTTGTCATTTTCTTGGCATTTTTCTTTCCATCAAACTTGTGCTCCTTCCTCTACCATGCCTTTTTTTTGAAGCATCATTCTTCAACTTTCGAATTGTATTCAAACATGCCACCAAACGCTCTACCACTCGAATCGGCCTATGCTCTCTTTATACCCTGTACTTAGATCAAAAGAAAAGAAATGCAGTCAATCCCTCCCGTTTTAATCCCACGTTAATCTCATCCACTCGTCGTCCGCATCCACGTCTTGTGCCTCGCTCGATTCGCTCCGTTCTCGCTGGACTAATCTTGAGCTGGATACCTTGGAACTCTCAACAATTGTCGGATCTCTTCCTTCAAATGTCAAGTCTCCCTGCGTAATAGACAATATGAATCTTCATCGTATCAACGATCTTTGAGTACGCTCTCAATCTTATCATTTTTCGCTTCCATGATTGAACAGCGTAATTTATCTGTTGACACAACCCTGCCTTGTCAAAGACTATTTTTTTTTTTCCCTTCTCAGCTTCTTGACTTCTAAACTAGCGGCATCAAATGCTATCTGTGATATATGTATAAAATATGCGACTAGAATCGCTATGAGTGCTATTCAACCCGTCTACTCAACCACCCCCAAGGCCTGTCCCATCTTGACCGCCTTCCCCTTCTCCACAATCCACTTGAACCCTGTCCCATTCTTTCCCTCTGGCGCCTCGAATACGATGACAACCGTGCTACCAAGTCTGAACCCACCCATTTCCTCGCCCCTTCTCAATGGATGCCCACCCAACAGTTTTGACGCAAGTTGGTAGTGTGCCTCCGCGTACCCGTGGCCCTCGAGACTATCCGCCCGTGTGTCCTTCGTAAGACTATTTGTGCGCAGTTCTCTATCAAAATTTAGAACTATACTGCCGACGTTGGTAGCCCCGACGGGTGTCATCGAGAAGAAGCCGTGTTTCCATCTACCCAGGAGGACGACACGTTCGTTCAGGATGAAGAGCGAGGGGAGAAGCGCTTGCAAGTACGGGGACACGGAGAATAGTTCGCCTTCGATACCGAGACCTGATCAGCATTCGTTGCCTTCATTATAATAGGAAAGCGGAAGATCAATACCTGCGAAATGCCTTCTGGTCTCAACTACCCACTCCGTGGGAGAGTGGAATCTGTGATAATCACCTGGCGCGAGGTATATGACCGCAAAATACAATCGTTTCGTGCCTTCGATCTGGTTCCTAAACCAGCCTGTGCCCTTTAACCCCACCTCTGCCGCGACATCCTGTTTGATCTCACCAGTCGGCAGAGACTGATCTTCTGATTTTGCTGTTTTCTGATCCTCTTTCTGGTCCGTACCGGAAAACAGTTCACCGACGGTATACGATATCCCGTTCATCCTTGCAAACTCCTCGTGACTTTTCACGACCTCGCCAGTCGGAGCCGTAGCCTTGGTGGTTCCTTCATTTGCCGGCTGCGAGAACAATACAGCTGGCGAAGAAGGGTTGCTCGATGTTGACGGTTCGCCCTGTCCGCTCAGTAACGCATCGAGACTGTACGTCATGCCCTTCACATTCTCAACTTTCCCACCTTCGCGAACCTCACCGAGCATGAGAACTTTCCCATCGGATGGTGATACTATCGCCGATGATGGGTCGATAGGTCGAACGGCAGGGTCAATCTCTCTATAGAAGAACTCGGCGAGGTTGCGATACGACTTTAGGTCCTGATTCTTCGCTTCGGAAATAGTGGCACCAAAGATGAAGGCATATAGTTTAAAACCGAAAGGACGGAGGAATTCAGGTAGGGGAATCTCGTTGAATTTACCCCATAACCGCGAGAGGCCTTTGAGAGGGAGGGTTGATAAGATTTGCACTTGCCTGGAGGGCTGCTGTTAGCAATTCGTCTCTGGTGTAGGTAATATGAGAATAGGAAAGTCTCACCAAGGACCGGAAGGGCGCACTTTTCTCTTCTTGTGAGGTTCATTGGGGTCTCCGCCCTGGTCGGACAGTTGTCTCTCCCGTTCCACGACCGTGCTGTAATGTTTGAACCCGAGGTAGGCGATACCCAGACCCACGGGTATAGGGTACCATTTTATCGGCGTATCGTTCCATGCCGTTCTTAATCTTTTGAAAAACGGTTGCTGAGGGTTCGAAGACGAATAGAGACGCCGACTGGCGTAATTACAAGAGGTATCTCTGAATGATGTTATCGGCCGGTGTAGTTTAATCTGGTGCGGGTGTACGCATGGTATCGAAAGACCCACCCGCCGTCGAACGAGCATTGAGGATTGCTGCAACATGGTGATATTTACAAAGTTGAGTGTCTGGCGCCGTGATCCATTGCCTCGGATGATACCGAGTCCGTCTCTTCCTTTGTAGATTTTCCTGCGATTGGATTTAATTTGCGACCCTGGTGTCGTTAATTCTTCGACGTCATGCGACAGCCAAATATCGAAATGGCAGCGTTTAGCGTGCCCAGTCGGCGTTTAGGCCATCGTCTGGTCGGCGTTAAACCCGACGCGACTCAGAAAAAAGTGAACGACAGCTTGCAGTGACACGAAGATATCGCCAGCATCCATCGTCGTCGCCGTCAACCAGCATCCATAAAACACTCTTCAGACCCATACGACCTTGCTGGTATACCACCCTCACTAAATATGGTATGTTGTATTCACACCTAATAATGAAGCTTAAATTGCTAATATAAAGCAGGCGACGACATCCAACTTCTTCCTATACTCGCTCACGATCCAGCAGCCTACCGTTGTCACCCAGGCAATCCTCGGCCAATTCTCCGGCCAGAAACTCCAAGAGATCGTTGTCGCCGCCGGGTCGCGCTTGTCGCTGCTGAGACCGGATCCCAATGTTGGAAAAGTTAATACCATTGTCACACACGATGTCTTTGGAATCATTCGATGCCTTGCCGCGTTTAGGCTGGCAGGAAGTGGAAAAGGTATGTTGTAGCTACCCCCTTCTCCCGTCGTATCCTTTTGTATCCTGTTAGAATGTCAGAGAGCCTTTAGTGATTTCTTTTAAGGAGAAAGTCCAGCCTGAACAAGAGTACCCTTCGTTTTTTTTTCGCGCTCCCTACTTGCCAGCTATATGAAGGTGTAAATGTAAGGCCTACTTTCGTTCGGACTTGGGAGAAGCTTTCTATGGAATTACTCTTGGTGAGAGATCATAACTGAACGTCGGCTTTGAATTCTAGACTATGTAATCGTCGGCTCCGACTCTGGACGAATCACCATCCTCGAATACATTCCCGCTCAAAACAAGTTCAAACGCCTGCACCTCGAAACATTCGGAAAATCCGGCGTCAGACGCGTGGTTCCCGGCCAGTATCTCGCTTGCGATCCGAGGGGGAGGGCGTGCCTTATCGCATCGGTGGAAAAGAACAAGCTCGTCTACGTTTTGAACAGAAATGCGCAGGCCGAGCTTACAATCTCGTCACCGTTGGAAGCGCACAAGCCGCATTGCTTGGTGTTTGCGCTCTGCGCGCTGGATGTCGGGTACGAGAATCCGATATTTGCGGTGCTGGAGATGGACTACTCGGAGACGGACCAGGACCCAACCGGGGAAGCTTACAAGGAGGCGGAGAAGTACCTTACATACTACGAATTGGACCTCGGTCTCAATCATGTTGTGAGAAAATGGTCGGAACCCGTCGAAAGATCTTCAAACTTCTTGCTTCACGTCCCCGGAGGAAGCGACGGGCCCTCCGGTGTGCTCGTTTGCTCCGAAGATGCAGTTACATACCGCCACATGAACCAGCCAGAGCTGAGCGTTCCGATTCCGCGAAGGCGAGGTGCATGCGAAGATCCAAACCGGAAACGATACATGACATGCGGCGTTATGCACAAGATGAGAGGCGCATTCTTCTTTCTGTTACAGAGTGAGGATGGCGATTTGTTCAAGGTCGGTCTGGATTTCGACGAGAGCTCGGTTGTCCGGCTGAGAATCAAATATTTCGATACGGTGCCAATAGCTACAAGCTTGTGCATCTTGAAGAGCGGTTTCTTGTTCGTGGCTAGCGAGAATGGCAACCAGTAAACCCTCCTCCTCATCGTCCAAGTGTATCATATGAATGCTAACAGTTATTTTTAGTCATTTCTATCAATTTGAGAAGCTTGGTGACGATGATAACGAGCAGGAATACACGTCGGAAGATGAGATATCCGCCGCATACTTCTCACCGAGATTGTCTGAGAATCTTGCTCTTATGGAGAGCATAGATAGCATGAACCCGCTGCTCGACTGCCAGATCGCGAACTTGACGGGTGATGATGCGCCTCAGATATACACAATTTCTGGAGCCAACGCTCGATCTACCTTTAGAACTCTGAAACACGGCTTGGAAGTCTCAGAGATCGTTTCTTCCGAGCTTCCCGGTGGTCCAGTTGCAGTTTGGACCACGAAACTTACAAGCGAGGACGACTATGACGCTTATATCGTGTTATCTTTCACAAACGGTACCTTGGTTCTTAGTATTGGTGAGACTGTCGAAGAAGTTACGGACACCGGCTTCTTGTCTTCTGCCCCAACATTGGCAGTACAGCAGCTAGGAGACGATGGTCTTTTACAAGTACACCCTAAAGGCATCCGGCACATCCGAGCCGACCGAAGAGTAAACGAATGGCCAGCACCACAGCACAGATCGATTGTGGCTGCCTCTACGAACTCTCGACAAGTCGCCATCGCTCTATCGAGCGGTGAAATAGTCTATTTTGAGCTGGATTCCGATGGCCAGCTCGCAGAGTATGAAGACAAGAAGGAAATGTCTGGTACTGTTACCTGTCTGTCGCTCGGTGACGTTCCAGAAGGAAAGATGAGAAGTTCTTTCTTGGCCGTCGGTTGTGACGACAGCACCGTCAGGATCCTTTCGTTAGATCCCGACTCAACCCTCGAGTCAAAGTCAGTGCAAGCTTTAACCTCTGCCCCAACAGCATTGAGGATTATGTCCATGCCTGATTCTGCAGGCGGCGAATCCCAGCGTACCACCTTGTTCCTTCACATCGGCCTATACTCTGGTGTCTATCTACGGACCGTTCTTGACACCATCACTGGTGAGCTCACCGATACGAGAACACGATTCCTTGGTCCACAGCCTGTCAAGCTCTTCAGCGTATCAGCTGCAGGGACGACGGCAATCCTAGCTTTAAGCTCCAAGCCATGGTTAGGGTATACCAACGGTTCCGGACAATATATGCTCACCCCTCTATCATACCACCAACTCACATATGGTTGCACGTTCTCGAGCGAACAATGCCCTGAAGGGATGGTTGGAATTCAGGGGAACAATCTTCGAATCTTCGCTGTGGAGAAGATTAGTGAAAATCTCCAACAGGAATCGATTCCGCTCAGCTACACACCCCGCAAAATGGCAAAACACCCTACGAACCCATACTTCTACGTTGTATCCTCTGATGCAGACACCTTGTCTCCCGAGTCGCGGAGCAACTTGATAGCTAAGGCTCAGAACGGAGATGCCAACGAACTGCCGCCCTCGGATTTCGGATACCCACGTGGTCAGGGTCATTGGGCATCATGCGTAGAAGTCGTTGATCCGATAAACAAGGAAGTAACGCACAAGATCGATCTGGACGAGAATGAAGCCGCCCTCAGCGTAGCAGTCGTTCCCTTCTCCAGCCAGGACGATGAACACTTCCTCGTTGTTGGGACCGCCAAGGACCTGGTCTTAAACCCTCGAAGCTCCTCCTACGGCTACGCGCACGTCTATCGATTCGTCGAGGGCGGTAAAGAAATCCAATTCATCCACAAAACAAAACTGGAAGACCCGCCTCTGGCGCTGGTACCGTTCCACGGCCGTCTCCTCGCCGGCATCGGAAAGGACTTGCGAATCTACGACTTGGGGATGAAGCAGCTGTTACGAAAAGCGCAAGCAACCGTGGCACCGAACCTCATCACCGGCCTGACGACCCAAAACTACCGCATCATCGTCTCCGACATTCAGGAATCCGTCACCTACGCCGTCTACAAACCGCACGAGAACAAACTCATTCCCTTCGCGGATGACATGGTGCCCCGCTGGACCACCTGCACCGCCCTCCTAGACTACGAGAGCGTGGCAGGCGGCGACAAGTTTGGAAACCTCTGGGTCGTCCGGGTGCCCCAAAAGGCGTCCGAGGAAGCGGACGACGACGCGTCCTCCGGATACCTCATGCACGAAAAATCGTACCTGCAAGGAGCACCCAACAGGGTCAACCTCATGTCGCACTTTTTCACGCAGGATATCCCCACCTCGATACAAAAGGTGAACCTGGTGGCCGGCGGTAGGGATTGCGTGGTCTGGACGGGTCTGCAGGGTACGATTGGGATAATGGTGCCGTTTGTCAGTCGGGAGGACGTGGATTTTTTCCAAACGTTGGAGCAGCACATGAGGACCGAGGATGCGCCGTTGGCTGGTAGGGATCACTTGATTTATCGAAGTTATTATGTGCCCGTTAAGGGTGTTATAGATGGCGATTGTGAGTGATGTGCCTTTTGTTTTGCTCCCCCTTTCCGTTAAACGGATTTTATTTTGGGAGGTCAATTTTGCTAACCTGTGAAAACTTTCAAAATTTAGTATGCGAACGGTATCCCCTACTATCGCACGACAAGAAGCAGATGATTGCCGCGGAACTCGACAGGAGCATCCGAGAAGTGGAAAGGAAGATTGCAGATATGAGGACTAGAGTTGCGTATTAGTAGTAAACTAAGGAGTGCTCATAGAAAGTCGTTATCTGTTCTTCGGCGGTCATTTTTCTTTTTGGCATATATATAATGAAACCTGAGATGTAACTCGAAATGAGAAGAGTGGTGTCGTCGTGATAGATCATCACCTTAGTAAATTGATCCATACCCTTTTTTTTATAGGATATATTGATAGGATATTGTAAAACATGATGGATTACGACGTGATCATATATATAGCTCCTCAGTGGATGACAACATAGATACGCCGTGGATACTCTGGATGGGACAAGAGTCCCAGCGAGCCTTGGCTTCTTCATGGATTTCTCTTTCATAGGGTAGGAATTACATAATATTGGGATATCTGCGTTCAGCAGCGGTAGAGTGTTCTCTTTTCAGTGGAGTGTGAGTGAAGTATTTCGGGTGTTACAGTCCTTTCGATGTCTACATGAATAATACTAAAAGGGAATAATAGTGTGTCTCTAATAAACAAACAGGTCGAAGGGGGAAATCTTAAAGGGAAAACATAACAAGAAACCTGCCTGACGGGAAAGGAAAACCTGCAAGGGAAGAACATAGTAGTTAATAAAGGATACAAAGAAGTGTACATGTGACTAGGGACTAGGAACTGACGACGAAAGGGGCTCTGGTGGCCGGGGAACGGGGTGAAAACACTTGATAATCTCTGATTGGTAGGGATACATGACTGGGGGTATATGGGGCTACAAGCTTCATTTCAAAAACAGCCAAATCTTTTGGGGATTTCTTTATAGGATACATGATTGTGCATTTCGCATAATGTGGAGGGGTGGTGGTCTTGGGGTCGGGGCACCGGGATACTAAGGGGAAGTGATACTGGGCTGAGGGCACATGGATTTGGGCACTGGGCATCTGGGGGGGGTTGGGGGGGTCTCGAAAGAAAACGTTTTAGAAATAATTGTTATCTCTCAATGCTTGTCAGACGGGAGGTGCGGAGGGACCCGCGTGCTGTCTCGAGTAAGAGAGCGAAGGTATCACGCAGTGTCTATCGCATATAATCCTCCCACCTAACTCGAACTTTGAAATTGTGTTTTTATGATAATTCGACCTCATTCACATTATCATGGCGTCGTCTGAAGGAGACTTTGGAGGATTTGAACTGAATATGGAGAAGGTCGGCGGCTCTGTCATTCCACTCTCAGAGGACTAAGCTGGGAGATTGGTTTGTCTTCGAACTTGCTCTTTAGCCCAGCGGGTTGTGTCGTGAGTGCGGCTGCTGAATTCACGGTTCGCTCTGATGTCCTTAATCATCGGCATAAGCCATTCGGACCGGAAAAGCTGCGCAAATTCACCGTTGGGGAATGCATCGGCAAGATCACTAAAAAGAATCAATATTGTGAGCACTCAAGTAACTACCACGATCTATAGAATCGATCTGACTTACCCCAACACACCCATCGCTGACCTCAGCAAAGCCTCAGTTCTGTTTTGATCTTGGGCAATCAAGGCCAAGAATCCAAAGACGGGCTGGACGTATGGAACTAAAAGGGGGGCTTTGCCACTCGTCTTCATGGCAATGATCACACCATCATATGCGTCCATGATACCTTCTCTCAGGCTTAAAACATAGTCAAGCATATCGATCGAGCTATCCGGTGTTATCTGGATAAACGAAGCTTGTTGCAAGACTTGCATGACAACCTGGAGATAAGTTTCAAAGTTACCGGTGATGGCTTGAGCAATGTCCCCGAAACATTGAAGAATGGCTGGCTTGTACTGTTGGTTGAGATGGTTGCTCTGCAATATTCGCGTTAGCGTAACCCAGTCACATAGTTGCGAGAGTACGTAGACTTACCCTCAAGTTATTCAACAAGAAATTCATGAAACTATCACAATGCGGGACAGCCTTTTCTCCAACAGATCTGACAATGTCGCTGACCAAACCGATGGATGTGCTACATAGCTGTGCATCCTCAAGGTTGCCGAGGGCGTTATAGAGGAATGGAGTGAAGGCATCCAGGTACTTGCCGAAGCCGTCTTCCAAAGCATTTGCCATAGCGCCAACAGCTCCAAAGAGGGCTTCTGGAACAGTCGAGCTAGCTGGGAGCGATTGTAGAGTTTGCAAGATGATCTCCATTGTACGATCTGCGAGGGGTGCAACTTCCTTATCAAGGCGATTGATGATGACAGAAATCACGCTTGCAAGGCTAGTCTGCATCTCCACCAAAGTGACGCGGTCATCGGTGCTAACGATCTGCTTCTGCAGGTCGACAGTCTTCTCAAGTCTGGCAAGAAGATGCTCCAAGAGTTGGGCAATGACGGGAATCTGATCGGTTCCGACATTTGTGACAAAGGAGGAAAGAACTTCGTAAGAAGCTGTCCTGAGCTGGTTATCCGCATCCGATCTCTCGGTAGCCTGAAGGAGCACCTTGACGCTATCCGCAAAGTGCTTCGACAGGGGGTTATCGGTTTGTGTCGCGCTCTCGCCGCCGAATGACTCGGCCAAGTTCATCAAAGCCCAGCAGCACGAACCTGCCATTCTCGTATTATCGCTTAGTCCAGAAAACAGTGCGCTAATGAGCCCTTGCAGATGAACGTTGGCTTCGATGGCGGAACCGCAGCATTCACAGATTCTTCCGAGCGCGTACGCCGCGGAATCCTTGACCATAACAACCTTGTCAGACATCATGGCGACGAGCACCGGCAGAGCCTGTTTAACGAGGGGATCGAGCATCTTCACGTCAGGCCCTTCCATAATGGCACCAAAGGCGGAGACGGCAGCGTCTCTCATACGCCAGTTCTCATGTCGGAGATTCAGCTCCACAAAGGTCAGGACAGGATTAATGACCAGACCGGCAACAGTTTGAGAATACAGGCATAAGCACTGATAAGCCGCACGAGAAATGTTGTACTCGTCGTCGGTGGCATCTTCGTCCTGCTTAGTAAGCAGTTCCAAGAGCACAGGGACGACCTCGTTAGTAGCGACGCGGGCAAAGTTGAAGAAAGGGCGGGTGGCATCGAGACCGTTCATCGCGGCTTCAGAGTTATCTTCTTCTATCGTTAACTCTTCTTCGCACACTGTGCACCAGAACTCGACAGCCAGCTTAGCAACCTCCTCGTCTTCGTTTTTCATGCCGTGGACGGTGAGACCGAACAAGGCCTTCTCCATGTAGAATCTCATCTTGTCATAATACAAGCTCATGATCCTGTTCAGGCAGCCGAAAGCGGACTGCTGTATTCTGCCATCAGGGCTCTGTGTGGCCTCGCAAACGACTTGCATAATATAGTTCCTCTCGCCTTCGGTCTCAAAGTTGCTCCTGACAAACTCTAGCGACTCCGAAAGAGCTCGCATGGCGGCAAATCTGACTTCATTATTGGGTTCTTCCTTGCGTGCACCTTGGACGACAGCAGTTAGGATGGCGTTGGAGTGTTGGTTCAAGCTCTCGCGAAGATTATCGTCCTCGAACTCGCAAATGTACCCAATAGTCGTCAGGGAGGACATTTTCAGGGCATCGGCACCGGTATTCACGTTCTGGACCAGAGCGGGCATCAGGGTTTCCCATTGACCCAGCGGTAGATCGATGGCCGCGACAGCCGCGACAAACTGAGCAGCACTGGAAACGGACTGACGGTCGGCGGTTGCCAGGGTTCCGAGGGCTAGGCCTCGTATAGTCTCCTTTACCGGAGGTTCTAGTTTGACCCATTTTTGTTGGTTTTCCTGCAATCTGGCGATATCTCGACCGGAAAATTCATTTTTTAGGACGAGAGCGGCTGCCGCTCGGACGACAGGAGTGTTTTGTTCGTTTGCAAGCTGCCGTGAAAGTCCTTCAAGGTATGCCGGCTACAATAACCGAAGGAGAAAAAAAAAAAAGGAAGGGTATTAGCATTCTCCATCCTGCATACGGAAGGGTTCACCGAGAAGGGGGAGGGAGTTTGTGTATCGTACGTAATTTTCCTGGGCTGCACTCTGGAGCCTCTGCTCAGCAGCCTGGCGAGTAGCAGCATCTGAAGATAGGGAGAGATGTTAGCATCTTGTAACCGTTTCCAAACGCGATCAGAAGGAGCATCAAGGGGTAGAGTGATGTTGTGGGCATCAGAGGTGGGGGGCGGGGGGGTTGGTGGGGTGGGCAGACCAGCAGAGATAGTATTTTCTAAGACTTGTGCAATCTCCATGATGGGTAAGACACAGCAAGTCAACAGGAGGATGAGGGTTCACAAGGACTGTATCCGAGAGAGAGGAGACGAATAAGAGGGAACAAAAGAAAATAGAATGCCAAACGGGAGTTCTCGTGATGTGAGGGTGGTGGGTTGATGTCGGATGGTGTGGAGGTGGGAGAGAGGAAGGATCAGAGTAGTAGTCTTTATGTGAAGAGGAGGAGGATGAGGAGGAGGAGTTAAGTTGTGGAGGGGCGGAGAGATGTTTTGATTTTCCTACTGCAAACAGGTCAGGTTCTTTTAGCAACCGCAGCAATTAGCAGACCGCCGAGAATGATGAATCGAGACTGGAAAGAGCCTCCCGTCACTTGAAGATGGATTTTATAGACCGGCTTCAGACTATCGGGGAGGTGGACGCTGGCCGGTTGGTGGAGTGCTCAGGATATCATGCAGTCGAGCTGTGGATGCAGCGGAGAAGCTCCCACGCAAAACCCACAAGCGAGGAAAAATTCGGGAGGAGCAACAACAGCAGCCCAACTGACGACAGCAGCCAAACCGGCTGAACCCCGTAACGCTGGGAGAGAGAACGGCTGGCTAGAGCGGGGAGGAGGCACAGGGAGAGAAGGCTGGCAGGGGCGACGGACAGGCGGGCAGGGAGTCTTGGAGTCTTACCTTCGATGAGTGCGAGGTCTCAAAAAGCCAGACGGGGAACAGGATCAGGATGAGTCTTCTTGGGCGTGACTGTCGATATTATATATCGCCCTCCGGATATCAAGGCGGAGGGAGAGAGGCAGGATGGGTGCTCCGCCGATAGCAGCTAGACGGAGAGTCGCGTAAGCTGTTCCCGTCCAAGGGGAGCTCGGATGCAGGCACGTCGCTCGACCTTGCAAGGAGAATCTGACTGTCGGGATGCTCTATCGAACGATTAGTCGGCAGCCCGCGGATGGAGAGGGAGCGAACGGCGAGATCGATTGATACGAAAGACTGACCCGGTGAGAGGAGATAGCGGTTTGGAGACGAAGGTATTGAAGATACGTGTTCAGGTCCACGATCTCCGGCCGGGACTGCAATGTCTATTTATTTGAGTAGTCGTATTATGATTATTATCGTCCTTGGGAGGACGTGTAGGGTGCCTGCTCCCAAGCTGCGGCGGGCTCACGTTTGACAATGCTGCAACAGTGTCGGCCTAGAAGCTCTCAAGCCTGGCGACCATTGCTATTGGCTGGGCGTCCCCACAAGCAGGATGATTCAGAGCTGCAGCATCACACCGGTCTGCAGCACCCGAGAATCCTGAGCGGCCAGGGGTAGAAGGTTCCTCGTGATTCGCTCCTGGCCGGCTCCAATCTAGATGTTGCATGCGAGAGCAATCCAAAACTCCATCACGGGACCGTGCACGTTGGCCGACTTTCTCGCGAACCTTCCCAACAGCGATATCTTTACGTTCACGTTCGGGGCGTGGAGGGGCATCCTTATCACATTTGCTTATCGATTGTGGCACCAAGATCGAGATCGCGATTCTCATAGGGCTCTCGGGCGAGAGGCACCGAATTTCGCTTTAAATTCATGGACCTATCCGACCTACTGATCCTGTACCATCTCACCCTCCTCGTAGAAATCATCATCCGTCCCATATTCATCCGCCTCCTCCTCCTCAACCTCCTCCTCCGCGACCAGCCCCAAATCGAATATGATCCACCTCATTCTCTCTCGGTCCAACACGCTGCCCAATCTCCTACCCCTATTCACGTTCACCGTCAAGGCTATCGGTGTAATATCATTATGATTAAACGTCAGCACCCTCTTCACGTTACAAATTGGTACGGCTTCCAAAGACATTGCGAACAAAAATATGCCGTTTTCGTCCGTCAATTTGGTTGCTGCGGACGAGGGCAACTCCCACCAACTTCTCGGACAAGCCGTATAGCTGATATGAGGAACCGTGCACCGGAAGCTCAACATCTCGGTCGTATCCTGATCGTAAAGAAGCGTGAGCAGAGTCTGGTTGTCCGTGAAGCGGAGGTCCGAGGCGACTTTGGCCTGGGGTAGCTGGATTTTGGCGCACGAAACATCGCGTACGGAACTTAGCGTGCCGTCTTTGACAATCGCGATTCGGATCAACACCACTACATCCACATGTCAGCACAATTGATACCCATTACATCCGTTTCAACGTGAGTCCATACGTATCCCGATCGAACCGGAAACTTTCTTCCCGCTGTCGTCCAGCTCCCCGTCCGCCATCGCAATGTACCATACTGCTTCACCACTCGCACCGCCATCATCGCAAAGCCTGATATCGAGTAGCTTGAACGGCTCGTTATGTATGACGATGCTCTGACCGACGTGCACCTGTTGCTTCATAGCATTCGCTGGCTTTGAAAATATGCCCTTCGCGACATCATTCATCCTCGTAAAAATCTGATGGAATCCCGGAAGCATCTTTGGGTTGTCCTCCGTCACAATCTGGCTCCCTGGAACACCAGTAAAGCTACCGGAGCTCTCGCGTTTCTTAATCCCGGAGCCGGATCCACTAATTAAACTGCTAACGGCATCTCCGTTGGCCGCTGCGGCACTCCCATCTTCAGCATCTATCTTTGTGAATGCCGCGAATACATTCTCCCCTTCCTTCCACGTCCACTCCGTCTTGTCAAAATACGCCGCCAAGATACTGTTCTGCAGATGTTTTCCTATAAACTCTGCGACTTTTAGTGTATCGACAAGAAGTTCACCGTCCTGCTGCGGGTTTGGCTCATTCCCTTCCGACAAGTTGTTAAATTCTTCGTAAGCGGTCTTGAGCCAAAATATAAAAGCCGAGAAGAGGTCGAGTTCGTAGTTGACTTTGCCCATGAATTCGTGGCAGATGGCCATGAAACCGGATACCAGATCAAGGAGCTTGCTGTAGTCCATCGGGTCAAGGCCAAGGGAACTATCCTTATCCGTCCACCTGGCCAAGCCACGTAGTTTGCTCAGAAGAACGATCAAACGATCGCAAGCGGGTAAAAGATGCTCGTGAGCGAGTCTTCGCAAAGTCTCATAGCCGTTGATATACACTTTCTCCCATTTCTTATGGCCCTTTTCGCCCAGAGAATCGACCAGCCACTCCTTCATGTTGGCGCTCGCGCAGCCGGTGATCAGAAGCTCGAAGAATTCAAGTCCGGCGGCGCTATCCTCGGTCGCCTCCACGATTTCTTTCTGGGCTCGCATGTATGTTGTTTCAACAGTCTCCATGGCTTTCCATTCCGCGGCCATTGCTAGAACCGTCTCGTTCACGTAACGGAGCAGATGTTGCACCTTTGTAATCGTATACGTGACACGGCCAAGATATGGTCCATAGTTGGAAAGAAATAGGATATCAAGTGCATGAAGAACCGTTGGACCCTGGCTTTTCCCTTTTCCTGATCGGTGTTTCCGGTTGATTTTGGAGGTTGTCAGAAGTAGATGCGTCTTTAGCGACCTGGTAGCTTGATGATGTGTGATCTTAAAGTCGAGTTAGGACAGATTTGATGTAATTTGCAAGAACCATCATATTACCTTGTACGCATATCTATCATTCTCGCCTATGAGAGTAGACAGGTCCATAGACCCTACCACGAAGGAATCAAAGACATTCATAGCAAAGCTTCCTTTGGAAGTTCCCATTAACAATACATCCATAGTATCTTCCTTACGAATCGATGGGACGTTAATCAAACTGTCCAAGCTCTGTTTCGAGGAGAATGTGATGTCACTAATGGTAATGTAAGTTACTAATTTGCACGATAGCTGTAGAGGAATGTACTCACGCGTTAGTAACGCCTGGCAGGACGCTAAGCTTTGGAAGCACATTGCTGACGTCAAAGTTGAAAAGACCAAAGAGGTATCCAAGGTTATCATCCGTTAGAGTTCCACCGATATTGATAAAGTCGGTCTTGGTTTTTGGTTCCAGCTGTTCAGCATCCTCAGCTGCGGGATCACGGTTGTCAACCCAGCCAATAGCAGTAATACGGCCTTCGGTGACATCTTCCATCTCTACCTGATGCCCAAACCTCCCGGTCTGCACATCGATGATTTTCGTGATATAGTTGTCGTAGCTGACGGCCAATAGCTTGCCTGATGAGAGATTTAGTACCAGCATCCACCAGCAGAAGGGTTTACGGATTGGTTTTACCATCAGGCCTCCAGCAGAGCTGCGTGACGCTATGCTCCTTCTTGGATGCCCTCTGGCCGGTTGTGTATTTCAGTGTCTGCCAGACCTTCTGGCCATTCATGCGGTAGAGGGCGACGGTCTGATCGGCCAGGCCGTAGGCGATGAGATCTTTGGTCGGACACCATGCTGCAAGCAGCCGCTGTGCAGGCGAGATGAGCTTCCTCTCGCCCAGGATCTCGAAGGTTAACGGCATTCTCGTGCAGCTCGCATAGACGGTTGGTCGGTGTGTGTTGGATGGCTATTCATAATAGCCTCTCAAGCGACTGGGTCTCGGGTCAGCCTGAGTTTTCGCATGCGAATTTGATAGAGAATGAGCTGCGAACCGACTGTGCTTGGGTTACTTGAAGGACGTATGTTGAAATGGAGGTAGATGTTTATGTTTTGGACTTGTCGCGGCGGCCATTTGACGGTGGAAGTTGTATGTCAACACGCGACAGCTCTGACCGGGATATTCAGAACGCTTTTATTCTACAGGATGTGAGAGAGAGGAAGAATATGCTTTTTGACTCGTATCGATTGGAGATGCAAGCACAAGGCGGGTATTCAAGGGTTATCACGAAGAAATCTCCGAAGGTCGCAGGGCATGTCGCCGGTGGCAGGTTTAAGCGGGGTAACGTCGACGAAGCAAGGAACTCAACTCCCGGTTAGACCAGGCCGGGCAAAGCTTGAAACCTAGTCCCCATTTTGCTCCGACAAACAAGATATTATTGTTATTATTGCACCCCGTCGGGTACTTGCAACTTGTACCTTTTTATCGCATGGGGCCTCTCTCGTTGCTTAGCATAGCTTTGAGACCTACCGAGACCTTTTGTAGACACCCGGGCATGGCCTCTGCACCGACGTCGATACCTAAATCCCTCCGCTACAGCCTCCGATAGAGTTCGAAACGCCGGTCGAGCCTGCCTGCGAATATGTTCTGATACGCTCACGCGCCATCGCCGGTGTTTACCCAGCGCAGATTGAATGCTAGAGAGACAGAGACAGAGAGTATGTGAATCGCATTGTGGGGAGTTTGTTGGAAATCGTGGCACCTGGAGATCTCTCTCTGTTGCTTCCTAATCTCACATCCCTTTGGCCGTTTAGAATCGCATCATGTCCTCGAAGTCTGGCTCGAGCTGCTGCTGCTGTTGTTCCGGATCACCCTCTCTCCGCTGCCTATTCACACCTCCGTTGGTGTCACCGCTCTGAATCTCGATCCCGCCGTCGACGCCGTCGTCGAACACATCTGAAACATTTAAACCCACGGAGGGAACACCGATACATCCGGAGAATAAAAGGGGCGGGAATATAAGATTGATTAGGTTGGAGGCGTCCCGGCTACACTTTCGTTGTGACACCGACTCGAACGTTCGGCACCTCTGCCTCTACAGTATCACGAAACCCTTAATATAATAATATACAAAATAAACCAGAACACGATCAAAACCGTCCCGCTTGCCGTCCTCTGCGAACGGCCCTTGAAGGGCAAATGTCAAGCTTAAATCCACGGGCTGAAGGTCCATCCTCGCCACCTCCGTTATACGCTGCCGTTTCTGGACTCAAGACCCCTCCACCGAATGGCCGTTCTCTTTATAATGGGAATAATAGCGTGAGCCCGAGACGTGGGAAAGGCGGTACGTAAATTGCTCGGGTCTCGTGCCACAAGCAACCACTCTTTCCAAAACTAGAAACGTCTTGTTCTTTCAACTCGAGGGACCTCACGAGTATCTCATTGTTAAGAGTAAAATGGTCACTAAGACTCGACTAGAAGCTGCGAATCAAACGCAATGCCGGAATATCGTCATATATGGTTATTGTCGCTACCAGGATAGAGGTACGCTTCCGTTGCCCTCCCTTGCCGTATATTAACGATCTTTTTTCGCACCACCTGGGGTTCGGACTGTTGTTGATTATAAATGACTTTTTTGCTGACATGAAGCCAGGCTGCATCTTCAACCACGACACCAGTAACATCTCTCCCTCCAAAAACCCAACATCGCCTGGCCAAATTGGCAACCACCTAAACGCCGATATGTTCGTTCTCTCCCCGTTGTAGCGGCTGCCGAATGGTGCGACGGAAGAAAGATGTTGATTTCAGAGTGTCGTGGTATTCAGGTCGAAACGAAAGTTGAATGTCGAGTCTGCTTCCTTCACCCCGGGGCAATCCCCGTCCTTTGGAAATGCCGTCATGGCATCTCCCCCGCAGTCCAAGCTTAGCACAAAAGCGCTCGAAGCAGCTGTTTTCACTCCTAGAATGAGTGCTCTGTGTGAGTTCCAAGACGTCTAATAGTTGTAGCCTACTTGCTGACAACTCGACTTCTCATCGTCAAGCCGCTGCTACCCCGCCCTTGAACAATGCCCCAATACCCCAGATGAACTTGATGGATCCCATAATGCAAGGATCAAAGTGAGTTCTCAACTACTCCTGTCATCTCAGATTCTCTTTTCTTATCTGGGGTTCTTCAATATTCGATAGCTATATGCAACCTGAGATTCCTCCCTTTCCAAATCTCTCGCAAACCTTCGATGGGATGGCGCTAGATCAAGTAAGCTACTTCCATGCCTCTCAGCATGACTCTTATCATTAGCTAACACGGTATTCTAGACACCGATTCCCCAAAATCCTTACGAGTACAATCCTGTTGCTCCCCAACAGCATACACAAGTTAATCCGTATGCCCATCAAAACAACCCGAGCGATGTCTACTATGCGCAGCAATCGTATGCTCAGCCGGTAAAATAACAGCCTCTCCTGATTATACACAAACTTCAAGGTCCCATGGCTGATACACATGGGTAAAAATAATAGCTGCAATACCATCTATATGCTCCTCTAGGGCCTCACAAACAGAATCTACTGTCCTATCAGAGGACGGTCCATGATCTTTTTCTGAAAGATAGTATCCGAGAAGATCTACAGAAAAAGGCAGAGGCAACATTGCAGATTCTGCCCAGTAAGCTCCTCTGGAAAGTTCTTTTTTGAAGCGTTACATATGACATTAACGCTTTCCAGATTCGACACTACCAAATGTGGACTCGTATCACTCGCTGGTTCCCCTTGACTTGCATGTTGCCAAACCTCAGGGCAAGAACGCTCAACCTCAAGCTCAATCTACATTTGGATACACAAGCTGGGTTTACAAGGCGACCAATGGCAAAGACGCCATGCCGTATATCTTGCGCCGATTAGAAGGTGAGATTATGACACTGCAGGCAGAATATTTGATCAGGATCTAACTCTCTTTAAATTAGGCTTTCGACTATCCAACGAAAAAGCTATTCGAGTGGTTGAACACTGGAAGCGAGTGCTGAATGCAAACGTGGTAACTGTACATGATGCGTTCACGACTCGCGTTTTCGGGGACAACTGTATGTTGAACTCTTCTTTTCATGTTTCGAGGCCTCGAACTTATAAGATCTAGCTATTGTCTTCGTATTTGACTACTTTCCACTCTCCCAAACGCTTCAAGACGTCCACTTCGGATTGAATTCCCGTTACCAGAATCGGCATCATGGTGCCCACCAGAATCAGACACAGAATGCCAATACTGAGCATATGCTATGGAGTTATATCGTTCAGATCACATCAGCGCTCAAGACCATCCATGCAGCAGGTCTAGCAGCTCGCACCATCCAGCCGAATAAAATTCTTCTCATAGGCAAAAATCGGATACGCCTCAACTGCTGCTCGATATTCGATGTTCTCCATTTCGACAGCGGCAGGACCTTACTGGACCTCCAACAAGAAGACTACATCGCATTTGGCAAGCTTATATTAGCAATCGCGTGTAACAACCCGCATGCGATGCATAACGCCCAGAAGTCGATGGACTTTATAGGCAGAACATATACCCCTGAACTCAAAAACTTTCTCCTCTACGTCTTCAATGGCCCTCCGTCTGGTGGCCCAAGAACAATGGACGATTTATTATCCATGGTCTCTTTGCAGCTTGTTCAGAACTTTGATTCTTCACTTCACCAGAATGATGTTCTCGAGTCACAATTATCAAAGGAGTTGGAGAACGCGAGATTAGTTCGTCTGCTTTGCAAATTTGGTTTCATCAATGAGCGACCTGAGTTCGCCCACGATCAAAAATGGAGCGACACCGGGGACAGATACCTAATCATGCTCTTCAGAGATTATATTTTCCATCAGGTTGATGAAGCCGGTAACCCGGTGCTCGATATTGTTCATGTGCTATCTAGCTTGAACAAACTCGATGCAGGCACAGACGAGCGCATCATGTTGGTTAGCAGGGACGAACAAAATTGCCTAATTGTCAGCTTTAGAGAAGTATGGCAATAATTCTCACAAACTCTGACGCTCAATGATTATACTAACTTATATTACAGCTGAAACGCGCAATTGAATCGTCCTTTTCTGAGCTTCAGAAGAGGGGATAGGACCCTTCCAAACCGGCTCCGAGACCAACATTTGTGCAAAATCCGCAAATGAAGTCCGTTGAATATTTTAACTCCTCACCTAGACCATTCATATCAATTGCTCCTGCCCCTCTTCCACCTCAACAACCAATCCCCTTCCAAGATACACACCCTTCTCAGAATCATATGATGAATATAAACCCTATACCAGTCATACATCTACAACCTCCTACGCCCTATATTACGCCCGCTTCTCCTATTATGCAGCCCGCCCACCCCCAATATGTGAACTACCAGTACACCGGACCACCAGCGCTTCCATTCCAACAACACCCTTTCATGTCGTCTGGGCCCCCTCCGCTGCCCTCGCAGAGTTATCAGCAAGCTTTCAACCCTACACCTACATTTCAGCCTCCCCAAGGACGTATGCCAACCCTTACTTACCCTGAAAATCGTATCTCGAGAATGACAAGGTCAACGCAACGACCTAGACCTTCTTCATATGCTAACTTTACACCTCGACCTTCTCCCCGGAAACTCGCACCCAAAACGGTTATTACTGAACCGAACTATGGCTTCGTATCTACTCGAGAGCTGAAAGGATAAGCGATGATTTCAAAAACATCATGACGCCAGGTGGTGTGGGCTTAGTTTTTAGTTAATAGTCCTATTCCTCTACTATCTTGTACACCAGGACACTATTGTTTCTTTTCACCATTCGCTTCGCAGTTATCAATTCAGTTCGTTTTAAGTTTTCTTTCTTTATTTTATTCTGCTTTTGTGCTGGAACTGTTAAATACAATACATACTTGCGAATGTGGCTTGAGTCTCAATGTACTTTTAGCAGGTTCGTTTTACAAAGAAACGTCATTTTAGCATATTCTTTTGTGTTTTTACGCCATCAGATTGTGTAACTCTTATCGTAGTTTGTCTCGTAAACCAAACGATCGTAGCCGTGTGAACCCACGAGAATTTTCAGCAGAGACACCAAGAGATAGGCGACATAAAATTAGTTCATGTATGCCGTATTACCATTACGTCCAGCGTCTAGAGAGAAGTCCCCGATATTTTTTTAATGATAACCCGAGGGCAATTTAGTTATGGCATTCGCAATTGTCTCTTTCCAGAGTACGGCCATCCTCGGGAGCTGACATCTTTCATAAATATGATGTCCCAACTAGATAGAATCCCCCACTCGACAACAATTTTTGGCAATTTCATTCAAGCCATAATAGGAAAAAGGCAAGACCGCTCTAGATACCAGCAAGAACAGTCGAAAAGACACCAGCCAAACCAAATGGTAATGAGGAGAAAGGTTTTTATATCGTTGGCGTTTCTGCTGCTGCGAATGGATTATCGATTTGCTCAGTACCGTCTACGGGAGATATGAGGACGAGCAAAGGACCGCGGGCAACGACGAGACCCAAATCGCGGGATTCTTCGTTGCCTTCTTCATCTATGTAGTAGAAAAAATAGTAAAATTAGTCACGTACTCCAGACAAGCTTAGCACAAGGAGATGGAGAACTAACCTCTTATAACCTCCTTGACCTCATCCAATACCAAGTTCATCAGTTGATCGTAACCCTTCAGTGCGCCGGTGACTATCATGAACAACTACGAGTTAGCAATTTGGAAAATATCACCAATGTGACCGGGGTGTATTCGAAACGGACCTTCTCTGCCGCCGCTAAACTTGACAATGATCCGCTTGTCCATGTACTTTGCCAAATCCAATATGGCTTCCTTCTTTGGCCTCTCGTGCTGCTGTCCTCCGCTGCCACCATCTCTGCCTCCTCTGTTGTTATCGCCGTCCCGACCTTGATGGTTCGAATCGCGGTGGTAGCCTCTGTCGTTGGAGTAATTACCTCGTCCGCCACGACCACCGCGGTCACCACCTCGGGAGGAACCGCCACGATAATTTCCGCGCCTTTGGTTTTCCATTGTAATTTTCTTTTGATATGAGTTTTCGATGCTGCTGCTACTGCTGCTGCCTGGAATGGGAAGATCGTGGAGGGGTGAGTTCAAGTCAGGTGGTTGTGGAGCAGTTGCTTTGTTTTTTTTGCGTCAAGGTTGGAGGGAAAGCTTAAAAGGAAGCGAGCTTCCCGCTGCTTAACATCGGCTTAATTATAAGCAACCCCAACCACCATCACAATTGCAAAGTGACGATGAGAACCAAACCTTCAATCCCCCACAATGTCACCTCGAAACTTCACATCGGACTGGAAGTGAGTCCAAAGGTGGACATCACAGCTGCGAAATATCCAGGCAAGTTTCCAGATCCCGTCATCAGATACTCAACAAAAATGCTAACATTGTACCCCCTGTCTTCTCTTAGCCAAAAGCCATGCCCGGCGTGTCGCGAAAGAACTCGGTATCACTGAGGGACTTTTATACCTCACCGGGGAAGAAGCTAGGAACATTGAGGATAGTGACATGTCCGCATTCTGGCGTCAGAAACGGTATTTTTATTACCTGACCGGCTACGACTACCCGGATGCTCACGTGACATACGCCGTCGAAACCGATACTCTCACGCTATGGATCTTGAAGCCGGATCCAAGAGAGAAACTATGGTATTACCATGATCCTCTATCCGAATTGCATCCCATAATTGTCAATAATGACTGACAAGTAGATAATAACAGGTCCGGACCTTCACCGACACCGAAATCGATCGTCCTATCCTACGATATCGACATGGCAAACTACACTGAGTACCTCCCCACCACCCTGGAAGCATACACCGTAGCTCACCCGTCGGCCAAAATTCACATCCTGCACGACTACTATCCACCCATCCCGAAAAACCTGTGGAAATCCCACTGCGATAACAAGAGTCTAAAGTACGCAGCGGACGTCTGCCGCCTCGTCAAGGATTCCTACGAGATCGAACTCATCCGCCACGCCAACGAAATCAGCACCCACGGCCACCTCAGAATAATGTCACAAATCGACCTGATGACCTCGGAGCGCGAGATCGAGGCGGAATTCGCCGCGGAATCCATAAAACGTGGCGCCAAGCTCTCCTACGATACCATCGCCTGCTCCGGAAGAAACTGCTCCATCTTGCACTACATGAGGAACGATCAGGATCTGGGCGGTAAACAGCTGGTGTTGTTGGATGCGGGCGCGGAGTACGGGCTTTACGCTAGCGATGTGACGAGGACGTTTCCGATCAACGGGACGTTTGGGAAGGAGGCGAGGGAGGTTTATGGGATCGTGTACGAGATGCAGCAGGTGGTGTTTGGGATTTTGAAACCGGGTGTGCGGTGGAGGGATTGTCATCTCGCGGCGGCGGATGTGGCGGTTGAAGGGTTGTTGAAGTTGGGGGTGCTGGTCGGGGAGAAGGAGGAGGTGGTTAAGAGTGGGATTATTGGCAAGGTGTTTTTCCCACACGGATTGGGTATGACTATATTATGATCTTTTTGCAGTTCTCCAGCTGGGAACCTTGTGCTAACCCTTTTGATGTTAAAGGTCACCATGTCGGTCTTGAGGTCCATGATACTCTCTACAGCGAATTCATCTCCAGCGACGTGGGCAGCAGGAGGAGAAGACGATCTCCTGTGGTGTCACTCGAAGATTTTGAACTCTACACGGAACGCGAGACCCACAATCATCTTCAAGCGGGTATGGTAGTTACCGCTGAACCCGGAGTGTGAGTATCTACCTTTTCCTGCTTTCCCCTACCAAAACTCTAACAAGGTGACATCTCGCTAGATACTTCAACCAACCGCTGTACGAGGACTACATTACAAATTTCCCTGATGGTAAAAAGTACGTGGACGAGAAGGTTCTGTCAAAGTATTGGGACGTGGGCGGTGTCAGGATTGAAGACTGCGTGTTGATAACCGACGACGGGTTTGAGAATCTCACGAATGCGCCAAAGGAGATTGTGGAGATTGAGAAGATTGCGTGTTCGGGTAGGTTTTAGAGGGGCTTGTGTGCAGTACAAGCAGTTTTTTGGAACATTAAATGTGAAGGATTATTCTATCGAGCGAGCGAGGGACGGGGAGTACACATTATTCAAGGCGGGGCGAGTTGCAAAGATATCCATTTTGATTTTCCACTTTTATGATACCACGCATATGCGCATACAGATTGAGATGATTGGACTATGGAGATATATACCCTACACACTAGTTGGTAGATAACATGGTGCAAAGAATCCTTTTCATAATTGGGTCCACATGCAGATTTTAAGATTGTATGCATGAAAGATGCAGGATTGAAGACTGTTCCCTGTGAAATCATACATTTTCTCATGCAACAAAAAAGCCATATGTACACTAATCTTGACTTGAAAAACTTAGAATGTAGGTTACGCTCAATCGGAGTAAGTGCAGATGAATACGCTAAAACGCAAGGACTTTCATTGAGAAATAAAGTAGCAAGATAAAGCCTAGAACGGAAGATTAAGAATGATAGGACAAAAGTAATATTCTTTGTCGTCGCCCAGTATGTCAGTATCGAGGAAGTATCGTGGTGACCAAACAAAGGCTGAACGAACAAAGAAAGCCCACAAAGTAAAACCCCTTGAGGTAGAAGAGGCCAGAAGAAGTATTCTGCCAAACAGGACAAAAGCCCAGAAAGAATCCATAACGCAAAAAAGAAAAAAGTGTAAAGTAATCCTGAACTCCAGAACACCTACAATGGAAGCATACAAGCAGTTTTTAAAAGAAGAGGGAGATTTTTTTTGCAAAAGCCGGGCTTCATCAATCCAAGCAATCAACGCTGTCATAAAAGATGCGGAGCGAGGAACCAGAAGAGCAATATGAGGAGGAGGATTGTAGTATCAAGAGCAGCGTATTAGAACTGTCCGCCATGGCGTATGTAAAAAGGCATGCTATCTATAGCGTATGCTGCCAAATCAGAATGCTTTTCATAGTCGCATTCAGAATGTTATAGTAAAAGTCGTGATCGTCAAAGTCGAATGATACGTGCATAAAAGCAGTAGCAGCTTTGACGACAGAAGCAATATTTATAGTCAGAAGAAGCTGAGAAGAAAACGAACTGAACCATTAAAGAAGAAAATGGTTAACGGTGTTTAGCGCCGACGAACAGGTTGAACAGATAAGCTAGTAGGAGTCTGTTGACCTCGACCGAGCCGACTAATTTCAGTGAGGATGGCATTCGCAGCGTCCGAAGGGGGAAGAGGACGTCCGTGGCGAGAAAGTATATGACTCAAGCCGGCGGCCGCAGCCTCATCTCGAACAGCCTTCATCTGACGTTCAAGACCGGTACCCGATGGGTGAGCCCTGGCGGCACGGGATAAGGTGTGAGCGGCAAGTGAAAGGTTGGTGTAGCGGTTGCTGGGTGTAGAAGTCACAGCGGATCTTGGTGTGACTGTTTCAGGTTCTCTCCTGTCTCTTCGAAGTGCGAGGGATGACTGTGGACGCATGGCCGAGCCAGTAGTGGATGTAGCTTGAGCGGCAGGTCGCCTGTTCTCTCTCGCAGTCCTGGTTCCCATTGATGTCTGGGGGCGAGTAGAAGATCCGGTGGGGGTAGGAATCGTGCTTGCGGACGGTGTAGATTCCTTCTTGGTTCGAGGCTCCTGGGTCTCAGGTTTTCGCAATCCATCTTGGAGTATACCATCAACCTTGGTAACTTCTTTCTCAAGATCTTTCCTGTATAATTTATCGTGTTTGTGTTCGGATTGCATAAAGTCGACCAAATCTTGTAGTTTCTGGCGGGCTTTCATTTCGCCCTTCAATCTCTGCTGATACGAGACGACCAACTTCTTCAATTCCACGACCGAGTTTGGGAGACCCTTGAATTCTGGACTGTCCATCATTTCAGCGTCTTCCTCAGACATCAAGGCAACAGGCTCTGTTTTTTGGGTGTGACTCGAGCTATGTTGTGGAGCAGATGCAGAACGACGGTGCGTCTTCCTTTCAGAGACAGGTTCTCTCATCTTGAGGGTGGATGCGACAGTCGGTGAAAATGCGGTACTGGTCTTTGGGGAAGAAGCTAGGGCTTGAAAGCTAGTCTTAGGTGAAAGCTTTGTTGCAAGGAAGGAACCATTCGAAGGGTAAATGACACCGATGTGGTACTGGTCGACTCTGGTAGGTTTGTAGGAAGTCAAAAGATCATCTTTGATCTGGGTCATGATTAGACCGTTCTGACTGGCGAAATGCGACAGCGGTGCTGGTGGCTCACTAAGGCCTCTGAGCCTCCTAGTCGGGACAGGAATTCGACTTGGAGTGGTTGCCTTTATGGCTGTTGTAGGAGTAAAGACGATTTCTGTCGCGATTTCCCTGGAAGGAATGGTGATAGGTTTAGGGGTTTTGAACTCTGTTGGTTCGAGCGGAAGGTTATCAACGACCTTCGCGCTGCGGAAGACCGCACCGTCTGCATCTTCAATCTTGGAAGGTGCCACGACCTTGATGGTTGCTTCTGGAGCGGCCGGCGTGTTTAAATCTTGCAACGGATATCTCGCTGTCATTGTCGAGAAGTCGTCGCTTCGTTGCCTTTTGGCAGATCTATCGTTCATCCTCTGCGAGAAGGGCTTTGCGCGTGCCTTGACGTTGGAAAGCTGGTCCAAGCCGTCGGAGGGGCAGCTGTCTTCCAGCAGGAGAAGACTGGGGTCGATACCGCGTGTGACAGTCGGCAGACCGGCCTGTAGGATGGGAGTCTCGTTCTCCTCGTTGCCAGCCCAGGTTGCTGGAGCGGGAGTCTGGATACCGCCCATGATCTGGTTGAGACGGGAGACGGCTGGAGTTCGCAGGAATGCCTGCTTTTCGGGGGAGAAGTTGAGAAAGTCGGCCACGTTGAAATTCTCAGGGTTGAAGGGGGACATCGCCTCGAACAGGGTGCCCTGGTTATGGAAGTTGACGTCTTCCAGCTTGGTTTTCGCTGGCACAACCGTGCGGGCGGCCCTGAGAGGTGCCCCCTTCACCCTCGGCGGACGCGTCGGCGTGTCCTCGGCGATGGGTCTCGACGGCAACCAATTGGTGTATGCCGCCGGAGTATCCCAGCTCATATCGTCGCCGTCCATTGTGGCGGCTTTGGTCTCCCTGTTTACAATGATACTTAGAAAACGACACTCTGTGAGACAAAGGGGGGAGTTATCAACTTACTCTTCTTTGAGAGGATCCGATGCTGGTTCGGCTTCTTGTGAAGCCTTTGGTTGTTGGCCGTGGGTGCTCTGGGCCTTGATGATGTGCCTCAGGATGTCGTTGAGGACTTGCTGGTTATCGAGAAGTTCTCGATTTGATTGTTCGAGCCGCTGAAATCTCTTCTGATTGAAGAGTGCTTGAAGCTTCAGGCTGGCTTCGAACCTTGGGATATAGGCGGACATGCTACGCCCGAACGGTTTGTTTATTTTCTTTCATAACACTCCTTTTCTCGCAGGGTACAGGGGGGTACTTACGCTAGGGCCACTCCCAGCAGTGCGCCCAGTCCGAATTGAGCAATTCCAATTAGCGAGGCCGAAAACTTGGGGAACTCCATTTGGGCTGGCACTAGGCTGGAATGGTGATAGGGACAGGGGGAAAGTTGCAATTTCCCCCTTCCCATTGGACCTTTTATACCAGGGTCTGGCCGCTTGCGTCATTATTATTGTTTCTTTTTACCTTATTCCGTAATTCTTTATTTTTTAACGACTATCCTGTAGAATATCCCTGGCGAGCGGTGCCCATTTGGATCGATAGTTCACTTTTCAGGTCTTGTTGCTCTGGCAACTATCCCATCTTCTCTAACGTCCGTCCATTAAATTGGCATAAAACACCAAGGAGACCGACCGTGACCACGTATAGTTATCAAGACATACGCAGATGGCATCTGGCAATTTAATATTCTCACAAATAAAAGATGCAATCCTACGTGCATGATATTTCTATGAGTAAGAACTACAGACAGCAAAGATAGAATAACAAGCTCGCAAATGTGTGCACCAAAAACAATCCGCAACAAATCCAAACGATGCAGTGAACGAAATCAGAAGCCATCAAACAAATCTGGCAAGGAAGACGCAAACAAAACAAGGAAATGGTGAAAACAGCATAAGGACTCATTTTCATTTTTCAAAAAATTTTCTGTCATTTAAATATAAAACAGGTGTCGTGCGATCGTGACTCTTGTAAAACATGAATATGCCATACGGCATAGTCGAGTACACGCAGAACAGTAATAATGATTATGGAAAACACAAATGAAAAACCTTCGCAGAACAATAAAGAAGACTCGCTCGACAGGCTGATCATACCTTTTCGTCGTATGAAACCGGATCTCATCTGGGCATATTTTCGTGATGACAGAATTGTTGATTCCGGAAATTCAACGACGGCGAGAGAAGTTCACACCTGTCGAGTTCATGTCGAAAGCATATTTAAAACAGACATAATAATAAAAGGACACCTTAACACCGCAAGAGAAAAAAAACCCATAAGGAAATAAAAGTCAATCGCGAAAAGAAAAAAAGGAAACATTGACGTGAAATGTCGAAAGAGTTGTAATCAAAGCCAGCATAATCACGAAAGAGTTGTGGTCAAAACGCCGAAGGTGTTCTTAGACAACAGAAAGTGTCTACCAAACCCTTGGGTCATTCTGCAACTCGTCGATCATATCTTCTTCCAAATACCCATCCTAGTCGGGGAGATTGAAGTGTGTCCACTGGCGAATGTATTCTCCATCGTTATCCTTGGCGAACCAAAATTGACGCATGGTGTGGAGCTCACGGGCAACCTGGACGTTGAAGGTCGAGCTGTGTCGAACACCGTATTCAAAGGTGTTCCACATCTCAACAAACTGATCCCAGGTGTACTGACGTCCGACCCAGTCCTGTGGCATGATGAAACCAGCATACTTGCGTTTCTTGGGAGCTTCAACGACAGGCATGATGTTTGGATGGAGTGGCTCACACTTGGTTGGTTGTTTCGGTGCAACTTTAACTGGCTCGTCCTGAAAGATATTGTAGGAGGACGGATCGGTGACATCGTTGGTCATGGTGGCCACCGGAACACCTCGCTTGGTAGCGAAACGCTTGACATGCTTGGAGATTTTTGGTTGACGGATGTTGTTGGGGTTTTGACGACCACCGCCGAGACGTTGGAGTCCACGAGCAGCACCGTTACGAACCTGACCAACTGGAGTGCGTCCTTTGTTGGAGAGCTTGACATTGCTGGCTCCGCGGAGATGACGGCCGAGACTGTTGTCGCCGGATCCGTTTTTACCAGTCTTTGGCTTGTATTCAAAGATGTTGACGTTGGATGCAGTGGATGTGGAAGGACCAACAACGGGGAGTTGAAGTTGCTGGGCTTCCAAAGCCAGACGATGCATCCCTTCAATGAGGGATTGCTCGACATTTTCAATTTCATCGATGACCATGGCCTATCAAGAGAGGAGGGTTCTAGTTAGCCAACTGTCTCCTGGATCGTTGAAAGGTTCAAGACACAGGGGGGGGGATGGCTAGAGGCCAGGATGGGTATCAAACTTACACCAAGTGAGGTAGACAATTGCTGAATTTGATAGTTGGAGAGAGCGGTGCGACCAGCTCGTTGATGCAAGACCTCGATCATATGACGATCACGGATGGCAACCTCCCTTGGAGAGAGTTCGCGAAGAGGGACGCGGTAGTAGAAGTCAGAGTCGACAAGGTCACCAAAACGGTTACCGTCAACGCTACCTGCAAGCCACCGATGTCAGAAAAAGAATCGATGGACAAACAGGAGGAAGGGAAAAGTATGGGAGAGAGGATATACTTACCATCCCAGGTCTCGACAGGTGCGAGAACAGCTCTTTGACCGGTTGGTCGAGGCATTGGCAGTTGAGCCTGAACTGCAACATTCATTGGTTCATCGCGGAGGATAGTTGGCTTGACAGGGAGCTTATCACGAGTGATGATTGGAGTGGAGGTGCGAATCTGGTCAGAGATGAGCTGCTGAAGCGGAGTCATCGGACCTCCGTCATTGACCAAGTGTTCGGCCTTGAACTTGCCAATGGTGTTTGGGGTTGGGAGAGAAGGATGGCCAAATTTGACACCAGCTTGTCCGGCGAGGTAGTTCTGGCTGCTGGGACGGGCAGTAGGACCTGGAGTGCTGCAAGACTGTCCGAAAACACCTTGGCGAGCAGGGAGGGGGGTGAATGGAGGGGTATAGGTGTTGAAGGCCATGATTTTTCCTTGGTATCTGTTGTAACGAAGAGGATGAATTTCTGCAACGGTAGTTCAACAATCGTTAGTTTCTGCTGTTTAACCAGATATATCGAACGATAGTAGAGAGGAAGAGTATTATGGAGAAGAGGATACAGTTCAGATTGGTTGAAGGGATGGTTTAGGGCTATTCTCGAGAAAGATGAGGGAGTACTTGAGAAAGTGGAGGACCGTTGCTGGGAAGAATTTTGAAGCTTCGATGGACTATCCAACGTCGTTCAAAGACTCTTCCGAAGCAACAATTGAAAAATAATTCGAACAAACAAGAAATTACATACCTTGTGACGACTCGTAGGTCGGTAGAGTAGATGTAGGTGGCAGGTTTGGAGCTTCCAGGTTCGTAGTGAAGCTTCAGAAGATGTATTAGCAGAGAACAGATATTACCAGGAGCCAGAAAGTGACCTCGAAGCTCAAGATCAATGATAGGTTCAATCAAAGGAATCTTACCGTTGCAAGTTCTGGACTTGATAATTCAATCGGAAAAGGTGAGTACGGACTTGTTTGCTATACCTTAAAAGCAGAGAGAGTAAGGGTACGAATTGGTAAAGGTGGGGAGGAAAAAGAAAGAAGAAAGGAGGAAGAGGAATTAGAGCAACGCTGTTTAAATACCTCCAGAAGACTGATGGCGCTGGTCGACGATAGAGTCAAGATAGCTGATATCAAAAAGCGTGCTGTCGATACGATAAGGGCTTAAGTTTTGTCGGTGAGAATAAGAGTTGCGAGGGAGGCTATTAACAAACAATTTTTATGAATACCAGAGGATTTTAGCCTTATCCTTGGGTATTTATTGTTCTGGGAGTTTACGTTCGAATCGCGGTTACGGAAGGGACTCTTTTTTTCGAGATCGAAGATAGCAGCAGCGACAGACTTGTACTTGAAGCTAGTATAAATCGACATTCGGTCTCAAATGTGTTGTGTGGTATTCTACCAGTTACACCAAAACGAACCAATCAAACACCCGACACTTGTTGCATGCATACATCTGGATTCAACTCGGGCTTCAAGCCTCTATCAAACATGAAAATAGTTGGAATTAACTGGTCTCGTTAAAACTATTGAGAAAGCGATAGAACAATATGACAGCAATCTATTTTGTTACGTAGACGTGCTCGAAAATCTGCACGAACGAATCCGCCAGGTCGACTATATTACTACATCGCGTCTTGAATGTTAAAAGGGAAATAACCCCAACCATAAATAAACAATTTTAGGGCGACAAAGAGTGTCTTGATCTAAATATCCTTAATCTATAAACTTTCTCCCGGACCGAACTTGCAAGCTTGACATGGTTGGCCTGTAATCTTTTAATATAATTTGGGCAGAATACTATCACATTATATTGCACTACTATATTAATATTGTATATTTCGTATATTTCGTTTTGAGACAATACCCTAATAAAAAGAATTTAGCTGTCACTTATCGATAACCCAATTCTTGTGGGTAAGGAATCTTTAGATTTGTCGAATACTGTCTCCTCGAGCAATTAAGACTGTGCCTTTTGGGATTTACAGTCTTGTATACGCAACTGGCTCATCCACTGGTCCGCGGTTGTGAAGCTCTGGTAGAGGTATCGATTTTGCGTTGCGCCAACATTTTCCAACAAACATGTTCGCCCGATACTGTTCACGGGTCCACAACGAGAAGGGTCTGGCTACTCGTGGATTCCATGGATCCCGGCGCTATGAGATCTCACTGTATATCGCTTCAAGCAATCTTCAAAATGAAACCTCAGAATGACCTTGATCAGCCGATTTATGATATTTATTCTACCATTTATCACAGTATTTATTTCTGGCGGAGAAAATTCGAAACCCTCTTTTGAGCGGGCTGCACGGGGTATCGATTTGTAAATTTACCAGCTTTCAGGAACGGACCCCAGTCGCTTGCGGGTCCGAGCTCATGATGTGCATCTTCACGACCCTGCAAATCCTCAGCCTGACTTCCAGTTTGCATCTTTGGAATCCGTAGTTTCTGCGTCTGCCAAGGGAGAATGTCCTCATAACATCAACCGAGTTCGTTATCTATCGTATGGGGGCACTTGGGGGGGTTCTTTAGCTTTAGCTCTACAGCATTCCCGTGCCCCCAATTGCAAGCTGTGGCATCATGTTCACGTGGACCCTGCGAGGCGAAAGCAAGGCCGACCCACCGAACCAAGGAAACGGCTCGAAAATCGATTAATCGAGGAATTCCATGTTCATTTCGCTTTTTCCGCAGTCGGGACTTGCCACCCGGTTTTCGCGAAGCTTCCGCATTTCTCGAAGTGCACTGCGGTCGCACAGGTAAAAGGTTCAGGTAGTTAAGTTTTGACGGTTACACATCTCCGCATTTTAAATATTTTCAAGAGTTGGCGGGTTCGTTTCTTGCCGCTTTGACTGGCCATGGGCCGGTGTCTTATCGATGGCCCTTCGATAAAGATATACCCTTGGGGGTTGGGGTTCTTCAAACTCCTGCTAGTGACGAGGTTGTCGCCATTTCACAGCATGCGCATGCAACTAATGAACAATGACAAGGACAAGGTCGTGAAGGAAAAAAGTTGGCCGGTACTTGCTAAAGCTGGTGGCTTTCGCGTGCGAGTTCCAGGACAGTATCGGCAAGCGGGGTCTCTTCTCATCTCATTGCATCGTTCGAATGTCCGCCCATGCTCTTTCTCGATCGGTTCCCTGCCAATCACACGCCCAAAACTGGGAGAACGCATAGAACGATGACATGGGTGGCAGAAAAAAAATATCATCCAATATGCAGCCTGCGAAACGGCCGGTCCAAGGCGGCGACTGGCAAAGAACAGGAGGGATACGATCGAGAGTGCCGTGCCCGATGTAACCGCCTCGTTCTTCTCCGAGGGAGAGAGAACTGCTCTCTTGAATTCATGGAGTATCGGTTTTCCATAGCGCTTTTGAACCGTGATATACGTGATAATGGGGGCATATCGGGAGCTAGTTATAGCTACAGAGAGAGGTAGAGCTCATCGAATAGTTAGCCCGACCCACTCGTCAAGCCACTATCCGACTGATAAAGAACGACGGGTTCCACCGGTGGCTCCAGAATCTCGTCCCATCTTGTCACTTTTAAACGTTGCGCGCCTTGCTCGAATACGGCATCTCGACGCAGGCGACAAAGTGTCAAATGCACAAGATTCCGTCGACTGGAAGCCCCGGTCTGCAGCCCCGATTCTTGGAACCAGAACGGTATCGTCGAGAGACGCAGGCGCACCCCGAACTAGCTATTTCTGTCTGATCAAGCTCGATCGAAGCTAGGGCTCCTTCGAGAAGGCACAATAAGACGAGAAGGAAGGCGCACAACTCGCCACTTGAAGCCAAGTTGACATTTTAATCTTGAAATCCCCCCTTCTCGCCCAATTTCCACTGCCGTCCCGGACGTTTCTAGTGAATCCGTGAACGATCGCAAGGCCCGATAGAAGCACGCCTCAACCCCAGATTCTGTCTCCAGAAGACGTGCTCCAGATTACCCGACGGGTCGTCGTTGCCGCCGTGCAGCATTCGCAGCATTTGCAGCTTTTGGTAGCCAGTCAGGATGGACTCAACACACCCGCCAAAACTGCCCTCGCTGCTCGAACTCCACCACCCGCCCTTCCATCGCCAGTCATCTCTCACCCTCGACCTCGCCCTCGGGACAACCGCTTCCGGGATGGATTTGCCGCCAATTGCTGCGCTGTTTGTTATCCGATTCGACATCAAGGCTGGGTATGCAATCGTCGCTGCACCGTTTTCTCCCCTCCTGCACCGTTGCAAAGGAAAGGGTGGCTAATCTGCTATGGTGTCTTGTTGATAGTTACTTGATTGAGTGGAAAAGGGCGGCGGCAGGAGGTTCGTTCGTTCTCTTTCCCTCCCGGCGGATTTCCGAGATCTCTGAACAATATCACCGGACGATTGAATGCTGACGCTCTACCTCCTCTCTCGCAGTCAACGTTGATGGAGTCGAATACAAGTCGCTGCCCTCTGGGCTGCACAAGCTCAAGGAGGATTTGGTGTACGGCATCATCCCTTTCGCGACCCCGAGGCTTCTGAGGACGAGTCGCTTACAATGCTCTGGATAAACAGGTACTTTGTGCACCAACCCTTCGCTGGAGTTGCCGCCTTTGTGAACGTCCCAGCGGGCGCAGACAGTCGGAACTCGACCATGCTCTCTGTCGGAGTGCTGGTTCCTTTGTCATACGGCAGACTCGGTCGCAGCTGGAGACACGCACAGAACCTGAAGGATTTGGCATCGTATGTGTTTCCCCGCGTGAGATGCATGTCGTTCTGTCGATACTGACGGTGACTATCAGGACCTTGGTCCACAATCTTAATGATCATGCCCCTCTCGAAAATTACTACAACCTCTATCGTGCGTCCGATGAACTCATGGAGCAGCACATCAACAACAAGAACACCTCGCACTCGCCTAGTATCACCCGCTCCGTCTCCTTCCAACAAGCGAAAACACAGCCGAGGATGCACCTGCGACACCGTTCGATATCGGACGCCACCGCTCTTCTTCTCCCCGGGCAATCTTTATCGCCCCACCATCCAGCTCTCTCGTTACCTGATTTCGTCTTGACCTTCGGGCCGCTCATATTCCCTTTGCATCGGGCCGCGCTCATGAGAAAGAGGATATTGATTGTCGCTGAAGCTCCTGTCGAGAAGGCTTGCAACTTTGGTATGATCTGGTTATTTCTATCGTGCGCACGGACAATCTGCTAACATGGCGTCTCAGTATACGACATATCCGTCCTCTCAAACATTCCTTTCGCTGTCGCCGACCTCATCACCTCGGATCTACCACGTCTCAAGCCTCTCTTCAGTGTCGGTGTCCACGATATTCCAGCCCTGGAGGTCGAAGCCGCCCAAATCAAGAATCGCGCCTCGGGTCTCCCGTACACCACTAATGGAAGTGACCTCAACACTCCAGGCGAACTCGGCAGCTGGGTCGCAGCGACCACGGACACCATCTTGACTATGAAAAAGGATCTTTACGATATTCTCGTCAAGCTCCCGCCTCCAGAGAGCGAGAACGCTGTGGAGAAGGTCTGGCCAACGATCGAAATCTCGGCAACAGGAGAAGAGCTCAAAGCTACCCAAAGGGATTTGAGACGTTACAGGGCACTCAAACGGAGCTTAAGCCGATACGCCGGTAATCATCCAGATAACCCGTTCCGTGATGATGTCCCTGATACTTTTGAAGACGACGATGCCGAGAGTTCGATCCATGAATATGATGAGAATGACGAGATCGTCCAGCCAATCTTGGAACGCCGGGCCTCGACTATGTCCAGCAGGTCGATACCACAACTCAGAGACATCGACTTGAATTCCGAGCTGGAGGAAATTGTTTGCGAGAAATTGTCATGGCCCCAACTTGCCTACGAGAGTTTCATCTGGTGGGCTTCAGCAGGAGAACAGCATTTCAACAGCGGAGACGGTGACTCCGAGGGACTTGAGGCCCGGCCCGGTAGCGAGGATGAAAACACGGGATATATCACGCCTGTCACTCCTGGCGGTCAGAAACCTGTCTTTTTGGCTCGCCAGAGAAGGAGGAGCACGGGACTGAGCATCTCGGGTATGGATGGCACTGGTCCTCTCGGTAATGCAGAGATGGACATCATTGCATATTTTCACAGGATGACCAGTCGTATCGTGGGTGGTATGGCGGATATTATTGATGCCAGTGGACTAGGTGAGGAAGAAGGGGAGACCGCGCCACCTGATACAGAGGGTTTCGGATACAGAGGTGATATGGGCGAGGATGAAGAAAAGTGGGTATTTGTCAGTCCTGAGGATATGCTCAGACTTGGGCTAGATCAATGGAGCACGAATGATGAGAAGTTCCTGAGAGAGGTTACGAGAATTTGGTTCAAGAGGGATGCGATGGTGGAGAGGAGCGGTTTTATGATTTGCGGCATCAAATTGTGCTAAAGAGGGGGGGAGAGGGTGCATGATACATAACATGCATCGACGGTAATACTTATTCTTATTATGCTTTTCCCTCACGTTGCCAGCATCTTGCTATGGTATATTGGTCTGTTACCTGTTTCCAGCGCCGATTTTTCATCGTTACTGCAATCGCATTTTTTTTGGGGTCTAATGGGTACTGGGAGGGACCTTTGGCTTGTTTGGATATGGGCTTATCTGCTGTCGGTTTCTTCTCCTCACTTAGCGTACATTCTCTCATTCTTTTTCTTTATTATTATCTCTGCATTCTAAATACTGCATGTCCTGCGAACTGATTGTACGATCCGTGAATACGAAGCCAAAAGCCTTTGAATGATTCGAAGGACCTAGGAGGTAACATGGTAATGATATTCTATCTTCTGTCCAACTATTGATCATGAAATTCGACGTTTCTCATTTGGGTAACCTCGAGTTACCACACTCTCAACACAAAATAAAATGGAAACTGAATCGCCTCCCAACCCGTGCGAGAGGCGCTTTAAAACTCTGGAAGAGTAGCTTTGAGACTAGAAGAGTAGATGGATGCTCGATATATTTTATATCATTATTATTTTAGCGTCTAGAGTTCGAATAAAAGTCATCAAAGTGTAATATTTCTCCAAACCCCTGCGCTCTAGTTTCAGTCCTGAACTCTATATCGAAAGACTTTACCACCAACTGCAAGCGGTAACCAATGATAAACCATTATTGAAGTCTATCAGTGCTCCTCATAGCTTTATCAGGAACTGCCGGACCCAAAACGGTCAAAAGCTAACCTCCAAGTAGGGATCTAGATGCGGAGTCTCTCTCCTCTGCTTGACAAACTTGTGCTATTTGCCTTCTGGCGCAGCAAGGTAAGAGGGTTGTGAGGAGAGATGGTAAGAAATGCATAAATACTAGTTTGGGCGGTACATAGCAATCCATCAGAGCTCACACAGATTTTTCACCCATGAAATCTTATCGCGCTTCATTATTATAGAACAAAAAGCCTCCACGATGCATCTTTATCTAACCACCCTGACCGTTTTACCGTTGCTGGTCTCCGCGATAATCACCGTTGACCCGACAGATCACGACCGTATAGCTCGGAGAAAGACAAACTGGTGCGACCTCCGGGGTATCAATCGTTACGTAATGGCGATTCCCAAAGCCTCGTATTCTAGCGTTAAGGGATGGTGCGCTGCGCAAACCGCAAGTGTGAATGCAGCTACCACAGATGCCACTTTTACCACTACGATCAGCACGGCGGCGAAGGTTGAGAGTAAAATAACAAAGACGAGGACGAGGACGAAGGCGCATACTGAGACTCACACAGGGGGTACCAAGACCGTGACTGCGCATCGCGAGAATACTAGTAAAAGTGAGCCCCTATATAACATTATATCCGTTTGGCTCTGTACGTTTGGCTCTGTACAACTATACGTGTCCAGTTTCTGACATTTTAATTTGGATTAGCTTCGACGACCTCGACTGGCTCATATACGATGGTTGCCAACTCTGTGGCGAGTACCAGTTCAACTTCGAGTTCCACCTCCAGTTCATCAACAACCTCTGCTCCCATATCCGCTCGGGGTGAGGCTGTAGTTGTCCCAGATCCCATCTTTGATGATTCCGCAAATATCATAAAACGTTCCAAGTCTGGTCCCGACATCGACATGGAGATCCGGGGCAGAGCGTCCCAAATACCCAAAGACTGGACCGGTTTCTCAGATTCAGTGGTTCAAGTTCTCTGCAGCTGCTTGGGTAGTCCCTGGAAGACAAAGACTTTGAGCGGGACAAAGACTAGGACCCATTGGAAGACCAAGACTGTGACGACAGGGACCACGGTGGTGAGTGGAAATGGCACTACAACAGTCGAGGTTATGAGGACGGGGACTACAACGGTTGATGCTGAGGTTACGGTACGTTCTCTCTTTTCAAGATATGGAGTAACTGATATTTTTTTATAGACGTGATGCTGACTTTGAGGCTTGAAAAACCTAGACTACTACTACTACTACTACTGTTACATAAAGATATTTGGAGCATTGATAATTATAGTTACTAGGAGTTACGCGTATATGAATGCAAATGTCTCCATTTTCTTGTTTGGTTTTAGATTTTTTAAATAGATGTATAGCTTTGTAGTATTGACCTGGAATCTTCGGTGTTTTAACTTTCTACTCTTTCGATCGTGAATCTGCTCTATATGTAACGAAAGATGACTCAACATTTATAATATAATTTATTTATGCACAAAGAATCCCAAAAAGAAAAGACAATTGTGTAAAAAAATTAAGGACCTCAGACGATGCCAAGTACACCTCAAAAGGCCACAAAACGCTACCTCCCTCAAAACAGATTATAAAAGTCTACAACTCATCATGCCCGCTTGGCTTTGCTGGTTCCTCTTCCTTTGCCGTGGCCTCCTCCGCCTCGCCTTGAGACTCCTTGCTCTTCTGCTCCTCCTCTTCCAATCCAACCAACATCTTCTCCAACTCCTCGTCGCTCATGCCTTCGATCATCTGCTCCACGCTAGCTTCAAGTCCTTCGACTCCTTCCACGGTATCTAACTTGAGCTTCTTCTTTACCTCCGCTTGCTTTTCTTTCCTCGCGTTCGATACCTTCACCTTTGGCTTCTTTGGCGGCGGTGGCGGGACGTAGTTGGATTTTGTGCGTCCGGAGAGTTTCCTGATATCTTTTTCGATATTCTGGCTTCGCGACTTGAGGTCCTTGGATAGGAGAATCGGGTCCTCGTGGGCCTTTAGGATTTCTTGTTCCTTCGCTTTTGAGGCCAACCATTTCTCGGAATCTGCAACGGCTGATTCGAGGTCGGCGATATCTTGTTTGGTGTACAGGACTGTCGGGGCGGGAGTGGGAGTGGGCTTCTTTGTCGACTTGGGCTTGGTTTTGGTCTTTGTCGACTTGGTGGAAGTGCTACTGCTCGAAGAAGTGTCTTCGAGATTTTCGGATTCCGGGGTTTCGCTTGATGCAGTCTCTGTCGTGCTGCTGCTGCTTGCTTCCTCAGCGATCCTACTCGCCTCAGCCTCAGCGGCAGCGGCAGAGGCAGACGAAGAAGCGGCGGCAATCGAAGCAGCTTCCTCTGAAGAGCTGACACTAGCAACAAATTTGCTCGAATAACTCGACCAGCTCTCAATATCCGTCGTGTGTTTCACGATCGCGGACTTCATCTTATCCAGGAGTTTCTTACCATCCTTAATGTTGGTCTCGAGACGTCTGATCGCTTCCGGCCGGCTTCCGGCTTCATTTCTGCGATTGGTGATGGGTCCTTCGTGATCCTTCAACTCCTTGAGCTTTCCGAGGAGGACCGAACGGTCAGCTAGGTCAGCTTCGCGGGTATAGATCCATTCGGAGACTTCGTCAATCTTGGCTTGAAGCTTTGTACGTTGCTCTTCGGTCGAGACTGCGATGAACGCGTCCGAGGAAAGGAGCTCGGTGGCACGGTAGCTGAACGCCTCTAAGTTATTCCTAGCTTCTTCACGCTGGATTCTCGTGGTGTCATCTGTGTCAAAGACGTTGAGTCTGTCTTTTGATTCAGCGAGTTCTTCCACAGTACGAGGCGCGAGACCATTTCGGAGAACCGTGTAAGAAATTGGGATCTTTTCGATCGGCTTGCCGTTCGCACCTGTGGGTGTTGGGGCGGCGGATTTTGTCTTCGACTTGGTCTTTGTGGTCTTGGAGGAAGAATCCCCGGACTTTGAAGACTCTTCGGTCTCGTCCTTCAGAACCTTTTGGTCTTTCCCTCCGAAACCGAAGAAGCCCTTCACATCGTCAACGAGACCTCCCACCTTCTCTTCGTATTCACAGCTGACTTCGCCGGATACAATTTCTGGAAGGCCGAATTTTTCACCAATTCTAATGTCAAACGTCGTAGTGATGGTGTTTTCGATACAACTGACATCAGCCTTGAGCTTGGCCAAGGTGGTAGTCAGATTGGTAGTGGTGATTTTATAGATCTCTTCCTTTGGGGACGCTGGGTCAAGCGGGTGGCCGACGATCTGATAGAGGTCGAAGGTGAAGTCATTCGTCACTTTGAAGGGAACGAATCGGCTGTGGCCGCGCCAAGCTGGTGCGCCAAAGAGATTTTGGGTGAGTTCTGCGTAGTAAAGTTAGCATCCATCATGCCAGATAAGTTCACAGATATCGTGAGACATACCCTTTCCAGTAGCTTCAGAGTTGTACCTCATTCCGATGTTGTACGAGCTAACATCCGTGACACGAATATCCTTGACCCTGAATAGTTTGCTCAGAGAAGCGCCACGGAACGTAGCCCCCATAACGGCGGCTTCGTCGGCATTGACGTTCTTTGAGATCTTGTCACCGACAAGGTCGTGCAATATCTTCTGGACAAATGGCGCTCTCACACCACCTCCAAAGACAATGACGCTGTCGATTACGCCGAGTCCACCCTTAAGCTTGTCAACCGAGTCAATAATTGGCTTGGTAATCCTGACGATATATTCCTTGAGCAGTTCTTCAAACTCGCTTCTCTGGATCTTCCTGCTTCTGAAATCAACATCGGGGAAGAAGCTCTCAATCGAGCTGACGGCCTCGTTGTTCGCACTAAGGATATGCCTGACTCTGGAAGCTTCCTTCCAGAGCTTGGCGTATTGCTTTCCGGTCAACAATTCCTTGATCGGCTTTCCCTTCTCCGCCTCGAGTTTCTTTCCAGCCTTACTTTCTACAAACTCGTTAAGGAGGAGATCAAACATCTTCTGGTTGAAAGCGTCACCACCAAGCGATTTATCGAATCCAACACCGAGGGCGGAAACATCGGTAACCGTCTTGTTGAACCTGCCTTCCTTGACAATTTTGCCTCGGATTTGTACGACAGTCGCGGTGGTGGATCCGGCACCCATGTCGTAGATGATGTGGACTTCCTCTTTAGCATCCGGTGTATACGTCCTGGTCATAGCGTAGTTCAGCGCGACGGCTACACCGTCACTAACGAGTTCCATGACATTCATACCCGCAATCTCGGATGCGACGATTATCGCGTGTCGCTCTTCGGCGGTAAAGTAGGCTGGAATGGTGATGATGCAGTCCGTAATTGTGTTTCCGTCGGCAGCGAGAGCCTCTCCGGATTTACGGACGGACGAAAGCTGCATGGCGATGAGTTCTTCCAGGGAGAACCTGCCTTCCGGGGCAGCACCGCTGAGAAACTCGACGGTCGAACGACCGGCTACCGGTGATAGTGTGAGCTTCGAACTAGGGAATCGGTTGATATAACTCTTCACACTCTCGTCGGAAGCTTCATAGGCACCCAGGAGTTGCTTCAAGTTTGGGTAGACATCATCCGGGTACCTGGCTGCGAAGTTGATGGCGTCCACGCCGTACAATCGTTCGGGACTCGTACCGGCAATGTGGGTGGTGGATTTGGGCTTGAACGCTACCGCTGCGACTTCTTTCCGTTTGGAGTCCTTGGTGAGGACAATTTCCATGGGAATACCCGGCTTTACCAAGGCTGCTTTGATGAATTCGGAGCCATAGTCGATCCCGAGAATCGACGCTGATGCTGAAGCGAGGGAGCTGCAGAGAAGCGTGAGGACCGCAACGGTGGCTGTGCGGTTCGTGTAACGCATTTTTGAACGATAATGGAAGCCTTTACAGGCTAGGTAAGTGTAAAGTCGATGCTCAGATTGATGATTTTATGATGATTTATTTATACGCTGGAAGCCTCTGAGAAGAAAAAAAGTGAGCGGTCAGAAGGTAGGTGGAGGGAAGGTCGACCCGATCCAATAAAAAGCGATGGGAGACTTGGTTCAAGTGCAATACGGTCTAGAAGGCTGCACAGTGGGATCTATACGAGATCCATGTGGTCAATTCGTCGTGTTCTTGTAGCTTCCCGATGCCCTGTGGTATCTTCGAGGTCAGGACGGTCTGAACAGCCTGTCAATAATCCAGGAACCAGGCACGGCAAAAGGATGACGCAGAACGCACTGTTTTTGGGGGAGCCAATTGACCTGCAATTTAGAGAATTGAGTGTTTCTATGATTATGAGTAAGATTTTGAAGGCGATACAGCCGGGATTTTGTCGCCACGGTGGCAGCAGGACTTTGAGGTTGTGTGAACAAGTGGCCTCTCCGCGAGTTCTCTCCAACTCGTCGTTCCGTTGTGGTTTCGACGTTTGGCCCAACACAGGCCTGACGCCCCGGGCTAACCGACATGCCGGGAAAACTGCATTGGGAAAGTGGGGGGTAGCAAACATCTCGAATTCTGGGACGCCGTTGATTGATAAGTAAGGTCTTCTCGAATGTTTGTACAGGTGTTTTATTGTCTATCAGATTTTGGAATATGTACAGATATTGGTGATGTGTATCTACAGCCTACAATTGAATGACATCAGGCGTCGTCACACGATGCATTGTCTCGTATCTAATCGAATGTCATTAGTGTGTGCGTGGGTCAAACGGCGGCCATCTGTGCGGGAACATACCTTTTTCCTCTGAAAGCCCAAACACCCCAATTGCTTTGACTCAGTCCGCCGCTAGGGTCGCTTCTAAATAACACAGTTAGCTTAACTTGAACATCACTTTAAACTCCGACAGCACTAATGGGTCATACTCTAGTATATTCCACCTTAAACTGCTAAACTTGTTCTCGCCAGGTTCCATCAGCACATCAAACTCGCCTTTGGCGGTCTGATGTACCCATTCCACATCACTATTCATATCTTCTTTCGTGTACCCCGTCACGATGATCGGACATTTGGTTTCCAAAAGCATCGGTAGTGTCTGCTCCCAATCCGTCATACTTGCGGGGTGGCTGAAGCCTGGGTGGAACAACACAAAGACGTCGAAATAAGGATCATATGGTGCGTGCATGCCAGTTTTATGTAAGGTATGGAAGTACTCGTTCGTGCTTGAGATTTTGATACGGGGAGCTGGGCGTTCGAACAGAGTTCCAAAGGGATTGGATGGAGAACGGGGTGGTGGTGGCCATTCCAGATGCTTCGGACGATTCAAAAAGACTTCGGGTCCGATAAAGGCAATGTGGAAGTTCACACGTGGAAACATGAACGGAAGCTGTGCCCATACTTCTCGTGGCAACGAAGCTTCACCGCGAGCACCAATCACAAATATCCTCATGGGTGGTGGGATCTGCTTCTGGCCTTTGAGGGTACCGTCACCGCCAGCGAGAACTGGATGGAGAGAATACCTCGTCGCTAAAGGAAAAGCATGTGAGCAGATGGAATTTAAGCTGAAGGACTTCTTGCTTGTTGTTACCTGCCAAACTCTTCAATCCCTCATAAGTCAACCTGTTGTTCAAATTGTACGGGCTCAATTCATGGATGATACTTCCAACGGTGACTGGATAAGTCAGTAGCTTCGTAACCTGGCGTAAAGACCGCATGTCGTTGATGGCTTCGAACTCTCTTGTGTATAGGAATGTATCCCAATTGGTGAAATTGATCAAACAATCGTCCTCCTGCTCCAACAGCTGGTATTCGAACTCTGGGAATTCCCGGCCTGATCTCAGGTCGTGCTCGTCCTCATTGAGCTCCCTTAAAGTTTCACACACCAAAACATGGTTTTGATAGTCGTCCATCCAGTGATCCTCGCAACAATATATCGGAATTCCGCAATCGGGGCATTCAAACTTGACTTGATGCTTTCCAACCTCGTGGGGAACATCGACTGGACAAACCGCTCGCTCTTGAATCCGTTGACCCATAGCTTTCATGTCTGGCAGCGGTGACTGAGATAACGGATGGAATAGATCGGTCTTGGAGATGAGAGGGATGTTTGGCATCGTCGGTGGTTTCGGGTTCTTCCACGCTTCCTTGACCTGCTTCATCCGTTCTCTGCGACGCTCGTGCGAGTGCTGGATCGGGAACCCGGGCTCTGGGACCTTGTTCGGGTCATCGCGGCTCAGAAACGAGAAGATTGATCTTAGCGGCCGTGAAGCGCTGCTGTATTGTCGGGTTTGCAGGACATTGCGGGGTAGGGTCCGGAGGGCTCTGGTTGGGTCGGTTATAGGATTGCCGGCGCAGGTACAGCCTCTGAGGGTCACCCTGATGGATTGGGAGGACTTCATTGGCGTGAATAGCCCTCAGCTATACCATGCTTCGGATTGCGAGTTCGATTCCACGTGGCGTGGGGTTGTTTCGACGGTGTTAAGGGGGGTAGTAGCGGGGTGCGAGTATGCGGTGGGATGGCCTGTTCGGGTTGAAGGTTGAAGCAAAAGTCAGTGGCAGGGATACCGGGCTAATTGTCGGATTGGTGGACGGACCGGGGTCTGGCGCATTGGGTTCCTGCTGTTCCGTTCCGTCATCCCACCCGCCGTTCAACTGACAGCGTGGTCACCAACAGGCAGTACCATAGCATCCATCACTATAACAAAGTCCTCCGGTATACTACTACTGGGCAAGTAATCAACGCCGTCTCCCCATCGGCACAATCTCCACCGGACCGCTCATCGACGTCGGTGTGTTGATGCCAGATCCTGATCCGCCAGCCGTGTTGAGATCGCCGGACCCGCACCACATTCGCAACGCACGTCTGCGTCTGCGTTTAGAGGCACGCTCGCTGAGGAAGCCTGAGTCCACCCGTCTAGCATCACGACTTCTCCCATCTTTTTCTTCCAAAGCAACCGCACCGACAACGCCATCGCTGTTGCCCTCAAAGGGATATCGCCCGTCACCTCCCTCGAACTACCACATCTCCTTCTTCGAACTGATTAAAAGCATCCGTCCGCTACACTCAAATTGCTCTGCTGGCGTCCGTTGGAGATTCAAACATGGCTTCGCCAGCCACAGGCCAGGCGGCCACCTCGGGGTCAGAAGCGGGGACGAAATCGGTCAGAATCAGCATCATGAACCCTGGAATCAAGGAGCCGCAGATAGTACTAGTTGATGCCAGCCTTTCATCAACGGTTGGCGATCTTAAGAATCAGATTCGGGGTTCTACTTCGGCCCAGTCGGATCCTGACCCTCGGCGCCTGCGATTTATCTATCATGGAAGGCAGCTGGCGGACGACCTCTTGCTATCACAGGTGTTCCATAACCATCCGGTACTTGATATTCCTCCTCTGATTCTTTAACTATGTTACATTACTGACGGCTTCTCATTAGGAGTCGCCAACCAACCTGCATTGCGTCGTACGGCCGGATCCCGTGAATTCAGTACCTACTTCTACACTACCTACTAGCAATAATTCCGGCGGTATTTCTGCGAACTTCCTGTCCTCGCAATGGCCTCGTGGACAAGAAACTCCGCAAGCAAGTTCGTCTTCCAGCTCTCCGCGAACGGGAACTCCGAGTCGAACTACTCGCTCACCTATACCGCCACCGTCTTCCCAACCGTATTCGGCTCCTAGTACCCTCCCGCAGGGGCAAAATGTTTCTACCGCTCCATCTCCCACACCCCCTCGAGGTAAGAGTTAATCTGGCTGTTATCGGGAAATTATTCGAGAGCTAACAGCTTGTGGACGACAGGCATACCGCCTAATGCTCAAATCATCAGCTACAACAGGCAGGTTACTATCACAACCACCGGACATATACTCCGGCGCCCACAGGCAGGACGATCAAGGGATCAAACTCAAAATACCCCACCGAACAATGTAGATCAGCAGCCTACAACTACTGTCAATACCTCGCTTACGTTGGATGAGGATGATATCGCTCGCGCTACCCAGGCAAGTCGAAGCAACCAGACACTTACCCATCCAGAGCATGCCTCTAGGAACCCCATCAATCTCCCCTTTCCAATCTCAAATTCTCCCATATAACCCTCCACATCATCTACAGGGATTAGAACTAATCAGGTCTTCCAACGGATTGTACATATACAGACTCACACTCTTCGCTTCAGCTCCAATCCTGCCACCTTTCCAGGAACTCAAAATGCGTACTCTACCGCTCATTCTTTTGGTCTACCCCAGATGGCTACTACCCCAGGTGCAAACTTTCCAGGATTTGCTTCTATCCCCCCGCCTCCTCAGCAGTACTGGCTACTCCAAGGTCCGGACGGCCAAGGTTCGATCCTTTTGTCCCCAAATCCTCCTCAAACACCCAATTCCTCATGGGCATTTTCTCCTCCAAGAATGAGATCGCCATTGGCTCCCATTGGCTCCCATTTGTCTCCGCCACCTGGACTCAATCTCAACGATGTGTACAGAGGCCCACCTTCCCCGAGCAATCAGGGTGAGAACCTCCCAGACGACATTAGAGAAGCCGCTCTACACGCTGAGCTTGCACAAATAAATCAAAGGAACAACGAAAGAATGGCCCTGATAGGCGAACGTCAGCGCCAGATACAGCAAATGCACGCTCAGAACCAACGAATACTGGCACGAGTTGATCCTCCACCTGCGCAACCCCAACCGCAAAACCAACGTCCGATCCCGGTAAATAATTTCTTCGATCTGTTATTGTGGGCTCTTGGAGGGGCCAACCAAAATGCGCCAGCTCCCAATGCAGCAGCAATAATAGAACAGAATATACAATGGGTTGTAGATTGCATTTGGTTGGGATTACGACTCGTCTTTGCAATCTATCTTTTGGGTGGTGGTAGAGATTTTCGCCGGGATTACCTCCTCTATGCTGCTGCTTTTGTCATCTTTGGTATGTGTTACAACCTATACGAGCCTTTGGACTTTGGGAACTAATAATAAACTTTTTAGTTTGGCAATCTGGAATGTTCAACAACTATCTGCGCCCTCTCATCCATCGTCTCAATGATATGATTCCGGACCCTAACCGCCCTAGAGTAGCCCCAGAACAGCCGCAAGAACAACCTCAGGCAGCCGCTCAACCGCAGCGAGCCCAAGCTGCTATTCCAAATCCCCAAGAGGCTGCGGATAGAATGATACAACGTTTCAGAGATCAACAGGCAGGTGGGATCTTGGAAACAATCCACACCAGTATCAGCATCTTTCTTGCAAGTTTAATCCCTGGCCTCGGCGAACGTATCGGAAATGCGAGGGCCGCTGAGGTTGAGAGAGAAAGGAGGAGGGTGGAAGCTGAGCAAGAAAATTTGGGAGTGGCTGAAGCCATTCAAACCGAGGGGAATGCGGCGCCAAATCAGGAGGGTGGTGGCGCCGATGCCCCTCTCCCCCCGCCCTATGAACCTGCAGATGGCCAGCCACAGGCCGATGCACCAGGGCCTCACGATGCGAATGTTGCCAATGCCGCGCGGGAACACTTCGGTGATGAGAGAGCCAGAGAGCTGTTCGGACCACCAGCAGGGGAGGGACAGGAAGAAGAACCGCAGGCTTTGTTTGGGTTTTAACCTGGAATTGTCTGGTTTGAAACCCTACGCCTAGATTTTGGCCGACTCGTAAAGTCACCAGGTGTCTTTTTTCTTTTTGCTCTCATCTGTTTCTTATGACCCTTTCCTTTCCCTTCACATTTGGTCGCTTGGTTATTCATTAAATCTGGCAAGTCAATTCTGGCATTCGCGGCGTTATGCTTTTATTTTGCTACGGCTTCTTAGCTTCTCGCTTTCCTAGTTCTTACAGTGGTGCTGTTTGTAAATAGTCTCGCCCACCAAGATCATACGAGTGATTGCTTCGCTTTCTGCCTACTTGGGTATAATTACGATATATCACCGGGAACTACCAAAGTGCCTATCAAAAATCATGTGGATTGGCAATTTTGATATCCGTCCACGTCTGCGTAGTAAATTCATCCATCGTGACTTTATCGCCTTTTGAAAGGTTGTCTCCCCTCCGCCTTCCATCTCGTCACAACCTCCTTCGCGCAGGACTCCACCCACCGCCAGTTACCCCAGCACCCCCATCCTGCCATAAATCTCAACCAATCCACCACGGCTATATCCCACTGCTCCTTCAATACCTCATACGTATACCCCAAATCCTCATCCAACCTTCTTCCCGCGTGCCTACTCCCGTACACCTCCCTCAACTCCTCATAATAAAGCCTCAGTAGCCCCTCCCAATCCGCCAAGCTCTTCCTATCCACCGTCGTTCCCAAAAAGTACACCAGATCTACCGCGGGAGTCGCTATACCCACGTATTGAAAATCATACAGAGCCGCTTTGATACCTTCCCCTCCTTCCCCCGCACCCTTGGCGGCCGAATTCAAGAGTATATTCGCACCCTTGACGTCCCCGTGCACCAACGTCTTCCACTCATCCTTCTCGTTCTCTATACGAGCGTCCGCGTCTTCCACCCAGGGCAGAAGCCAATCGTACTCCGAAGAGTCTTCCAGAGCGGAGAACTCCTCGCTACGGGTGGCTAGGTACCAGTACCCGCCGCGACGCCAGATGCCGTTCGTTTCATTCGGTGAGGGAACGGAGAGGGGTGCTGGGATCGGTGTGCCGATGTTTATACCGGTGTCGCTAGAAGCTGATGGTGCCCAGAAGGTACCGTGGAACCCGGCGAGCCATTTTAGGACCGCGGTTGTGGCTGTTGGGTTTAGTGAGCCGTATACGGTTACCGGGTAGTCGTTCGACAGATCTTCGAGGAGGAGCTGGCCGGTTGCATCGTCGATTGAGATTGGGGTTGCGACTTTGGTGGTTGAAGTGGAGAGGTGGGAGGATAAGTGGGTGTAAAAGTAGCGTTCCACTCGGTAGGAGATTAATTTACGAAGGTGGGATTCGTCGGAGGGTGAGGAGGCCGGGGGTGGTAGGATGGATTTGAGTATCAGGGTTGTGGGGGAGGGGTGGGAGGGGTGCGTGACGGTGAGGCGGGAGATGGAGCCGTAGTTTGACCAGAGGCTGCAGATGGTGGAGGTGGAAAAGAGAGCGTAGGACGATGGCAATATGGCATTCTGAGGTAGCATTTCGAGGGCAAGTATGTGAACTCTCAATTGATGATGGTGACCTTCCGTGTAACTGTATATTTAAAGGTTCGTGATCACTTTCTCATCGTACGTCCATTAGAAATAGCTAGTGCAGGCTATGTTGCATGTTGGGAAGCTGCATCGAATATTACCCAGGGCCAGTATTTGCAACGCAATGTGAGCGCGCCAGTGCGAGATTTTGTATCTTTCTAATTCCATATCTATCCATCGGTTTTCTCATTAATATACTATCTTTATGTAAACCTAGTCTCGTGATGATATACACCAAAGTGAGCGGTCAACAACGAGGCTAACCAAGTGGGTGTGGTGTTTACAAGGGCTGGTTTGGTGCACTAACTTTTGGCCCTGGTTTGGTTTTCAAGAATGCTTTTGGCCTATGATGGGCTCGTAAACTAAACTCTTCCTCGCACGCTTTGTCTCTTGATAAGGTGAGGCTGGGGACGAGACCAGCTTATGAGGACAGGTTCGTGAATTGCCAACGTCGCAACCCATGTATTAGATTATAGACTGACGGAAAATTGCGAATCAACACTATCAATTATAATTTAGTCCCATTAAAATCAAAGTAGAATCCCAGATCTCATCAATACTATTGACTAATCCTAGATAATTGAAATTATTTTAGAGTATAAGGAGAAGCCGCTTTGCATCGCTCCAATAGCTTCTGCGAATCCTTGACGGAAGCACTCCAGTCTCGCTGCAGAGCACCCATGCTTCTCGGTTTATCATAGAAAATTGACAAAGGGTTTTCATACTTTGGCCGCAGATAATCGTTAAGCCCATACTCTTCAAGCCCGTAGTCTCGATATACACTAAGAAAGTGTCTATCCAAAGTAATTTCAGATCGCAAAGCCTTCAGGTTGGCGAGCAACCAACAGCTTTCTAGGTGCAAACAGGAATAATTTCCTGGTAATAACGAGATTGAATTTTCCAGGGTAGTTTTTGAAACATCCCCACAGATCTCGGATAGCCACTTAGGAAAGCTGCCAGGCCCATTTGTGGAGTCGTCCCCAAATGTAATATTCCCGAATGCTTCTGTAGGAATATCTCCGAGTACTTTTGTCAACCGCGACCTGAAGTCACTGCCTGGAAGATCTGGATCCGGGGTTGAAGTGTTATAAGTTTTGGGTAGGACGATGATAATCTGATTTATCTTGAGTATTCCTGATTTTTTTAGGCCTTTAAAGATGGATTCAAGGCTAAATGTGGATCCCTTAGTATTTTCGCCGTAGTAATCGATAATAGGCGTGACCATAAGTCGAAGCTTGATACTTCTGCCGCTCAAATTGTTCAAATCGATTTCGAATACTTTGATAATCTGCTCTATATTTCTCGTACCCGTATTCAGACTTTTCAATGCCCACTTATCTGTTATATCGTTAAAGCTTTTGCGATAATTACTGATAACGGGAAGGTTTTGGCCTTTTAAAAGGCTCCAGAATTCTGAATGTTTTGGGTCACCATTATTTCCTCCATATACAGTGTCAAGTTTTGTAGCAGATTCCAAAGCCTGTTCAACAGAAGTGTATCTCAGATTGTTCACAAAGGTGTCAGCAAACTGAGATTGGTAGGGAATATCTTGGCGTCGTCCTATCAGAAGGATGTTCACCACCTTGGCGGCCATATTGGCGGCCCTTTTTCCCTTGGTATTACCGTCTGTCTCCCCGGTGCCTTGAAACGGTGAATTCTCCTGGAGAAGCGATATTAGAATATCGGTTTTGTATGGTACGAACAACCTACCGTGTCGAGGGTCGCTGCACTTAAAAGCACATACATCAGACTCAACCCTGCCGCACTGACAATATATATAATATACCGACCTATAAACCATCGGCTTCAAGCAGATGTCGCAAAGCCAGTCGTATTTAGTACTTTTATTGCAATCATCTCCAGGACAGCGCAGTTTTAAAGGTGTACAAGATGATGGTCGCTTAACCCCCTGGTGCTCGAATCTACCTTTGGAGGCTCTGTCGAAATTCACCAAGCACTTATCCCGAACATTATCGATTCGGTCTTTCCAAATGTCTGGCGATAGCAGTCTTCCGGCGCGATAGTGCTCGATATATGAAGTTTCGAGGGGCACATCTCCTATTGCGCGATCGTACAATATGACCTCTCTTTTAAGACTGTTGGTGTCGATCAAATCTGTGGTGAATGTACGAGTTTCCCGCCAACGGTCTACATCCTTCTTATTGTCTCCAATGTACAAAATATACAAATCTTTCCCCGCTGCTTCTCGAGTTCCGTTGTTGGCGATTATGTCGTTGAGATCATTTTGCTTGAAAATATAACGGGCCCCTTTGGATGTAAAGACATCAACAAGGCTCATCTTTTCCTGTTCCACCGGGTCGAAAATAGAGAGTAGACTATCCAACGTGGGCGTGATATTTTTGCATTTGTTGAAGGTATCCTCTAAGGCATCAACCCCAACTTTGCCACTACGTAGACTCGCCAAACCCTCGCAGTATTGATTTCTTATTTTGGTTTCGGTTTTCTTCATATTACAGAGAGTTTCGCGAACTTTTTTTATGCGCATTTCCGGCGTATGCAATTGATGGTTTTCGAGAGTTTCTAGGTAATCGCTGGCTTTCTGGCGAGCGATAGTCCATTCTTGCAGCAAATCCATAAAGTCGTCGAAGTTACCCGTATCAAAATTTGCTTCATCTTGTGTTTCAGAGGGCCTAAGACTATCGAGATCGCAGAAATCGCGAAGAGGTATAAGCACGCACATTTGAGGCGTACCCTTGCCGCCACTGACTTGTCCAACTTCCGAAGGAAGTTTCCTAATGTATTCACAAGCTTCTTCAAAAGAAGTTGGGGCTATTGCCTGTTTTCCTAGGTCTCCGTGGGCTGCAAAATGGAAGGAGCATTCAATGCGATTTTGATTTTTCTTGGAGTTGAGGAGTACACCGCCCTTAGCTACTACTGTTAGCTTCGAAAGCCCAGCTTCGAATGCCCCCTTGATCTCTTTTCGATCCTCGTCTCGGCCCAGTGTGTATTTCGCCGTCAAGATAGCCCTACCACCCCAGTAGATCTCCGAGACAACGTGTGTTCCATTTTGAGCCCGAATCATATTGCCATCCAGATATGTCCTTAGCTCATCAGTATCGAAATCGTTGGGATTAATCTTTTCATGCAAGGTTGTCGCGCTGTGAGCAATTGAAGCGCTCATCTCCATGTCGCTCGACCCTTCCTCCCTTAGGTATTTTCCGACACCCCCGAGTTTTACCATGCCGGCTAACACGCTCGCCCGCAGGTGGCCGTCGATGTTTAGTATTCTCAGTTTTTCTCGATAAGAGTTTTGTCGGGAAACTTTGATATTGATATCTGACATCTCAGTCTTCTGAACAAGTTCTGATGGGAGAGTGGCCACACGTTTCAGAATGCTTCTTCCAGTGAAGGAGTCGGTTCTCGCGTCGTATATATCTCCAAAACTCACAATCTGGCCGAACAGTTGGCGCTCGAGTCGGCCAGACAGATCTTCTATGATCTGCATTTTATCAGCTCAGAGCTTCTATCATAAACTAAAACTGACGCTTGGTATCCCTTGTAACTTTGAGGTGCGACTCGGGGATAAAATATTTGGGGTCTTGAATTCAGAGGAAATTGTAAGGTGAGGCAGGACGGGCGGCGTGATTCCTAACTATTTCCAGGCAACATTACATATTCACCCAACCATCCAAGCGGGGTATATCTCTTGCAATTTGAGTGCGTGACACCCAATGCCAAGTGCAAACGAGGCTGCGAATATTCTTTTGTGTAATCTTGCCTGGTCAACTTGCTTGATTGCATCATGCATGCATTGTTTGACTGGCTGGACAATCAGCTGCAACCAATTGGATCAGATATATGGGCTGCATTCTCAAATTACTCATGCTGTGAAAACAGCTGATAGCGGGTAGGGATGCCGGTACTTGGTAGGTACCTGGGACTTAGTCTGCAAGCTCAAGGGGTGTCCTGTTGTCTTGCGTCACTACGGCGCATCCCGGTCTAGTTGGCAATGGATAAACTCCACTCATGAAGAGGCTCGATAACAGCCTGGATACACTCAGTTTGAAAGGACATTTAGACAAGACATCTGGCGATCCAGCTGGATACCTCCAGCCTTTGCAACCAATTTGCGTTGCGTGTGGTATTCTGGAGACCCCGGACCCTTGCCCGCCGCTCGATGATGACACTGGCAATTTCCATACGCCGACAGCCATCCGAGCAGGAAGAAGGGATGGATTCCAGTGATTCGACCATATACAATAATCCTTAACCCCTTTCTCTCTGGCGACTAGCCTTCTACAGGACACGGTACCGCGAATTCGAATCCTTCACCAGGCGGAATTGTTCTTCAAGGGAGCAAGGCTGTTTTGCAGTTCTGGCCTCTCTGACTGTTGACCAAGCATTCATCTCGGATCCCTCATCAACAAACACGGACAGAAACACCGTACATAAATCGACCGCGAGATCGCATGTCCCACGGACCCTATCTACCGAACACTATCCCAAGGCCTCACCATGTCGTCGTCCGGTGATACCTCTAATCTTACGGAAGCCCAACAGGCGGCTCTCGCCCAGTATACTGCTGTCACCGATCAAGACGCTGCTTCCGCGATATCCCTCCTTGGACGTTGTCAGTGGAACGTCGAGGTCCGTTATCCCTAAACCGCCGCCCTTGGAATGCTGAGAACGGAGTAACTAAACGGTGCCTAGATCGCAATAGCACGTTTCTTCGATGGAGAACCTGCGGTAGACCCAGTAGCCGAAGCACAGGCCCAAGAAGCTGCGATTCGAGCTGCCCAGCGAGACCAGCAGCAGCACGTTCCCCAACGACCCCTCCCGAACCCACGATCCTCGATATCCTCTTCTCGATCTCGATCTAGCGACCTGATCCCGGCGCCTCGAATAGTACCACAACCGAGCGTGTCTGCCCGTCGTCCCCCGAGCATTCTCGCCCTGTTCTTCCTACCCCTATCCGTCGCCTGGAGACTCACACAGGGCTTCGCCTACATCTTTTCGACCCTATTTCCCTTCCTACCGCGTCTTCTCTCCAACTTTTACTCCCCGTTAAACCGCCGGGGCGGCTCTGCCGCATCCAGCCGGCGAAGTCTAAACCCACGCGACACAGCCAGTCGGTTCATAAGGGAATTCGAGGAGGACAACGGTGTCACGGGCCTGCCATGGTTCGACGGAGGGTACGCGCAAGCTTTGGATCTGGCAAAGAAGGATCTAAAGTTCCTCTTAGTGGTTCTGCTGAGCCCTGAACACGATGACACTGCGAGCTACACCAAAGAAACACTGGCGAATCCCGATTTCGTAAAGTTTATCAAGGATCGGGATATCATATTGTGGGGTGGAAGCGTGGCAGACTCGGAGGCTTATCAAGGTTTGTGGAAACGAAACCCGAGGTGTCATATTTTCTCAGGCGTTCCTAACGAGGTTTTCTTTTTATGACGAATAGTATCTACGGCCCTACAATGCACCAAGTTCCCGTTCGCAGCCCTAATCACGCACACCCCGCAAACCTCATCGACCGCTATGTCGGTCGTTACCCGCGTCGTCGGCGTTGTTTCGCCCCAAAAGCTTATTTCGAAGCTCACAGCTGCGATTGCTGCGCACTCCGAGGCATTAAATACGATACGGTCACGGAGGGCGGCGGAAGCAGCCGATAGGAACATCAGGGATGAGCAAAATAGGGCGTACGAAGTATCACTAGCTCGGGATGCGGAGAGGGCACGACAAAGGAGGGCGGAGGAGGCAGAGAGAGCGAAGGCGGAGAAGGAGGAACTAGAACGCCAACAGGCCATCGAAATGGAGGAGATGAATCTATTAGCGTGGAGGAAATGGAGAGCGAGGAGTTTGAAGCCAGAACCTGAGGCGGGGCCTTCAACATCCAGGATAGCGATAACCATGCTGGACGGAAGCAGAGTCCTACGGAGATTTCAGCTTGATGATTTGATTGAGGAAGTTTTCGCGTTTGTGGATTGCGGTGGGGTTGAGGCTGGGGATGAACCTGCTCCTCCGAAAAAGTACAACCATGAGTACGGATTCCGGCTGGTTTCGAACCTGCCAAGGAAGGTGTTCGGGCCGGATCAAGCTAAAACAGTGAAAGACTGTTTTGGTAAATCCATGGTTCTGATAGTGGAGCCCATTCACGAAGATGATGGAGATGAAGAGGATTGATTTTTAGCTTTGATTGCTATGACGTTATGTTTTGATGGTTTATGATGGCCTAGTTTTGATTTCAGGCAGGGCTGGAGGCTTCTCCTCAGCCGAGGCTTGGAAATCCGAGATCTTATTGGAGTCTCGGGCAGTAGAGCACTAGAAATAGATCGAATGCCGAAAGGACGTTTCGTCAAGAGTAATACCAGTCATCACGAATCCCTCATTTCCCGTCTTACTTGTTTGGGTAGGAACTGCTTGCATGATTCATCCCTCATCACAGTAATCGAGACGTGATCTCAAACATTACAAACCAATACGCAAATGCAGCCGCATCCCCCCGCCTTCGGCAAAGATATTATGGCGTAGGTACAAATAGTTTCGATGGAGTCATACCGAGGACATGAGGTTGGGTATCATCTCGCTTGTGGGTTGAGTCACTGCCCCGAGCTGCCTTGCGGGTTCACAGAAACGCCCCCCGCCACTCAAAATGGATATAAATCTGCCCATAGTCAATACCTCGAATGCTTCTTAAATTATCCTTATTCATATTTTGCTATTTCATTTCAGTCGATTAATATTTATTTCCTTCAATTCTCATACGTTGGCTTTGTATACCAATCTTGATACCCATATAGAAAACTGCATCATGTCACAACACTACACCTTGACACACAAACCACAACATCGACCGAGCAGCTGGTGCCATTACTGTCACCCCTCACAAACCCCGTGTCCTAAAGTACCAGCCTGGGAGATTTACGAAACATCCAGCACAAACCCCTACGCCGTCCAGGTCCTGACTAGCAAGACCGCAAAATCGCGAAGAGCGATCCTATCATCCTACAATAAGAGTCTCACCTCAAACACAAATCCCAAGATGACGCGAGAAAAGCAAGCCAAGGCGGTGGTGGGGAAGAAGATGAAGAGCAGGAACCTAAAGGGTACTAGGGTTAGATTTGAGGACGATATGGACGTCCATCAGGCCAAACTGGTAAACTATGAAATGGATATGAGCTTTGAAGCGGACGATGTGTTCTACCAGGATGAGATATATGGTGGGGACGTTCTGGAGAAGGAGGAATACCTGAAGGCGATCTTCCCTTCTCTAAGAGTCGCGGCTGAGGATATGGCATTGGGAGAGCCGTTGAGCGATGAGGTAAGCGTGATCGTAGTACTTTTATATCCTATTCGCTTGAGACAAAACGCTAAACTATGAAAAACTGTAGGAGCTAAGAGCTGTTGGTCTGCTTTATGATTCCGAAGACGAGCACGAGCATGTCATGGAGGTCGCTTACGATCCCGTACCATGTACTCCGCTGGTCGCCCAAAGGACTCCAACATACGAAAGGGATCTTGACGAACTATGGGAGTTTGTCGAAGAGAGAAGGCTACCTGTCGAGGAAAGAGGCGAATGGGACATCGTCAGCGAGTTCTAAAGTTTTCGGTTTTCACAAAAATATAAAAAAATTATTTTGGAGGGGTTTCTGTGTATTGGTTGGGTTCAAGACGGCTCCGAGTGGTCCCGTGTATCTCATATGAACGGTGTTCCGGATACGAGCGATCGATCAATCGGATCATTTGATCCGTTTCGACTACAAGACCTATGTGCAATATTTATAAAGCGTGCAAGGATCTATTGGCGTTTATGGGGGTACATTTTCTGTACTTTAGATATACTTTTTGGAGTCCGATCCCTATCGCAATTTGATATTTTGATACCCTTTTACCAAATACCACTCTCTTACAACTGAAGTCCGCATGTGCTCGTTGCGATTTGTGATCTAACGATTAAACGAGATTGTAACGATTAATAACCTCCCCTTAGTGTTACGTTTATGTGAGTGCAGAAAATCTACGTTTTTGCAGATTCTCCCACAAATCGGAATACGAGCCCAGCTCTTCTTTTCACACCAGTTAGCCCCATTTCTCGGAACGTCCTCAAATAAGGCGAGAAGGATTTTGTATAAATAATATCTTTCCCTACCACCTCCCATCACCCAGCACCTCCTTACCACAAAACCCCTGGTAGTTGCAGCAATCAATTCCAGTCACAAAAAAGTCTTTTATACACCACCCTCAAAGCTAGACTCCCGAACTGTCTAGGATAACATCACAAAGGCCTGCCTTTCCAAAATGGAGCCTCCGACAATTCCTATCACTATCACCTCTGCCACCGGCATCTCATCTAGAACTACCAGCACCTCCTCATGTTCTGGAACCGGTCCTGTCGATAACATCCAAAGCAACATGAGCGGGAACCGAGGCGGTCCACCTCGTGGCATTAGCTTGTACGGTTGCTCTATAATGTGAAATATCTTTAGTTCTGGCAGGGTAAGTGTTTTAATTTTGGCGTTTTTATGTTTAGGTATGTGTCCTGACAAGTTGGTTGCCTGCGGGAATATAGAAACCTGCGGTTGTCGTGACCTCCATCAACACCGTACCAAATTCACTGCAGCCTGTACGGTCGGATCGACCCGCAGATAAATTCCCAGAAATTGTCCGATAAAAAACTTTTTTCTAATTTTTTTTGTTTATGGTCATGATAATGGATATCGCTATTCCACCTTTACAAATACAATACACTTGCTTAGCTCGCTTTGAGCTCTAAATAAAAGTCTTCCTCAAATGCCGTTCTTTTTGCGTTTTGTGTTAGATATTGATATAATTTTGGGTTTTGCTTGCGTATAGACAGCGAACGTTTTTGAGCTCATTAATATTGGATTTCGACAATAAAAATATATTCTCATTCTCACGGTTTTCTGAAGTGTTTCTTCAACTTTGGCTTCTTGATTTAATGACACCGACATCTAGCTTTGTATATCAGCACCGAATAAAATATATCACGACTGTTCGTGGAACGATGAACTGAGTCTTTTGAAATATGCGATTTCCTTCGCATGGATAGATTGCTACGCTAAATTTACATATTGTACATATGATATAGCTAGGAAGAAGTTTACTTCTTCTTCCCTTTGCTCACCTTCCGCGCAAATTTCTTCCCACTCTTGCCCGCTAAAGCGCTGGCCTTCATCTTTTTCTTTGACAAGTTGTTGGTTTTCGCACCCCGTTTACTCGCCTCGTCCCTTATTGCTTTTGTCTTTTTGAATACCCTACCGCCCTCTTCCTTCATTTCATCCTTACTCTCCAGCTTCTTCTTCATCTTCCCGCTCAGTTTCTTCTTCTTCTTCTCCACTGTAACACCATTCAACTCTGCTTTTCCAGCATCCTTTGCCTTCTTCTTGTCCTTCTCAGTCTCGAACCATGTTCTTCGAGGTCGCGAGTGAATCTCATCCTCATGCTTGATCAGGTTCTCTCCTTTCCTAAGCTGCATCTCTACTTGCAGCAGCTGCTTTTCTTCTTTTTCATCCTCTAAAATCGCCTCCACATCATCATCCATGCCTTGTAGCTTCTCAGTCAACTCATCGACTTTGGCTGTGTCAAGAGTTCTGGAAACCACTTTCCCGCTCTCTTGACCCGCTTTGATCGCTTTCTTCACGATCTTTCTATCGGCTTCCGCAGCAAGCGTTATCGCTCGTCCCGACCGGCCCGCTCTGGCGGTACGACCGACACGATGTGTGTAAATCTCATGAGACTGAGGAAGCTCAAAGTTGATAACATATGAAACATTTTTAATATCCAAACCACGAGAGGCAAGATCCGTGGCTAATAGGAAATCCACAGCACCATCACGGAAATCTTCGACAGCTTTTATACGCTACAAATCCGATACGTTAGCATCTTAAGGAAAAGGAGGAAATAATTAAGGAAGTACTGACCTGTTCCTGACTCAGGCTGCCGTGGAGTTCCGCAGCCTTTAGTCCGAACAACCCAAATAGAATTCTCACCCGATGCGCATATACTTTACTCCTGAAGAATACGATGCATCGAGATTTGTAAAACTCGGTCACGAGGAGTATCAGCATGGCCAACCTTCCCCCTTCCCTACCGGGCCGTATACGTATAAACTCCTGTGTCAGGGTAGCGACGGTTGACTTTTTCGAGTCAACCAATAACCTGACTGGCTTTTGCATGCCCACACGAACGAGCTTGTCAACGCTATCGGTCATGGTGGCGGAGAACAACATTGTCTGCCTACTCTTGGGCAAAGTTTTCAAAATTTCGTCGAGTTCATCAGCGAAACCATCTTCCAACATCCGATCGGCCTCATCAAGAACCAAGATCTCGATACCATCCGTGTGGAAACTAGCTGAATTTCGCATATGATCGATGAAACGACCCGGTGTGGCAATCACGATATCCGGACGTTGTCTCAACTCTGCCTCTTGTCCCTTCAGAGACAGACCACCAACCGCCAATGTAAACTTTATATCTGTAAACGCGGCGAGCTTCATAGCCACCGAATGGACCTGCATCGCCAGTTCACGAGTTGGAGTAAGAATTACAACACGGGTCTGTGGTACTTTCTTTGGGCGGTACAGGAGACGTTCAAGAATTGGAACCATGTAGGCGGCGGTTTTGCCGGAACCTGTAACCGCGCCGCCGACTATATCGCGGGCGAGGAGGGCAATAGGGATCGTGCGAGACTGGATCGCTGTCGGGGTTGTGAAGTTGATGTGTGCTAAGCCACGAAGTATTGGACGAGACAAATTCATCTGTTGAAATGTTGTGGTCGATGTGGTTGTTGGGTGGTCAGTAGCTGGGGCAAAGAAGTTGGCTTTGGCAAGGCGGGACTCTTCGGATTCGGATTCGCTATCGGATCCTGAGGCGGAGGCGATGTCGTCTGGGTGGGCGACTTCGGAGAGCACCGAATCCTCATCGGAGTTTGTATCTTCATCGTCGTCTTTTTTGTCCGCCTCAGATCCAGAGTCGAGCTCTCCATTCGCCTCCTCGGCATCATCTTCGTCCTCTGAAGCTTCTGCGCCAAATTCCGTTTCCGAATCCTCTTCACCTTCCAACAGTTTTCCAACAAGATCTTCTTCCTCTTCTGAGTCGGCCTCATCTGCACTTTCTTCTTCCATATCCTCGTCCTCATATTCGTCTTCCTCACCCGGTTCTGGCCCTTCAACTGATTTGCCGTTTTTGGCCATCCGTTTACTGATGAGCTGATCAATGTCAACTCCTTTCTTCTGGTCGTTCATGCCTGACTTCGCCCCCTCAAAGCCCCAACCTTCAATGTCGTCAACCCCTCCATCCCCCAGGTCTCCAATCTGGAAATCAAAATCTGAGTCGATATCGCCGTCGTCTTTCTTCGTTTGATGCTTCTTTTGGGCGTGCCCATTGACACCGTTGACCTGCTCAAGATCGCGCTTTCGCTTCTTGCCGCGCTGTTCTGTACCTTGATCCTTCGATATTACAGGAAGCCTCTCCGGTTCCGGCTTGGTCGCTTCGTCGTCGCTAGGCGCATCAATATCCGATTCATCGTCGGGTATATCGTCCGAGTCCGAGATGGTAAGGACAAAGTCGTCCTGTTGGCGAACCTTCTTCGTAGGGGGTGGCGATGCTTTACCCTTGAGAGTGACCTTTGAAGGGTTTGATACCGCTTCCTTCTTCTTCTGCTTCACCATTGTGGTTCGAATCGATGCGGTAAGGCGACTAGAGGAAAGTTGGTTGAGGTTGGAAGTCCTGCGCATGAGAGTTTGGAACGAACAGAAATTTTTGTTTTTGGCGGTTCCTGGCGAGAAGATGCCTGCTTGCTTTTTTTGCTGTGTAACAACAGCTCCTCCATCCAACGCGACAACGCAACTTTTGCTCCACCTCTAATCTAAATCTAGCTAATCTAATTGCAGGTATCCAACATCTCGAGAATAAACCAAGACCTAAGAAATGGTGGAAGATCGTTGGCCAATAATTTGCAGTATTCGGCCTACACTTTTCAAATTTCGGTCCAATTTTAGCAACCTTGTGGGTTAGGCTTTCACCATCTCTTAGTTTCCAAAGCCCTCTCGGACTTGTGATGATTTCGTGAATCACCCTCAAGTCACTCGAGTCTGGTCTGACGAGACCACTCAACTCTAAGTAAATTAGCTAAGGACATCCGGAACAAAGTCTTCATACGCCGACGTATCCTGCCTTAACAAAATTAAACATGTTTTTTACCATGAATTTAATATTGCTATACTTTCTATGCAATTTCTTCTCTGATCCAGCATATGTACTGGCGCAAGATGTGACATCTACACCTTCGGAAACTTTATCAACATCTGCTCCGGTACAGAAAATCCAGCCTACTCAACCTCCGCCTCCGCCTCCGCCTCTACCCGAGAAAACTCCGAAAAATCAAAAAGCCCAGGAGCCGTTAGAATGGGCGAGCACAATCGTGCAAACTATTCTTGAAGTGCAAGATCCAATCGAAACACCAGTCATATATGTGACGGAAATTGTGGAATCCTACTACCCGCCCGCCGATATTACGATCGGATCCGATGACCAGCCAAAGTCTAACCAGAACACCACATCCGAAGAGAGCGTAGTCAGTGCCCTCCGAGATATCAAAGGCGAGAAACTCGAGTGCTATTCTGTCGCCTCGGCCAAAGAACACCCGGATCAAACGGAATCATTAATATCACAAGGCAACAAGAACAGCGACATGATGAACTTTGTACAAGAGACTTTCTGCGGCCGGTTGCTCGTAGGAATGCGACCAGATGCCGGATTAGCTCACTACCTTCGGATCGCGAATGGATCCCATGAAATGAGCGTTAGCTGGATGCTACCAGGGTTAAAGCCTTTAGACGACGAATGTAAGAGCATGATGAGTAGGATTTTCGCAGATTGCGCCACAACGAACAAAAACGCGCAAAATATAGCGGGAGGGAGGTTGACCACAGAAGCTGGAATTTTTTATGTACTTCAAGCTACTGATCCTTCTCCACTGGAAGGCAACGATTCTCCGTACTACGTCGGTAAACCGAAACCCGCGCCCTGTGCCCCTTGTAATTGCCCAGGCAGAAGAAGATTGAGATAAATTGTTCATAATTCATATAATACATATATTTAGCTGCATTAGTAGAAAACTCGTATGCTTATTCATAAGCTCCAGGGTTAGAGTCCGAGCTAGCATCCTATAAATTGTTTGATTTACCTTTTTACTTGTACTCCCCCTTATACTTATATGTTTGCCTTTTGCTCCAGGACTTCTAAATCGCTAAAATTTACCAGTCTCGAGATATATAGAGTCGGATTTAAACTTAGAATGGGAATTTCATTAGTATTACTACTAATATTATATTTAACTCTCTGCTACTAAGCCGACTCATAGCGACTCAAGAGTGATTCAGCGTTTTAAGTTGTGTTAACAACTTGAAGTCCTCTAACAACGACAATCTGAAAATAGAGATTGCAAATTCCCAATGTTATTCCCTACAAATAGTCGGCCCTCTGAATAGACGCTAGCACGTTGTTGACGTCGGTTACGAGACTAACAGAAAGGCTAATTTTCAGACCAAATCAGTCTCATAACCAACTCATGCGGCAGTCTCGTAACCAGACAATTATCATTACTAGCATAAAATATACAACAACTTTATTATCTCTGCGCGTTAAAAGACGGGCTCAAGATCTAGTATGGTCTCTTGGCCTAACTAAACGGCAAGCTTTAGAGAAGATGAAACTTAAAAGTAGCATCATAATTCCCCCCCTTGGATCATGAACGTTAGGTACATTTTAGTCTCAACGTTAGGCGCGGAGCGGGGCTGATACGTTACATACATCTCCCATGACTACATCTTATGACGCTACAATGGTAGCTACACCTCATGACTTACTGACTCGGTGCCAACGGAGATTCAAACCTTGTCCAAAGGTTCAAACTTCCTTGCCACCCTAACTTATCTAATCTGAAACTGAAATTTTCGTATCAGGAAAAGATAAATTTTGGTATGAAAATAACAACTAACGTTACACCTCTCTTCGCCGTCAATGCTGAGCAATCTTCATCGAAAGCACAGAAGAGTGGGCATAGTGATAGTTCTAAATCAATTTCCTGGCCTAGGCCTAGGGTGTGTATAATACTTGAAACAATATATATATAAGTATCGACCCTTTAGGTCCACATGACCTACACGCTGCAAGCTCATAAAACTTGGTTGAAATAGGATATTGCAGTACGACCTTGGATTTGCTTCTTAGATGACATCTTGACTAACCCTGCTTCTTTGATGCATATCTCAATAAACAATTATTACCAAGCTAAGCTCAACAAACTGGCCATACAGAACGCCTTCTAATTTCATTCGACATCAAAAATATATAGATGTACTACACAGGAATATATTTTGAGTTGTAGCCTGATTTGTGCAATCTCAGGCTAGACTAGTTTAGGTGGCACTGAAGGGCACGCTGTGCCGGTACAGATACTCTCGCTCTCAATATTGGCTTGCATTTCTGATCACTCTCGGGCTTTTTCACATACACTGCCTTTCGGGTTTAAACTTCTTCCGGGCTCCCTGGCCCTGGCATCATCCGGTTTATTTAAAAACAACTTTTATAAAAAGGCTCTTGAGTCATGTGCTGGCCTCGCAAGTCGGCATAGACTGGCCAGCTAAATTCATTAGCAGATATTCAATTTCTCCAAATAGCAGCCTCATATCTAGATATCTTACATATACTCACCCTACTAAGTAGTACAGTAGTGCTCCGAAATGAGAATTTCTACCAGCATCGCAAGACTTCCCCTGTATTGGACTGTATTGCATTCTAACATATATAGTATTGGAGCTAACAATACCGTACCGGGAAATGTGGTCCATGACGTTGCAACACCTGATCCGACAGTTGTCAGTGCTCCTGAGTTTATACTGGATACAAAAAACGATCCAGCTGCCGAAGTGTCGGAGTCTAGCTCTAAAAACAAAGACACCGCTTATGAGCCCTACATATTCATGCTCAGACAGGAGGCAAGGTGGGACAGGGGCATTCAAAAGTCTTTGATAGACGATCTTGATAGACACACGAGCAAAAGTCCTATTGACTATGTTTTGAAAAGTGAGATCTTAGGAACTTATTTCTTTACCCGAAATATCACCTCTGCAAACGCAAAGGCTTTCATAGAGAAAAATCGAAAACATGTAAACTGTCTCGCAAATACCCTGCTAAACCCCCTGGCTAGCTCCGCTAATGGGATAAAAAATAGATACTTACAGGAACGGCATACAGTCACTTTGTCAAGGACCCCCGGCAAAAAAAAGACACACAGCTTGAGCCATCTATGTCAAGCAGATCTCAATCCTCGAAGACTCTGACTTCAAGTCCGTGGGATCCGCCAAAAACCTTGACAACGTCGACCCGCACCAGCCCCAAAAAACCCTCGAAACGAACCTTAGAATCAGAGGATACTGATCTCTTGGAGATGCGCATAATCTCACGAGCTCCGAATGAAACAGTTTCACAGCAGTATCTGTATGATTCCAGTGATGGGTTTGGTATTCATATCTACTTGGTTGACACAGGTGCAAATATTAAACACGAAGTGAGTTTCTAATGGAACCAGATGGATGTTCTGAATACGAAACCATATGGATTACTTGATATTTAACACTCCTAGCTACTGACAGGCTTTCGAAAAAGCATTGGGAAACGGTCAAATAAGCAGCCCGATCAATGCTGGGCCAAATCCTGCCCCAAAACCCTCGGAAGATGGGGATACCGAGACATTTCACGGGACCGGAACTCTAGGGAAGCTGATAGGCAGCAAAACCGGACTCGCAAGACGAGCAAATGTTACCGTCGTTCGAGTTGTAGACGCTGAATCCCAAGAAGGAAAACCCTTGACATTGAGTGCACTAGTGCAAATGTTTGACCATATGGTTGTAAACAACAGGCCTGATGGTCGAATAATTATCAGCTTGTCTCGTAGCCTTTACAAAGTTTCAGACAATGATGGACTATTGAGCGAGAAAGCGCTGAACTGGTGGCTTCAAGAAATAATGAGCTACCTGGGTACATTGCGGAATGTGATCATAGTTACACCAGCAGGTAGCTCGCAGCAAGTAGGTAACATATCCTATGGATTTTTCGCCGGACTGTACACCATGCTGCACACCTGAACCCCATTATGAAATATTAATGAGCTCTATAGGACGACCCATGGCCGTCAATGGTCGATTCGCCGAATATTCTAGCGGTGGGAGGGGTAGATAACGACGGATTGACGCACTCCTCTACTAAAAACACGCGCGTGTATGCCCCAGCAGAAAAAATTCTGGTCCCTGATGGCGGGCCAGGAAACGAAAAGAATGGATATACTTTAAAGGACGGAAACTCGTATGGTACGCCACCCCAATATAAACCATTTCCAGGCCCAATTCGAAAACTAACAAACATAAACCGGAGTAGCCTCATCGGCGGTTGCCGGCGTTTTGGCAGGTTACTTGTCCAAAAATCCAAGCCTCTCTACTTTGGATGCTATCAACTTGCTTGAAAAGAATGCTTATTTTCGAGACAAAGGAACAAAAGATACACCCGTCGCCTGGAACGGTGAAACAAAGGCTAAGAAAGAGCCACAGGGTTTCGACGACAGCAAAGCCTTTGCGCCTTCGAACTCCACCAAGCTCGAACGGCTTCGTCAAAGTCTTTCACCCAGTGCGAACTCAATTACGAGTTTATTATCAGCCGCGCCTTCGATGCAGACAATCTTAGAGCTGTCATCTGAAAGACAGGCTCAAGGGCAGCCCAAGCCATTGTTTGTAAAACCAGGATTCGTTACGATGACAAGACACGTCCTAGAAGTAGACCCAAATGACTATGTGACAACGATTACCGACTTTGATCCGGATACTTCGGTGGTAAATGTCAGGCTTCAAACGGTTATCCAGATATCAACAGTAACAGTGCTTCAGACTATTATTCAGACTGTAACCGCCCAACCCGGAGGGGGAATCGACCCCCCACCTGAGGTGCATAACCCCCCACCACTCCAATACGTAAAAACATGCAGGGGCTTAAAGACACGCTCTTATTTTCAACGCGATGGGGTTGCCAAGTTTATTGAAGAAGAATTCTGCAAAAGGCTTCCAGACGAAATCTCCAATGACCAAATTCAATGCACGAGTGAGGGAGTATACTGGGGGAAACCAGATTACTGGAAACACTGGGAGAATTGGAAAGGCAACGAGGCGAAGAAGTATACTTGTGCTTGGGTACTGCCAGCATTCGAAACTGCTCTTGGTGAAGCTCAGGTGGGGGTTCGCTGGGATCGGCCTGGCCTCAGGCCGACGACAGAAGCGTGCATTAAAGTTCTTCGTGACATCCTTCTTGACAGCTGCGATGTCGACCCTGTTGAAAATCCACTGAATTACAAAGGCGGAGGGAGCGTCGATGATGGACCGGAAGTTCATTATTGGATCGAACCCAAGCACACAGATCGAAAACCCGACCCCCCTAAAGTTAAATGGGTTACATGCGAGAAACAAAAATTCAGCCAGGACCCAGCGGGTGCCTTTACAAAAAAGTATGTCTGTCGAGGAGGGGGATGGGGGGAAACATCGTGGGGTATCGAACTGAAGAGGCAACTCGGAGCAGATCATCATGGTCACGGTTGCTCAGGGTTTGATTTGTGGAGACATGAGCACTGGAGCTGGGAATGGTATCCCGATCTCTTAGATACTTCGAGTCTAGCCGAATTCTGGATCTCGTTCCCGGCTGGGAAAAAAGAACAAAAATGTGTCACGGATTCTCTTCGCGGAGCCGCAGGAGCAGATCTAAATCCGGTTTGGAAATAATGGCCCAATTCATTAATGCAGTTATTTATACTAGCTCCTTATGTCACAATATAGATAGACTTAGCCTTGTTCCTCTGAAGAAATAAGCTACTACGATTAATTGAACTTGAGATGTCGATACTGAAGGAGTATTATATATAATAAAATAACTCTTTGAGTTTAACGTCTAGCCGTGGATGTTCCCACATTTCGGTCAATTGGGCCATAAAGTTATAGCAGCTGACAGTCGAGGCCTCAAACATCAATTTGATCCAGCCCGCAACTTATTCTATATTTCCTATTCTACTACTTTTTCAATTTTATTTAGCTGTACCCTTACGGTTTATTTCAAGCAAGTAAGAGCATATTTTACGAGACCAAGTCACGCACTGTATTCTCAGTTGGAAGTATTCTAAGTATTTAACTATCTAATCAAGTAATATATTTAAATCAGCTTTACAAGGGTAAAGGGTAAATTCAAATAGATACTGACTACACTATTAATACCTTAACTTAAACACTTTACAGAAGTTCTTGTCTCTAGCGAGTTCTAAAAGCCTAGGGGCGTAAACCACAAATCCCGAAAGTCGAGGAAGCCCCGATGCACGAAGACTAAGCCCCGTTTTAGTTAAAGATTAGAACGACTTATTGGTGTTCTCCAGGTATGTGTATGGCAATATCACTAGTTACTGAAGATTTGACTCAATTTAACGTACATAATATCCTAATTTTTTACATTGCCACGACTGCTGTATGGCTGTTGCAGTATATAGTTTGGCAGGAAACAGTAGGTAATACCATCCTTCAGGCGTATGTTGGCATAAAAAGCACAAGACAACAACTCTCAATTGATCAACTGGATGCACGGATATATATACATACACACATAACAAACATGTAGTGCAACAGAGCCACCGAAAAAAAGCCAGCCAACATTTCTATGTTGAGACGTAACCCCTTTTCAAACACTCTTGCGCGCGTATTCCGGTTGCTCCAGTTTGATACCGCGCCAGAAACTATAGGGAACCAAATTATTGTAGTTGCAAAGCATCGAGTTGTACTTGTAGGGCGGATATGCCAGATATATCGCAGCACTGCCGCAGTTTCAGCTCTGTTATTCACTCCATGCAAATTTACAAATAGCGCCATAGTACCAATATCTAAGCCCAAAATAATCAAGCTCAATAACTTTGTGAATAAGTGAACGTTGTTATACATTGTTTTATAAATGTATCAGCACTGTTAGAAAAATGCCTGCTAGAATATATCGCCCAGCCAGCTTAGTTTTGTGGCCAAACACAAACGCTCTATTACCCAGCCCCGCCCCATGGTTCGCTCAAAGCTCTACAGAAACATAGATTTGGGTGATCTCAAGATCTTAAGAATATTATCCCCTTTTATTTAGTCTTTCGTGAGATCAGCTTCTTTTAATGATACGACAGAATTTACAAGATGCCTAACATGCATGCTGTTTTAATAGTTGCCATACAACTGATCCTGAGACTATCTGTCGTTTTAGCAGCACCTGAAGATTCATCAGGCTTTCGAAGACCGTGGATTTTTCTCCTCAAAGCAGACGCAAGGCACAACGAACTCAGGATTAAGGCATTCGACGATGAAATCGAAAAGGTCGACTCCACAGGTGATTATAGTTGGCGATATCACTATCCTAGTAAGAAGTTTGGAACATTCTTCTTCACAGTGAATGCCACCGAAAATGATAAAAGTAATCTTGTCAAGAACTACAACGATATTGTGAGTTGTTTCATTTTCGTACTCTGAGACTCGGAGTCATCATAAGGACGAAAATCTCCTGAGGCCAGTACTAATAACAAGCGGGTGTATGTATACAACAGATCCAGACATGGTCAAGTTACGATGATTTGCGAGAATCGTTGTATACGGCCTACGCAGACCCCGATATCTACATTGACGATAATCTTAATCAACGTCAGGAGCGATTGATGATTGCCACAGAGCCGAACAAAGACAAAAACGGACCGAGTGAGGACAAACCAGATAAATATTTTTCGAGTGATAAACTGGGAGAAGGTATCACCGTTTACTTTATTGACACCGGAATAAATTCAAACCACCCTGTTTGTGACCCTTATTCCGCCCTTATTTTTGAGTTTCGGGTTGGCATATAAACGAGCAGTTGTAGCTAATCATGGAACAAATTGCATACATATTGGTTTTGCATAGGAATTCAAAGATGCGAAAGACGCCGGCCGACTCAAAGATACGATATTTTCGGGCCCGTTCCCGCCAACAGAAAACTTAAATCGAGATATTGACTCCAGCTTAAGATTCAGTCACGGTAGCAGCGTCGCAGGGCTGGTCATCGGAAAAATCACTGGTCTCGCCAAAAAATCAAACGCAGTTATGATTACTGCTCTTGATAAGGACGGGAAGAGTAGCGAGCCTCTCTACTTGGATGCTTTGGCACGACTCTATGACCATATCCAAGAGCACAATCCAGATAATCGCATTGTTATAAATCTCTCTATGAGCGCAGGATATCTAACGAGCCCGGATTTGGTGAGGAAGGAACTCGCGACTTGCTTGAACGATGTTTGGACTGAGTTTATAAAACTTGACAAAGCGATCATCACCGCTGCGTCAGGAGTATCGGAATGGGTTCGTAAGCCTCAATTAATTACCAACTTCAATTGACATTTTATTAATCTACTCTTGAGAAAAGAATGAAAAGGCTAACTATTCTGTCCACTCAGAAATCAGTGGCAAATCCCACAGAAAAGGATTACGCATGGCCAATGAGAGAGGCTCCAAGGTCGCCAAACATGATTGTGGTGGGTGGGGTCGATCTGGATGGCTCCGGTATATACCAGGATGCACCTTTTATCAAAGTCCATGCTCCTGCGTGGAGAGTCAAGATTGTTTCAAACATTGGATATCAACTCAGCGCCGGGACTTCGTTTGGTAAGTACGCAAATAACCGCCTTAATTATATATCAGTCGTTTCCTAAGATGAAGTGATGCTAATATTTACAATAGCATCGGCGCTCACAGCAGCCACGTTGGCCAACTACATGGCAGATGACCCTGCATTACCTGCTGCTAGTGCCAAAGCACGCCTTGAAGAGAACGCTTACCCAAGGTCTGCCGAAAAGGACGCACCCAAAGTGATATGGCATGGCTTACCGAAAAAATTACTTGTCCGGGCAGAAGCCTCTAACGACAATTGTAAACGCGACGGCAACGACAAGTGCGTTCCAAAAAGCCGGGGAGGGCCCTCAAAAACTAGCACTGGAAAGCCAAAAGAAACATCTACCAACGAAGAAGATTTCCCAGATGGTGGAGACCCAGATGATTTTGGGGATGATCCTAAAACTGCAGTCGATCCCGATACCAGCGAGGTCCCTTCTAAGGACAGAGGTTCAGGAGAGCAAGTGCTAGGACCACCTCCACATGCTATAATTGTCACCGAAACCAAAACAAGGCTTGTTCTCCAGGTGCCAGAGAGAACAAGTTATACCGATGTCTGGGTATACTCAACAAAATGGGAAAAAAAGCGTTCTGTAGAGAAATACTCGACAATGGTATACACGACTACATACACAAAAAGCCCGCATCCTGCACGGGCGATCGTTACGGAATCTCCTACCCTAGTCGGTAATCCCAATCCCAACCGAAATGTTCGTCCAGGGTTGAAAGGTTTAACCTGTAACGATATTCGCCAGCATAATACCAAATACGTTGATCGTGGATACGCTGCAGAATTTGTGGGGAAATTTTGTAGCACTCTCGAACGCCAAAAAGAGAATCCCGATTTCGTAGCTTCTGGGCAATTGATGATTGATTCCGCATACCGTGGCTCATCTCCAGACCACGTCGAAGTCACAGGCCAAGATCCTAATCAATTGCGGCTTACCGCTAAGTGGTCGAGGGATGGCGCACTATCTAAATTTGAAAAAAATGATTGTGTCTATGCGATGACGGGTCGGATTCTGGACCTTTGTGACGTCAGCGCTAAAGAGAATCCTTTGAATTTCAAGGCGGGTGGTGAAGCAAACTATCTTGGTTTGAAGTATATCCTAGAACCGTTGGGAAATCGGTTGGTATTGAGTAACTTGACGCAGCTTAGCTGTTACTTTCGTAGCCCGGATCCTCTTAGATCTAGAGATGGCATGGAAGCTTTCAAGTGGCTCGGGTACGGAATTAGCGCTTCGCGCGAAGCGGAAACACTATTCAAAACGGCATATGAGGGCTGCCAGGGAGCGTATTGGTCCCGCGTAAATCGGAAGCGTAGCCCTGAGAATGTTGATTTAGATTTGGATTTGTTGGACGGGACTCAGCTCGTGTACGAGACCAACAATGACCTCAAATATGAGTTTGCTTTCCAGCTTGAGGTTCCGGTAGGCCTGCAGGAGTGCGCAGGCACATATGCCAAACTGCACCAGATTTGCACTCCGTACGGACTCGTGGGAATTGATGACCGGTGGTGACTGTGACTTGCTTTAGGTTTATTTAATCCTAAATAATACCCTTATAAGGCTAAGTTTGTTTTATATTTCGATTCCTGTGTTTTCGTATTTCTTCTTTGATTGTGGGGGGCGGCAAATCATACTGCAATATATATGACTTGTATATAGTATACATTTTATTGATGCCAGTCAACTTTTATTCGGAAATAGAAACGCAAGTAGATGTGCTTCACCTGCTTGGTTCTGAGATAAGGTCTTCAAACGTGAACCAAAGTTTTATTGATTCGCATCCAAGAATGCTGCTTGCGTTGCGTTGTGTGGGGAAATGGGACTGTGCCAATTGCGCACTCTTCCTCACCGACACCAACAATCCAGAGCCAATCGATTGGGATAATAGAAACAATGACGATGAGTGTGACGCATTTAAAATTTGCAACATCAGTAACATAGGTTTCCAAACGGACTCGGAACATTATACTCAAGATGCTGTCCATACTCCGAAAGGCAAGGTTGAAGGACAAGGAGATGAGAATCCTGATGCTGTACGTGACCGTGCACCCATTGCATCGTCTACCATGTTGAACAGAAACTGATCCCATCCCTATCTCAGAGGTCTTGATAACGCTGGCAAGACGACAATCGTGAAGCAGATTATGAATGAGGACGTGAATAGCGTCAGCCCTACGCTCGGATTCATCATCAAAACAATCGAATATCAAGGGTGAGAGGCATAGTCCGTCAGTCGCTTCGTGGCGCTCTGAACTAATTGAAGGCTCCGGAACCAGATATAAACTCAATATATGTAGGTATTCTCACCGTACCATGGCTTAACTTTGCAAAGACAACAAGCTGAAGCTCGAGCCAAGGGGACGTGGGTGGCCAGAAGACCCTACGGTCCTACTGGCGGAATTACTTTGAAAAGACAGATGCCCTGATATGGGTCGTCGACGCGACGGATCGCTTTCGGCTTGAGGATTGCATGGAAGAACTACACGGATTGCTGCTCGAGGAGGCTAGTGACTCCCGCTTCCTCCCATCGTTGCGTAAACAAACTAACAGGATAGCGTGATGATGCTGCAGAGACTCATGGGCGCCTCGCTGCTAGTATTTGCAAACAAGACGGACGTGAAGGGGTGCATGTCAACGGACGAGATCAAAGACGTGAGTTTCACGCTCCGACGTAGCCCCTCCGAAGTCCGGAACTGACGATGCTACAGGGCCTCAAACTAGACGAGATATTGACGCACAAGTGGACGATCCTGAGGTGCAGCGCAATGACTGGCGAGAACCTGGTTGAGGGACTGGACTGGGTGGTCACGGATGCGAAGGAGCGGTTGTTCTTGTACTGATATAACATGAGGCCAGGGATGACGGCGAGTTCGTCGGGGATGCCGGGCTGCAGGCCCTCAGCCTTACCGGCCAGGAATAGAAGGCCATGCGCGAGCCGATTACTTGACCTCACGAGGCGTGGAGCGCTTTTCGCATGGGCGTGGAGGGATCACCAGATTCCCGGGTGTCTTTTTTTTACCAAAATTTGTTTACGTTTTTCGAAATCATTTTATATGCCGACAGTACAGCGACACTGCAGACAGCGACGAGAACAATAATCTGGCGGGCAGGGCTACAGGGGTCGCCATTGGCCAAACCCCCCAAACAACTCTCATTCGCTCGTAATATGTCCTGCCAGTCTTCCCTCCCGCCCAGCTGTGAACATATACACATGTACCTCTCCTCGGCATCAAAAGGCGTCCCCAGCTCCCAGCTCTCCTCCGGCGTTGCCCCTCCATTGTCCTTTCGTATATAGATACTGCCTGTGACGGTTCTCTGCGGTGGCCACATTTTGCGGCCCGTGCTTTGAGGGCTTCGACTTAGCCCACGCAAGATACGTTACCTCTGGTTCCCGGCATTCCTCCCAGCTAGATTTTTCTCCAATACCCTATCACCACCAGCTCGGACACCTGTCAGTCACCCTGGCTTGATTTCTGCTCAGACACAACCCGCACCCTCTATGCATCAACTGGTGTCTGCCGTGATTTGTTGAGACATCCCGGTACCTCGGAAGCCTTCGCCATGGACCCGCCCTCGGAGGCCGACGACAACCAAGTGACCGAGTTTCTGCAGCGCATCCGAGAGTTAGACGACAAGCGAGACCGAGAAGATGAAGAACGAACCCGCAAACTTGAAGAGGATATCCTCGCCCGCAGGGAGGCCCGGCAGAAGCTACGTGCAGGTTAGTGATCCTTTCTTTCGACGTATTCTAGTCACTTGGCTGTCTAGGACTAGTTGCTCACTGCTCAACCACGATTCTGAACTTTTATAGAACGAGCGAGATCTTTATCTCCGGAAAAATTGACGCCTGTCGGAACACCTCTGAGCTATAGATCAAAAGCACTGGAGAGCAGTCCGATGGCAAGACCGGAAGAGTCGCCGTTAGCATCCAAATCCATGGCATCCGTCATCGAACCGGCAAAAGATGACACTCGGAGCGGCGCATTGGAAAGGTTGACGAGCGAATCCAGGCCGCTTCCAACGCCACCTTCCAAGCCTCCCACAATGTCAACTCCTGTGCTAACGACAGCCACCCATACGTTTTCGCCCTCTCCCGCATCAGTCACTGGCTCCACTCGACGGCCCTTCAATCAAGCGGGAAAGCCACTCTCCTGGCAGCGGAGGCCTCAGTCCGTGGCTTTCGGGGAGAGATCTTCATTTACAACGGCGTCGTTCTCACGCACAAGCAGCATCGCAGGTGACGATAACGATGCGGATGGGGAGACCACAAGGGAACAGATAGCAAAAAATCTGGGCTCCAAGGACCCCTCTTATTTCAGACAAACCCCGGATCGGGGCTTCAAATCCGCCGCCTTGAGGAAAGATGCTGAGGACAGTTTCTCAGGCGGTGGGAGGATGGCTTTGCCCGGGATGTCTGACCCTCGTCAGGTACCACCCCTCCACCCTCATAACAGCGAATCGATACTAATATCGTAATAGCGAACACCTGAGCCAGCAAGACCTGTTTCATCCATGTCCAATGCAAGTGCTTCGACATCATTCTCAACTCCAACCGCCGAGTCGAGAACAAAACCCAAGTCAAGTTCCTTTCTTGACTCCCTTCCAGACGAAAAGCCGTTGAGCGCCAGTGAAATACCTGCTTGGAAAACACCCACATCGGTCTCCAAAACTCACTCAAGAATTGAGGCTTCATTCTCTGGCTTGTCACTGCAAGATGAGGAATTCACGCCCATGCCGTCGGCCTATAGTATTCCTACCAGCGGGAGAACATCACCTGAAAAGCTGGTTCGACCAGCAAGTCCAACCAAGGGACTCGGAGGGTTTGTGCAAAGTGCAATGTTAAAGAGAGATGCCTCGGTTAGAAAAGTCGGACCTCCTGGTAATCCGATGGCCTCCTTGTCGAGATCCGGTAGTAACGTTTCGGACAAGGACTGGACGGCTTCTATTCGAAGGGAGCGTGGACTCTCTACCCTATCCAGAGGGAGCACTCCAGCTCCGGATGATAAGGATGGTGAAGAGCGTAGAGCTCGAGAGACTTCGCCTACTGAGTCTGTGGTTTCTACAATGACGACATCTACTGATGGGTGGAGGGGTCGCACAGAAGCTACTCCGCCTGCGTCTCCTTCAAAAACTATGAACCCTCGTCGATGGAGCCCTACAAAATCTTCGTGGCTAGAATCCGCCCTGCAAAAGGACATTGCGCCTGCTATTGGGTCCCAACCACCGATGTTCGCACCAACCAGGGAAAACTCCAACCGATCACCGACCCGCGAGAAATCCATAAGATCGGCCAAAGATGCCGCAGCTATTCGTGAGGAACGAGCCCGCGCCAGAATGGCCGCTAATGCGGTTCCGCGAAAGATGTCTGTTGACTCTCAAGCCTCGGATCACCCGCGTTTTGATGCCAGTGCCTTTCGACCTACTATTCAGCCGAAGTCTGCAATGCTATCGAAACGACCTTTGAGCGAGATATTCACCCCGCCACCTGCTGCTGATTTCACTACACCTTTCGAGCGAATGGTACCCGAAGAAAAACTAGAAGAACCTGTCAAATCGGAAGCACCATCCTCGATCCCTCGGCCTGTTCTTCCCGCTAAGCCATCTCTCCCCGATAAACCTGTGAACGGAAGCGAAGGCAAGGACAAACCGCCCGTCAAGAGCAAGCCTGTCTTCGAACGTGGATCAGGTACAATAATGACAATAGATCCTCGCGCAGCCCGTGAAGCCAGCCTTCGGGAGAAACAACAGGCCAACAAGGAAGCTGTTCCTTTCATAGCCGCCCGGTCCAATCTAAGTCCCAGCAAAACGCAGAATTACAAAGCCCCGGATGAACTCAAGGATACAATACTAGCAGGAAAGTCTGCATTGCAAGGTCGCGGTGGTCCTCAAAACTACAAAGCTCCTAATGAGCTCAAGGATAAAGTATTAGCTGCCAAGTCTGCCCTTCAGGATAGGGGAGGTCCGCAGAACTATAGAGCTCCTAACGAACTCAAAGATACTGTACTCGCTGCTCGTGGCAGTCTTCAACCCAGTTCTGGGCCACAGAAGTACCAAGCGCCTGACCCTCTGAAGCAAACAGTCACAAGTGCTCGTTCGCAACTTCGGCCATCTTCACCTACCAAAAATTCCCCCAATGTCTCGCCGACGAAGCCAACATTCGGTCGTTCTACCACCATTCCGGTAAGCTTTGAGGAAAGAGACCTTGAGCCAATGCGGTCCCCAGAAAGCGGTGACGCAGTTTTTGAAGGAAAGGAGAACTCAATGCCTGTCGTCACCAAGCAGATTTCGGCCCCAGCTCGAATTGAGAAACCCGGAAGCAAATTAGCCGATCGGTTCAATCCAGGCCTTGCGAACATCTTCTCCCGAGGCCCTCCTGGGATGGGTAGACCTGGTGGTAACAATGAAACTCCTAGCTCACGTTCTTCCGCCAATACGAGCTCCCGGGACCCTGATGAGGGTACACAGTTGACACACATGACTAAGGGTCGTGCTCGTGGACCGAAGAGACGTGCTCCCGCTGCGACTACCTCGCCATCGCCTACAGCTCAATCCGAGAATACAAAACCAACCTTCTCTCCGCAACCAAGATCTACCAATCCTACAAGGCGCTCCTTGGGGCCAAATGGGCTGGGGGGCTCGTCGTTTTCTTCCGCTTTGATCACCCCCAGCAAACCTTCAACCATATCTGTACAACCCTATGAAGACGAAGAATCCCAATCCACGCCGGAAAGGAAGGAGAAGCCGCCAACGCCGGCTAAATCGCCATTGTTGAGAGCCAGAAACTCCAAGTTGAACATGGGAGAGAGCTTTTCAAGTCCTTCTGCTAACCCTTCCACGCCTGGCCTTAAGCCCAGATCGCCACTAACCTCTCACAAATTAGAAGAAGAGCTACCAGCTGTCAAGCCACTCTTTTTCGCAACTCCTCAAGAGCGCTCAACACCACGAAGACTGCCTACTCCACCGTCTGCGAGTGTAACTCCTTCACCCAACGGCCCTCGACCTCTTCCACAAATTCCGTTCAAGTCGAAGCCAACTTTTGAAATCGAGGAATCAGAGCCAATCGTTGCACCTTCAGTCAAAGACTCCATTACGCGATGGGGCTCTACCAACTCTACTCCAGATACTACACCGCAGCGTAAAGGTATGATTAAACTACCAAGCTACCAGGATGAGGTTGCGGCTATGGAAAGCTCTAAAGCATATCGATCGCCACATCGATCGCCTCAAACTGCTGGCAATAGTAGCTCAGCTGCCCCTTCGCCTTTGCGGGTAGGTACCTCCAAAGCCATGGAAGATAATATCCTCAATGTAGCTGGTGCAGATGCCGCAAAGTATCTGTCACAATTCTTCGCTGGTCCGGTCAAATCCCCTCCAAAGGGTGGAATCGATGTTACTCCACTCTTGGAATCAAAGCCGAAGCCGACCGGAGAGTCAGTTCAGACGCTCAAGAAGCAAGTTTGGGAGATCACTGGTATTAATGGGAAAAAAGATATGGTTCCAGTTGGTCAGGAGCATATACTCTACGAGGATGGTCTTTACATGTGCCTACATTCATATATGGAGAATAGTGGAATGATGGCATCAGAGGTGTTCCTATGGAGTGGCGACAGAGTTTCCCTTGGAACAGTCGAAGAAGCACAGCTCTCCGCGCGACGGCTTGCTAGGGAGTATGATGGTAGATTGGTATGTCCCCACAAATCGGTTACCCGAAGGAATTCTGAGCTAATTTTACTCCAGATTGTTACCCAGCAAGGCAAAGAAGTTCCACGATTCATTGAAGCTCTAGGCGGTGTTATTATAACTCGTCGCGGTTCTAGAGCCCGTATCCAGCAAGACATCCCGTATATGCTGTGTTGCCGCAAGGTTACAGGCGGCATCACCTTCGATGAAGTCGATATACATTTCACCCACTTGTGCAGCGCCTTCCCATACATAATTTCAACACCTGATAGGCTTTATCTCTGGAAAGGCAAAGGCGCTTCCACAGAAGAACTGAAGGCAGCTCGAGTTGCATCTTTCGATCTGGCCAATGACAACGAAGTAAAGCAGATCGACGAGGATAAGGAGCCAGAGTTCTTTGTAGAGATGATGGGAGGCGAGCCTGGTGGCCAGGCACAAGCACCATACTGGGGGCTTAAGCCTCAACATCAACAATACGCCACCAGGATGTTTTTGGTGGACCACGAATCACCATGCGCTGTGAGTATTCATCAATCATTCCTACCGATTAAACTCCCCGATAGAGCTAACCTATCAAATTTCAGGCTATCGAAATCCATCCCTTCGCGCAATCCGATCTTGACCCAACGAATATATACATTGTTGACGCATACTTTGAACTCTACATCATTCTTGGCGAACAATCACAAAACAAGCGAGTTGATTTCCAACATGCCCTGCTTTTCACACAAGAGTACAGCATCATGGCAGCATCGAATGAAGATCGACCATTCGTCCCGGCAAGCAACGTAGTTCTTGGAGGAGCACCAAAGGAACTTAAGGCGGTGTTCCGGCGATGGGAAGATTCAAAAACTCCTACAGCTTGGCAACCTTCACGGAATCCCAGCATCAAACTAACAATGGGCTTGCGAGATGCAATGAGCATGATGGATTTTTGAAAGAGAGTTTTGATTCATTTTTCCATTCTTTCCCCTTTTGGCGAAGTGCATAGACAAAAATGAGTTTCTTCCTCATCGTCATTGTCCCTTTCTGCGTTTTCTTTCTGCGTTTATAGGCCTCGTTTCAGATTCAATATACATATTGGAGAAACGTTACCATGACTAGAAGTGCGCTGTTTTCGATATAAATTTATATGTAGCGCCCACGAGATCATGCGAGACAAGAAAAAGTAGCGTGGCTTCAGCATTACAATACTTCTCCCTCTTCCCCCCCTGTACAAAGACATTATCCAACTGTCGCGGCCGATCGATCATTTTAGACGATTTGGCCTGTCCTTCGTTTTTCCATGGTCCATTCTATCATACTCTTGCCCTATGCATCTTTGACTTCGTTTTGTACCCTCTTTGGCTGTTTGATAGACCAGAGTTTTTGCTTTCTTTGTGTTTTTCGGTTTTCTTTGGCAAGGTAGCGATCGAGTATCAATTTACCGAATGTTCCTTGGTAACGAAATCTCAGTATACATCTGATCCTCACGCGCTGGTGCTCACATAGTAAGCATCATGAGATTCGATATTTCCAGTGTTTACCCGACTCTAGCTACCGAGACTAGCCCCGGAAGGAAATTTCGCTAGCCAACCCTTTAAAGATTTCAATTATGATACTCAAAGCTAGAGCCCGGGAACATTTCAAGCAGCAATAACTCGATGTACCTTCCCCGGTGCACCCTACTTACATAGCTCGCTCTCAAACGTCATTCATGAATCCTTATCACAGATCTTCCAAGTCCAAAACAAGGATTTACACGGACTTAAAAACAATCGAATGTTCGAACCAGGACTTAAGCAATAGAATCAATTGACCAATAGCCGGCATCTTTACCGAATAAGGACTTTAGAGAAAAACTCGAGAAGAAAAAAGGGCTGTTTCGAGCTGACAAGATCCGATATTCCCCCGCTCAACCCACCTGCACGTTCCATTTCGTGATGTGACTAGTCCTTACATATTTCCGTAGACTCAAACTAGGTTTTATGTGATCCCACAGAACAATCGAAATCTCCACCTTTCGGGTTTTAAATCCGGGCCAAGCAAACAATAGTGTCCGGAGGAAAGGACAGGACTCCACCATTTGGAGGGGCTAAGCTTCCTGCTCGGCAATCTGAGCCTTGCAAACAAATCCGAAGAGCTGCTAGCTGGATGCATGGAAATTTGTGCTCTCTTGGTTGCATGGGTTTTAGAAGGTCGGAAAAGTGGACGCGCCGGGGACCTCGGGGTGACCGTGCCATCCCTTAGGCTTCCATGCAGATTACATACGTTGAAAGCCCAATGGCTTCAAATTAACCCCCCGAGAAATTGGGTGCGCGGCAAGTTCCATCGCGGTGGAAAAATACGAAGGGAAAAAGAGTTTGATCGGGAAAGATTCCCGGCTCACGGTTGTCTTTTCCATTCAGGTGAGAGATCAGACGACAGAATTGGGGATATCCATCAGCCGTCCATGCAAAACTTTGATTATTAATTCTCCGGAATAAACCCAATTAGGTTACCGAGGCATGTACGAAAGTCGAAGCTCTTCATATATTGCCTAATATTCCAACTCTTTGTTAATATAGCTAGCTAAAGTGGCGCTCAGACATCCTTTGGAGCTAGCGCGTCTTAATTACATATGCAGCTGTGCCAAAATACCATTACGCACAATTATGAACTTTACGATGTGGGGTTATTCTCGTGAACGTTTCATTGCAGCCAAATTTTGGTATCACATACAAGGATCACTTTGGTGACACAGATGGTCTCACTGCATTGGCGACTGTTTCTAGGGATAAATTCATGGAAGAAACAGGAGAGCTAGCGGCTGGCGCAGGGAGCCGAAATATTTCATGTCTCGTCCTTTGGTTTAGATATTGATTCAGACCATCGATCGAACCCTTTAAAAGAGTTGCCCGCTCTTTCGTATCTGAACACTCGATACAGATCTAGAGCGCCCTTGGGAGAACCCCAAGCACCAAGGCCAAGTCCTAAAAAGCCATCCGATCCTATACCTATAAAGGAAACATAATGCGAACCTTCCCCGGGTACCCTCCTAGCAAGCCATTGAAGTCATGGGGGAGAAGGTGTGAACCTTCGCGGCAATACCCGCATGTGTCCTTTTCATTTCTACGATCTTTTCTCTAATCGGCGTCTGTGCAGGAAAACCTAGAAAACAATTCGTGATCATGATCCCTGATGCAGTATCTTCTGGGAACAATTGATGATGTTAAGCGATTATATTTTCCCTTGGCCGGCTGCCAGAACTGATCTGCAGTCAGTGCGCTGCCAGGTCTTCAAGTTCCCCACACCAGTGAAGCTTCAGGTTCGTCCGCCGTTGAAATGTTCAACCAATTTATGCACGGGCGGGTTCTCCAATTGCCAGTTTCGGTCGTTGATTTCCCAAGCTGGGATGAGCAAACAGCAAATATTGCGGGTTTTTTTGGCGGAAGGGGGGGGAGAGCGATACGGCTGGCGGCCGTTATATTTCTATTACCTGAGAGACCAGCGATCTCCGCGACAAATTCGTGCGAGAAGGCCCCGGATTAGGGCCCGTGGGAAACGTGGGATGATAGACGGATGATCTTCCAAGTTTTTTTTGATGAGGTCTCCCTCTTGAGTGGAAATACCAGATGGGAATTATGTATGTACTTGGCTTAGGTACATGCAAAATGGTTTGAGAAGATGGTCAGAAAAATCAACATCTTAATATCCCAAAGTGATGATTTAATATCGCGACAGGTCTCGATATGGTCATCGATGCATACTAATGCATTATCAATCCATGCCGCTGACAACTTGGTACCGAAAAGAAGCATGCACACGTGCCGCCACTCATCGAATTTGCATCGCCCGCTGACAAAAAGAGAACTTTGGCAGAGCACAGCCTGCAACCGAGTTCGTTCTTGCGAAAAGATATTAAGGTCCAAGGTATTATATCAATATCATAGTTTTGCTATAGCCCCCAATTATGCTGCTCAGGTTGGATTCGCCATCTTTTTCCAGACCAGACCCGTTTACCGGGAGTGCCGAAGATCTTTTCCCGAGTGGCAATAAGTGTTTGAAATGGGCGCACATGATGCTGCCCGAGTGGCCTGATATCGAGGACGCCTCCGTTTGGCAAGTGCAATCTCGTCGGCCACCACCCACCGTACATCAGAGGGATCGTATCGAAACGAATGACGAACATGATACCCACTTTCCTGTCCTCTTTCGTGATTGATTGAGGCTGAAAAAAAAAGTCAAAAAGGGCATCGAACATCTCCTTTTGATCCAGAAAAAATCTCGGATTCTTGCAGGATGGATCTAGAGAGTCCTCGTATTTTCGCCAATCAGATCGTATCTGAAGCCACTCGATCGGCCTGTGGTGGAAACCACCCACAACGCCACGAAAATTGTTCAAACATGCCATTCCCATGATGACCGGGGGGGTTATAGACTGACGGGACCGACGGTTGCAGGCTGATTGGTTCTCTGGTTTCAAACACGAGAGTTAGGCTCTTGCGAATGATTTGCCTGGCGTTTAACTGGAGGCGGTGAGTGCAGGCATATTGCAGGCAGAGACGCCATTATCCCACAAAAAGTGGGCAAAGAGATAACAAACTGGCGTATCTTGCGGGATATTATTCAAGTCGTGAAGTCAATGGCAATTTCTGACGACCCATCCGATGCTCGGGGAGCGCCCCGAAAGTGAACGCGAGGAGGGGGCAGCGTGTTGAGCACGTGTGGAGCACCCGGCACGTGAACTCGGCCAAGGCGTCCGGGAATGTCCGGTGCCCGATCGATATTTTCCCGGGGGAGACCTCCGCCGTCGGGAACCCGGGTGAGCAAGGCCCACCACCAGACAAGAAAAAAAAACGTGAGCCAACGAGCGAACGACCTTCCCAAGGCAGGTTATATTACCGTTGATATAGCCTATTTTCTTTGTGATCAACACATGCAGCATCCGAAATTTAACAAGAAAATGTTGGAGCCAGTCGAAAGGACGTGTAGGGAGTACTCCGTGCTTTAACCCATGAAAAACGCACTGGGATCCGCAGAGTACAGGACGGTGCATAAGCGTGCTCTCCTTAAGTTATGTCGAGTATCATATTCGCAAGGGGAATATTCCGACTAAGACGTATCCTATCGATTGCGATCAAATTTAAAAAATCAAATTTCCACGCCAGCACTAGGTTCAACGGCCGGCACATCTAACGGGTATGACTTGTGTCAGCGCTGCCTCGTTCGTATTTTCTACCCGGAACCGATCGATGGGTCCCTCGAGAGATATATTGGCTCAATATTTCCGACCGATAAAGTGGAACTTCGTACGTACCCACCGTTCCCTCGTCGGTCGTTATTTTACAACAATCAAGGTAGGCATGTTTAGACATGTACAGTGTACGTACGCTGAAAGAGACTAAAAGAGAGAGAGAGTTATAATCAGACGGCGTTATTGCATATGTGGGGTTAATTAAAAGACCTTTCCAGACCGCAATCAACTATCGCGTTCGGATAAGGGCTTCGGCACGGTTAGACCGGTTTCAAGGAGGATAATTCATTTTGATATAACAGGTATTTCAGATTTGCGCAGACACCCCCGATGCAAGTGCGTGAGAAGTATGCATATTGGCCGTTTCCGATATGTTTGTCAGCTGCACGTGAATCGACTAGTATGAACACATGCGTTATTGCATACATGGCAACCCCCCCATTCTCTGCCCTGGAGCTGGGGGGCTAACTACCCATTCTCTTACCCCCCCCCCCAATATGTAAATACATGTATGCATATCGCCACCGAGTGTAACAGACTCTGGTGGTTCCAGGACAGCCGGTGATTACGATATTTCTCCGTAAACCCGAAATAAATAAGTAAAATAAACCAAGTAACTGAAAGGTAGAGCATGCATGAAACAGAGCAAGGTATCGCTGTCAATTGATCAAGAAGCGCTGACCACGCAGGCGCCCATGTCGCTGGGAAAGTATGTATGTATGTAGAATCATAAAACCGTCTCCACTCGAGAACTCCGACTAAAATGAAATGAATCTCAACGGAAAGGTTAACCGGCACGACAGCCAATCTCAGTCGTTATCGATCACCTGAATGGCTTGAGCTTTAACCCCGGTTGGTTTCCCTCCCGTCTTTGTCTTCTTGGCAATTGGTTGTTCGATTTCATCGTCATCTGGAATAACGACTGTGACCTTGGGCTGTCTCTTCGTTGCTGGTTTAGTCTTTGGAGCTGGCTTGGTCTTTGGGACCGGTTTATTCGCAACCTTGCGCTTTCTTCCTTTCGGCCCGGACTCGTCCTTCTCTTCATCTCCCCCCTTCGTCTCGACATCCGTGACATTCTTCGAGACCTTCTCCTTCGTCCCAGCTTTTGGTTTCTTGGATTTTGGCTCTGCCTTTGGTCTGCTTTTGGTCTCGACCTTGGCCTTCTTTGGAGGTGCCTTCTTCTGAATAGGGGCATCGGTTTCAGCCTTCCTCTTCCTCCCTTGAGGTTTGTCGGTCGTCTCGGTCGTCTCGGTCGCCTTCCGTTTTCCATTGGTGGTGGTAGCGATAGCCTTCTTTTTCTTTCCGCCCTTCTTGACATCGGCTTTAATGGTACGAGCTTCCTCTGCCTTCTGCTTGGCTTCCTCCTTCTCCAGCTTTTCACGCTCCTTCTCTTCCTTCGTCTTGACCTTCCTGGGTTTCTTAACATGGGGACCCTTTCGGCCCCAGACAGGAGGTTGGCTGATCTTAGCGCTAGCTTTGTACATGTCTGCCTTCTCCTTCTCCGTCAATCCGTTGATATAATCTCGCCCTTTGGTCGAACTCTCCTCGAGACTTTTTCGCAAAAGATCGCATCCGTCGTCATCGTACTTTTCGTGGAGAGGCTCACAGCCTGCATCGTAGCAGACAATGCTGAAGACTTCGACAATGACGTCGCGTTTTTGAGGAGGGCAGACTTTCTTACTCGTTTGGAATTGCTTGCAATGCTTGGTGACGCGAGCGGTGGGGCTGGTGGGCGTGCATCCGGCGTATATTTTTGCCGCGTCGGGGCCGTCGACCCTGGCTGGGTGGCCTTTGTGCCCACAGGCGTACAAGATGTCATAGTCGGTGCACATGATTTGGTGAATGAGGGATTCAAATGGCTGAACAGAGTGCAATTGACTGTGACTGGAGAGGATACAATCGCTTGTAGCTTGAGAGAAGAGATACAGTTGACTTGAGTAGAGAGAAGGGTCGATGGTGGAGTTGATCGTCAATGCTATTGAAAGGCGAGTAGGATATCCGGTGAGTGATCGCTTTAGGTTTTCAGCTGCTTGTCGATGGTTTCTTTATCTCTTTTGGATCAAAAGTTTGCTTTTCGGGTTCAGGAGTCCTTTGGAGAGGTGCAATCGTGTTTCTTTGTTTGATTATGCGGTTAGGAAGAAGGGCTGCTTTGATGAGGAGGAGAGCTGATACTGATATCAGATTCAGAGTAGAGCAAACACGTTCCTGAGGATCTATATACTAAACTTCCGTTCCGGAGACTATGCGATGAGGGAATCTTTATTTGCTCACGTCTAGAGCCCACGACCAAGGCCGCTGCGAGGTGTAATGGGCATATCAAACGTGGACCGCTAAGATATGCCATTAAGCATATAGGTAATGCAGGTACCAATTCACTAAAGTATTGGGACTATCAGGAAGATGGATCTCGAGCTTGGGTTTACGAGATCAGTGCTACCGGTGGAGGTACTCTACTACAACCAAGGTCTGCTGGGAATCCTACTTAAACATAGAACACTATCCGAGCAAGAGATCTCTAGAGTCTAGGAATGTCTGGGGTCTCAATCTAGGCCCGAACGGTCATGAGAATCTTAATACGAGTCTTGGAGGCCGACGAGAGCTTCTATAACTCTGACAATGTTTTCGAGAGACAAAGCTCTAGGACATCACGAGAGGATTACACGTTCATGCAGATACATCTAGTCAGATAGCGTGAGAGGTCCGATTCCAGCAAATCGTAGGTTAAGCGTCCCGAAATGATGCTTTTTCGTAGAATCAGCTTACCGCTTAACCGCCTTTCTCAAAGCTCCATAGATCTATCTTCAATTTAGCTTGTGTCTTCTTCGGGACGCCGTAAGCGCGACCGATATTAGTCCAAAATCAGCACATCCTTTTTGATACCATACCGATGATACCCTAGTGGTATCATAGGGTGCATATAGCATTGGGTCACGCCGACAACTCATCTTCTAGTACAAGTCTAGTTGATAGTCACACTGATGTTCAAGACGGTCAGATATATCGATATGAGAAAAGCGTTGTCCGATGTTGCACTTTTCCGTGTGTGTGACCGCTGGGATTGCGTTCAGTTACGATTCTGACTAAGGTGCTGTTGGGGCCGAAAATGTGTTCCAAGTACGGTGCACCGTGACATTTTCACACCAGCACTGTTGATTCTGGCACTGTTTCAGCTGCAAGGTGACTCCCGCGTAAAGACGGCAATTCAGCCCGGTGGCTTATGGCGCCAGTCACTTTATTAACCGGGCCAGCAAAAAGAAACTGGGGGGGAAAGGGTTTCTTTGTTCAACCTCGACCGCTCCGACGGCCGCGGTCGATATATATGCTGTACTTTGTAGAATCGGAGGCACAGATGCTTCAATTTGCAGAGTAAGTACCGGATCACGATGGTACTAGCAAGGTGCATGGCATTGCACAGGATTTCGCGGCGAGTATCCAATACGGTGCGTCCGGGTGGATATCCAGAGGACTTTTCTTGAGCCTTTAGCCTTGCATTTGAAATGAGGTTTCACAGCACTAAAATAGCTCTTTTGCGTTCACGGTGAGACGGTCACATCCAAGGGTACAGAAATAAAATCAGTCGGTTGGCGAGATTCGCAAACTCCGCGCGTGTGTGTGTGTGTGAGAGGGAGAGCAAATGGCTTCCGTTGAGTACGAAGAACTCTCGCCTCCACGGTATCTGTCTCTTGAAATCTAGACGGGTCACCAGGAACGCCATCTGATCACTTTCATCTCTTGCGGTACATATTGGCTTCCACATGGCCATCTTCAATGGCTGACTGAACCAATGGTAACAATCAAAATGAGCCAAGGTCTCAGCCTCGCGTAGACAGAAGCGCAGACGATCCGGCTTTCGAGTCGGTTATCGTGCTTTAGCTTTGACTTTTGCACACGATTCGGTCCGGCATGAAGGCGCTCCCCAATCAAAAACCATCAAATCGTTTTTTTTTGCTTCGATATATATCGATTCACGATATCTATATCACATAATCGAGTCCCTGCATAACGCATGCACAACTTGCATGGGACGGGGGGTGCGTGTGTGTGAGAGCTCACGAGAGTCAAACTTGTTTCGTGAGATCTCCATAATATCTTCAGATCTGCGATGCCGTCTCTACGAGCTTTTTCGTTTAAAATTTCCTAAATCTTCAGATTGGAAGTGCACTTCAATGGTGTTGGCGACGGTTGGAGCTTTCGAGACCGTTCGTTCTGCTGCACAGGCCCCCGGCTGGACCGGTATCATACGGTAGGCCCCTGCAGCACAGCCCAGGGAAGCATCTCTTGGAGGAGGGTGTGATGCCTGGGGCCGACGCCAGGACGTAGTGTGTGTAGTGTCCGGCCGACCTGCAAACAGGAAAAAATAAAATACAAAAACCGTCTTGTGTGATCCATGACCGAGGAGGGCAATTTCAGCTGAGATGATGGATGGCCAAAGGATTGCAGGATGGATACGATGCAGCAATTTGAGGAAAGCGCTGCAGGAGATGCTGGGCAACCGCTGGGCGGTTCTGGGCGATTCTGGGCGGTGGGCGGGCTAAGAAGGACACCCCGCTCCCCACGATAAATGTGATGCGCCCTTCTCATTGGCTTCCTCTACCCAACAACGCATGCTATCCTGATCAGAACATATAGAAATACATCAGCCAAAGGCCGCCGAAATGAGGAAGCTGCAAACGACGCCGCCGTTGGCTACTACAATTTCCTCCCTCTGAGGGGCCAGAATGGCGTTTTTTATTCTCCTAATCGTTCCAGAAAATAAGAGGCGTTTTTTCCTGCACGTCTCTTTTGCTCTCTGCGTTCTGTGGACGCAATGTGACTGGTCCGTCCGGGGTCGCAATCGCATGCGAACGCAAACAACGGTTTTATGTCCAATTCCAACACCCCGTTCTGATTCGGCCGGACGACAAGCACTTTTAGGATTGCTTCATTTGAACGGTCTCCAGAATACTGAGGAAAGCGAGAAGAGAAAACAATAAATTCCGTTCACGCCGTAGGCCAGCTTGCATAAGCTCGAGGCGTATCTTTTTTCAGGGATCTACCTCTGAGATGACGCTCATTTGCGCTTTTTGATTTTAGCCGGCCAGAAGGCTTAGATGTCCCTATCGCTGTGGAGTTCGTTCTCAAGTCTTGTTCGTTCGGGTTTTTCTTACACGTGGGTGTGAACTGTTTTATACGTACATAACTACATACTTGCCGACGTTTCATCTCTGGGGGGCCACTTTTGAATAGACGCCTTGGTCTTGATGAGGCATAAATCCCATCTAATCAACATGGGATGGCCCCCCACGCCTGCTGCGCGAGAGAGAGAGAGCGTCTGGTCAGACCTGGGTGATGGCAGCTCAATGGACAGCTCGCGGAGGATGGGCTGTCAATCCGGAAAAACTATGATTCCGGCTCGGAATTTTAAACTTGGAACGCCCAAAGGGATATCAGATGCAAAGGGTTTGTCGGAGCGCAAGTGTTCCCCACTTTGCGCTTTCTCTCTCTCCTACACTCTCACACACAACTGTCATTTAACTGACCTTGATACGACGAGCGACACCGAGTTGGTCTGATATAACTGATGTTGATGATTGGGATCTGTGCAGCACCGTGCATCCCGGCGCGGTTGAAGACCCCTTGTCGCTCGCCTACGCTGCACCCACACCTCAACTCCAAGCAACACAACCCCTCTTCCAGAAGTCTTCTCGAGAACGAAAAGAACGAAAAGAACGACGGAGAAACCCCACAGTTTCTGGGTGTTGGTTCTGCCTAGAGTATCCGAGCTGAGGGGAAACACCGTCCCGTCTCAACGCTGTCCTGGCGGGCCCAACCTTGTTAGCTTACTCTTGAGGATCATGCATCCAGCGCCGCGCAGGTTTCCCTGGAATGGAGTCGATGGCTATTTCGAAGGTTCCTTCATTTACTCCTGAGCCGGGAGCTACCCTAGACTAACAGGTGTCTGTGGGTCACTCTTCGTCTTCTCAATTACGGTATTACCCAGATCTAACGTAAGCCGACGACGAGGTACCTCGTATGTATGTCATGGACTGTACGAAGTATATGTGTGTGCATTGTCAGACACTGGTATCTGATCTTCTCATCACGGCTGAAAGGAAAAATAAAATAAAATAAAATAAAAAACCGGACTTCATATACCTCGCTGCTATAATATAATCATAGAATATTATATCTGTTAAATTCGCTATCGGGTTAACGGTTGTCGTTTGGCTTCCACTGCAACATCTCCTTACCAGATCCGGGCCGAATCCACGTGTGCTTTGTGTGCGAGTGTCTCCGATCTCTATATCGTGCGCTCGTTATGGCCGTGCTCCTCTCTCTTTCGCGAACTTGAGTACTTGGAATATCTGGGCATCAGGTCATGCCACTCCAAGGCGATGTCTCTCGCATAGAGAAGGGGGGGCTAAGTGGCGTAACTATACATTGAATATTCTCGGCACTCCGATCAGTAATCTCTCTATAATCGGATCTGAACCAAACTTGAGAGGGTGAGGGAACCATTAGATAATCGCACGCATTGAACCACGCAGGTATTACATGTTTTCTTTCCAGCCCTGGATTGCCGAATCTCGAATAAAGGCAGATTCACATCCGTTTGCCGAGAGGGAGGGGGGGGAGGTTCGCTGGGCTGAAAAGGTGTTAATCTCAATCGATCAAAATGCTGCGAACGGAATATGATTGAGAACGAAAGTTGGAGACGCACCTTGTCGTCCCCCTCCCCCCCAACAGATCTCCGTTTTATACGTTATGTCCCCAGCGCCACCTTTCTTTCAACGATTGCGCAGCCGTTGTTCCGCATTCACACGGAGCGTTTTCCCCTTTTCTTCTTCGACTGAAGCAAGGTTGAACCGTGTGAAAGTAAGGACGTAGTTGCCAGATCGAAAAAGATACAAATTTCAGGGTTCCGAACTATGAATAGTGCCAAGCTTTACGTTCGCCTGTAATGCCAAAAAAAAGCTTGTCTATTCTCCCTGTCGGCTGTCATGGATCAGAGTGGGTGGCCTCGACAATCTCTGATTCGACCAGATGCATTAACGCCTCTTTCCTCAGACATAGAAGAGAATCCTTTCAATGGGTGCGGACGCGTAAGAAGCTTGCGAATATTCGTCCCAGTTTCAATATCAGTCGCCCTGATGTGGCCCCTATGTGGGATGTTCCGACAATTTTTTTGTTCTCATGCTGAAAAACACCATACATTTTTTGTTGGAAGTCCTCTGGTGATTGAGACCGGGACACCGGGAAGTCAGGGCCGCGGCTCAAAGAGAAACACGGAATCGAACTTGGCCCGATTTTCCCTTCAGCGGGCTCTGGCAAGCTTGCTGGCAGCTAGCTGTGGAAATGTCTCGTTTACGTGCTATGATAGCAACGGCCCCTCATCATCCCGCCCGTGATCCGTGCGAAAAAGACACGCCCCATCAGAGCCCACTTTTTTTTTTGGCTATCTGATCCCTTGAGGTCTCAGATGGGATCTCTTCTTTCTCTGCTGTTTTGAGCTTATTTTTGTTGTAAATTACTGAAATTACTAGATTTAGAAAGGGCTCGGGCAAGGTTATCCCTTGGGGGCCTGTGGACTTGAATATGGAGCTGCACACCTCAGCTTGCCCGCTTACCCACGGGCTAGCGTCAAGTTATCAAGCAGGGAACTAGGAAACCAGACGTCTCTTTTTTTTTTTTGGGCTTGTTTCGTAAATTTCGTAAAATAAAATGTTATACCGGCAGGACAACCTGAACTTGGAATCCGTAAGCCGAGAAGGGTAACATGCTGCTGCAGATTGCATGTAAACCGAGTCATGCTGTATCAAATCATCATCCTATCGAGGCCTACTTGGTACACATACATGTCTGTAGGTCGGCGTCGGCAGCCAATTGATAACAGCTGCTGCATGTCGTGTCGGGTTACAAGTATTTTATCTTCTTCTTGTCATTTCGAGATAACGTACAACGTGTGAGCCAAAAACAGAACAAGATGATAAAAAAAGTGATAAAAAAAGTGATAAACAAAGTGATAAAATAATAAATAGAAATAAGAAAGACCAAAACCGGAACGCTGTTCGTACGAAGGGCAATAATATCACAAGCACGGAATCCGCAAGATATAAACATAATTCGTCTGAAGATATTAATATTAATCGGCTGACCAACCTTTTACATGTAGGTCCTCCGGCCGGCGAGCTCTCAGCCTCCTGCACTCGGTCAGATTACCGAGCCCAACTGCCTTTGGGGCGGAGGGGGAAGAAGGGGGGGAGGGAAGTTTCCCAAGTCCCAAGACCGGCCGCAGAGCTGCCGCAGCTAACCCAACCCGTCGTTTTGCGTTGGCTTGGACCCTCTCCGTAACCTGTTTTTCTGGCCAGGCGAGAGGTCGGCTTTCCCCTTTGTGCCCCATCGCCGTCGATATATTACCATCGAAACGGATCACCAGCTCTGATGCTTGTGGGCATTGGCAGTGTGCTCTGGTTGGTCGATTGAACCACGCGCCCCTCCCCTTCCCCCTCGGAACCTTAGTTTATACCCTTAACCTCGGATTCGCACACCACGGAGCACTGACACGTTTGGCAGCTTTGCCAATCACCTATCCTTACCTGCCCACTATTCACCCCACACACCTCACACCAACCTCGCCGAGGGGGGCTTCAAGAACTGGTTTTTTTTATTTTGTTTTGTTTTGACCACTCTGCACTTTCCATGCGAGTGGATCGCAAAGAGCTGTGCTTTTCAAGGTCGTCCCAAGAAAAAAAATTATCTAAAGACTGAAAATCAAGAAGAATTACTGGTCGGTCTGGGAAATGCTAGCAACCACCGGCCAATGGGCACCGAGCTAAAGCGAAACCTTGGGAAACCCTTCGTCCTGGTTCATGGGTTCTTCGCATTTTGAAAGGGTTTTTAAGTTTAAATGTTTTTTTTTTCCCCCGTCGATCTTTTATTATTTTATTTTGAAGCAAGCAAGTATCAACCTTGTTAAATTTGACCTGCATTTCAGTCCACAAAAAAAAGCGTGGAAGTGCGGAAAGTCCTATAGAAACTTCGTCGAAGCACCTGCTAGGATTTATATTACGGATCTCTACGCTTTCGACAGAAAATGTGATCTTAAATCATAAAGTGGGTCTCGAAAGACAAGTAAACAAGGAATACTCGGGTTGATACTTGGGTGAAGAAGAAAAGATTCCTGGTGGGTAATCTACCTCCCGGCATAATTTTACCAAGTGAGATGATTTCGTGGAAATATTGGGAAAAAGGTGGTTATTTTAGTATGATAGGAAGAAACGGAGCAAAGAGAACTTAGTAGAAACAATAGAGAGATAACGAAAACAGAAACAAGTACTTGATACACACTTCTTCCCCCACAGTCTGCCATATATTCCCAAGGTCTTCGTCGAGTTCTTGACTTCCTAGATCTCCCAAACGCAGTTCCCTCTTTGTTTGCTCCAGCCCAAATGTTTCCTCGGTCCGTCATCCATGCCCATTAAGTCGTTGAGAACGTACATATATATAAAATTCCATCGCGGTTAACTCCATTGAATTAGGCCAAAGAGATAAAGAAAAAAAAACGGTCAGAGCTCAAGCAGTTCCACAAAACGAAAATACGACGGAAAAAAAGATCAAATAGATCAGAAATAACGAGAAGTGGTTGTAGAAACCCAGATGAGAACTTTTGTGTGTGACGAAAGAAAAGCATCTCAAGGATGAGATGTGGATGTAGAGACAATGGTGCCTGAAAGAGATCATGTTGAAAACCAAGAAAGAAAGAAAAACGTCCTTTCCAGTGTTCCATTTTTGCTGCTGTTATCGCAAAATATAAAAAAGGGTTAAAAGGGCGAGAGGAGATATGGTGTTGGTAGCGGCGACGTTGTGTTTTTCTTGTGGTAAGAATCTGGAAAATTGTCTGCAAGGAGATTCGTTTGATTTCGTGATAATGGGTCCCGGTCTGTGGCTGGTTTTAAAGAGTAATTCGGGATTGAATGAGGAGAGTGTTGAAGAGGTGTGTCATGATAATGCGTGTGAAATATGCTGCAGATATCTATCCCATCCCCGCAAGTATGTAAGATCAATGTAATATGTGGAAAAAAGAGTCTTCTTCGGCACTGCCCAAAGCCAATGTCAAATTATTTGGTTTGACACTAGATACCAAGTTCGGAGGCCCAGACCAAACATGTATTCGAATGAAACGGGACAAAGAATGGTCTCACACATGGCAAACATTACACCGACCATGTTTTCGATAGCTGTCGCTTCAATGGGTCTTCGCCGCTATCAAAAGTGGATGAATTTGTCAATCCCCCACTTGGGATAACTCGCCCCTCGGCTAGCCTCCACCGTGATACCGTTGCGCAGTGTCCGGTCATTGTTCACATACACACGGCCATACGGACCATCGTAGTACAATCTTTGGGTCGTAGGATTGAACCCTAGATCTTCTTGAAGCACCTGCGTAAGATTGTTCCAGGAAAAAGTACCGTCCGGCATAAAGTCCTCGGAACTAGCAGTGCAGATTTGATGCGAGAAGTTCTCTTTGATCGTCAACACTATGGCTGTTGGAGGAACCGGCCCATTGCTAGGATATATCATTTGATAAGGAGTTGGCGGCGCAGGTGGTTGACTGGGAGTTAATGGAGGCGGAGCGATAGACTGTCCGGGAGAAGCGCTTCCAATCGCGCTTATTGGACCCGTTCCAGGAATTGTTCTCTGCTCCGGAGGAAACATCTGAACCGTCGCAGTAGGTGGTACAGAAGTTTGCAACGGGGCCGGCGCTTCCTGTGGAACTCCTTCGAGGACACGCTGTGTTGATATCTGTTCAGGGGTGGTTGTGCCAGGTTCTTCTTTTGTTTCCAAAAATGTATCACCTGGTAGAATAGATAAGCTTCGTGAAGTTTTTGTGTGGATAAAAGAGTTTGGGGAATACCTTCAGGTTCATCACCACCGCCGTTGGCTTCATTTGCACGCTGTGATCTTTTAGTCCGCTGGTTCTGAGTGCGACGAATATCCGCCATACCGCACTTCAGCCGATCCATGGCGTAGACTTTACGATACCTATCGTTAGGTTCGTTCAACCATTCGGGACAATTACGGATCCACTCGTCGACTGCCGCATTACGAGCAGCCAAGTTAGTCGGGATCACCTTCTGCCCGGCGAGACCATGGCGATCAATCACCTTTGTGAGCTCCGTCCGTAGCTTTTGATCCCAGACAGTTGTCGATATGCCTAGTTGCTTGCAGATGGTTTCAATATTGTAGGGATCTCTGCCCTTGCCATCCGTTCGTATTCTCGGGTTAGGAGGAAGATCTTGACCGCCGGTCGATTCGGTCGTTTGCTTCGGCTGAGGTGTGGCAGCCGGCGCGGGCATAGGTGTCGAGGTGTAAGGTGAGTGCATGGCACCATTCATTGTAGGAGTTGACATGTTGGTGGAAGGCGCAACAGGAGCCGCAGCGTAAGCCTGCGTAGCATACCTATTTTGCTGGACCGGAGTCTGAGAGTGATAGGCAAAATTATTGGGCTGTGGAGGTTCAAGAGCCATACCACCACCTGAGGCCACGGCTTGGGCGTGGTCACCATATATACTAGCTGGCGTTGCGTGACCTCCACCGTAATGTTGGGGGTGGTGGTACTGCTGTTGCGGAGGGGGGAGTTGGTGTCCCTGTTGTGCAGGGTGAAGATGGGCTTGCTGTTGCGACTGGTCAGGAGTCCTACTCGGGTCGGTTTCGGTTTTCAGTCTCTTTTGGCCGGGGGAGGCTGTCGTCGCGCTGGCGGCATTGGCAGCGCCTCTCTTGCGAGCACCCGCGGCAGGCATTGCTGAGGCGAACACGAACACTGTGTTTGTTGGTAAAGGAAGAGTGTATGAGGTCGGATTCTACTCCTATAGTGTGATTCGGAACCTAACGCGCATGCTATGGCACCGAATTTCAGTACTGTTTGTTGGTAGACGGGCTCTGAGCAGCAGTTTATGCGGGTGCAGTATGCGATTTATCGAAGTTGGGGAATTGGTTTTATTTATGTCTTGGGGCGGACTAAAACGGGTCCAACCACCCACACCCACACCAACGCTAATACTTGCCCAGCAGAGCAGGACAGGACCACAGAGCACTGGAGCTGAGTGGGAAGGGAGAGGAGGGAAACAGCCCGTTGGTCATACAAAGGGCTGCCCAAGATGTGACGGGAGATTGATCCCTCGAGTGCAAGACAGAACCGTGAGGGCCGACAGCGGGAAAGGAGAGGCGAACGGGCGAACAAGGAAATGCACCAAAAGAACTCCAAAGAAAATAAAGAGAGAAAAGGTGAAGAAGGGGAATAAAAGGAAAAACGCCCGGCAGCACGAGCGAGATATCACAGAAAAACAGAGAACAGAAGAGATATGATATTGGGGAGGGCTAGGAAGAAGAAAAAAGAGGAGGGAGAGGGAGAGGGAGCGAGAAGAGGCCGAGGGATGACTGGGTCTTTTTTTGGGTGGACCAGCCAACTTGGACTGGGGGATGTGCTCGTGGTGGGAGGGGAACCAGGCCGCTGCAGGGAGAGAAATGGGAAGGGAAGGAAGAGCAGGGGACCAAGTCCTTTTCACTGCTAGTGCAGGTGTGACTGACCGACCACAACCAGATGGAAGGGTCGTCGAGGCGTGTATGTAGGTCGGTATGTCGTACCCTGGCGAAAGCGAGTTAGAAGTCGTCGGATAGCAGGAAATTGTAACGACTCCCGCTCTTTCGGTTCAGCCAGTGGGAGAGAAAGTGTCACTTTCCTCACATCTGCAGCCTGTGTATCAAAAACAGGGAGGGAGAGAGAGCGAGATTTGGACGCTGCTCGGGTTATCCGTGTCATGCATGTGCTGTCCACAGATAGACAAATAACATCAACATCCCGGCGTTGGATGTGCGCCTAAGGGGCATTCGGATTGCAACGAGCAGCCCCCAAAACGCCGTGAAGCATGGGGTTCGGTTTGATTTCATGCAGCCGTCTGTCGTCTGTATGACCAGACACTGGCTGAACGAGGTCACAGATGCCAGCTCACTGAAAAGCGGGCGGGTGGAAGAAGCAAACAAGCAGAGGGAGATGACCAAGGGCGCGAAAAACGGGAACACGCACACACCTTGGAGGTTGCGTGCCGAAATACGATACCGGGATCCCGGTCAGATGTGCCAGAGGCAGCCAGGCAGGAACCCAAGACGGCTGGCTCAAATTGGTCTGAGAGATGGGACGGTATAGGCGGGAAACTTCTTGTACGCCTTCTCTTGTCCTTCGTCTTGTGTTCGTATAAGGAGGCGGTTGGTCGTCGTCGTCGTCGTCGTACAACTGGGCGATGCGATGTATCATGTAGAAGGAGAAGGAGAAGAGGTGAAGAAATGGTCGCGGTGATGTTGTTGTTGTGGTGGTGGTTGTTGGCGTGTTTTGTCCGGGGGCTGGGTCTCCGAAATCGGGAGGTCCCCGGGAGACCCCGGAGCATGACATTCCTCGGCGAACCACCCAGAGCACTGACCCCTGTTGCCCACACATATTCGCCTAGAGAAAAAGAGGGAACATCGACCGAACACAACCTGTTTACTCGGTCGAGTTGGATTTTTCTGTTATTCCCCAAAATGAAAATAAACCCAATCTATGAGATGGGCATTGGGTCTTGGGTCGTGAATATCTGTCCGAATCGATTGTTGATAGTTCGATTCGGCGGAAGTGTTCGAACATTCCGTTCAGGATCCATCAGCCCCGGCTTGCCGGTCGGAACTCTCCTGGAAGGGATACACCGAGGGCTCGGGAAAGGAGAGGCTGGTTGAGCGGGGCATATCACTGAAGTCTAGTAGCTCAATGCACATGTACATATGTCCGCCAACCAATGCGAACAGGTTTTTCTAAATTATAGAATCGCCGCCATAGTGCTTGTACATGCTCTAAGCGTTAAAGTGGCTAGTCTCGGACAGCCAAATGTTTTTTTGTCGGCGCCTTTCGCGGCCGGGCTATCTGACTAAAATCACTCGAGGGCCTTGGTTCAGTCAGTTGGGAAAACGGGTTGATTCCGTAGCGGTACGAACCTCAGATCGGGTGCCTGAACTCGCTGGGCCACCTCTTGGGAATAGCATTATTATTATGAAGCGACGGCACAGGCAACTGTCCGTTAAATATAGGATGAGACGTTAGTGGTGATGGATATGAGAAAACGGAAATGCCTGGATGGGACACTTGGAGCACATGGTTGGCATCCCATGGCGGTTAGCAAGCATCATAATGTCGACATGACAAGGGACAGGCATTTGGGGGGTTGCAGCCAAAAATCCGTTGGAGGAATCCAGGCAAAAGTGACCGGGATGCTAACAAACAACGGGATCGCTTTCGAATTCCAATATCTCTAGAGATCCGATCCTAACAATCTTGCATCGAACAATCAATGACCACCGCAGCCGCAAGTCCGTCTTAATTTTCAGGCGATACAATTCAAGATAGGTGGCTGAATCTGGCAAGGGACAGGCGAACCATCAAGTTTTAAATGTAGTCTGAACTGGCTCTAACGAGACTTTGGTTGATATTCGCGGGACGCCTTTCGACAGCCGGGTATCTGCAGCAGGAGAAACCGGCATGAGAGTTACACTTGGAAACCTGATTTCATGTCGCCACATCTTGTCATCTCAAACCTGGAGAAATTTTGGATCTGTCCCCGGACAGGTTATATCATTACCCGCTGAGGTATACAGAGTACTCGAGTGCATGCAATGCTCAGCGCCGATACCCTCAGGAATTTAAGAGTTTAAGTTATCTCCAAGAGCCGTATTGAATCTTTTAGGCAAGCCTATTGAAAAGTTTCACAGCATCCTGGTAGACATCGGACGGGCCCTCAACAGGTCGCATTGGGTGTCGCGCTGCTGTTCGGGCACCTTAGGCGCGACCCTCCATGTCACATGTAACTAGCATCAAAGTTTCGCAGGCTAACCATTTTGCCTTTTTATTAGTTTACACCTCATGGCATGGTATGCACATAGCTTGGCTACCGAACAGTCGAGATCCCAAATTATCACCTTTGTGATCCGGGAGGTTTGACCGCGATACGGGTTACGGCAAACTTCTCTGCCCGAGCACCAAGCTACTAAGGATACTTTGATATACTGATATCTATCCTATCTTATCGAATACAAACTAGGACAGAAACGGGGTGGCACCCAAGCACTCAGGCAGATCTTCATATCTTTATATTAATTGCAATACCCCTCTCGGACGCATGTCTCCTTTACTCACGGCGAGGCCCGCTGCACAAAAACCCGGGCAACATGCAACAAAAACAACTACTTCGTACCGCGCTTGTGAACTGGAAATGTGAATTGGAAATTTGAAGGAGCGACAGATACACGTACGTTAAATCTCAACTCGGTGAGGTGCTGTACTCCGACCAATCACGCATATCGCGATTCGCTTCTTCCCGCCATTTTTGCCACCTAATTTTGCTCTGCTTAGTTATCTCGTCTCAGATGGATGCAGGGCCCCTAAACACCGCCCACAACACCGCGGAGGGATGGGCATGATTTTCACGCCTCGCACGACGCCTCAAAATTAGACTTCAAGACTAAACTGTCATTTTAGAAGCGGCACAATGGCTTGGTTGGTGAACATTCCTTTTATTCTTTGTTGTGGAGACTCTCTAAATGCGATCACTGAAACGACAATTAATCACCATGTGAAAGGCACATTTCCCACGGCGTTTTTCATATATTGCATTGAAGCAGACCATTAAACCGAAAACACAGTTTTCCTCACCCTCGAACTAACCCTGTCGATTTGGTGCTGTATGATTGTTTCCACTTGCATCGAGGGTCAGAACACAATTGAGAGGTTGCATAATGATATCCATGCATGGTGAATATATTTTGTTTATTTTTTTTTTTTGTTGGTTCGGTTGATCAATTGACATCCATGGTACCTACATTGAGCTGCATGCATGTCTGAGATGCAACTGCCATAATTCTGCCCTGATTGGATATCCGGATGCTTGGGGTCTTTGAGGAGCTATGTCTCTTCGTTCCAAGATCCCGGACGCCGGTCGAGATCTGACAAGCATCATATCGTTTCATCACGAGCGAATCGAATCGAGTTGGACTTTTCGATTTTTTTAGTTGAGCTTTATCGAACGGGAATCCTCGGCTGGGACCTCTGTTTTGCTCGGTTGGGAGCCAGTGGTTTGACACCCCACTCGAAGCTAGCTAGTTCATAGCGACCAGGGTCCTGTTGGCCCAGACCACGCGGACATGTCGAGGCGTCCCGATGGGTTGGCAGGACCCTTGAAAGGCGAAAGAAACAAAGTCATCAACGTCATCATCACTTTCAATAATCGCTATAAAGATATATTTACCCTTTTAAGGACTTCGGAGTTCTCTTCCAGCTCTCTTGATTGGCGCGGTTGGCAGCAGGGCCGTACATACATAAAATAATCTGAGGCAATCCGATTCAAACCCATGATCATGATTCGATCTATTTCACGCATATGTGCACGTGTATGCGTGGCTCTCGGAAATTACCTTGGCATATGAAAATAGGATATCCGTACACCCGGCCAATGCGAGCGCTCTCGTTGCAGGGTTTTAACGCTTTCAGCATCCAGATACGACCACCCGATGTTCCTGCAGATATATGTATGTGCAGCTTAGCTTGACTGGTCTTAACCAATGCTCGTAAAAGCTAACTGAAAATGGCATTCGGGGCGAAATCTCATTATAATCTAGCCCGTCGTATTAAAGGTTCCACTTGCTTACAAGGCATCAAGAAGCGCTCTCCCACCAAGCCTGTTTCTAGAATATTTCCGCGTGGTAATTTATACGAAACACCTTGGACGGCCGGAATCGGCGATGCGCGATCCAGACTGGGATCCGGATAATGGAAATTTCCAATTGAGACGTCTCGGTTCGTTCCATCTCCAGGGTCTCCCGAGAGGGGAAATCGATGGCTCATCCAATGGGAGAGCTTCCAAGAAACTAATTATAAGCACAGACTCCTCGATTGCTCGTTGCCGGGAAACCGAAAACCGAAAGGCGACAGAATTAGTCAGAATTCTCTAGCGCTCGCTCACCAGCGCCAGCATTAAACAAGTATGTAGCCTCGTCGTCAATCGACCATGCAAGATGGAAGAGACATGCATAACTTGCATCCCACGAGCCCTCCCTTCTTTTTTTAAGCTCCCACGGCTCTGCTGTCGACAGAGTGAGCTTCGTATTTGATACCCCACAGAAACTCAAACTAACGCCACACTCTTCAAGCAATACCCTTGCAATCATCCGAACTCCACATTTCCAGACTTGACATCTCTGTTCTTCCGGGTCCACGATCTGTATACCCCTCCAGCTATAGCCAAGGAATCCCTCGAGATCGGTGCGAGGAAACCGAAATTATAAAACCTCAATACTTTCGCATAAGCTGACCACTTATCAGGCAACTACATAATACCCTCCCAACATGTGTGAAGATCGTGTGTAAGCCATCCAAAAACTCCCGGATATGCTCGGTTCCTCGGATATGAACATGGTGGCGCCCTAACCACCAAGTGATTGGGCGCCGGGTGCCACGTCCACAATCACATACATACATATTTCCTCTCAATGCAGGAATGGGAATCTTGAATCCTCGATCTTTTTTTTCCCCCTCCCTGATTTTTTATCTTCCAGTTTTTTATTTTTCCCAGTTAAAAAAAGGCATAAATCAAGAAAATGACAAATGACAAATGTGACAGGCTTGTTCTCCTTGCGTCCCTCAAAAAAAAGTCCCGAGGAGAAACTTTGTAAGATTGACGGACCCACGACCCACCCCGCAACGTGGGCCATGCTTCTCCAACGGCTACCTTGCAGTTCTCCCAGAATGGCCCTGATCGGCCAGGAAAAACATGTCACGAAGCCCCGTTCCCTCCGGAATTGAGCCCCGTAGAAATAGAGTTCGGATGATTGGTCGGGCTGGGGCATAAAGATGGCCGAATGGCTTGACTCGTATCCGTTGCCTTCCGCAAAGCCTCCTCGCCAAAACCACCAGTCATTACCCCGCAGCCAGATTTATTGCCAGAAGACTGGTCGACTGCAAAACTAGCGGTGCAGCTCCAAACCCTTTTTCATTCCATGATTCGAGATCCAGATCGAGATATAATAAGTGAATGGAATATTTGCGGTTAACGCAGCTTAATATTAAACCTACGGGACACCCGAGGGCTGGTCTAGCCGATGCAAACACCTGCATCGAACTGCCACCCGCCTGGATCCCAAGCGAGAGTCCAGGTCCTTCTGGCGAGCTGACTTGCATCGATTTTAAACCTCATCCCGTCATCACTCCGAAAAAAAATTCAAAAAACCCATGCGTCCGTCAAATCTTGGATATCGGATGAGGAAGCGGCCGGGGCCTCTTTGTTACCGCATACGCGGGAGGCAAGAGACAGGGTTCTTTAAGACCCACATCTGCATCTACCTTGGTATCCTTCTCACGCAGTCCCGTAAGCAAAAATATCTGTAGATACAGATTGCGATTTGGGAGGCTTTGATTCAGCTGAACATGGATGAGTTAGAAAAGGAAATATCAGCATAAAAAAAAACCTGGTTTTTTTCACTGGATAAAAGATTTAGTTATCCTCTTTGGGTATGGTTCGATTTCCAGCTAATTCCTTAAAATATATGTCCATACATACATTTTGCCTCCGTTCCCGGTCTGCCCGGAAAACCGAGTCTCTATTTCCGTATTTTGTCAACCCGCGTTGAAGGCAGATGACCTCCCACGACCACCCCCGGCCACAGCCCACAGCTTATCCCCGACAAACCGACTTCCTGAGAACTCTCGAAAACCACCCGTACCTGCAATGCACAAGATATGTCGAACTGTACCTATCCAAAAGAAAATCCTTGTATGTATAGAAAGCCCAAGCTATTGCATATCGCGGGCTGTAAATCGCCTCTTTGGCCCTAATCTCATAAGCGAAGAAGGGCTCGCATCCAATCAACTTCAAATCTATAGATTATCGGAAACAAAAAGCTTGCATCCGCTTAGTTGAATCAGATGACCTGAGTAACAAAATGCACCTATCCTCATCATTTTTGCCCTATTAATCTTCATCGTGCAGATATACCCTGGTGTCCTGCCTCGCGCCCCGGAATCAACACCGCCCCCGTAAGCGTCAAGAAAGAAAGGAAAAAAAGAACGCATTTCTCGGCCGGGGAGTTTCAGGCACCTTCCATGTCGCTATCTTCATCATCGGGCAGATTGATTCGATGGGTCACACCGCTGCCAATAATCGACATCCTCTCATGGCCATTCCTTCCAACATCCCCATCCCACTCTTCCAGAATTTCCTCAATGTCAACATGGACACGTAGCTCCTTTTCCTGCATCACACCATACACTTTTCTCATTTCCCCAAAGTTTAGTATTGACCGCAGATATCTAAATCCTGATAGGACGACATCTAAATTTCACATTAGCTTCAAATTCAAGCCTCCGGGGTCGAGTATTCGCCTCTAATACGTCGAGACTCCGTAGAGGGGGGAGACCAAAAGCAGCTAGTTTTACCTTTAGACCAGGGACAAGCGCGGACAGCGCGGAAAAACACGTCTTTAGCTCGTCCCGGTTGGGATTGTCGAAGCTCAAATTGTAGATACAGTAGCCAGAGTTGGATGCTAGATTTCGACCTGCATAAGCATAATAACGCTGTTAGCTTTTGAACCTTATCTGTGTTTCATTATCTTTTTTTTTCTCTTTAGCTCTCCCGTTTAGCAACGGAATCTTGTCGAATTTTATAGATAATCCACAAATGCTTAATTCCGAAATAGTACGTACCGCTGGGATTCTACTGCCTTTTCGAATAGGCTCCTGACCGCGTGCGGGTTTAACTGCCGTCCGGCACTCATCTGCATCTCTGCCCAGATCGAAAATACCCATTTCACCACTGAATCCGTCTCATTTGATGCCGTATCAGGCATCAGCATCTCCCTAATCCTATACTCAATCTTTGAGCGTGATTCGTTCCACACGAACAAGCTTAGAAACGCCGTGTTATCTGGGAACTTCTTGGAAGACGTTTCGAGGAATGCCCTGAACACTGCCGCCTTGTATGGTCGGGCTGTCGAAGCATAGCGGTAGAAGAGTCGTGCTTTGCTCATGTAAATTCGCTCAAGATCTTCATCCCTTGAACTCCCCTCGACGTCGACGATGAGGTCGTCTATTGGTTTTAAAAACACGGTCGGATTTCGGTCTTTGACAGAGAGTAGTAGGAATAAAGATTGCAATTCCGCGTAAGCCAAAGTCATCCCGGTGTCCTGTTGTGAGTACATGCGGTGTTTTTCATCTTCGAGAAACTAAAATATGAAGGTAGGCAATCAGTTTCATTTCAGTTCTCGGGTTCTGGACTAACTTACCCTTCGAGCTTTGAGTAATGCTGCAGCACCTCGTTCGGCTGCCTTCCCGATGGCCGCAGGACCATCAGGTATAGCTAATAGCAGATCCAGAGCGGTGCCATCGTGGCCCTCATCCAACTCACCCCATATCCACGACCGCCATAACTCGACCGCAAACCTCTGTTGTTCACTGGAAAACCCTACACTCATCTTCAACGCCGTCTGATAGACACTGGCGCCAGAGTCCTTATTACCCTGCGTTACTTCGCTCACCGCATAAGCGTTCCACAACTTCAGGCTGTTGGAGTATTTTTTCAGGAGTTGCTTCGCAACCTTTTTGTTATTGCCCGGGTTTCTCCTGCTCTCAACAGAGAAATAAACCAAGGCGAGGTTTTCATCAGGAACTCGCAAAACATATTCTTTTAGCATAGCGCAGCAGAAATTGAAGCTTTCACCTCTTCGGTCCGGCACTTCGATACAACTAAACCACCAGGACGATGGAAATAACGTCTCCGGGCTCATAGACACATGTCCACTCCGAAACAGGAACGGATTTCTCGTGATCCTGCCGCGTCTTTCTGACTCCATGGGTAGCCCATCCACCCAGGTGATGAGCTTTACATCGTCGGTATCCGTATCGTGCCAGAACCACTTTGCCAAATTGCTCCCGCTGGTTTTGGCAAGGTCTGTTCGGAGGAATGCATCCGTCTGGTACATTGTCGGAGCGACTATTCCAGCAAAAGCGAGAAAGGCATCACCGATTTTTTCTTTGACGGCCAGGGACCGAAACTTCCAAACGAACGGGCGAATGTCCGAGAATAGAATCACTCTGAAAGGGTCGTCCTCTTCAATCTCATCTGTAGTACGCGCCGGGAGTTTCCCGACTAGAACCTCTTCCTTGTCCAGCCATGCCCCGAAGAAATCTGGATCATTGATTCGCAGACCATCACCAGGTGCATAGTCTTCGGGTAGATCCTTCGGATCAGCGAATTCCCCGATGTCCTCATCGGTATACGCCGCCCAGCCCTTTGCTTTTGGCTCGCCGATTCTTAGGACTTCGCTATCCCAGAACGCACCAAATGAATCTAACATTTGCTCGTGATCTGTGAGCGAACCTGGGCCCGATGCGAAATTTCTTGGTGGAGAACTGTTCAGCTCGAGTATCCCTTGCCAGATAGCTAAGGACAGCTCTGAGAACCCAGCCTGTTCCATATACGTAGTCGCTCTCGTCAGAACATACAGCAAGATTTCCTCGAGTTTACCCCTTTCATCCTCCTGTGTACCATAGCGAAGGATTCTCCCTCTCAGTTTATCAATACAGTCTTCGTAGACCTTCAAACATTCCCTGTATTTGAAAGATACGAAGTCTGCTTGCCGAAAGTTGATATACTTTTGCCAAAGTTCGATGATGGTGGAGTTTTTTGAAAGCACCTCTTCCCATTTCGCTCTGGTTTTCGATGGCTCCCATATCTCGGTGGCCATCTTCATGTATGCAAGTAGAAGCCGAGTGTTCCCTTCGTTCTTGATGAGAGCTTTCTCCAAGATGCCGAGTTTGACCTCTTCCAATCCTTGTTTTTCACCTTGTCGGACCTTCCGTCGTCTCTTCTCTTTGCTGCCGTAGATGATGGTCTCTTGATGTTCCATGAGGGAGAACCAAGCCTCAATGTTTTGTGGTTCCGCATCCACCAGCCGTGACAACTTGATAGTTCGCTCCTTGACATCTGTATCGAAGGCGGCGATTTCATCATCAGAAGACCCAACTTCCTCCACATATTCCTCAAGCGAGGTCCCAGCTACGGCTTGCATGCCTTCAATGGACCTGTAATCCCTCTCCTCCCCGATTAGCCCCTCATTGGCCCTCTTCCTCTTCTTCGCATTAGTTGGCAGCTCAACATAGCTCCAACCTTCCACAAATCCCTTAATCTCCTCATCTCCCGCAACCTTGATTCTTAGTTGTCGACTTTCCTCAAGGGCGTACTCCCACCCTCTCGTCCTCCCGCCTCCTTTCCCACCATCCGCCCTCCCAACCACCAGACCCTTCCCCTCCCCTTTATCCGACTCGATCTTCATCTTCCTCTCCAACCCCACAACCCTCCCCTTCCCGGACCGCCAATACTTTGGAATGTTGTATCGGTGAATCGTCCCGTAAGTGATATTGTGCGGATCCCCCCTCGTATCGACCAGGTACGGCAGATTCGGAGCATCCCAGGGCAGAATATTAGCATCCTGTGCGGGAGCGCGAAGCGTCACCACGTCATCCTTTCTACGCCTGGGAGACTTTGACCGCGAATGCGATCGGTGTCGTCGTTTGCGGTGGGATCGATCGGACGACCTTTCCCTGCCGCCGTTGCCGCCGTCGCCCTTTTCCCTGCCGCTATCCCGTTCCCGCTCGCGCGATCGATGGCGTCGGTGTCCTTCGTCTCTGTCATCGTGTCGACGCCGTCGCTCGGAGGATCTGTCGCGTTCCTTTCGTTCTCTATCGCGGTGGTGGTGGTCGTCATGGTGTCGTCGAGATTTGTGTTCCCGGCTGGTGGATCCCTCGGGTCTGTGTTTCGAGGACGGCGGAGGAGGAGCGGTGAGATTCTTGAAGCTGCTGAATTGCGGCACGGGTTTGCTCTTCGCCGCCGCCGTGGGAGCTACGAAGCTCTTGAACTGTGGAACTTTTTTGACCTGAGCGGGCTGGAAAAGCGGGTGTTAGTAGCGAGGGTTTCAGTTTGTGAGGAGATTGAATGACCCGGGTCTTCTTACCTTGTCATCATCTGCTCCTGGGGACGGCGACGCCATCTCTACATGGGGTCTGAAACTGCGCGTGTTATCGCAGGCTGGGAGAGAGAGGCGACGGGAGAATCATCCAAAGTTTGAAGGCGGTCGCGAAAAGAATATTAATGACTGTAAGGGCCAATGCAGCCCCGGCTCGCAACACAATATCACGTGGCACCTCTGATGACATATGACCCAAGGAGCTAGGAACTCAAAAAGCAGAGCTTCATGTTGGTATGTTATAGTTCAATTATCGCTACCGCTCATACATTCTCTATCCTACAATAATTTCTGCTCTCATGATATATAGCTGCATGTAATGAATCAATGCATCCAACTTGTTCAATTACAACAAACCCAATTCAGAAACGCCGTCTTTTGCTTACACACTATATCTAAACTGGACAATGCTTCCTAATGCCAACAAGATTCTCCCTGAGGAAAAGAAAAACCCCTTTTAGAACACCGTTCTCTTTCACTGATCTCTATCCAAAAGCTGCTGGTACATTAGTGCCTCCGTTGGATAGGTCCTCAGATCAGATTCCCCACTCGGTCTCCTCGGATCATCCTTCTCATCGGCAGCCAGACTTAGCCTCTTCATCTCATCCTCCACACCAGCCTTCGGCGTTGTCACATCGTCATCATTCGGAATCTCGCTCTCCTCCTCCGTATCGGGGTTATGCTGAGAGGAATATGTACTCCTCCTTCTGGGATTCATAGTTGGGATCTTGGGCGGTGCTTTCAAAAGAGGTAGAGCCGGACCGTTCGTCTTTACGATTTCATCACCATCTTCTGATTCGCTCCCTTCTCTGCCGGCTTCCAGGTTTTCGTCGTTGAAACTCGTCGGCATCTCAACCGGGACGGGTCCGTAGAATGTTGACGTCATGCCGTACGAATCCGACCCGTGTATCTTTGGTAATGGCATGAAATCTTCCGTGCTCATCTCGACGGCGGAGCGTAGTCCGACCTCAATCGGCGAGTCGGTCTGAGCTGTGCCGATTTCCCCGCCTTTTGGTTCGGGTGGTGAAGGCGTTTCGGTGTCTATTGGCGGTGTCAAATTGGCTTCTTCTTCTACGGCTCCCGCCGGCGGTGTATCTTCAGCTGTTGCTTGGGGTTGGATCGGTAGAGAAGCGGCATGCTCTGTAGTGTCGAATTCGCGGATGCTAAATTGTGCAATCGTACGTCTGTAAAGTCACAGTAGTCAGTAAAAACGCTGTTCGTACTCGCGCAAAGAGTAACAGGAGGAGGGGTATCGTACAGCTTTCTCGTCACCCAGTTGGCCAAAATCTTGCCTCTCTGTTTCTCTCCCAGCCTGGACCTAGGAAAGTCGCCCTGCCCGACAAAAGCCACTATATCCACCACGAGCTGATGCTCGTTCAATATCGCGTTCACGATCACTGGCACGATGCTCGCCAAAAATGACTTGCGATACACCTCGATGAGCACCACCACCAACCCGCCCGCTTGGAACACCGCGCTCCCACCGGGAACTATATTCCTATGACACCTCTCTATGCTCGCCTCGATATCCATCGGGAAATGGCTCAACCCGTTAACTTCAAAAGTCTCCCCCAAACTCCCCAGCACGAATAGCACCTGCATCTCCGCCAGCTGTCCCTGCGGTCCCACCGGTCTATTGACCGTGTGCAGGAATCCCAAATCTCCGGATCTCACATAACTGATCCTCGGGTCTCCGTCCGCCGTCTTGGCGTTGAACCTCTCCGCATCAAAGGCGTCACTGCTTCCGTAAAAGCTGTCCGCGTTCGCTTCGGAGCTGACCCAGATCTCTCCGTACTCGCCAACGTGACACAACCTGCACGTTTCCGGATTCACAATCGCGATCTGTGTGGACACGGGAACCATGCCGGAGTCCTGCACCAGAAGACTCGTAGGAAGGGTGTCCGGTTCTACGGGGTATATGAGTCCGCGCCGTAACGCCCTAGTATCAAGATGTAACTCGACGGGTTCTATCGTCATGTAGGATCTCGACGCCGCCATCGGGTTGAGTACGTGCGAGTACACCGTGTTAATAGAAAAGCGGTCGAGATAGGTGTTCGCAAAATGGAGCTGCACCTTACGGTCTGTTCGAGCGACGATATTAGCAACTTAATCTTTCATTTTGGAAAAGGTCGGCGGGAAAACTTACACAAATCCTGTCTCGGCCGCGACTCGAACGAAATCATGAGATTCTTCAACTCGTTAAGATTAAAGCCTCCCTTCGTGAGTGCTGACCCAACCGCATGATCCAGCATTTGAGGCGTCGCATATGTATCCTTGATTTTATATCTCGAGAGGGTTTGGAACAAGAGTGCGGGATTCGATCCAAAGTCCAACGGTGAAACCAGATACGTGGACGCACCCACAAAGGCCCCCATCAAGCAAGTGTGCACAAACCCAAGCCCGTTCGTGCTCCTAACACAACCAAACACGGGCCGACTGCTCGTCATTTGACAAGTCTCCTTCTGCACCTTGCAGATTCCCATGATCGTCTTGTGGCTCAAGCTAACCGCCACGCTCCTTTGATCCGGCGTCCAGTACGCCCACACCATCGCCGGCTGCGCATTTTGAACCCACGCGGGCTTCATGGTGAATCCCAAATCCCGACACCCGTTGTTCTGCTTGGGCGGCTTGGCAGTATTGTGTACAGGCGGCATGGTAATCTTGAGCACGCTGGCGGACTGCTTTATATGTTGCGCCAGCGTCTTCTGCTTCAGCAGGGAATCCACCTCGGTGTTCACCAGCAGCGCCCGAACTTTGTAATCCTGAATGATGTGCAACAGCGCTGGTACGTCTTCCGGCAACCTGTTCTGGTCTAGCGGCGCCATCGGTATAGCGATGATCCCCATGCAGAAGCACGCGTGTATCGCATACACAAATTCTTCCGAATGAGTGAATATCAGAATTAAATGGTCGCCCGCTTTGTATCCTTTCCTCTTCAGATACGCCGCCACAGCCGCAATTTTCAAGTCGAGCTTCTTCCACGTCACCCCCTTGCCTTCCTTCCCTTTCATATCAATCGTGCAGTAGCTTAGCTCCTCTGCCTGCCTGGAAACCCGCCACTGCAACAAATCGACAATGCTGGAGAAGTTATTCAATGGCGTCGACGTCCTGTCATCAATCACCACCTCCCTGTAATCGAATCCGGAGTACTGTTTCTCATTGCTCGCCAGCGCGGCCTGTCGCTGATCCGACGCTTCCACGGACCAGATGCCCCCAACAGGGTCGGCGCCCAACGGAAGGTTCAAGACAGCCCTTTCCACTCCAAATTTGACGTACACGCAAGGCAGCCCGCCGACATCAAACTCCTTCCTGCAGAGCATATTTCCAATCTCCCGTCTGCCGTTCTTCCAAGTTCGGGGTAGCGTGTTCGGAGCCGTAATCATAACACAGTAAACTCTGACCTGATGATGCTCGAGCAGGATTTCGATACACTTTTCCGCTATCGATTCCAGTAGCGGTGTGTCCAACTGCCTCGGAGGCCCGCCGGCAGATGAGGGGGACGTCGATGCCGCGGGCGATTCGAGTAAAATGATGGGCAAGTGTTCATCGTTGACATAGACATCAAAGGCGGAACTGTCGTATATCTTTGGGACATTCTTGATTATGCTCACGATGATGTGCTGCACGAAAAAGTAGCGGTATTCGGCAATCGCCCGTCCCATACCCAACCCCATATCCGGATCTCCTTCGCTCCACTCTACCTTTTGTCGCAGCCGGTCCTCGTAAAGCCCGAGTACGAACACCTTGCCTTCGATAACGCAACCCAGCAGACCGGTCCTCAGAAACTCCATGTCCAACATGACCGGTAACGGGTTCTCCGGCTCGAATTTGTAAGGTCGGGCGTGGAATATGGTATCCGTATGCTTCGGTAAGGCCCAGAACCCACCGGACAGCGACGGCGAGTCGACCCAGATTTCGCCAATGGTGTTCGGACCGCATAGGACCGAGTTTTCTGGGTCGACGACGGCGAGCGTGGCGTCCGCTAACGGGTATCCAAAGGCCATCAACCTGATGGCGCTGGGTTCATTCGACCGCTTCCTAGCTTCAGCCCCCACGGCAACAATAACAACATCGTTGGTCTTGAGAGCTTCCTTGTCCAATAGGGCCTCGAGAAGGTCGCTGTGCTTGGGTATCAGCTCGTCCGTCATCTTGATAGTGCTGTCCGGCGCAATTATTCCCCACGGGGACTCCTTGGGCTTCTCCGGCTCCACTGGATTCAACGTTTCCGCCACGAGGCAGCATCCCATCCTCTCCTCTCCACCTAACCAATCCCTAATTGAGATGACCATCCCTCCGTGCTCCGGCAAACACAACATCGGCGCAACCACGTCTCTCGCCTTTGTATTCCCAAGCGGCCGCAGCCACCTATCTGCCAGTATCTCGTGAAACTCTGGATCCACCGTCAGGCAATCGATCAAACACATCGTCATCGCCGAAAAATCTACCGTCTGCTTTTTCGAAAAGTTTCGCGTGGTGTACGGATCCTGCTGGTAATTGTACGCCACCTGTTTCAAACCGGGGTAATCCGCCAGTATCATCGTCGACTTGTACCTCGTGATGATGTTTGCGAAAAGCCCCGGAGTTGAAATGCAAGAGTGCGTGCAGTATACCGTCGTGTGGCCGCCGTACACCGCCAGCAGCACACCCATAATCATCCCGATTGACTGCCTCGGATCCAGATACGTCACTAACGTTTCGCCAGAGTTGCTCACAGTGATCGGTCGACCGGATTTATCCCTCAGGTTCACCGAGAAGGTGTCCTTTGAGCTCTGCTGCGTCCCTGCTGTTGAGATCACGGCGGAGAGATTGCTCATCTGGTGCATGATGGTCCTGTGATCCATAACCACACCTCTCAAATCACCGGTTGGCGCCCTCGAAAACTCGATATACGCCAAATCGGGTACTTGGAGAGCTGGTAGTTCCCCCTTGGAATGAAAGCTCTTAAACTCGTTCGTTTTCCACCATTCAACCCCTCTCGGCCACTGTAATTTCTGATTCGTGAGATCTCGTTGGAACGCCTTGAGATTGTTATCCGTCGTAAGTGCCAGATGCGCCTGCGTCTGCTGCAGGATCAAGTTTAATTTGGCATGATCCTCCGGGTTATTGACCGGAACCGCCACCACACCTGCGATAAAGCATCCCAGCAATGCGATCGCAAAATCTATAACTTCAATGTCGCGATAGATCAGCGCCACCCTGTCGCCTCTGTAAAGATTAGACTTTTCGCGGATGACCTGCGCCACCTTTTCGGCTCGTGATGATAGCTTTTCCCAGTTGCAAGTTGCTATTTCTTTCCCCTTGCCGTCCAGGACCATGTAAGCTGCTTGTTTGCCATTGGTGCGTCCTCGGTGGCGGAGGACCGCGGCAATGTTGTCAAACTTGGACATCGGGATGTGAACATTATGCGGGTCGTAAACATCAAACGGCACATCCCGAGGTTCCAGCGGCATCTGGTGGCTGGTAGCCATCGCGGGCGGGAGGTCCGAGGACGTGAGAAGCGGCGGGGCCATGTTGGCGGCTGGCGAGTACGGCGGATCACCCGTAGCACTGGAGTACCGATGAATGTAGGGTTGATTGCCCTGGAAGCCGTCGGGTCTCAGCTGGTGCTGGTGCTGCTGCTGACCGGACGCGGGATCGTAGTTTTGCTGCGAGAAATCCGCAAAATAGGCGGTGCTCGTCATGGTGCTCGTTCCCTCGTAGCCGTGTTCCTGCATCGTCTGCGCCCGCGAGTCACCGTAGCCGTATTGGCTGCCAGGCGGTTGCATCGGTTGCTGCTGCTGCTGCTGCTGTCCGGATCCGTAGTACGGATCGTACTGCCCCTGCGCGCCGTTATTGTAGCTGCCGTACTCCGACCCCGGAGTTTGATAAACCGGTTGCACGTACGCCGGCTGGGAGCCTATCGAGCTGTGCGACTGGTGCGACTGGTGTCCGTAAGAATAAGACGCCTGTCTCGCCTGAGCGGCAGGCGCACTCCCCGAATGCGCCCTCTGATGCCACGAATGTAACTGTAAAGGCTGCGAAACGCTTCTCATCCCGGATCCCGGTGACGAGAAGCTGCTGAGGGCCGATACCATTGTATCATTCCTGCTGTCAAAGGTGCCCTGACTGGGCTGAAGACTGAACCTGTTGGGTCGCGGGGATTCCGACGCCGGATGGTAGGGAGCTGGCGACGGCGCCGCGGAGCGGTTCTGGGACTGTAACGAGTGGTGAGGATTGTAAGATCCGACGTGAGAAGGCGTCTGCGACTGTATCGATCCTCGCGGGGAGGAGGTGGAGCTGCCTATGTTTTGGAATTGGCTGAGGAGGACGGTGCGGCGTTTCTCGTAGCCCTTTCGCGTGATCTCGCCTTCCTGTCGGTGAAAGTTTTCAAGCGATGAGTGAAATATTCGTTTTCAGGAGGGAGACAGCAGGGGGAAGGGAAAGACTGCGTACCTCGAGCTCATGGTCCAGCTCTGTGAGCTTGTGCTGGAGCTCTGCGGATGGATCCATTCTGATCTAGGATGCTGTTGATGTGAATATAGATTTAAAGGAAGGAACGGGAGTGCAGACTTCTAGCTTGGCCTGCTACGATGCATGAGATCTCGAGATGGGAACCTTCGAGGCTAGAGCGAATGGATGAAATGTGAGCTATGTGCGTGCGTGCGCGCACCCTGAAATTGTCAGGAGTTTCGGATATATATGATATGACGTCCTGTGCGAAAAAGGCTGGCGGGCGGTCGATTGGGAAGGTGCAAACACACACTCTCGGGTATGATAATGACAGTGTAGTTGGTAATAGTATGGCTGGAGAGCGAAGGAGAACGGACTGGGCACGTCTGTCTATAATCACGGAATTAAACAAAAGATCGAAGAGGGGTTGATGCGATGTTGTACGTCTTTCCTCCGCCGACTAGCTGCAGAATGCAATGCAAAAGGTGGGTGATACTAAATCGGAGTGGGAATGGGAATCGAAGCCCAGACTGCGCTGTAACTGCTGGTAAACAGGCAATTGAATTCGGAGTCCAATCACGGTCCGGGCGCCCGCTTGACAGGATCCATAAGCACGCACAGCACGGGAAATAACATGAAAAACAAGAATAGAACAAGAATAAGAAAAAGTCCGACGGGAGAAATCTCTGCTGGTCTGAGTTTCCGACGAGGTCTCAGTTGCAGTGCAGAGAGCAATCGCAGAACTCAAAGGGAATCACCGTTCGGCCCCGCACGTTACATCATCCAGCCGGGGAGCGTTTTTCGGGCAGGTCGAAGTTCCCGAATTATTATTGACCCGGGGGCAGGTCGCATTTGTACAATCTAGCGAAATATATATAGAACTATCGCAAATGCAAAAAGCCGATTGAATGCTAACCCAAATCTCAATCTTGAAAAGAATCGTGTTAAAAATACAGCGCATTACCAGTAAAAGAAGTAATAAGAAAGAAAAAAGGCCAATGCGCGTTGAAGAAAGAAAGAAAAGAAGAAGAAGAAGAAAAAAGAACCATTCACGCTATTTGTTCGTCACATCGCTCCCGCACAGGATCGAATACCCATACCTATCCGTCCCGTTCATGTTTTTTTTTACACATAACAAAATACCTCGGGAAAGCCCAGCCTCCCTTATCCTCGATACCATTCCACTCCGTTCACATCGCTAGCTCAAGTCCTAGTACCTATACGGCTGGTACCCATGTGGCGTCTACGCTTCCGATTAGCACCATTCGAGCCGTTTCAAATATCCAAAGATCGAGAAGAAAAACATACCTGTGTCGCAACCGGTGAAACATCGGCCATGGGATGTCTCTCCTGACGTCCCACCCCAGTCTGCTCAACGGGACTGGGGGAATACCTGCCTCCGTACTGTTCCTGCGGTTGCTGTCTCCACGGCTGATACTGACCCGGTTCCGGATCGCTGAACGGGTTCTCGGGACCCTGCTGGTGCACTGGCGATGGCTGGTACGGCCTAGTCTCCGCCAACGGCGGAGAAGGCGGCGAAGGACTCGGCCGGAACCCGCTGAACCCATAGCTGGGAGTATTGGTGATCGGCTCGGGTACCGGGCCATTCGTGGTCGCGCCCGGCGCCGCGGGCATCAAAGGTACCTCCGGCTGTGGCGACGGTGAGCCTGTAAGCTGTGGAATCTGGTTGGTGCTGCTCGTGCGTGATCCTTCCTGTTTCGCTTGCTGCTTGGCCGAAAACACCGCCAGCTGATGTCGCGAGAGCGAGGTCGCCAGCTGCTCGTTGGTTTCGAAGAGTGTGAGCATGGTGGACTCGTCCGGCGGCGGGCTATCGGCTTCGATGAACGCCTGTATCGAGCGTGATGCTGCGGAACACCTATCTGCGAATTCCTATAAAGCCGAAAATTAAATCATTAGAATCTTCTCATCAACTGTGTCCTTGGAAAATACGGTTGGTGTGCTTACCGTAATCAATCCGTTCGATAGAATCTCGCTCGTCGGGGTGCTCTGCAGAATCTGCATCAAAAGCTTCGCTGACGTCTGCGCCTCCGATATCCTCGAGGCGAGCTCCTCGGGTGTCGGAAGCGTATTCTTTGGCCTTCGGTGATGATGTCCGTGGGTTGGCGGTGGAGGAGTCGCTGAACCGATAAGCATTCCCATCGCCCCTCTAGAACTACCAGATACCTGTCCCTGTACACCCCGCACAACGGCCATCAGTATGGGAAAAAAACAATCATCATGCCTCTATGTGCACGGCGGAATGTGAACTCACATAAATCTTCGCAGCATTCTCCTTCTCTTTCGTATACCACTCCTTCACCGGCTGCAGACCCGCGTCGTCCTTCTTCAAAATATATTCTAAGTTCTCCACCAATAGCTGCCTGACGCTCGGATCCCGGCTACCTCTGTATAGCTCCTTGACCGTGGTCACAAACTTGGCATCAATGTTCTTCGTGAACATCGGCCCCGGGTTATCGACGAGTATGCGGAGGAGCATGAGGGCATTGTATTGCTGATAGCCCTGCTTTGAGCTCTTGTACTCGAGATGTTTGCGGAGGATCACGAGCGCTTCTTTGGCAGCGGTGGGGGAGGATTCGGTGCATTCGACGATGGTCGGGAGAAAGGTGACTTCGTCGACCTGGGTGAGACGGGAACGTCGGGTTAGAGCTCTGCATAAGGTATTTTGCAAAATGCGATCTTCTCGGGGGGAATACATACCCTATCGTTACTATCGATGCCCTCCGGACCTTGCGGCGCCGACTTTCCTTTCCCAGCTTCACAAAAGGCTTTCTATCCCCGCCACAGACAAATCAATAACCGCATCTCGCAATATAAACTCGGGCGAATATAAATAGTAAATTGTAGGAGTAACGTACGATAGCTCTCGCGACATTCGCCTCTGGTGTATCCGCACCTGTATCTTGCGAATCTACATTAAAACGGTCAGCATGGCTTTTTATTGGTGATAGATGCCCATCGGAGGACTCCAGCTGCGGCATCGCGCCGCCGCAACTCAAATGGCTGGAGGGAGATGGCAGAGGGCCCAACGTACCACTTCGTCCGGCCTTGGGCCGTATTAGATCCGAAAACTTCTTCATGCTGAGGGTTGTTTGGAAAAGGTGAACGGGATGGTTCTTTTTGCGGGGTTTGGAGGAGTGAGGAATATCGGCAGTATTTCTAGTGCGCGAAAGGGTGAGACCGAGCTTTTAGCTTGTTGCCTGCGAGAGGTTGCCGGTTGTTGCAGTCTTCTCCTTTCGATTCGTTCGAAAAGTAAAATGCGGAAGCGGGCAAACTTAAAAGTCAGCTCCCCCAGCTGCTGGGTACAGTTAATAATTCGCAGGATACGGCTTTTCTGTGCTGCTGCTGCTGCACGAGGTCGGCTAAAATCGACAGGTACCGCCGGTTTCAGGGTCAGGTTGAATCGAGCAGGGTTGCTGTGCGAATCGCGAGAATTAGGATGAGCGGAATGACTGGTTGCTGTGAGTCAAGAAGAAGATGAGGTTCCCTTGCTGTGCCAGACCAAAAGGAAACGTCGGAAGGGGATGGGAGCTGCTCGATATGAAGAATTGTTGTAGCGCTTGTAATTATTGCGAGGTGCAATCTCGTATTGTTCGATCGTTGAATATCGCGATGCGGAAGGACAGCTTCAGATGGAGAACTAAAATTTAAAGAACAAAGTGCAAGAACAAAACGGTAAAAAGGGTGGATCCGAGACGGCGGGGCCCAGTTATATACTCAAAGACACATATTCCGGTACCTGACCTCTGATAGATAGAAACATACACGCACAAGAGGGCTCCAAGCAATATGTTCTGCAAGCTATCTGCTATTCCTGTCGTCTATTTGATATTTTCCCCACCCCGCCGCAAACATGTACTCAGAGGCGGTGCCCCCCCGAGAGGGTTCAAGCTTCCCCATTCATCCCAACGTCGAGCTGCAAACAAACGGGCACCCCTAGCTGTTTCGCACTTTTTTTTATTTTCACTCCAGCCAGCCAGAGGACCCTGGACGGGCAAAAAATCACCGCCGCTGGTAGGACCCGGACGTCAAGAGATAAAACATGTCTTCACCGCCCCTACATGATTGAAACATCTATATCTGATCTTTTAAAAAGGAAAAAATAAACCCCCTACGTCACAGCCTTTCCTGGAGCCACGGTTCGTAGCGGTTAGCTCACGCGACTAACTGTCCAAGCTGTATACTATCTATCTGTTGAGAAAGAAAGAAAAATAGCTTTCTGATATCGGGATGAGATGTTTGCCGGAGAGTAACAAGATCCCAAGAGCAACCCACCTATCGACGAGGCAAGTGGCGGAGCACCCCAAAGGCTTACGCAAACCCACCGAACTGACCAACGGCGGCCTGCCTTGGCGAGTATTTGACTTCGTAAACCGGGGTCTGAGCTGTCGTCGCTGTTTCGGATCTTCCTCGCGGTATTTCGAGATCTGTAAGGGAAAATAAAAATCAGCAATCACGAGGGGGGCCAGCGTGAGCTCGAGGTTTGCCAACTACAATGGCAACGAGGAAAGACACGGAAGATCGAGAAGGTCTCGATTTCTGCACAAACCGCATGACGATGCGGCAGTTACCTAGAATTGGCTGCCTCCGCATGTGCCCATTAAAAAATTGCTTTTAGAGGTAAATTTGAAGTTGTAGATTGCTCACTGTTTTTTTTCAAAATATCATACAGGTGCTTGTATATCTGGTCTTGAATCGAAAATTAAAGCAAACCAGGAGCCCAATTACTGTATTCAAACGGACCCATAGAGTGATTGGATGGAGAAGTAGAAGAGACAAAGGGGAAAAATATACATAAGAAATCCTTAGTAAATGCGTGGTACAAAAGAAAAAATGAAAAATGAAAATGAAAATGAAAATGTAAAAAAAACCTCTATACAGAATCCGTCGACTAAGAAAGAAAAGTTGCGTATATACAGCCCCGAGGGCCACATCACATCAAAGGGAGAGCCTGTACATCGACATATATCGTCTAATTACACATCATGCGTTCCCTCTTTCACGGGCTGGACGAGCCGTTGATCCAGCCGCATAAATATCTCCCCTTTTCTCCAAAAATCATCCTCGTCCTGCTTGTTGTTTGCTTCGTCCAAGAAAAGAAAAGAAAAATGATGACCAAAAAGTAAAATAAAAAACAACCGAGCTATATAACCCGAATACTGTGCTTTGTATAAGAACCCAAAATCCAGATCGAAAAAATATTTTTTCACCCGTGCCATTCCCGTTCCAAATTAAGAAAGAAAATAAGAAATATCCGTATCTGATATGTCCACACCGCATACTTCACCGTTTAGCCACCTGATGAAACGGCAGGTGGACCGAGAATCGTCTGTTTTCTTTTCTCCCACAGAATGACGACTACCGTCTCAACCCTGGGCTCCTGGGTATCCCGCTACTCTTCCTCGGCGCAATCATCCCCCTCTCCTCATCACCGTCATCGCTATCTTCCGCTAGATCTGTCAATCCCACCATAGCCTCCTCGTATCCTGCTCCGCCGCTGATAAACTCATCCCTACTCGTTCTTCGATAGCTCCCGCTTAACCGGTTCGGGTCCATGCTTCTCCTCGCCTGCATGCTTCTTCTCGTCTGGAAACCCGAAATCGGATCGGTAGGTACGCTGTCCCCGTCCGCGTGGCCGTTCATCATGCCCTTTTGGTTCAGTCTCGCGAGATTGAGGAGGTACACCCCTGCGAAGATTATCAAAAAGCCGCAAAGTAACGAGATGATGTTTACGGCGCTCGAGGTGTTGAAGCCCTGGAAGAGGATGAAGGAGGCGCAGAGGGTCGCGGTTGTGAAGGTTACGTAGTACAGCGGGTTCACTCTGTCTCACACGCGGATATATTAGCCAATTACCATCTCAAAGTTGTCCGAGCTATCCACATTCCCTGCATGACAGGGTTGGCATGAATGACTTTGGGGGCAAGAGGGTGGAAACGTACATCGAGCTAGAAAACTGGCTGAGAGCTTTGTTAAAGTAGTTCATCTGCGTCAGGATACACACCGCCGTGACGATGATGAATACGTATGTCGATGGATGCGTGAATTGGTTGTTTCCGCCAAGCGTGAGCTTGAGTGCTATGCCGAACGCTTTCACCGACATGACGGACACCGATCCAACAGTCGAGCAGACCGAGAGGTATATCAGCGGGTTCTTTTTGCCGTATTTCGGTGAAATCTTGTATATCATGACAGCGGCGAATACACCAACGAAGAGGCAGTAGAAGAGAAATCCTGCAATTTAAATTTCTTGTTAGCCACCGCTTCCACCAAATTTCACCAATATTTCAATTGGCATGATAAGTTTAGCGGTACTTACCTGGTTGTATCGCGTAATGCAGCAGTAATTCGATTTCGTTCACTTCTTCATCCGCCGGGGCGTGCAGCACGATAATCACCGAACCGATCAAGCATATAGCACATCCGAGCTTCCCCAGCGATCCTAGATCCTCGTGTAGAAAGTATGAACTGAAAACCGCACTGTAGACTCTCAATTAGCTTCTCTCACTTCACCAGCAAAACTTTGACAGTTTCTCGCGATTGCTTGGTTGCATACCCTACAAGCACGCTCAGTGCTCCTAACGGCGTCACTAATATTGCCGGTGCAAATGCATATGCTGCAAAGTTTGCGACTTCGCCAATACCCACTAAATGATCGTAAAAACACCCGGTCAGCAAATCTTTGTTCCAGCGTTATCATCAATCGCTAATCGGGGCTGAGAGCCGTACTGGTAATCGTGCCTATCCACCATAACGAGTTTTTCAGATATGAATATCCGTCGCCTGAGAATCCCTGTTTCGCTTCAGCTGATATGAGTCCCTGTAGTCGCAATGCGGTCAGCGCCTGAAATTCTCTCGATGGTTCCAATCTCGCGTTCGGTGTGTAGATTTGGTGGCGAATGGTCGTACCTTCTTCGTTATCACGAAACTCGAGCCTGCAGTTCCAAATAATCATCAGTAAAGCTCTTGAAAGGCGAACCGGAGCTGTAGTTGGACCGGAATCGTATGCGTACCTATCAGCAAGCTCGAAGAGACGGCCAGCGCCAGCCCAACATATCTATTTTCGCGCAGTCATGTTAGCATAACCCAAATCATCGCATTTCATCGCACTCTCGTCGCCTGGAATGGGTTTCGCAGCGAATCTCATCCCATCTCTCGAGATTTCAAGCTCCTCCGATTTCCGGCGACGGATCTTTTCGTTCAATTCTGAGAAGGTAGGGGGGCTACTAACTTGTCCTCCACCATTTTGAGACCCCGGAGACCTTGGGTTCCTCCGGGAAGTTCCCGAAAAATGAAAGAGCTAAGGTAAAACAGGTAACGAAAAGGGTTGGATGTCGAGTCCCTGTCCTCTCAATAGGCCTCAAATCCTCCCTTTTGCTCGTGGGTTGTGATCGTGTGCGTGTTTGTATCGTGATTTGGAAGCGACGAGCGAAAAAGGGCGAGTTTTCCGAGCAAGGTGGGAAAGATAGACCGCTGCGGGAAAAGCTGCAGGTGGCGGAGAAGGAAGGTCGTTATATTTGTCCCCTCGGGAATGCGAGCAAGTGCGAGAATGTGAACGGGCACGTTCGTTCCTTCCCAAGCAATTGGTTTGTCGTTGTCCCCCGGTGACACCTAAAGCGAAGAGTGGGAGAGAGAGAAAAAATAGCGATCAAGAGGCCAGCAATGTATCGGCTATTCCACGTCCTGCAATGGGCGTGAGTCGTAGGTAGATGGGAGGACCGGAGAAAGGAGTGTCGGGAGTGCAGTCGGACGGCGTCGTGATGGTCGAGAGGACGGGATGTCGATGGGGGAAGCCTGGGGGAAGGAAGGACGTTGAGGTTGATGTGGTCGGCTTCTCCTTTACACTGCGTCGTGGGAGCTATCCGAGTTGGTTAACGTTCCGCCGAAAAACTCAAAAATAGATGCCCACAGAAATTGGATGAGCAGAGGACGGACAGCTGGACCCCACTCACGTTATGATTATGTATTGGTTCGCCTGCGTCTTGGTCCGCCCTGTCGGAAAGTGAGCAGTGTTTTGATGATGTCTTATTTCTGGTTATCTCGTTCTTGGAGTCGAGCAGCAGCCGGTGCTACCAGGTTGAAGCACAACGTCTCTTGATGCGGTTTGGAAATGAGGAATGAATGGAGAAGGAACAAAAGAAGCGTCTACGAATAACACGAGTCGGAGGGGATTTAGGAGAGAGATAAACGTTTATAGACCTCGGTGCGTTTACTCGGTCCGTTCGGTTTTAGACATGAAACAGGACTGCGAACAGAAGGTCTGACTTTGGGGTCGTGTCCGGCTGAGGTTGTCGCCCTTGTGAGAAAAGGGTTCGTCCCTGATGCCTAGCTGGATCCAGCCCGTTATAACAGCGACCAGCCGTAATCCCATACCATACCATACCATAATAATATAATACGGCACGTCTTTCGGGCAGGGAGAGTCTACAGATACAGAATGTTTACCCCTGCTTGGCGGGCTAGTTGCCAATCATCTGTGGCAGCTAGGCGTTTTGACAGAACCTGCGATTGGATCCGGGTGGCAGTGCACAAAAGGTCTCCCAGGGCTCACCGAACATGTGCTCATGCAGGTGCGAACATGAACATACCAGCAATCCACGGAAGTAATTTATGATTTTAAAATGAACGCTATTAAACCTCTGTCGGAACCTTCACTGTCCCTTAAAATAGCATCATTTATGTAATCACGGTTGTATGCATCTGTTAAATTCAAATCACTAAACCATCGACTCGCAAATAGCTACCTGCTTCTCTCGATCGGTCTGCACAGGCTCTGCACCGACCTTTGTTATCCGTCTATCGATTAAACGTGGCCGTCCTTAGCTAGACCCTCGTATCCGTTAAAATTTAATCGCGGTGAGGGTACGTACCATGCCACCGTGCAGGGAACGAACAACTTCGTACCGCCCGTCCTGACACTGGAATTACGATTCGAACTCTCAAATTTCACACACTCTCGCAAATTCAACGCCTTGAGACAGCGTAATATCGATGCGTTGGGGGTACGTAATTCACTTTGATCGTAGTCCGTATGTGGTGCGCAATTCGTTATGACATCTTAAGACCTCCATTAGCGGCACGGACAGCCGTCTGTTGCCCGCCTCTGCTAGTGATGGGAAAACGCACGGAGTATAGCTGTTAAATTTTCCGAGCAGTTGTCGATCACACATCGAAGCTATACTAAGAAACGTGCATGCAGGGACGTGCTCATCTGTAACGAAACCTGAGATGTGTTACGTTGCAAATTTTAGTAGCGGCAGACCCAACCAACCAACCACGGCTAGGCTCGGTTTGGTGGTCTCAGGTTCCAACAGGGAACATTCCATGCCGATATCTGTCTGAAGAATTAAATGTCTGAATCGCCTGTCATCGACCACATTATAAGGGCAGGTTTAGCCTACTGGCAAGTTAACTGTATATGTAGGGTCTCAAACCAGTCGCCCGTATCCTGTCTAGCAGGGCTATCTGGCAACTTCGATAATCCGATGGATGAACAATCTATTCGAAACAACCAAATCGGTCTGGTAGAAATTTGTAACTTTTCCATTGGTCCAAGATACATTACAGCTCAGGAAACCGAATCAATATAACCGCCAAACTTGATATCTACCCTATTCACTCTAGCTAATGAGATATTTTTCGGTCGCCGATATAATACTCTTCTCGTAATCGACGGCTTCTCCCAGCCCATCTATCAGCGATATATTGGAAACCTGAAGCCTTGTTAGTCCTTTGACACCTCCGATAATAGAAAAGTCCAAGACACAGGTAACTTACATCAACCTTGACGAATGGCGTCGCCTTGGAAAACGAAACGGACATCGGGAAGAAATCGCTGTCCGCATCAGCTGATGCCTCAAACTCGAAGCTTCCGGAGCTTGAATCCGAGTCTACTGTTCCGATCTTCCATATCACCTCACTACCAGTAATTTCGGAGTCAGCGTCAAAGCTGCTGATGTTCGGTTCGGATCCAGCGTATGGTATAGTGACGGTAACATTGTTGAGGGCTTCGGTAGCTTGTAACTCGTATTCCACCGTGATGGTGTAGTTGTCCCCAGAGCCCTGGTTGATCCAGATGTTGAACGTTAGAGGCAGCAGATGATCGTCACCAGGTTTCGCAACTAGGCGCCAACGGAGAACTGGCAGGGCTTGGCCGTTCGATGGGAAGGGTTTGCTGGGATCTTTGAGCTGTAGGGTGTTTGAAGAGTTGAATAAATTCTTGTCAACGTTCGGATGCGTCCTGAATTGAGTTCCGTCCTTGGCATCTGCGGTAGTATCAATCTTGATTTTTGCGATGGATGGGTCTGTGACACGGAGGAGCATGTCGCCCTTGATCTCGAAGGATTTGAGGGCACCATCCCTGGAGAGTTCTGCAGAGAGAGTTTCGTTGATCTTGACAGAGATACCCTCACGGCTGGATTGGATGGATGCTCTCGGCGACGCTTCGACAGGAGCAGGAGCTTGATGGGATATTAAAGATGCGCTTTCCGCCTCGGGTCCTAGGTCCGCTTTTACACGGTCAAACATCGATGATGTGTTTGACTTGCGGCCGAGAACCATGCCTTTGCCTTTTGGAGCGGTAGGCCTTTCAACAGGTTAGCAATTCACTTTACGGTGATTTCCATCAATTCAGAGGCGTCATACTTCAGATTCTTGTTCTTCTCGGCTTCGTACGAGTCGTACGTGCTCGTAGAAGCAGGAGAAGCTTGCGTAACGGGTTGATAAGTCGGATAATTAGATGAACGGGGTGTGTTTCCGAGACCGGTGGGTCGGCCGCTCTTCGCCATTTCTTTCCTTTGCAACTCCAGCTGCTTAGCTTTCCTCTTTCTCTCCTCGCTGGCTTCGAATTCTTTGTTCTGTAGGTTACCAATATTAGCGACAATGGACCCGGTATCGCACGGTATAGGGAGATGCGTACTCTCGCAATGATCTCCTGGATTCTTTCTTCGTGGGATTCCATCTCGAGGAAGGTCTTGATCTGTCCCAAACTTAGATTCTCCCGGTATCCCAAGCTGACGACTTCGTCAAAAGCGCTCATCAATTCAAAGACATTTTTCAGAATCTCTCTCTCGTCCAAGCTTTTGCAGACGTTACCAACGACCTGCGAGAAGAGGTGTAACGAATCGATATCTTGTAGAATGTTGCTCTGCTTGTTGGTGATGAGTACCATGTAGAAGGACTCCTCAAGCGGCTGGTACACGTATCGGACGGTATCGCCCTCAACCGTGGTGTGCTGGGTGCCCGCGTCGGTGAGCTTGGGGAAGGCGGCCAGGAGAGCCTCTATTCTGGAACGGGGCATCTCTCGAAATTGGCGCGAGAAGACAGGCTTCCCGCTCCGGGTGGTGATACTAGCAGCTAGGACGACCATTGTGTGCGTGAGGAGTTCGATATGACGGGTAACGATAGGGTACGGGATGATATTGGAGCTGCCAGTCGTCGGTCGTTGGGTTTGGCTGTTCATGTTGGCGGTGCTGCGAAGCTGCCAGTTCGCCTGTTCGGTAAGGTCACGTGGAGTATATATCGTTTGTCCTGAGTGGTTTTGCGTTGCACCCGCCCGAGATTAGCGTTGCGCGTTGCCCCTCACGTCCCGTTCGGGCTTAACGCCTGCCCAGTAATTTTATTGTCACACCGTCCCATCTCCCCTCCATATCATATCCCATCCACCATCACCACCATCAGCATCCTTCTCGAACTCCTCCTACGCGCCACCAGACTATCTTCCGTCTCGACGAACTCTCATAGCTGGATAAGAAAATAATCACAGACCCACCGCATACTCGGGTGTGAGAAAGGACACGGGCATCAGTCTGCTCCTGCTCTCAACGCGGTTGCTGTTTGGTAGTCATCCTTTCGGCCACCAAGCAACTTCGCTATCGACTCACGTCGCTCTCCCGTCCCACACGCTCGCCTTCACAACAAAAAGGAAACCCTCCTTTCCACAACCACACAGAACCACGCAGAACAACAGATCTCCGACAAATATCCTTTCGACCCGCCACCTTCGTCTCAATATCCTGCTCCTTCATCACTACATACGTCGGAACGGATCAGCAAGACAAGCAAATTATCCTCTAAACCGTCATAACCGTCATAACCATCACCATCATACTAACGACCACCTACATCTAACATGCACAGCAACCCTTCCCACTAACCATCTAGCTAATCTCTCAAGCACTAAAACTCACCAAAATGAGTGTCGCCTACAATAATAATAACCAAAACACAGTTGGCCCGAACGGGGACTCTTTCTCCGCTAGCGCTGCCTTTTCCTTCGATCAGCAACATAATCCGACGCCCATGTTCGCCGGTATGAATACAAACACCCAAACACAAATGCATCAAATGCAACCCACCCAGTCGCAGCCGGTGCCGATGGTGATGGTTAGCCAAGCAGATTTCTCGGGCGATTTATATATGGGTAATGCCCCGCGCGACGAAGACTTCGACGTTGATCTCGATATCGACGAGTATGACGAGGATGGGGACATGAATCTCGATGATCTCGCAACTCCGATGGCTACTGCCGAAGACGACTTTATGGATGAAGCAACGAATGTTGCTGCTCCGCAAACTCTCTTTGGACAACCCGGACCCTCTACTCAATTTGCCAACCCTCTCCATGGCTTGGGTTTGGGACAGACGAACGATGCAGAGATGGTAGACGATGCGCTCGGGCAAGCCGTTAATGAAGTTATGCTCGATGCCGAACAAGAACCAGCTCCAGAGTTCAACTTTCAACCTCTGCAGCAAATTCAGCAACCACTACCGCAGCAACAAATCGAACAGCCACCACAACAGCCGAAAGTTCAGTCGACACCTTATTTGAATACTCTCGATGAGAGCAAGGCAGTTGTTCCCAACAGCGAAGCTCTGGTCGAGTCTCCTGTAAGACCCCCTGTTCTTCAAGAATACCCAGAACAGACAAATCAGCAGCAGGATGTCTCCTCAGAGGCTCCTTTGGTACAAGAACCTGTTCACCCGGAACCTACTACTTCCGATCCTCAGCCGGTTGAAAAGCAACCCTCACGAGAGGCTAGCCCCAAAGCAGAGGAAGTACAGCAAGCGCAACCTACGAACCCGACAACACCTCCCCAAGCTTCACTTCCAGCTGAGATGCCAGAAACTTTCGAGAACAAGAATTTAGACATTCCTAAGCATCAAACCCCCCCATCTTCCGCTGATGCTTTGCGAATCAGCCAAGCAGATACCGTTCCTCTCGAAAATCCCACCCCGGAGGTGAACCAAAGAGAGTGGTACATCACTGGCACAGCACGAGCTGAGGATCGGGGTGCATCTCAGTCTCCTCCGCCACCGGCTTACGAAGTTAATCAAGAAATACCAACCTCCCCTCTTCACGACGCATCTGCAGGCGATTCTTCTCGACCCTCATTCCACTCTGAGCATGAAACTCAATCACCTCCTCATTCTCCCCTCTCCAGTCATGGATCTCCGCGTGAGCAAGCTTCCCACACCTCTCAAGATCCAGAAGATCAACCCCATATTGAAGCAACCCAACTATCAGTTGAAGAAAGTCACCATGATACCTCAGACGAAGATCCTTTACTTACCCACCCTGTTGTTATTGTTTATCGCGATCTTGAATTTTCCCTTTTCCCTGTTTTAGGTGAAAAACCAAAGCTCCCAGAAACTTCCTTTCTCCCGGACCGATCACATGTCGGCTCTCCGTTGAGCAAGCTTGTAGCATCCTTACGCGATGTTCTCGGCGAAGAATTTACCGCTTCTGAGGAAATAGTACTAAACTTCACTGCGCTTGGTGTAGAATTTGAAGAGGTACGTACTCTGGATAAACCATGAGATGCTGAGTAATCCGCTAACGAAACATGCTTCAATAGGAGAACGTCCAGATGAACCATTTCACATTATACGACGTTATCGGCCTGTTCTCTAAACTGCTCGTACAAGATGGCGTCCATGAAGTCCGACCGCTTTACATCTCCTTGACGTCAAGAAAGAAGTACATCCCAAAATTGGAAATGATTCATAACCATATAGTTGGAGGTGGTGGTTTATCATCTTGGAAGCAGCTCCTCGGCGGTATTGGCAATAACCAGGTCCTCTCTTCTGAACCGCAGCACGACGATACGACTGCACCCAATCACGACGATGATAATAAAAGGCTCCAACAAGAGAATCAGGATGATTTACACATCGCAAAATCCCCAGAGAAATCCGTCAACGAACTTGAACGCGACGATGAAGAACTCGAACTGCAAGAATTTGAAAAGGAATACGACGGCGAAGACGCATATTATCCTTCGGAACTACCACAGACTGAAATTCAGCCCGAAGGCGATGCTGTTGCTAGCGTTGACGTGCCGAAAAGTCCTTCCCAAGCAAGTCTTCCCAAACAAGAACCAAGCCTAAACCATGAAAGTTCAACTACGGATGGCTCAAGCAACATCCCCGAAACTCAATACTCGCAAAATATCGACAACCAAACCCCGAATATTGGGCGAAACTCAACTGTTTCTTACCAAGATTCCGGAAACAGCCTGAATAAAGACGATGATGCAAGTTTTGTTACCGCGCAAGAGAAACAGCAGGATACCTCCGCCATACGAGCCCACTCTGGCTCACGTAGCTATGGCCTACCAGCCACCCCAGGCTCTAACGAGGGGTCAGAGCTGGAGAATGAAGAACACGGTAAAGGTATGGAAAATCATACCCACGACAATGCAGACGCAGCGACAGGCAAAGATCACCTTGATAATCCTGATACTTACGATTATAATCTCCTCACCTCTCTAGATGACGGCTTGCTCGATTTTGATGAAGAAGAGATCGAGGCTCAAGAAGACCAAAACCTACGTGAACAAGAGGAAGATACGAAATCGTCGAGTACCCTACACGAGGGCTCTGAAACCGAACAAAACGACGATGCTACTTTGGAAGCTGAAGGCGCGGACCATACTGGCCAGGCCAACTGGAATGAGTGGACATACGACGGAGATGACCATTTTGAGAACGAGAACGGAGACTCGACTTCATACCTAGACACAACTCAAAAGGCTGTCCCGGGCCTTGGTGAAAACGCCGAAATAACGGGAGATGATCTTGACCTCGACGCAAATGAGTTTGCCTATTACCCAGTACCATTCAGCCCCTTTGATAAAAGAAATCGTACAGAAGATCACGAAGACGAACTCTCGCTTCTCGGACTTGAACAGGAGACCCACTCCACTACAACTTCAACGGCTAAGAGGGCTTGGGAAGACGATGAAGAAGATAGGGCGCTCTCCGATAATGAAGATGCCGGAGCATCGCCTTCACCCGCCCCCAAAAAGCATAAATCAGCCTAAGAGCTACTAAGAATCTCTTGCCTTAAATATGGCTAGGATTTCTTCGATAATTGTTTTCGTTTATAAGTCTTCTATTACTACTTCCGCTGCGCCGATCCCCCCCTCTCGACAATATATTCGACATTCCGGCATTATTGCATTTTTATGGTGTTATGGCGTTTCAAGATTACATTCATCCTTCAACCACTCATACTTACACTACTCCTCGACTTCGAAACCTCCTGGAACTATCTCAACAGACGAAATTTCCGACTTCAATATCGACTCTTCGTTACGGCTTGTGATGGCACTCGTCACATATCAGCCGGGTAAGTATAGTATTTGCTTTATACAGATTCCTTAGACTTTCTATCATGGATGCTTTATTGTGTATGTATTGATTTGTCACTTGTTTTATGGCTATTCAATATGATTTTTGATTTTTTTTTGTGTTCACGCGCCTGCCACCTGTTCATTCATACCCCTTCTCCGTTGCTTGCGTCTGTTGTCTTTTTCCCTCTCCTTTCGATTCGATCCCAGTTTCATGGTAAGCGCTAGTCTTCTATGAAGACAGGATGATTAGGAAAGATCATTCTCCGCCACTAATAGCCTGTGAGGAAGAGAGCTTGACAGTGGTAGTCCTAGAACCGGGATCTACCACGAACAAGCTTCTCGACCGTGTTCAAATAGGCATAGATAAGTGCCAAGACCCTTTTTTCAAGTATCTCTACTCTTATATTTTTTAGGACGCAGATCGGATTGCTGGACTGGACCGAAACAGAGGCTGTTTTCTCTTTAATAATGCAGATACATAGTTAGATGGATCATGTTTATTACTACATTCTTGCGTGAAGGACTTGAATCAAACTTACTTTTTTATTTTATTTCGTTCATTCCGCGATGATTAGGACTTATGCTTGCCGGCCGTTTGATAATTAGTTTTCAAGGCTCAATACTATGGATTTGTGAAACTTGAGCCGAACCAGACCGATCTCTCGACGAGACCGTACGCTTGTGGCTGTCCTTCCCCTGTTCGTAAATGCAACTGTTGCAGTAATGCTTATAGTTTCTGGCTGAAAATTTTGAGGCACTAAAAGCTAAGATCGACAGCGTGCCATTGCCTGGAATCCCACGTTCTGACGTTTGCAGCGCCGTCCCAAACCGGCATCAAGGCGTTATCTATGAAACAGGCAACATGCAAACCAGCCGATGCAAGTCCCTGAAATCGGCCACTTTTACCTTTTTCGCCTGTTGAGCTTTCCCTCTTTCGACCTTTCGCTTCTCAGGCTATTTTTAGAATTTCCTCCCTGGTTTTTTCTTCGACAGCATCGCCTCAGTAGGGTGACAGGGTTCGACCTTGGAGCGTTCAGGAAATTTCGCCTGTTCGAACTCTGCAGAATCTAAACTTCCCCTGCACCGGATACGTCAATTCGCAGCCCCCTTGAGTGAAAACGTGAAGCATTCTAGAACAAAAGCTTATTCCAGGTGTGTTTCCAAGTTCTAGATTTCAGGTTTTGAGATGGATGTCGGCCCCTCCCATCGAGTGTATATATTTGAGGCTTCATAGCCACCTGGACAAGAGTATCAATTCACTCGACTCCACAGAACTCCACATTGCTTCAGGTCATTAATTTAGCAGCAGACCTTTACTAGATATCTTTTAACTGAAGTATCCTAGAACACCATTATATTTTCAAAGGCTAAAAATACCGTTATACCATAAATATTCTCACCGACCGCCACCCCCGGTCTTATCCACTTCATACGTCATAGCACATCTCTCTCGCGCTTTTTATAAAAGCAGCAACCAAAACCCATTTTCTCTCGTATAAACACCACAATCCAAACAAAACCCAAAATCAAAAAATGTCTCTCACTCTCCGAAAGCTCCAGATGCGTGCCGCCGCTGCCGCAGACGACGTTCTTCCATCTCACATCCCGCTCCCATCATCGCCGGCGCCTACCACAGCGGTTCTCTACAGTACCGCCGATCTACCCACCCGCATTCACAAGATCCAAAGGGAACTCGCCGACCTCCCAATTGATAGCCCGCTCCGAGTCAACTTCCAAGCCATCCTCAGGGATTACCAGGAGAAGGGCGAAGCTGGTATGATGTACCAGAATGGCAGAAGCTTGGATGTTGTCAACGTGGATTTGAAGAGAGGACCGCTATACGTTGAGAGATGCTCGATATCTATTATGAGCGACGATAGCGACGACGAGGATGCCTGAAGGGGACTTTGGACATGCCCCTTCAAAGAATAGGAATATACATTTAGACTTTAATGACAACGCTGTTGATGGTTCTAAGGAGTTTGAATTTTCGTTTGGTTTTAGGAATCGGCCGGTTTGATTTATATAGAAGCTTGTTTGGTCTTTTTTTCTTCTTTTTTTTTGGATTTTTCTTTTCTGTTACCTTTGCGATTTCCTTTTTTCCTTTTCCTTTTTTGTTTGTTTTTTTTATTTTTGGGAGTCTGGTATTCTAGAATTATACAAGGCCAAATCAAGGTCTTTCGTATAAAAGTATTGATAATCTTTTTCATTAATATATTTTCTAAATTCACTAAACTCGCTCATACGAAAGAACCTTAAACCACAGTGACATTCGTGTACTCTTAGCTTTGATAAAAAAATGATCTAAGGAAATATTAATTCTGCCGGTCCAATTTCACCTCACTTATTTGAGCCAATCCAAAAACTTGATCATCCAATGTTTGTTCACTATCTCAACATCCTGCCTGAGCCTTGCACCAGCAAAGTCCATCGACGCAACTGGGACAAATTCAGATTTTGTCACGAGCTTCCTGCCAAGATAGAGGACTATAAACCCAACAAGCTAGTTAGTGGTCATTGTGTGGTTAGCTTTTGCTTCGTGCGAAGTGAGTAAAAAAAAAGACGTTATGAATCTCACAGCAAGGTAAGAAAATACGAATCCCTTCGCCCTAGCGCTACCTTCGTCTACAAAATCAGCCGTGCAAAACTCCCAGCCATTGAAGATGACGACTAGAGATGAGCCGATCAGACCGTACCATGCTCTTACTGGCTGGAATCTAGAGCGGTACGGGTATCGCGGATCACGACGAGAAAATGTGTTTCGGTGGCGAAGACTGCCGGTTTTGGTGGGGAGGTTGTTAGCCGTTATCGGGATCGAAAAGGTTTCAATCTAAATATACTAAACTCACCCTTCAAAGAACCTTATGTAGGAGGCCGAAATACAGGCGTAGACTATCAGGCAGGAAATAGTCCCTAGTTTGACGAGGTATCCTAGCACCTCTTGGGCATTATTCCCACTCTGGAGGAAGGCGAGGAATCCGACGGACCAAGAGAGTAGCATCGCGTTAACCGGTACGCCGAACCGGTTCACTTCTTTCATCTTTGGCCATGGAAAGTGGCCGGCGAGTGCCATGGCGTGCATGGTTCGTGATGAGACAAAAAGAGCGGATACGCCGGCACTCCATGCGGCGAAGAGGAACAACGCATTGAGGAAGCTAGGGAGACCGGTGATACCCGCTTCAACGACCGCAATGATGAAGGGGGAGACTTTGCCTTGGATTTCGCTATTGTCCGGACGAAGGGACAGAAGGTTGGGATGGGTGTAAGGGACGTTGAGCGACCCAACGAACTTGGCGATCAACAGGGTTGGTTAGTGTCGTAATTCAAGAGAGATAAAGGTTGGAAGAGCTTCAACATACCATACCGACACAATAGAGAGTAGCAAGACGCCAGAACATCTTTCTAGTTGATGTCTTTATAGAGAGAGCCGGAGCCCGAGACTCAGCTGCGGTGACAGAGATAATTTCCATACCGAGGTAAGCGTAGAAGGCGAGAGTGAGAGCTGTCCAGACCGACTTGAGTCTTCCCAAGTCACCATCCTGCTGCAAATATTCAGCTCTGACCGGATCAGATTCGTCTTCCCAGATTTTTTGCTTGCCAGAGTCAAAGGCTTGGGAGAAGAAGCCCCAGTCTGGGTGCTGAGTGCAGTTTGCGGTATACTGCTGGCTACTGAGCGGAGTGCATTTGCTCCAATCTATTTCCGTGAGGTTAGATGAGATGTCTTCTTTTACTTCTTACTGGTCAAAAGTCTTTCGGAGAACTTACAGCGAAAACCGAGAGATCTCTCTCTTCCATATCGATCAGAGGCTGGCAGAATTCAAGCAGCGATGTCAGTTCCATTAAGTTTGGTGTATTACCAATAAAGACGTGGTATATTTACTTCGCAGATTAAGGACCAGCATTACAAATATCAGTGCAACTATAGAGGTTAGTTTGATCCAGGCAAAAATGTACTCGAATTCACCGTATATTCGGACAGGTAGTAAGTTGACTAAAAGCACCAGTATCAGGAAGATTGCTATCCACACCGCGTCGGATGCGTAGACCTGAGATGGCCAGTCAAACTCTGGTGTTGACAGTGTAGTCACCCCAGTATTCTTGTAAACGAATGTCATCAGGATGGCAGCGGCAGTCGTTTCTGATGCCAAACCGATCGCATGAGTAAACCTGTACGATTAGAAAAATGTCAGCAATAGACTCGATCGACTCTGCTCAAAGTGCAACACAACATTTTGTTGCACTTTAGAGGTGATTCTGACCAGAACATCCAGCCGACGGCAAACCCAAGAGAATCGTCTACAAATCTACTAGCGAATTCAGACATAGGACCAGGAATAGAAATCAATGCTGTCATTTCGCCAAGGCACGCCATTACTGCGTTTGCGACAGTGCCCATCAGGAAATATGCTAGGACGGCACCACCAGGTCCTGCAATCTTTAAGACTCTGCCGGATGTCAAGAAGAGACCGATGCCGATAGCACTATTTCTAAAGTTAGACTCGTTGTATAGAATAAACTTGATCTTATTTAGTAGCTGAACTTGCCCAGTGAGTGCTATCATTCCTACATGTCGCTCATGCAGCTGCCGTCTATGACTTGTTAGAGGTCTGGTAAAATTGGTTAATCGAAATGCTGGATAGGAATATATTTACCGTAGATCTTGTCTAACTATCATGTCACCATCGTCTCCACTAGTAGCGATACTCCTTTCATCTGCCGTGTCCTCTTTGATAACCGTATTGCTGGGTGGTATTGGATGTAGATAAACATGGCTGGATGTGGTATGACCGAATGGTTGCCCCTCAACTTCATATGCCATAGTCTCGCCATTTGTAACAGCAGGACTTCTAATAGACGTCGCACCATTTCTATAGGACTGGTGTGAACGTCTGGAGACTGCCGTAGTATCAATCGAGGATGCTTGGTGTTGTGGTTTGATTGCATCCTCTGGACTATAGTACCCATAATGTAAAGAGGTATTTGAAGTTTTAGGTATAGGTAGCGGCCCGTGCATATTTGGACTTGGCATGGCGGTACTATATACTTCTCCTTGTTCGCTACTGCTCCGATGCGGTGTCGAACCGATAGATCTCGCCCCAGAGCTGTGACGGCCGTTATAATTAGGTGTTGCTACAGTATAACCCGTGGAATCTTCGTGTTGAAAGGATGCAGCTCTTCGTGCAGTCCGTGGTGGCTCATATACCTCCTCGTAGCCCGAATGGCCCTGATGCCACGAATTAGCGTAAGGTACTAGTTGGTTTGGCGCCTGACTGTTTGGTGGTAGGTGTTCCGAAGATATCATTCGGTGATGATACTGATTGGCTGGTTTCGGGTGACCCTGACTATGGCTAGCGTTTTGGTTCGTTGAAAATGCGTGGATTGGGTTGCTCATATCTTGAATATGTTGACTGACCTCACTATGCAGAGAATGCATAGATGAGGTCGGGACATTTGGCATGCTGCTATAAGGGTTGAGACTGCTTTCTCGAAACTGAAGAGGGCGAGGGGATATATGATTGCTATCCTCGCCATCATTTTCTTCATTCCACTCTGGATAATTTTGCGCCATTTCGTCGAAATTGATGCTTTGTTGCATCAGTGACCTGTGAACGTGGACAAAAGCTTATGCTGAAGTTCCGACTTGCGGTGAATATATATATAGCGACAGGTGCCTTCGCAGGAGTGTCTTCTGTTACTGCGTCGGAGAGATCTCGTTTGGGACGACGAGATGTTTGAGCTCATCGGCTCCTTCAAGCGACGAGGCCGCGAGGCAACTGTCAATTCCAGAACCGGATGGTAGCTGTCAAAAAGATCATATTACCAATAACATGATTGTACGACTTTAAGCCACCGCAACGAAAGTATGCTTCTAGAATAGGAACATTAGCTGATCTAGGCAGCAATAAGCCAGAAGGCGGAACCTAGTAGTGCGCGCATCCATATATTGAAAATCTTTGGTCGAGCAAGTGGATCCCTCTGCAACGACGTACGAAATCACTATAGCTTTCAACTCGTATGCGGGTATAATGTTAGCCTCCGGCCGTGCTACCACACTTTTTGGTTGAAACTGCTGGATTGATTGTTGTGCAACGGAACTGTCCAAAAATGCAGTGCAGATATGGCATCCCGCCAAAGCTGTGCGTAATTGAGATCCGCCACTTATTGTCGCCTCCGATTTCTGAAATTCCCACGTGGAAGGAAATAACTGTATGCATAAGATATCTTATCAAACTCTCTTACTTCAAGGTTAACCATCAGTCATTCTGACAAATCATGTAGTTCTGAAATCCTGATCTGGCTTCGAGTGCAAGATAGTGGTCGCTGGGTCTTTAGTTGTTCAAAATATGCGGTTGAAATGCAAAGGAGATTAAACGCAAGGCAGCTAATTTGTTCTTCAGAATCTTGGAGCCTTCTCTACTACTAACATCTCGATTTTTTCCATTATGGGGAGTACATCAGTATTTAGATACTCCAGAAATCTAATTATACTGATTATGGAAATATATATAGGATTAGTTGATGCACAACTCCATCGCCTGCGTCTTAACGTTTATAATTTGACATGGTAACTTGCATGCTAATCTACGAAGTCAGAAGGTACAGCTTGGTTGATAATAGTAGTATAGGATGCGTAGACCTAGAGCGGCCGGATACTGATGCTACGACTGTTTAGATTATCTTTATTTCAAAGTGCTGTAGACCATTATGATCGATTCAAATTGACAGGTTGAAATCTTTGTAAGTTGTGATATTCTAAAATATTTGTTTTTTCAATATCACTCAATATATGTGATCATATGCATATATGACTGGTATCTAGGACATGCATGTCGACAGCGATATATATACTCGAGCAAAGAGTTGATAGTCCCAATTGCTCAGGCGAGAGGATGCTTCCATGTTCAAAAATTTTAAGTTAACTAATGCAACCTGATTTTCTCCTACTCTTACAAATAAACAGAAACTTCACCTTCAGAATCCCTCCAGTGTAAACCCCGCTACTATTGTGAGATGGCCGATATATTAATTAGTGCAACCACACCAACCATTCCAACGCAAAAAATACCACGTAAACTTCACAGAAGACTATGAGCTACGGGCTGGGGCTGGGGCGCTTGACGGCAGAAAGTAATGAGTGATTTCAATTTCAGTTTCTGTGCAACAATGGGTTGATACTCATACAGAGCCTACAGACTGGTTACGCGTGCTATTGCCACCTATGGTACACAACCAGCTTGCAATTGGCATATCGGCGGGATGAATCCTTCTTTTGGTGATACCCACAGGATTTCGATATGCAGCCTATTTTGCTCGGATGTTTATGTAAGTAGCCATGATAACCGGGAAGACTTTGAGGGTTGTAAATCATTCGAATTGGGCTGTAGCCTATCACATCGAAGCGGAAGCGAGGCCTTTCAATGGTTATCTAAGGTTGCTTTCCACGGTAGCAGTACAGCTGAATTCATCCGAATGGATCTTTACTATGACGACAACCTTGATCCTAGCCAACTATGCGTGCATACTCATAACTGTTCTGCGCCATAGAAATACAAGGATTTTCTACAAAACGATGGGTGGAGGTCGAGTTTCTCCAACCCTCCCTGCCATGGTACAACTCCGCATCAACAGCCTGAAAACCTTTTTGGAGCCGTCTGCAAGTAGTTTTTGTCACATGCGAAATATTTTAGTAACCGAGAATCATACATTCTCACCGAGCCGACTGTATCGAAGGTCTAGGCCTGTGGTGGCGGCAAGTACCCAGGTACAAATTAAAGCTGATTCATTGGTGGCTTCGAGGCGGACTTGGCTTCGGAAATCATATATTGGTGAAATTTAATTGCGACACTCCGGTCTTAACATGCCACTGGAAGATTGTCAGACCAAAGTTGACGGACTCTGAACGTGATTGCTGGGTAAAGCAAGGCAGAGGTACATCCGAAGGATTCTGAATTCAAATGCGACGTTCGCATCCGAGTATTTGTGGATCCAAATCGTGAATACTCACATAGTAGCTGGGACTCAGATAAAAAGGACGTTGCACTATGAAAGCTTGTCAATTAATTTGGCAAACGACCCATTTTGCGGGAATTCGGATAGAAGAATCTAACTGAACGTGTACCCCTTTATAGTATTGTCGGGGACCACTTGCGCAATAGGGACGGCGGTGCGCACATCTGTGTCCCTTGCAGCTGCTCTGGAGACGGCTAAACCTTTACAAGTCCAGGCAACTGTAAATATCGCCAGGCTTCCACGGACGACCAGGTTGCCATCGACTAGCAACTCAGAGTAGATGGGTGAGTGCGATATCTTCCGCAACGCCTGCAATTCCTTTCTCGTGCGAAAATGAACGCCTCCGGTCTGCATGTAACGACGAGGGGAGATCTAGAAGGCTCGAAATTAGGCACGAGGAGTAGCTCGTCGATTCTGTCGTCCAGGAAGCTGCCTAGCGTTTCCGATTCCGCAGTCGCTGCTCCGAACGGGCTTGACACAAGAGGTTCGTACTAACTAATCATTATTCCTATAATTTCTTGCCTAGGTAGATGGATTTAGAATGTAGAATCAATTTCAGCTAACCTGGTCGGATTTAAACGACGACTTGGAAGCATTATAGTTACAGAGGCTGATTTTGGGTCGCTTGGTGGTCGGTATGATCGCTGTGGGGATGAGGACTTCGATGGTTGTCCAAAATACCGTGATGTCCCAAAGTTTGAGGACAAAACAAACCTTTCCATCTACCACCACCACTTATATAGGCAGCAGACATCTTTAGAGCCCCAGCGTCAGATAATTCATGGTCTAAGCTTACCTCCACCAGCGTCGTCCAGAATGGGATATGATTTGTACGGGCCGTCTCCTGCTCAGACAGGGGTTTCTTATAGCTCACCTACACCCACACATTCTAAGCCTCCTAGTCAAGTCCAGCAACATTTGAGCTCCGAATACGGAGGGTACCAGCCTAATGACTACTTTGGCTACGGGCCTGGCGAGACAGTTAACATCAAAGAAAGAACCTTCCCATTACCGAACATCAAGTTGGAAAATTCTACTTCAAGGATAAAAGCAGGACGAAGAGTTCATTTTGCAGATCTGCAGACTGTCGACGAAGAAGCTCCTATCCCTTGCAACCCAGTAGACTGCCCCGAGTCTCGTCTTGCTCTCGAGAATGCACGGTTAATTCATTCGCTATCTTCTGAAAATCCGTCACAATCAAAACCAGCTCCTCTGCAAACCGCATCCTATCAATATCACTCAAGAGCTGGGTCTTCAAATTTGAGAGCTGGTAACTACACGGGGCTATCAGTCCTAAATCATGACCAAACACCTAAAAATTCCGCATCGGCCCCTCCTCCTTCTGCTAGAAGCAGCAGCAGCAGGACACCATGCGGAAGATTCACGAATCACGAAACTCCTCTCCCAAACCGCTTAGGTAGAGCTTCCGCACAGACATCTCGCTTTGCATCTGGGCCACCTAGACCATTGGGATATATCGTAGAAGTTGAAGGTGATAACACCTTTCCTATCCAAAATAGCGAACTCAGCAGCTGGATACCGTCGGTGGCCAGCGCAGGAGTATCGGCATCGGCATCGGAATTATCACTAGCTCACCAGCCGTCCCCTAATGAGAGCGTCAGCAGCGGATCGAGTTGGGAGAGATGTCGACAGAGAGAGCCCAACTTTGAGAACGCTGAACTTGTTTTAGAATCCACAACTAAGAGGTCTAAAGAGATATTCAAAAAGTTACTGGGGAGTCGCACCTCACGGCCATTCGACACAGGAATATCGCCATTTACGCAAAAGTCTGAATCTGGTCAGTCAGTACGATGCGTAAATCTTGAGGCGAGAAAAGAGTGGGCTTTCGTGGCCATATCGCCAGATTCAAAAACCATCGTCGGAGTTTGTGATCGCGACTGCTTTACGACTTATTCGATGGAGTACTCGGGAACCAGAATGTTGGTTTGCGGTGACTTTGACGGAGAACCGCTGGCTGTTGCCTTATCGAACAACCATCTTGCGATATTGACTTTAACCAAAGTTTGTCCATTTTCCTGCGGTGCATAATTAAGCTACGTTCTATGGTTCCGTGAGTATACTAATATTTTCGTGCACCTGATAGCTACAACTTTTCGACCATCACATTGGTCGAAAAGTATACGAGTGGACATCCGACAAGTCGGTGGCGACCGAGAACTTTACCAGTATCGCGTTCGCCAATAACGGGCTAGAGCTTTGCGCTGGCCTAACAAATGGAACCATCCAATTCCACTATATTCCTGCAGAAAACCAAGATTCTGACCCCGAGGATGTGACTTTTCATCGTGGGGACCCAAGAATGGATATTTCGCTTAGCAGTGGTGATTATGCGTTCACAATGTCTTTTTCCGACGACGATATGAGGTTTGCGTGCGGTACCCAAAAGAGGATGCTTTTGGTGTATGAGTTTCGAGGACCCAACGGATGGGAGCTACGAAACAAATTTAAATTTAATGACTGGGTATGTGATCCTAACTAAGAGTAACATGATTGACATTATATCATTCTAACTAGGGCTCGGTCACGTAGGAGCCCGGCACCCATAGAAGAATATCCGGGGCGATATTTTGTCCCGATAGCCGCTTTTTATTCGCGACTACAACGTCGGGAAGATCATCCGCATATATGCGCTGCATCGATAGTAATAAGCAGCCAAACTGCTCCCAGTCGGTTTCATATTCGCTACCTATTACGAAGAAGGGAGTGACGAGGTCAGCAATGTCACCCAACGGAAAAGCAGTTGCCCTGATAGACGGTGATGGCACCGTTTTCAAATGCGACTTTGGGGTGGGCTCCGTGCTCAGCGATAAGCAAGAGTTCGCCAAACTTCCAGGCACTCTGATACCAGCTCGGGCGTGCTGGGTTTCTTGGACCGATTCGGGGGACTTGGTTCTATTGGACAAGAAGGGACATCTCAGGGTCTACGAATTGATTGCCGCTGGGAGATCGCCGCGATGATATAAATTGGAATTTGGAGGCATATCGACGCTTGTTTCAACTATTTTCTGATTATTTTTTCGGCTACATGATGCAGCATTTAGCGGATACGACTTGCTTAGACGATAATACATCAGGACACGTTTTTTTTTTTGGTTGCGGCGTTCTTGAGCACGAGAGCGCTAGAGCTCCACTATCTCATTCTTTCAACAATAGCACTTAGAGAACACTCGGTGGCCCATCGTCGATCGCAATAATCTGTGCCGTATACATAATTTTGGATGCGGTAACATTATCGATTTAATTTACCGCCTTTCTTGCAGCCAGCCTATGGGAATTGGATTCCATGCCCAAACGGTTTATGCCCTGCATGCACAATGATAACACACACCAGTCCATTTCAGCAGGGATCTCATGGTGACGTCACCCGACACCATCCTGAACAGCCTCACTCTCCCAAAGAGCCACTTTAGATCCCTGGCCCGGCTACATCATGAACGACGAAAAGCCACTTGGGTTTCGCACGGTGTCTGGATTGTATAAGGCTCTTCGGTTTCTCGAAAGGAATGGAAATAACCCTGTTACCCACTTTGGACGCTGCGGACTTGTATTTTAGGGGAAGGATGACGATATCTGGTTAGCTCGCTCTCGTTATTTACGTCATTGGTGGAAGACGTAACATATTTTCTGTGCCGCAACGCTGGACCAACTTGTACTTGTACAAGACCCGGACACTGGCGTTCATGTGGTCCACCTGAAAAAATTCGAAGCGCCTGCAAAAACCGTTCGAGTCACCGGTTCCAAGGCTGCAGGCTGACCCGGGATACATTAGGATCACCTTGCTCGTTTCTTCCCTTCCCTACAGTCTGAGAAAGAAAATGCCCGACACCCGAGAGGCAGTGTGAAGTCCCAGCTTTTATCAGCGGTAATGATACCCCTCCTCTCCGCTGACCTGTAACTTATATTTGCCCTCATCCGCCTCCTTCCTCCGCTCTTGAAACTCTTTCTTTCTCGTCAAATTCCCAGATTCTACTTTCCGATCGTCTACCTGCATCGAAATTTGTGCGACAGCTGCAAAATCCCGTTTGCTCATCGCAGCTCATAGCGCTTTTGCGACCGTCCAAGAAAACACAGCTATCTCTTTCTGGGAGGAGGCTAAAACAAATATCCCACAACCTCTTTATCTATCAGCCCGCCAACCAAGAAAATTTTAAGGAAACCCCCCCAAAAAAACCCCACTCACATCCGGATAGCAAAGGTTTGAAAATCTGAATGCCGGTCGTAGAAGAACTTGACGAGACAGTTCACAAGCAACGCTCTGCTTCGCCCTCTGGGACTCACTTTCATTACCACTCTGTGGGACGTCCAATCGTGCATCAAAGCAGTATGTCGTCGACTGGAAGAACAATGTACGCAGAGTCCCAGATCTCGCCGAGGCTACACGATCCTTTTTTCGAGGATCGGATGCGTCGGTATCGAGGTCAGGACTATGTGCTATCTCCCGCCCAATCAAGGCCTGCGCCCGTAACGTATCGCTATAGAGAAGAGGCTCCAAGATACCGTCAACTTGCAAAATACGTCCCTCCCGGTGGTCGGGCTTCGACTGGGTCTCTCGACCATTATCATGAATACGATGACGAATCCTTCCATGCTGACCGAGAACGGGAGCGAGAGTATGAACGAGAGAAAGTCATGGCTCGAAACCGAGAAGTTGGTTTTCCAAGAGGAAGACATGAGCATGTCTACGAAAAAGATACTATCGTTCTCGCGCGTCCGCCGTCCCCTCCGCCTCCGAGAATTATCGAGCGGGATACCATTATTCTTGCGCCGCCGCCTCAACCTGCTCCGGAACCCGTTGATGCTGGTTCGCAGAGAAACCACCGTCAAAGGTACTATTACCACCATCATAGAAGCCACCACCGTTCCAACAGTAGGTCATCCGGATCTAGCCGGTCCAGCAGGCGCCATACAAGATTGGAAATGGAATTGCAGGAAGAAAGAGAGCGAAATCTTGAAATACAGATTCAACGAGAGCGTGAAAGACGTTTCAGCCTATCAGCCGGTGGCGGCGCCTTTGACACAAGGCTTTCCGGTCCCCATGTAGGCGACGTCGCAATCGCCTATCATGGCAGACGTCACTCTCGCTCCCCGTCTCCCCGTCGTTTCAGCCTTGGGGCTGTTGGAAGACGTCATAGCAGCAACAGCGTCTTCTCTGATGAAAGCCATCACCACGGTCGCAAAGTCGTCGCAGGCTTGGGTGCCGCAGGCCTCGGAGCTGCCGCTTTAGCTCATAGGAGGCGCCGCTCGAGATCCCGATCACGAAGCAGCTCCAGATCATCTTCTGGACGGCGACATCGTTCCAGATCTAGACTCGCGAAAGCAGGTGTCGGTGCTGCAGCAGCAGGTCTTATGATCCATGAGCACAACAAGCACAAGAAGGATCGAGAGCGGGGTAGAACCAGGTCACGTTCCCATAGCAGAATCCGCAAGGCGGCTGCGGCTACTGGTCTTGGCGCCGTGGCTGTTCACGAGATCCGAAAACACCGAAGGAAGTCCGAAGCTGGCTATCACTCAGATTCATCATCTTCACGATCTCGCTCACGCAGTGGTTCTCGATCTCATTCTCGCGTTAAGAAGGCTGCTATCGCTGCTGCTGCTATCGGCACGGCTGCTGCTATTTACAGTCGCCACCGTAGCCGAAGCAGACCTGAGACTACAGTTACCACCATCGAGCACCACAGCTCTTCGGATGGCAGCGATACTGAAGGCGCTGGTCGGAGACGTCGCAAATCCCACACCGCAAGAAATGCTGCTGCCCTCGCGGCCGCGGCCGGCCTGGCTCACCACGAATTGAAGAAGAGGAGGGAATCCAGATCCAGATCTCGCAGCAGCTCCCGATCTTCTTCGAGGTCCTCGAGATCTCCCAATAGAAAGAGCCATAAGCTCAGGAACACTGCTTTGGCTGCAGGCGTCGCCGGCCTAGCACTTCACCAGAAGCACAAACGCGACCGTGAAAAAAGAGGACGTGACTCCTCAGTCAGCAGCGATGATACGAACCGATCTCGGTCCCGCTCAAGAGCTCGGAGGATTGCTGAAGCAGCTGGTCTCGGTGGTGTCGCTGCCGCTATAGACAGGCGCCGAGGAAGATCTACGTCGCCGTCATCCCGCACAAGTTCGAGATCTAGCTCTACGTCATCTTCGGATCGCGAAGGGAAAGAAAAGAAGCATACCGGTCGAAAGGTCGCCGCAGCTGCCGGATTAGCAGCTGCAGGTCTTGCTGCTAAACACCATTTCGACAAGCGTCGGTCTCGATCTCGAAGCAGCTCTCGTGGTGGAAGTTCAGACTCTGACTCATCGTCAGAATCTGAAGCTACTCGTCGACATTCCCGTCACAAGAAAGGGGCTCTCGCGGCTGGTGCCGCAGCAGCAGCTCTTGCTGCAAAGGTTGCTCATGATAACAGGAAAGCTAAGAAAGACCGTGCGCTTGCCGACGACAACACCAGCACCGGGAGTCCCCCAAGCAAAAATGTTCGAATCCAGAGTGCTCCCACCACACCAGGAGCCGAGAATGCCCCGAATCGCCCAGTTCTAGCTGGCCCGGCATACCTGAACCCGCAAGCCCCACGAATGGTCCCGCAATATAGTGCCGGCTCCGGCGTCACCGAAGATATTCCGCGCGGCGAGATCCCGATGCCCATGCCACCTGGCGGATATGGCCCCAGCGCCCCGATGAACCGTTATCCTCCAGCATCAGGATACGTCCCACAATCCCAAGGATACGCCCCACAATCTCAAGGATACGCCCCGCCACCTCAACCTCAGGTGTCCTCGGGATACGTCCCACCACCTCAGCCTCAGTATGTTCCCGCACCTAAGTCAATTCTTAAGAATGGTTCCACAAGCAGTTAGATTGTACACTTCTTTTTTTTTAGAAGCGAAAGCAAACTTTCTCTGTACCCTATTTCATGTACACTGGAGTTGTAATATTTGTTCAAATCCTGTTTGGCGTTTTTCTCTTATTTTTGCATCCATGAAAACATTGACAGTTGTTGACCAACCCATGTTTTTGTAGGTATAACCCTTGAGCACATTCTAGACACCCAAGATTTTTTCAAAAAGATTACCATTACGACTACGATTAACGACATTTATGCTATCTATTTCACCTTTTTTCCGGGTTCCTTCGTCACGATTTTACACTTTATTCATGTTTTGGCAAGTCAAAAAGACATTTTGTATCTTTGTTTATATTCTTGTAGGACGATATGAAGGGAACGAATTTTCTTTTTCTTTTTTCTTTTGCAAATAATTTTACGCTGTGTAGCTGGTACTTAGTGGTTATCCCAGATGAATTGAAAATCTCGTTCATGATCAAATTTATAATTATAAAGTCTATAGCGCTGCGAGAACGCTCGATGAACCACGGAATGTTTACCTAATTAGAAGGTACATATGCGATAATTTGTTTAGAAGCACTACTCCCGAGTTCTGACAATGTATTTTGACTTCTAAGGTACGCATATGTGCAAGTGGCCGGCAAGGCTGAGTTTTCAATGGCCCGAGTGGCCAGTCGCGCAGTCCCGAACCTAATTTATACCCGGATGAGAAATGCCATATCCCTAGTAAGCATGTTCAATTGCCACTGAAGATCCCCAGATTCACGTTTTGCGTGGCAAGGCAGAATTGATAAAATTGAGGCTCTGCTGAGATAAACCTATGTACTAGCTGGGTATGAGAAAGTGATGCCATCGGTCCCATCGCCTGATACAAAGTTAAACGCTAGTTCTTTCAGCACAAATCCATGCTGATTAACCAGTTCTCTCTCAGCGTCTGTTTTTGGAGGAACGAAAACGATGCTGCCACCATTTCCAACTGGTGCTCCGACCTCAATCCTCCCTTCCCCGAAATTAGAGTTTACAGTGGAAGCTATATAGCTGGTGTATTCCTTAACCAGTGCTTCGGTTGCCAATATCCTCACCTCACGAATGCCAACAGCACCAGATGGATGCTCCGTAGACCCATTGACGCGGTTCTCTCTGGGTGTAATATCGTGACAAAAGAATGGGAGATTCGACGGTCGTGTTGAAGGACCCTGCTTTTCAGTGTAGGTAGGGAACGTGACCGCCCATTCAAGCTTTACACCATCCGGCCGGGTCCGACCTCCTGTCTGTGGGGGTGCGTAGGAGTACCATCCTTTGCGTCCTGGAGCTGGCGTGTGGTTCTGAAGGTGATTCAGACGGGAAACGACGGAATCGTGATGGGAATTGTAGTCCGTTTTCGTGGTGAAAGCCCAGTCAATTATGCTGTAAGGCTTCGCGCCCCACCAGTGACCTGAGCGGTTCTCGGGAAGGTCGTTGATGAAGGATATCAGTTCAATATATGTGCCGTCTTGGAGGACCTGCGGACTATATGTGAGCCGACGGTTCTCCGACTAGGAAGCTAAACATGACGTTACAGCAGCCAGAGTTCTTGAACGTACTATCAATTTGTTCTCAGTCTTTCCATCAGCATGCCTCCCACCGTCCGTGATATTGAAATTATCCGTAAACCATTTCGGTAGGTTTAGGAGTTCATCGTGTGGCAGAAGAACGATAATGTGGTCGAGCAATGCGACGTTCTCGTCAGATGCCATTTTCAGAATCGGTACTGGAACATCTGCCAGAGCGATAAGGGTCTCAGCCTCGGAGGGTATTTTCTCCCTGTTGGATATCAAGAGACAACAGCAGGATCTAATGTTGACTCATACAGTTCAGGTGGAGGACTGTGGAGGTCTGGGTAACATGAACAGAGCCCAGGTCAACGGATTGATCCGGCAGTGGCCCTTGGCGAGGTATGTACCAAGGATTCGAGACGATGTATATTTTCGCAGTAGAGCGGATGGGGGAAACGATGCTGGAAGAAATATTTACACATACAAAGACGGAATGGGTGCCTGGTGATCATGTCATCCGCCTGTTTGGTCGAGGAGTGTTGTGTTATGTTGCGTTGTCGGTGAAGTGGGTTTGCCTTGTCAAACCTTCCGCAAACGGCAACAGCAACGTCGCCAGCAGAATTTAGTGTTGTTGTTATTTTGATGTTGTTGTTTACATTTTGCCCAATCAAAAGCGTGCATAAACAGTCGGTCTCATGCCTCGAACAACTCACCGTACATGAACATAATCATCGTACGATCCATCTAATATCGCAAAAACCCCCCCATATTCGAAAAGACGTCTCTCCAGGCTGTACCGATTGACCGCTCCGACTGGTTGGTATACTCATCGCATTTGCGCGTTCTTATCGAGCTGTTCGAAGCTCTTCTCTCATCGCTGCAGTAAGTAAGAGCTCTTGTGCACGTGTATTGTCTCATTATGCGCAACCTGTATTATCTGCGTTTAAGGAGAACACTCTTTCGTGAAAAAAAAATCGTCTAATGATGACCTCACCTCGCAGTCGCACCCGCCTTTTGAATTTCTCCGATCCTCTTTCAAAATGTCAGAACCGCTAGCAGATATCTCACCGAATAAGGTCTATGGGACCTCTCAAACCCCTTTGCCCCAGCCACCTTTAGACGACCCCATTGGATTGTCTTCAGAGGATTCCGAATACTCGGTCATCGATTACAACGTTCCTCCATCATTCACGTCGTCCCGGATTGGAGAAAAGCACCTGCGATCCGTTCACAACTCACCGATGAAGGTCACGAAAAAGGCAAAATACGACGAGTCGATGAAGGAGAATCACGATATCAGCTTTGCTGACGACGATGACGATTTCCTCGAACGCATATCAAGCAAATTGGGAAAAGATGATGAGCACACGATGAGCTTCGACGCAGACCTGAGCGGCTTCTCAGACGCTCTGGAGGGCGGAGCGGGTATTAGCAGAGAAGTCGAGGAACAGATTGGTGAAAGATCGGTTGAAAGGCAGATCCTGAGAGAAAGCTATCGAAGAGAAAGAAGTGTTGACAAGGTATGTTGCTTCGTAATGCGTGATATCTCGCGAGTGAGTTCTTGCTAACAAGTGGAAATTATAGAGTTCAGCAATGAACACTCCGACCAAAACCAACTATTCCATCTCGACACCGAACCGGCATTCGTGGAGCAGTCCAAAGTCTGACCCTGTCACACCCGGAACGATCACCCCGAAAGCAAGTGGCATGCCGTCCCGTCTCGCCACTCTATCCCAATACTCTAAATCGCCGGAATCAACTCCAGGAAATGCCGAACGAACCCAAAATCTGCTGCTGGACTTCACCAGTCAGTTTAATTCCATCAAATCTTATCCCGCTCCCCAAACTCCGACCCGGTCGAGACGAAGGTCAAACTCGGCATCACCTACAAAGAGAATTCGAGAAGGAGAATCAGCCAGCAAAAGGCCATTACCAGCACCCACACCAACACCAATGGAACGTCGATTCCTCCTTGACTTTGACATCCCTCCTCCACCGACTCCTAGGTCAATTCCCTCCATCACACCGAAAGAAGTTGAGAATCTCAAGTCTCAGTTCCTAGCGCAAATTGCTCAGCTGAAAGCTGAACTAGCTGGCAAGGATGCTCAGATTCAAACTCTCAAAGATGCGGTTACGGACGCGGAAAGAAGAGCTTCCAATGGGATTGTAGAGTTACGACAGGTTCGAGAGGAGATGGAGGATATGTCTGCAAGAAGCTTACTTATCGAGTCCAAACTCACCGAGGCCGGTCGCGCTGTTCACGAACTGCAGGGTCAGGTCGAAGAAGGGAATGTGCAGCTGGATCAAGCAAGGGACGAGAAGAATTCTTACCAGCAGGAGCGGGATTCATACAAGAAGGAGGTCCATGAGCTAAGGCGGGAGAACGAGGAGGTTTCTGACGCTCTCTTGAAGACGAAGCAAGAACTCGCATCTGCGAAGAAGGATTTCATTGTCGAGAAGCAGAAGAGAACATCGGCACCCAATTCCCCAGAGAGAGGAGAGGGAAGCAGCGGTGCCAGTGTCGAGGCCGCGGTGGAGAAGGCCGTTGCAGCTGCAAATGCTACCAAGGATATGGAAATCAGTCAAGCCGTTGAAAAGGTTGCAAAGGAGTTGCATACGCTTTACAAGTCAAAACATGAACAAAAAGTCGGCGCGCTCAAACAATCATACTCTAAACGGTGGGAGAAGCGTGTCAACGAGTTGGAGTCCAAGAATTCGGAACTCACGACCGCCAACAATGAGCTTTCAAACAAGATCATGAGAATCGAGGAAGAGAATGAAGAGCACCTGAACCTTAGCGGACACGTCCTTTCCCCGCAAAAATCAGACCACCAGAGAATAGAGATTGAGAAATTGGAAGATAAAGTTGCAAAAGCGCAAGAGCAGATAGACGGCTTGCAGGACGAGCTTGCGTTGGAACGCCAGGAGAAGAGTGAGCTCGTTTTGGCTGTTGACGAGCTGTTGGCTTTAGGAGGTGTCTCCACCGTCTCAGAGAACGGGATGGGAAGCCTGAGGAAAAGCATCAGCCGTGCTTCCGGTGTTGGAATCTCGAGAGGACTAAGCCCTGTCAAGCAAGAGAAGGAAACAAAGAGTAGCAGTGGTCTGAGAGGGGGCATTGAGAGAATGGGTGGTGGAGCAAATGCTTCGAAAAGCCGGTTTGGCTTCCCATCGTGATTCCACTATGTTGATATTGTGATAAGCCTTGCATCGTCTGCAAATTTTGCTGGCTAGCTGAGGATTTCCTGATTTTCCCACTGACTAAATTATTTCCTTTTGATGCATTTGATGATACTCCCCTCCTTTTTCATGTCGGGTTTTTGCTGTTTTGATTTCATTATCCTATCGCCTCTGTTTAACGTTTTGACGTTGGGTTTGCCTTTAATTTGGAGTTCTTGCTTGTAATATTATTGAGCGTCCATGGATAAAAAATAACGAAGCCCATCGATACACCCATCTTGACTGCATTCCCAAGATGACAGAAATGCTCTGGTAGTAGTAGTAGTAGTAGTAGTATATTATATAGTGATGGGCGCATGATTCCCTCCTCCCAATGCACCCTTAGGTGCAGACTGTTGTTGTCGAAAAGGCGAGAGCCACACCCATTGGTTTTGAACCTAACATCCCTTGAGGTTTGTATATGCAACGGGATTGGAAAACTCAAACAAAAGTCTCGGACTTCTGAATAAGTATTTTAAACTCATTATTTGGGCGATAAGACTTGGGGGCCCGCCTGTTGTACCATTAATGGTCACCTGTAAGATAAAATCCAACATTGCAACGAGAGACAACCGTGCATAGGCGGTCTCATCGTTGTGAGCCACTGACAGTTATTTAGATAGTAATGATGATATCCCGTTAACCAGGTTCTTAGCTCGAGATATTCAAATCAGCGTATAGACAGCTTGAAGTTGCGGATGAGGCTTGTGATATGTTCCCGAATCGATCAATCCCTTAAGGTTCGTACAGACAACTGTCATAATATGTGTACTAGTTTTGCCTTTACATGTTTTCAATTGTGAGTGCTTGGAACAGCCGTCTAACTTTCTGTCAAGTTTTTGGCGCCGGCCATGCAAATGATCCCATGATGTCCTTCCCCAAGTAAATATCAGACGCAATGTCACAAATTTGACCGTAGAGTACCATCCAGCAGCTGTTGATTAAGTATTTGTGCAAAACCACCATTCACTTTGTGTTTTTTAATATGCGTATAGTTGCTGTTGCAGCCTTCAAAGTAGGATGGGAAAACGACAGCCCCAAGCTTGCGAAAAAGGGCAGTCTCAAGTCTGTGGCTGTCCAGAAAACGTATAAATGCCTCATCTTCTTCCTGGCTCTTTATATTTCCTTCAATCCTTTTCCCATCCCAATCAATCAATCAACCGATCAATCAATCGATCGATCGAGCAAGCAAGAATAACAGATAATTTAAGAGTCTGCATCTGCCGGTTACTCTGTACACCTCCAAGATGCGCACTTCCAATATCTTCCTCCTTGCGGCAACGGTCGTCCTATATCTCCCCTCCCTATTTGTATCGGTAGCTGCTCAGACGACCGCCATACCAACTCCATCTGCAACTCTTGCCCCAGGAGTAGCCCAATCGCGCTATCATGTTGTTGAACGCTTGACTGTTTATACGACCAGGAACGTCACAGCTGTCAAAGCAAAATTGCAACAGCAGCTCGGAAGCATCACTCCCGCCTCTCTTCTAACGGTAGCAACGGATTCTCAGGCAAACTATACTGCCGCTGTCAACCAGTACAAGGGACCAGCAGGGTATATTTGGTTCCTGTCCCTCTTGCATGGTCGCTGGTTCCGCCTTTGGGGTTTTGCGAATCCAACAACATATGTACCGACTGAAATGACTCAGTATACATTTGGCAATCCGCTTGTTCTTCTCGTGAGTACTTTTCCAGTCTTATATTTTTTCTTTCCTTCGTTTTAGCGTTGCTCAGTTAGTGGAGAGCGGATAGGATATTTGAAGGTTCAGACGCGCTTATTAATTCATTCTTAGTCCTTTGCAAGGTTCACTATTGATGCCTTCCTTAATGCGCCAATTCGCCTCCTCGTTTATGATACTGCCAACGGAGGTACCGCAATCGTCTGGGAACGTCCTTGTTCTCAGTTGGTCTTGAATAAGATTCCGTACACTGCTTATAATGCGTGCAAGCCATTAGATGATCAAGTAGGTTTATTAATATGGGTTGTGTATCGGGATAGGATTAAGTTAACCTTAGGTTCGTGGCAGGTATCAGCTCTGGTCAATCTCATTGCTTTCGGATGATGAAGTTGCTCTGTAACGGGCTCTTCTGTAGAACCCTTTTGCTTGGCAGGGAGGAAGATGTACCTGTGATGAAAAGGTTGAAGGGGTTTTGCCACCCAAACTTTCTAGCTTCGAATTACTGTTCTGATTTATTGTATTCTTTTGAGCAGACAACTTTATCACGTATGTCTGCTCTTGCTCTTATTATTGCTGAGAATATCGGAGCAGTATTCGCTTTTATTCACTAAGCGTACGAATATCGGCACACTTATCGAATATCTTCTACGTTAAAATAATTCAACTAATTCCGAAAAGGAAAAAAATGTTTTTTTATTGGTTTTCTGCTTCAAAAGAGTGACTAAACTAATACATGACTTGAAAGTTTTCAGCTAAACGAGTGTCCTAAAAAATCCTCCGCAACTAACAATCATCCCTCTGGCAGAGTGTATCGAAGTCCGTACGGTATATACTAATGTATCCCATGGAATTCGCACACGAGCTTCAAACTAGTTCCGTACGTCTTCTTTACTCGATATTGATCTTCTTCTTCTCTGGCTCGTCAGCCTTCCTCAACTTGGGGACTGTAACCTCCAACAATCCGTTTTCGAGCTTGGCGGTAATGGCATCGGCGTCAACAGGGACGTTCTTGCCGTTGCTCTCAAGCTTGATCTTGCGATCGAAAGCACCAACGCGGCGTTCACCGTCTACAAGGTGCTTTTGGAACTCCTCGTCACCCGGGCGGTGGACAACACCGGAGACTTGGAGTTCGGAGTTGTCGAAATCGTAGTTGATGCCGAGATCCTCTTTGATGGCACCGGGGAGGGCTAGGTGAACAACAAAGCTATCGGGTGTATCGAAAAGGTCCATGGCGGGAGTAAATTCCTGGTCGTTGTTGTTATGCTTGGGGCAACCACGGTTTCCCCAACGGCCACCGCGGTGACCGCCCCAACCCCATGGTCCGTGATAGTGTCCACGTCCTCCGAAACCACCACGTCCGCGGCCTCCGGGACCGAAAAACATGCCGGGGTGAGGATGAGGAGGTGGACCTTGAGGGCCGGGAGCGCCGGCACCGAAGGTTCCGTCGAACATGCCGGCCATAGCGGCCCATGGGTGTCCTTGCTCGCGCCAGTTACCACCCCATGGACCCCATTGTGGGCGTTCACGGCGGTCACCAGATCCGCGATGACCGTGAGCCTGACCGCTAGACTCGCCAGGCTTTTCGGATTGGTTGTAGTCAGGGGGGTTTCCCTGACCGGCTTGCTCCTCCTTCTCGGAGGGGAGTTGTTGGCCCTTCTCGGGTTGAGATTCGGCGTTGGAGAAGACCTCCTCCATGTGTTCACCGAGGTTGCTGATGAACTCCATGACTTGGTCTTGGGGGGATTGTGGGTTTGATGGTGCCATTTTCTCCGGTTCTGATTCTGGGTAGTTCTTGGTCATATGGTCTCTTTTGATATGGCCTCTTGGGTTATTCGATGTATTCTCTGATAAATTTCTCTCTTTGATAATATAATAAAGTCTCTTTGATATAAAATAGTAATCTCTCTGTATCTCTCTGTATTTCTCGGTATTTCTCTGTAAACTCTCTAGACTCTCTCTGAACTCTCTGAACTCCTTGGTGAGGAGAGAAGAAAAGCCGATATTTGGACAGTGTCCTGTCGGCTTTTTATACTCATCCGGTATTCAGTCAGGATCCGACGAGGGAAACTTACGAATCCTCTTTGCCTCAGAAATATGTGTTGCCTTCGTGGTATTTGGCCGCGCGTACTTTGGGTTGGTCATCGGTCGGAGTTTATTATGTTCCGACATTGAACTTTCCCCGATGTTCGAATAACTTCTTCAACCGTTGTTTTCAAGGAAAGTCATATTATGCTAGCTGTTTCAAGAATTAAATGGGATGTTGGTATGTCGCAGCCGGGTGTATCTTCACATTTTCGCGTTTTCAAGCCGGTACATTCGGTGTTATGCAGGGCCCGACGGGATTGTGGCGAATATGCGCGGCCAAAAAGGATCGAATAGAAGTGAAAAGAATCATCTTGCCACCATGGTTCCACCAAACGACGGTATTATGTACTACTATACGTAATCTGGGCCGAACGGAGACATCCGAGCTATCGGAAGGTATTTCGCGGTCTCTTTTGTATTGTTTGGTCTATTCTCAAGTGTGCAGAAGCAACGCTCAAATATCGCTAAAACGGAACAAAACTCCTCCCATCTGCATTGTCCGATGAATCGACAAAGCTCTAGATGCTCTAAGATACACCCATACCAGCAGCCTTGCTCTTCCTGCGCTTCTTCGTTGTCGGGCTGGTAGGAGATACAGTTTTGCCTTTATCCTTGGCAGCAGCGGCGACGGCCGCAGCAGTACTAACCGCAGGTAGCGCCTCTCTCGCAACAGCTTTGTCCTTATTAATATTCGACTGACTTTGAGACTGACTATGGGAATGGCCCTGACTCGCTTGGCTCTGACTGCTGCCCATCATCAACTGCTGTGGATCGGTGATGGGATTATCATCAAGGTATCCACCCGGAGCGTTGATAAATCTTAAACTAGCGTTGAGGGAGGATTGCATATTTACTGATTCCCGTGCAATCGTAACGTCTATTGACGATGGTGGCACATTGCTCAGGGTGGATGGGGGAGGAGGAGGCACAGATGACTGGGCAGATGACGAGGGAGGAGCACTGCTCGATTGCGAGAATGAGGTCGTGGTAGACGCGGTAGTTTGGGAAGGCTGGGAAGGCTGAGGCGGGAAGTAGGTGTATCCAGACTCGGGGGAGAAATGTGCCAAAGATGAGGATAGCTCTTGTGCTTTTGATATAGCAGATGTCGCCGATAGCTTCACAATGCGACTTCGTTAGCTCGAACCCAGTCCCCCGGCGAGATATATATTTTAAAACTCACCAGCCTACTCGTCATAACACCATGGATAGTTGGTGCCATGTAGATGTTCTCTCCAATCACAAAATAGACGTCCAGGACTTGTGCATCTGTCGGCGACCGCCGCAACTGCTTTTTGATAACCCATATCAAATTGGCCGGATCTTCAGCAGCAACCACAAACTCCGTTCCAACCATTGACTTCAACCTGCCTTCGAATTGTACGCGATTATGTATGAGATGCTGAAGGGAGAAGTTGGTCTGGGCTTGCATGTAGAGTGACGAGTTGTTGCTCGATCGGTCGAAGAAGGGCGAATTGAAGAAGTAGGTGAGAACTATGTTGCTGGATATTAGCTATTGGTGAATCTACCAATGGTGTTCGAGTTTGCTTACCATTATTGCTATGCAGTGGCCCAAAAGCCTGGATGAATCCTGGAGATCTCCATTGGATCTCATCTAATGCAGGCTCATTCGTAGCCTGCGCCATAGCTGCTTTGCATATCTCGATAGTAGGAGGTCGAAGTTTGATGGATCCTCGCAGGAGCTCGAAGTTCCGAGGTGGGTTGCGGGCTCTGTCGAAGAGTGTAGAAATCACGTGTCCCGATGATTCCGTACGATTGGGATCCAAACGTGTAATGGGTTGCTGTATCGGGTGCCACAGGACTGCACTCGGGCGTCGAAGGCACGGTAGCAATGAGAATATCAGAGATGTTGCATGTGGATGCGCGATGAAGCGCAATCGATTTACGCGCCAAGACATCACCGGGGACTAAAGCTGGCGCCCGGGGTCTTCCCGCAGATTTCCCCGGGATGCCTCCTTTCAACACAAGAGTGGCAAGACCTCCACCAGGCTGACTGTATAATGCGACCTGATATCAAAATCTCGAAATGCCTAAAATCAACCAGGTTCAGCCAATAGCCAGACTCCTGAGGTCTGAGAACCGCTACGAGTGCGAAGAGATCAAAGCTGCAGAGGTGACCCCTAGAAAGTCTACCCCTCAACAAGGCCGCAGTTCTGCTCTGGCCGAAGCAGGTCGCATTTCGCAGGAACACGCGCAAAGTTGGAAACGGATCTCTGGAATCTCGCGAGTCCTGCCCGGCCGGATGTACAAGCGGGCACGAGACGCATTCGCTTAACCCAAAAGTTTAAACTGACGAAATATCTCGAAGTCGGTCACATCCCCGAAAGATCTGTCAATCAGGGGCATTTAGAGGTCGAATCCGAGGTGCCCCCTATTGAAGAATTCGGTATTACGACAAGTTCGGCAGATGACACTGAGCCGAGCCGTTTTCCGTCTTGCAACGGTCTTTGCCGTGGTTCCACATATTGTGTTCATGAGACCTGCTGTCCCGTTTAGCAAATGAAAATACGAATACATGCAGGTCAAAAACCAAAATGCAATGCGAGGGGAAAGCCTGGTTCTCTTGTTCAAATACGAACTCTCTTGCCTATGAAAAGGAAGGAAGGGAAAAGGTGTGGGAATTAGATATCCGGCGGGCCTTCGATACTCTACAGCATAAATTCAAGATCACGGCAATGACGGGCGGTGAATGAGCCAGGAGGACACTGTTGAGAGGTCGGATTAACAGTTTTTGCGAAGGCCGCGGAACAATCCATCCGAGAAACCAACCTGGCCACGGTTTTTCCACTCCGTTTATACCGAAGCTGTGGAAGGATTAACATGGGTTTATTTTGCTGAAGTCAAACACTCGCTTCAAACGCTGCAGGCAAATTAAATGTTGTTTGTTGGAACGCAGGTAGAACAGCAGGTGCTTTGATCTTCTGCATTTAGCCTAGGGAGGGTTTTATGCATATATCTGTTGGTGGAAAGCTGGGGTACATGGCTTCAGTTCAATTTCTTGCAGAACTCTAAAGACGGAAAACGAAAAAATTGAAAAATAAAATAGAAAAAACCTGGACATTTGGCTCATGATCCAGAATAGTGTAAACTAGGGTGCCAGGTCATGCGTGATCTAGTGAAGTTGCATTCCAAAAGGCCAAGATCGTAGGTTTGAGGTAGACTTCAAAGCGGTCTATTTAAGCTTTCCTTGTCAAAACCACTCCAAATAGTCGGAGAACGAGCTCACAAGAAAGATCACATGTTACGTCGACGACAACCTCAGGACGAAAAAAGGAAAGCGGGACCAGAAGAAAAAACCATCCGGAGAGCTCGGAAAATGGCTAGCTCGGTTGCAATCCGGATAGGAGATGCGAGAGTCAAAAAGTCAAGTGGTGGTAGACAACCGACCTGTTTTCGCTTCGACCAATCGGGAGGTCTGGTTTCACTGCAGAATGGAGTCAAAAAATATGCTCTGAGCGCTGCGCGAAGGCCATATTGGTTTAGGGCTCAGATCCGAAGATGATGGAGTTCTCTGGCAAGGAAAGTCCTGACGCTAGGTCTGCACCATGGCCAAAATGTGACAGCATCTACCAAGCATCCCACGGTTTGGCTTGTATTGCAAGTGTCTGTATGTCATCTGGTTCGGGCATAGAAAGAGTGGGTACCATATGCAATGATGCAAGAGCTAAGAGGGATCGATTGGGGCTGTGCAACAACCTTGCCCAGAGACCAAACTCCATTTTCTAACTGGCAATTAAAAGTTGACGAGAGAAAAAAGGAAGCAAGAAACGCCCAAATCTTCCGAGAAGAAATCTTCTGATCACAGCCTCGCCGTATTCAAGTGGGGTTTGTCCGTGGTCTGAATTTGAGATCCAAAAAAGCGCCGCAGCCAGCTGTTTAAATTGTTTATGTATAGTGTAAATATAACGCAAAATCCGAGTATTGATGGACATGAAACACTATTTTAACATAAAACTCAGAATCAAAGTTGAAGCAATTGCAAGATAACAGGTTCATGATGCAAACGCTTGCCCCCCAAGCTTTCGAAATGAGAAGGCCGCCTTCCAAGGCCATCACGGCAGGTGTCTGACGCACATGCGACATCCGTTTGGACCAAGGCAAAGAAAAACGAGGGTGGTACAAACATTTCAACAATCCTGGAGACTAATACTTGCCCCAAATAATCTCCAGGATCAAATGATAGCTCAAAACTCCAGTCGTCAGAAGAAAAAAGTCTTTGGATGAGTAAAGTAGGAAGCTGATTTACAGATAAACATGCTAAAGCGGTGAACGACAGTGGTTGAGATCGAGAGCGGGGCAAAGATCGAGAATATGCTAAGAGGCGAACAAGCTACTGTGTACACCTGAAAGCAGTTCCCGGTTAAATGTGTTTCAAAGAAAGGACTCTTGACAGAAAACAGCAACAGGTGGTTGATTATCATCAAAAGGCGCCGCGATATATGCAAAGTGGAGAATGGACCATTGATCTCCCTCGGCTACTTGGTGCCGAAAAACAGCTGCACCCCGAGGCGAGGGGTCCCAGAAAAATGGAAAAATAAAAGAAAGATGAAAAAGAAAAACAATCGTCGCTAAATAATTTTTCGTAAACCTGCCATCTCTATTGATGATTAGATTATGTTTGCAATGGTCATCCTGGAGGTGGCGTTGCTGCTCTGACCCGTTGCTGTCGGGGTGGTGCTAGGGCCAGAAGAGGCATTTGAAGACGCTGGGTGGTGGACAACGGTAGTGCCGAGGCTTTGAAGATCTCGAGCTGCCTGCTCATGTTGGTCTCTAGCGTCTTGCTCGGTTTTCAACTGCTGAATAATTTGCTCGACCCGAGTCCAACCACCCCAGTCATCGAGATTCTCCTCGCTATCTGCTTGAGTTACCGGCTGTCGCTGACTATCGCGTTCTCGTTCCTTCTCCATTGGGGAATTTAGAACTTGCCCGGTCTCGCTGCCGGCCCATACCCACGACGACTCAGTGCTCCCTTGTGCATCCGCTGATACAAGTGCTAACAGCCCCTCGTCCCTTTCCACACCTTCTCGTCCACCCTGGTATATTTTTTCGCTGAGTATCTGCAGAAACCCATAGATGTATCGCCCTGTTCTTTGATTGATAATTCTTGCATCTCCAATCGCCGAACACGCCTGAATACAAACCAAAGCGTCGTTGTAGTGACCTCTAAAACATAAGAATAGTATGCACCGCCAGATATGTAAGCAGATGTGAGTTGTAGCTGCTGCGGCAAGACTGTGAGACCAGGCATGCGAATGTGGTTGCATGGATCGCGAAAGGAAACGAACAGTGTCCTTCGCAATGTCCACACAAGCAGACACCGCTGCGGAACGGACATCAGGTGGCTGGAGTGGTGAGAGGTTGTGCCGATGAAGTACCAACCGAGCAGTTTGCAGATAGGTGATTGGCGAAAGCGATCGGGCATCGAGGGGCTGGGAGCTCTGCAACTGACAGTGGGGTGGGAATGTGTTCAGGCATGCAGCGAAGTGGTTATCGAATGCGGTGAGGGTTTGTGGTGATAATGTTGGAGATTGTAGGGTCTTCAATAGAGCGGGGACCATTCGAACAACGTGAATGATTGTGAGAAGGTAATTTGCTGGTTCTGGTGCCCCGTTTGGCACCATGAAGCCTTCGTCGTATATAAAATGGTCATCCACGGGACATGGCAAACCAACGTCACAATCATCATCTAAAATCATTAACGGTCTACCCATCTCAACGGACAAAAGTCTATACACGCAGTGTCAGTCAATCTCCTCTCCTTTTCTAGCGATTATTGGAAACACATACCGATCCCAAACATAAACTCCCCACCAAACCCGTCTTCGCATCTCGCCTTCAATCACTGGCCATGGTCCAGTATCCCGGTGCAGTCCGATATCCTGAGCGATCCTTACCGTCGATCCGAGCCAGGTCCAAGCGGCGCTTTTGCAGTTAATTTCTGTAAGATAAACAGCCATTAAAAGAGCCGCCCTAACATGGTCGATAACGAATTCGTCGTTGAAAAGATCCGTGAGTTGTCGTGAGATCACACTGAAGTTCTTTCCACGATCTGGATACATGGATAGGATGTTGGTATCAGCGGTAAATAGAAGACCACATGACAAGACGGCGAAGAATGTCGATAGCCAAGAAGGGGCAACCTTTGATAAATCTCCGTGTTGGTAAAGCGATTCGCAGGCCGACACGAACGTTGGCCAATGCAAGATTGGAACGACGTTATGGACGGTTGCGTTGAACTGGGTCAAAAGATGGTCGGCTACTGTCCTAGGTGGCAATTCGGGCATTGGAGGCTCAAAGAACTTCTGTTGCCCATTTACACGGTATGGAGGCGGAGGTCTGTACACCCCGCGACAATAGTCTCTCAAATGGGATCGGATGCTCGACAGGTTAGGGTTTGCAGGTGGGGGTGTTCTTTTAGGGGGGTCTGCCCCGAGGTCTGGTATATTGAGGTTTATTTCAGTGGTGGAATCAGCTGTGGTATTCCTTGATATTGATTTCAAATATTGAATTTGTGCCTTGGCCTGAGCCAGCTGTTTCTCCAAATCCTGTACTTGTCTACGCAAGTTTTGAATTCCGTATAAGCTCAGGTCTTTTCGTGGGAATGGGCAAGATCTTACTTTATCGACGACATTCGCCTGTTTGTCTCCTTTGTAAATTGGCATTTTACACTCCGAGAGGAACATTCTGAACAACTCGTAGTATCCGTTGCGTCACACTTTTCAAATGGCGGAAGAGTTAGTTTAATGTTTGGGCGAACGGTATAAATTCAGAGCATATTATTCGACCGTACCTTGACTTTCCTCTCGCGACATGCATCACAGGACGGATCCTTCCTCCTCTGACGATAGGCTCTCTTAGGTCCAAAGGCTGCCGGATGCGCATATGAGAGGTTCGGGCTCTCGCGATGTGTGACCGGGGAGGCAGAACTGGAATGGATGGATCCGCCATATCCGCCAGGGTTCGGGGCACTGCTCAATTGCACGGTGGCAGTTGAATGATGGCCCGAGCTGGATCCTGATAGGTGACTCTGAGGAGAACCCGAGTCGAATGAATGCATGCTGGAGTGAGACCCAGAGGCGGAATGAGAAATACCAGCCGGAGGGGGTAGAGTTGGAGGCGCTAGGCTGTTCACAAACGAACTGGGGACCTCTCGCATGGTGACCATTTGGTGCTTGGGTGATTCGAAGCTATTCGGACGGTGATGCCGCTGTCCGCTCCTGTCTCGCTTGATTGATATCTGTGACCTTCGCCAGCTTTATCGCCAGTTCTGTCGTCGTCGTCTCCTTTGTCCGTGCTCAACACAAAAAGTAAGGGCTAGCTGTCAAAAGGCTTTGACGGAGGCTCCCTTGAATTTCCTGGTCGCTAAGTCGTTCATCGAGATGCGTAAGCGAACCAACCCGCCAGCAAAACGAACCCGGAGAGGCTGATTCTGCGATGCCTGACGGTCCGCGAAGCAAGCCCGCAAAAAGATATCTGCCGGGATGCAAATATCCTCCGTGGCAATCCAGATCTGGGTTCCGGCTTCCCGACAGTCGACCTGCAGCCAAAATAGGGATGTCTATCTCGAGACGGAAACTCTCGTGCTACGCTAAAAGTCAAATGGGTTGACAGAAAAGTGGTGTGACCTCAAGCTGCCCAAAGTCGTCGGAAATGGTGAGTGAGTAGGATATATCGTAGAGTGCCGCGTCCTCCGTGTTAACTGCTAAATCTGATACGTTGTAGTGAGGGGAATGAATGGGGGCCACTGGTGGGGATTGGGGAGTAGTCGTTAGGGATGTTCGGTGCAATCTGGGAGTTTGGTAGGGTGACGTCGAGTTGAAGCTGCAGAAGAGTCGTAAGAGGTTTTTTGCATCTCTGTCGTCATCCACCGGGAGGGACGTGGTCTAAAATATCGTCGCTGCTGGCGAAGAGAGTCCTATCGGCTTCTCCGGTCGAAAATCGAGGCTCTTTGGGGTATTATGTAGTGCTCCAGGTTTGGTTTGAAGTCTTCTTGCGGGCAGCTGGAAGGGGAGATTCTGGCGCAAGTGCGGTTGTGCGGTAAATGGAGTTGGGGCGAGGAATGGCCGTCGGCCGGGTTAAAAGGGCAGGGCCGGTCTCTGCTCGTGTCGTCTCGTCCGCAGGTCAAGTACCGCTAGCTAACGAGAAACTGGGTGTGTGGAGGCTACCGACCTGAGGGCGAGGGAAAAGAAAATATCGAGAGCCAGCTAGCGTAGGCAATTTGGCAATCCAGCCTGTCCGAGTGGGAGACGGTGCATCCAGGGCCGACAAGCCCAAAGGTAGGTAGGTATGTGTGTAATGTAGGTGGTAGGTCGGGACTCACATACTTTACAGATGGGACGAGCAAAGGTCTCCACCAGACGACTGAGGAAATAGTTTGGAGGGAGGCGCAAAAGCAAATACAAAGTACGGCAGACGAGGTCTGTGGAGGGAGGGAGGGAGCCCGGCCATGTCCTTCGATAGTCGGCACTATCAGCATCATGGCAAAAGGCACCGTGGCCATTTTGGGCAGCCATGCAGCTTACAGAAACGGACATGCAAGGCTTCTAGAAACCCATCAATCTCCTTTGATGCCTGCTGGCAGCAAACTTAAAGGTTCACCAAACGACCTCTTTCCCGACTGGCTGATGTGAACAGGATATACCTGATGATAAGAGTAGCGTCCTCACGGATTTCCTACATCTGGGGAGCACCAAGGCGAGGTCAAGGCGCCCAGATAAAAGATGGGGTCCCAACCGAGCTTGTTTCTGGAACTGGCAATCCGTGCAGCTCTGGGCGCGCGAAGGTTGTATCAGATATGTGAACAGTTGACTCTTGGAAAGAAAGAGTAATCGCTATGAAAAATGCCGTTCGGGGATAGGGAAAAAATAAAATTAAAAAACCACCATGGTGGCATTCAAGATACATCCAGAGCTGCTTACTTCATGCTGCATGATTGCAGGTGCAAGCAAGCAAGCACCATTTTACTGCAACAATCCAAGGAATTCCTACTGCATCATCCTCTTTCGAGGCGGGTTTTGCGCTATCTCAAGGGCGAAAGAAAGAAACAAAAAACCGCTAAGGACACTGCGGTGGGTGGACTCGTATGCCTTCCACGTACCCCGGAACCGTATCATCCGTGAAATTCTTACATCCCATAATTGTCTTGAAAAACCAGACGGCGCGGCGCATTGTGGTGAACATCTTTTCTCAACAGCGGTTGTTCAACTCGAGTCGGAAAGTGCCAGAGGGTGGGTACATGCACCTAGAGCGGATCTCTGCTGCCCGGCTCACCCCAATGGGAAGCACGCGCGCAAATGACCATGCATTTCCGGAGCCAACATTAAGTTTCCAGTAACGTAAGAATGATGGTCAAGCCTGAACCTATCCCGATACCAACAGGGGTTAATTCTTGGGTGAGGTTTAAGTTGACAGGGCTGAGAGAACAACATCACCAATATCCTACCGCATCATTTTGTCTGATACACCACGCGTTGAATTGCAGTCTATATATGTAGGGACATGTACCACATACGTTGATATCAAACGATCGCGCAGTGTTTCAAAACCCGGGAGGGGGGGGCGATACGGTAACTTTGAATTTTCTTTGATGCTATCCGACACAACTTCCAAAACCAATAGCAGTCCAGCCAACCTAACCTGGGTATCTAGGCGTTGAGGCGCAGACTCCGTCTACAGTTCTGGGAACACAAACACCAAAAAGAGCTTCCTCTTTTGGTATCCCGGACTTTTGCAAAACCATGAAGCAATACGTTTCTTTCCCTTCAATATATGACATCCATGATATCAAAACGTCCTCTGGTCTTAACTGGCGCTAGTATAACGGATCTTTTCATCGAGCTCCAGTCTGAACTCTTGACTAGTGCAGCATCAAAATCTTGTGGGGCTTAAAAGCTCGAACATTATTTGCGGGATCCCAGCCTGCAAGTAAGCTTGAGATTCGCCAAAAAAAAAAAAAGAAAGAAAGAAAGAAAGAAATACGGGTTATTCCCAAGATCTCAAGAAACATTGATATATAACGGCTTTCACGTCGAACATTTAGAGGTATATTGCAGCGTTTTATAGATTCTACCGCACCTATTGAAGACCACCGTGCCCAAAATGATGGGTGTATTATTGATATAGTAGAGGGTCAGAGAGTATGTCGTGTGGAGCTCGATCGAGGTCAATAGCATGGAAAGGGATCACGCGGAATGAGGGTTGTGGGGAAGCCGGAATAAACGAATAAGCTGGAGATCACAGGATGTGACGGGCGAATAAGAGAGAACATGGTCATGATTTCTTTGACGGTTTCACGGTTTAAGCCACGGCAGCTTCCGAACCGATCGTAGTCCATTTTATGAAACAAAACCCACCGAATGACAAACTCACCCAATTCTATGCCTTGAGGAAATGTTTCGAGATCTTTCCGACAGGTGGTAAGATGGAATCAAGAGTGTCCTTTGTGCGATCGATCTTTTCAATATCGCTTATTTGCTCCTTCTTGGGTGCAGGCGAACGCTGCCCCCACATTTACCTTAGGACTGGAAACCAAACGGTAATGGCGTTATGCAGATACATTCGAATGCATTCAACCATCAAGTCCCTGCGAAGTACCGGCGGAGACGGCAACAGCCCTAGCACTTTGAGCTTGCTTTCTGCCGGATAAGCAGCTTTCCCTCTACTTTATTTTCGGTCGAGAGTTCCGACAGTATGACCTTCTTTTCTTGATTGATATTATTTCATGAGGACAACTCCTTGTCGGATTCTCTTGCTCTGTAAATATTCATCTATGGGCATTGCATCATCATTTCCGTACCTATAGACCAGGTCATGCTTAGATCTACCTTTAAGCTTTAGAGTTTCTGGGAGACACCTTTGTTTTTGGGCAAGGATAGATTTCCTCAGTTCCGCTGCAATACGCGGGACTTTGACCCCTCAGCTGCTCAATTTGTCCGATTGAATTGGTGCAGAGGTCCGTCCGTCACACCAAACATTCCTCCCTGGGAGAGCAGCCCAGCCAAACATAGCCTTTTCCGGCGCCGGCCGAACCACTGGAGTGAATACCGCCCAGTCCGAGGCGCATCCCGGAAGTCACCCGTCATCAACAAACCATCGGTTGTCGTATCCGATGGGGCTGGTAAGTTGCGTTGGTTTTTAGCCCAAAAAACGCTCGCCGCAGTCAGTAGTATTTAATATAATTAATTAGCAAGTAAAAAGGCCTCTCTTGCTTTTACCGTCGTGAGCTGATGGTTTCATCTTATTCCGCGTATCCGATTTTTCTTTGTTAAAGAAGAATGGAACTGGGAAAGAAGGTTTCTAGATGTGCGCTCGGAAAAAAGGGTGCAAGGGTTGTAAGCACGCACGCGCAGACTACGTCTGCTTCAAGTCAATTGATGGAAAGAATACTAATACGCATGCGCACGCCGGCCGGACTTAAAATTATTATTATTATTATTATCGTCGTAATCTTCTAAGTTGCATGATATCAGTTGTACCTCCGAGTACATCAAAACAGCTGACCCGAGGCATATGCGCCGCATCTGCATCTGCGGCAGGGAATATGTGGATAGCATTCGTGGATCTCCCGTGCTTTCAGATCCTTCATTTCGCAAACTCGATCCATCGACTCTGTTAACCATTAAAAAGGTTTTGATTTGACAACTCGGATAGTTTTTAAGCCTTGATAGTAGTTGCTCGCCGGAATCAATGTTATCAGTCTTGGAGTACGAGAAGAACTTCTCGTATTCCCCACATTTCTTCCGAAGTACATGAAGGCCAAAAAAATACAACAAACAGTTACCCGTAATAAAAACGGCCATCGGGCGCTCGATTTGATCAAGGAGTGGGGTATTAATTCATCCCTATTCCCTCTCGTCCCCTGTAACCTGGGTTGCGAGATAAATTGATTAGGTTGTCCAACGGTCCGAGACCCCGGATATTTTCGTGACCTTCGGGAAACAAATTCCTGGGGAGACTCGTATACGGATATATGGATTTAGGATGACTAAGGTAGTTACCCTTTTGAAAAGATATATATAGAAGTATTCCCGTCGAATTTATAAAAAGCCCGATATTAAAATTGAGTTAGCCCTATTGATGGGTGCTTTTAATATATCTAGCAATATGTGAGAAGATGTCGGTATGTTATCGGCTAAACTTGTGCTTAAATGAACTTCGAGTGTTCTTTTCACCTTTGTGCGCTTCTTCCTCTCGGCGACCCAAGTTCTGTTCAAGGCACTAGCAAAACATAGTAGATTTCCTCCCGTCTCTAGAAAGTTCTAGTGCAGTGTGGTTGCAGTCGGATCTGTGGGTCCGGAAGGTAAGGATGAAATAGCCGGTCGATTTTGGTTTTTATGTATATTTGCGGTACCAATGATGGCGGCGAGACAAAAGGCATTGGCTATGAGGCTTATGCGTGATATGAGCACACAGCTTTGCTTTGCTAGTAACTCCTATCGATCGTCTGTATTCCTGCTGAGAACAACCCATGTGAGTAAGGCTGCGTGATTGTTCTACACAGGCAAAGACTCAGGCTCCACGGTATTCATATACTGTTAATATAGTTAAATCAGTTCCTTGTCACTTACGCAGACTCTCTGTGGCTTACCCAATGCATAGGGAATATGTTAATATGTTAAGATCTTCATTTATTCAAGTTTTTATACTCGAGAATTTGAGTTCGATACTTAAGATGAAACGGATGTAATAATTAGATTGCAATATCAGCAGTTATTGTGTATCATGATACGCCACCTACTCCGAGACTCTGAAGTATGAAAGAATAGTATATATTAACGCCGTATTAATATCCCATAAGTATATATGGCTCTAAATAGCCGGCAGCATCATAATTGCGCATGAATGGTGGCTGATACCTCCGATCTCGAGGGCGCATTAGTGCAATGCACAGGTATCGAGATCGAAGACTTATATAGTGTCACTAATAATATCAAAGATGATTTAAGGGCCCTCACCTTGACCTGGTTATGATTTTATCCATAGTTTGGTTCAGTGATCGACGAACCAAGTACGTCCGCCCACCTTTTTTTTTAGTCGCTTTGAAGTCCATATTTTAGAGCCAATGGACGAAAGGGTCACTTCGGAGCCTCGTATTCCATACCGACATATGCTAACCCTTGTTACGGCAGAGAACATTCCAAGGCGTTTTCCATCGGCGAGGAATGAGCCGGACGCTAGGATAGGAGCATACTAGCTGCGGGGTATAGCTTAGGGTCCGTGGCCTATGCCCTCTCTGAACTTGAGAACCTGGTAGCTTAGCCGGCTCTCGGAATCTTGTCGACATGTTGACTGAAAACCCTTTTCGCCCTTGAAACTCTGGCCAATGGCTAAACTCAGAAGTTTATAGACCTGAGTCTACCGGCAATACTGATCCTTTACAAGGACATGGGCATTCAATGCAATGCATGTGAAAGTATTTGGAGGTACTTGCGCCTCCCTACGGTATGTGTGCACAGTACTTGCAGGGTTGTGAGTAGCTACCCCACCACCAACTCCGAAGGAGAGGTTTTAAAGCACGGAATTTGCAACCACCGCCGCTTTCTTTCCCGATGTTGACTAGATTTTCGCATTATACCCCCCATTATACCTCTACACAGGATCATATCAACGGAATGGATCAATACTAAGCCGACAAGACTAATTATACAGAAGTTCTACTCGGGAACTTCGTCCCCACTGGCAAACATCGGCTTACATCAATCAAAAAGCAAGAGGTATTCACATAGCTTGATGAAGTGCGAAGTATTCCCTTGAGATCTCACGGATACTTACAAAATATTTTGATAGATATTGTAAATCTGTCACGCTACTACGGAATAATTTCGGACCAGCTACCGATGCTTGGATAAACACGTGGGTTGGAACCATTGGAGATGCAAGTCTATTTGATTTGTGTCAAGTTTGTGCCTGACATATTCAAAGTATGACTATAAGCCCACACAAAAATATTGTAAGGGGACCGAAACCGGAAAAATCATTACACGCCTTGCATTACGTATAGAGGGAGATCATGAATGATAAGCCTACTAAGTTCTTGAGCAATCCGTACGAATTGAAATAGCATGATACCAAAGACACTCAGACTATGGCCGGGATATTCACAGCTTATACCTTGTTAAGCTTGTTTCGAAAGAATTCCACGAGATCCCGAAATTCGGGGGTTATTAGACTCTCGTATACAAGACTGCCGTTGCGTGAATCCATAGTGTTAGAGTTCTCCACCGCAGTATCTTATGTTCTTATTGATATTATTAGGAGATGCAAACCCGGAGGAGAATTGTTCGTGTCGACGTGTCTAGCTTCAGCTCAACGAGACAAGAGGGAAGGGAATTGTCGATACCACCAAGTTGACAAGATAAGAATCGGCGTGTCTATTTATACTTGCAACCGCTATCTCCATAATCCACTGAGTGCTATGATGAGACTATATCTATGGGCTTTGAATATATCTTTGCATCTGGATACATCACTGTGTTATACAGTTATAAACTAGTGAAATTAGGCATGCCATTTTTAAAACGAGCCTCAAGCCTCTGCTGTAACAAATACGCACATCATTTCTCTCAGGTATACCTATATTTACATAGACTCGTAGAAGCCTTGCACAGCAGTTATCAATAACGTTATTATCCGATTTCCTCTTCCACATTTTTTCCTGATAGAGCGAAGCACTGCAGCAGTCTGTCGACAACACATTTGACACCAGCAAAATAACACGCTCGAGGTGGTTGAAAATGTGTTGGCAGGTGACATTGAAGATCTTCAACTTGTTTCGGAGACCCCGTCTAGGAAGGTACTCCAGAAAGGCCGATCGGATATTTCGGAAGCTCGTGGATCCGAAGCTTCGAAGGAGCTTAACAGAGACATGTTCGTCGCATTATCGATAACGGTTCCAGGGTAACCTTTCTTAAAAAACCCCGCTTTTCCACCTTCCGAAATGCTAATTTTGTGGCTGCAGGCCGATCAACGCTCGGAAATCTGAACTGATTTCGAGACGAGATTAATTGACACGGTGGTAGGCCATACGTAGAGGCAGGGCATTCCTTATCCAAATGTTCTTTCGGGTTCTATTATACACATCAGAGCCGTGGAAGATGGATACGACTGCAAATTTACAACATCTGATCATTAGACACATTTGCATGAAACCAAATAATTAAATCGAATATAGTTAAATTTTTGTGTCATCTGACAATAATAGCAGTCGGATGAAGTGGAAATGTCGTACAGTCGCTCGTCCGTTTGCAAATGCAATCACAGGACTGAAAGGACCAAATAAAGTAAATAGAAAAAGCGAACATATGCAAAAAGCAACCTGGACACAATGCAAGCTGAATTATTTCAGAACTTCCAAATTTAGAGGGTGTATCTGAATTCGCCTTCTGAACCTTCCAATTTCTTCTCTCCGCGGTCAGCTTTGGCGTTTTGTGACCTGAAGAGGACTGAGAGACCGATAATAATTAAGATGGTAAGAGAAGCAGCTGTGAGACAGGCGTAAAGACCTGGCTTGTATGCTGGAGCATCTTGTGGACTGTACGATATATATATATTAGCACGATATTTTATTTTATTTTAAAGAGATGGCGCGATGTAAACTTACCGGAAAACCAAACCGCCGATGATACCACCCAAGCCTCCAAGACCGACCAAAGTAGCAGAGCAGAAAGCGCGCTTCCATTGTCCACGGATATTGTTGGCCTGATAGGTAAGGACCATGGGGACATTGCAATTGGCACCGGCGCAAGCGAAAAAGACACCCAAGAACTTAGCTCCGTTGCTTGGGGCCCAACCCATGAGTATCAAACCTAGGATCTCAAGAAGGCAGTTGACAATGATGATTGGTCCTCTAACTCTGTACTTATCACCGAACCAACCGCAAGCAAACATCCAGAAACCGGCAAAGGCGTACGGCGGAGCAACGAGACACTGGGAAGCAGCGATCGAGAATCCCATGCCACCGTGGAGAATGATGGGCAAAAAGTAGGCGAGCGAGTAGGTGACGGTAGTGGAAAACCCGAAAACCAGACCGAAACACCAAACTTTGATATCCGCACCACCGCCGAGGAAACGCTTGAGGGTGAATGGCTCGAGGTGGACATCGCCACGATCAGCGTTGACCTTTCGGATGATGTAACCGACTTCGGACTTGTTGAGGAAGCCCCAGGCCTTGTGGGCATTGGCATCAGGGAACGGAACAAGGAAAATGTAAGCGATAATAGCGATAACGCAGGTGATGACTCCCTGCATGATGAAGATCCATCTCCAACCGGAGAGACCTTCGAGGCCATTCATTTGCATCAGTCCGTAGGCGAGGATACCGGCGAAAGCAGATGCGACACATCCTAGGATATAGAAGGCAGCATAACGCTTGCCCATCTCGTATCGAGTGTACCAAGTACTCAAGAGGTAGACGGCGCCAGGGAAGTAACCGGCCTGTTTGATAAGAGTTTAGAACTGTATTTCTTGTTAAATATGAGGTGAAAAGACCATTTTGAATGCATACCTCGAAGACACCGAGAACAAGACGAAGACCCATGAGCTGTTCCCAATGCTTGACGAAACCCATACCGATCATAGTAGCGCCCCATAGTAAAGCGATGGCACTCAAAAAGTTTCTAGGACCAATCTTTCGGGTTGCGACAGTGGCGGGCGGCTGGAATATGATGTAGGTGACGAAGAAGACGAGAGTTGTAATCGAATATCCGTTGTTCCTGACATTCATTCCTAATTCGAGGTTCATTCTGATCGTGGAAAGAGTGTTAAAATGTGGCCCCCAGGAGGTGAAAATGATTCGGATGTGTACTTACCCAGCAAGAGATGCAGCGGACAAGTTGGTTCTGTCCATCAAAGAGACACAGTAGGTGATACCGCAAATGAGGACCAGACGTTTATCGACTCGGCGTGTAATGGCCTTCGTCTCGGCTTCGTCGTATTCGACATAGTCAGAGCTATCATCGGAGTGGTGCTCGACATGGTCCACATTTCCCTTCTCAAGGTGAGAGGCGGGCTTCTCGTCCGACGACATTTTGAATTGTGATATTATAAATGTACGTTAAAAGGAAGAGAGAACAGCTGTGTGTGAAGGTAAGGAAGCGTGAAGGTCGTTATCGACAAAGGACTCTAGGGGATATCAATGTGTCGCCTGTCTCCTAGATTGTCGGTGCTGGTCGGGTAACAATCGGTTGGGAAGAGAAAAAGGCAGGAGGTATGATTGAGGTTCCCACCTGCCATTGATATAGGGATCGCCATCAGATACAAGGTTTTTTTTGTTTTGACGTCGAACTTGCGATTCACCGCCTGGAATGCTACAGCAACTAGCGCTAGTGTTCGCCTCCATTACCGAGGTGAGAGCAGTTCGCCGCGGTTGATAAACCTGCAAGTTTGGCTTTCTTTCAGGATGCGGTCTTCAGCTCAAGCGAAGCACCAAACCGGGACTGGGGATGGAGGACAAAGTGCGTATCTGAGGTATCTGTGGGTCACTTCAGTCTGGGGATTTGCAGGCCCAAGGCACGCGATAACTCTTGGCTTAAACCACAACTTTTTGATTTTAGCGGCCTCTGATTGGATGTTGCGTTGGAGAAAGCCCCGGATCTAGCAAAGATGGTGGGCACCCCAAGCTTTCATGTCTTTTATTTGCGGAGACGACGCGGGGTTCGAGGCGTTTTGGGCTGGAGAAACTCTTGCATCTCTAGTTCGACCGCACCTCGGTAATTGGTGTAGGCAGTTGGCAGCAACTTTAGCCTCCTGCCTGTGCAATTTTCGTGAAAAACTCTTTTAAATTTTGCGCACCCGTTCGTCTGAGTGTGTGAGAGCGTGGCCAGTCCATGTATCCTTTAAATCAAGGAACGAGCTAGGCAGTGGAGATGAAGCCCGATCAAGCTAGAAGCAGGCCCATGACTTCGGAATCGAAGCGATCTGCAGACACCAACGTCGTTTGTGGTGTCGGCCGAAGTTGTAAAAACGTGTCGACGGAAACCTTTTTTCCACCACCAATGAGGCAGTGTGTCACTTGTATTATTGTACGTTGGAACTCAGATGCGAATCAGAATGTACTTTGCAGCTGATCTCATAGCCGCTTGGCGGGCAACAAAAGAAGTGCGTCAGTGTATCATGGGCATTCCCCGAGATCTCAAAATTTTAGCCGTCTGTTTGCGGGGCGAGATATCTGGGGCAGTCTGGTTTGATATCAAAGCCGGGGGTGCTATATCAACAGTCTGTGCCTGTGGAACTCGAGATGTTATGCGTTGCCATGACCCATGGGTGTATCATGAAAAAGGGAAATGCAACACCCTGTTCACGAGATTAGACCGCCCTGATTACATTGTAGACCCAAGTGGTAAATGCCAAAACCTTCCAGTCTCTTAGGACCAAGCCTATCTACTATTGCGTCTTTTGTATTTTCGATACCAATTCTTAGCATCATCTTGTGCCGTATTTTGTTGGGATGTCGCTTGAAGTGCCGAACCAAACGTTAACCGGCTCGACGACATCCCGACAGAATCTCCTGTCGACGATATTCGGATGGAAGCCATTCCAGCCTTTTGGCCACGCACACTATTCGTTCCGGTTCTCAAATGCTATCCAATTGACACTCAGACCACACCTTCGTCGGTGTCTATGACACCCCATGTGATGATGCCTAGCTGAACTTGTTTCCCGCCCCCAGTCTTGGCTGCATCAACCCAAGTTCGGGGGCAGTGACTCCTTCATGAAGCTATCACCATGGTAATCACAAGTATATCTGGAATATCTTGCTTTTTCTCCTTGTTTGATCAGGTATTTTGACAGGGCCTTTCGAGCGAGCAAAGCGGATGCAGTGCCACCCATTTTCGTGGAATTGGACAGATGGGGCAACATCCGAGGTTAGCTCCCCAAAATAAGCCGCAATGGGTCTAAGCGTCACTGCATCCCCGCAGGACCAATTCCTTTGTTTGAACTTGGTCCTGTCTCACGAAAACAGAAAACACCACGAGTGACGACGGCTTGTAAGATTCTGGGGTGCAGTATTGTCTATCACTTGTGCCTGAATATCGAAACGTTCAATCCCGAAAAAATTGGCGTCTAGAATACGCAAGCCTTCTTTTAAATTTCTGTTCCGATCCCTGTCATTATTGAATATTTTTCGGGATAGATCCAGATATCCAGTAGATCTTGACCTCGGGTTCTAGATCTTAGATTTGTTTGTTGCCACAATTTTCAGCCGGTAGGAATTTAACAACTTTTGGCCTTGGTTAATACAATTGTTTTTACGGGTGATCTTGGTTGTGAGGATTGACGCATAAGGCGCTTGATGGACTTTGCTTCTGAGTGCCTATGGATTGAAATACGATATCAAATTGGGACTGAAGCTTTGCATGAATAGAATAGACGTTCATATCCGATATATTCAGGTATATGTTTGCAGTTTCAGTATCTGATCAAAACCCCTCCCACAATAAGGATCTCATGACCTCTAAAGCCCAAGACAAACTTCTCCATAATGTCCAAGTCTGCACTTCCCCGCATTCTCATAGGGATCCCCACAAGTCCTAAAAAAAGCTTCACCAAAATACGACTCATGACCCATGATGCTTCCCTTCTCCATAACACCGGGTCCCCAGATAACAAAATCCAAGTAATTATGCTGGTGGCCTCCTTTCTCGGAGAAACTACCTTGTAGGTCCAGAACCTCAGACCACTAACGTGGCTAACGAGTGCCTTAGGATTATACCTTCTCCACATTTATCCCTCTAGATCTCTGATCTTTTCACACTTTCTCCATACATGTGTGTTTTTGCCGCTGTAAACTGACGAGTTCGTCGATATTGGCCGAGACATTCTCTTTTGAGTTTGACTTTCCCCACAATTGGCCCCAGCTCACATGGGCCATCTCTCCTCAGACAAAGCGGACTGGAACTTGCCTCATAACGCCCCCACCGGCGCAGTGCCCAATCAAGGGTTGAGGGCCTTGGGCAGTTGGTAAAGCCTTGGGCAGGAAACCCTCATTTCCGTCGGAAGAACGCCCGTTAGTGCCACATCTGTAGATACCAAGTACCAGGCTGATGGCAATCCTTCGTCTTGTCAAGAGAGACATAGAGAATCGGCGAAAAATCGGAACCAACGATGGATTCCATGGAATTTGTACCGAAACTCTAAAAGTTTCCCTTGCATTGCTCAATCCGGGCTCAGAACTATACGCATCTCGGATTAGCTCCGGGAGCTCCGAGTCAGTGAATTGTAAAGAGATAGTGGTTATCAGATGTTTTCTTTTTATACCGAACCCTTTGGCAAATTTGGAGGAAATTGTATATCTCTATCTCGGTTCCTCGCGGGATGAGAGAGAGGGCATCGTGCAAGCTTCTTCACGACATATCGAACGGTGGAGTTTCTCTAGAGATCGACCGGCAAAGGCCTTTGAATTATAAATATGGTTGACTTAATTTGCCCATGTTGGATGTTCTTTCGGATCGTTACGGACTTGCGATATCTCCCTCAAAAACGTCCAACTATTCGGTTTAACGCTAAACAGCGGTGAATCAAATCCGTCAACTTTACACTAGCGTTGTAAAGACCGAAGAAACTCACGTAGTTAACGGCTTGTCGACGAGTCATTCAATCACCCCAGACGCAATAAATTCTAAAAGCCAGACCCCGTCTACCAGACTTGAAGCGAAAACGGCTGGGCGTGAGATTGAGCTAAGATGGAGGCGTTGACTTTCGGGACAAAAAGAAGGCGCTAGGTATTAGGTTTTGAATAAAACTATCTTTGGGTTCCTACTAGCTAAGCTCTTAGTATGGATTTAACTTGCCTCTTCCCTTCTGGAGCTCATTACCGGCCGGCCACACGCCGGGATAGATAGGGTAGCATTGCAACTCAGTGTACAGCCTAATGCAGAGTATAGCACATGGCGACCACCCTTCATCTCGAAGCAATATTTCCATCGTTGACTGGTTTAACAAGATAGCTCTGCCATACCATTCACACCGTATGCACTTGGTCTCGTAACCCAAACTTTCCCCTACCTCGTACGCGTACGTCGCAATTTGATCAACACCTATCGTATGCCCTCGGTTCGAATTTTATTATCTCCCAAAGTCGTCTTTCTCGCGGTACCAGCGGGTGCTGCTCAGATCTCATAATCTACCTTCGGCCCAAATCGGTTCAAAGATGCCTGCTCATCGTTGGGCATTCCCAAGTGAATGGGTCGTCGCACAAGCGAATCCCGCATTTGGCGGGGTAACCGAGCGAGCACCTGCTTAAACCCGACCCAAGCCGAAACGCGCACCCCTCCCGATATCGGCCCCCCGACTTCGACACCAAAAAAAGTACGAATATCGAGCGAGACGGTAGCATACCCTTCGTTGAACCTCAACCGCAAACCGCTATTACCCTAAATTCCCGAGAACCGTACCTTTTACGTTACCAGTATGAGCCCTTATAAGATCGTTGTCCTGGCCGGTGACCATTGTGGCCCCGAGGTGAGATATGTATATCTATTAAACATGACGTAACAAGAGAACTAACAAAGAAGCCCAGGTTACCGCTGAAGCTATCAAAATCCTCAAAACCATCTCTGAGGTGCGGCCATCTATCGAATTCGAGTTTCAAGATCATTTGATTGGAGGTGTATGTTTTCCTAATCTGCCACCCTTACCTTTGACATGCTGATATTCGTCGTCTTTGACTTTAGGCATCGATAGACGCTACCGGCGAACCACTTACCGATCAAGTTCTCGATGCCTGCAGAGCAGCAGACGCCATATTTCTAGGTGCAGTCGGCGGCCCGGTATGTACCCATCGCAACATGTCGAATGTCATCAATCCACTGACAAGAAGAAAATGTTAGAAATGGGGTACCGGTACCGTTCGCCCCGAACAGGGCCTCCTCAAGCTCCGCAAAGAGCTCCAAACTTTCGGCAACCTCCGTCCCTGCAACTTCGCAGCCCCGTCCCTCCTCGCAAACTCTCCTCTTAAACCCGAAATCGCCAACGGTGTCGATTTTTGCGTCGTCCGCGAGCTCACCGGCGGTATCTACTTTGGCGATCGAAAGGAGGACACCGGGGACGGGTACGCCTACGATATCGAACCATACTCCAGAGCCGAGATTGAGAGAATCACCCGGCTGGCGGGACACTTGGCCCTTCAGCATGATCCACCTCTGCCCGTCTGGTCGCTCGATAAGGCGAACGTCCTCGCCACGTCTCGATTATGGCGGAAAACGGTAACAGATGTGATCGAGAAGGAGTTCCCGACGGTCAAGCTGGGACATCACCTGATCGATTCGGCAGCGATGCTGATGCTGAAGAATCCTAGAGCGTTGAACGGGGTGGTGGTTACGAGCAATCTGTTCGGAGACATCATCAGTGATGAGGCGAGCGTTATTCCTGGGAGCTTGGGATTGTTGCCTTCGGCCAGTCTTTCAGGTTTGCCGGAGGTTGGGAAGAACATTAACGGGGTCTACGAGCCGATTCATGGTGAGTTCTATCGAATTTTGCCTGCGGTTTTTTGAGGTATGATCGGAGTGTTAATAAATGTGTCTTCAGGTTCGGCTCCGGACATCTCTGGAAAGGGAATTGTAAATCCCGTTGCAGCAATTCTCAGTATTTCAATGTTGCTCAAATACTCCTTAAACCTACACGAGGAAGCTAAGGCTGTAGAAGATGCGGTGCGGAACACGATCGAAGCAGGGATCAAGACTGGTGATATCGGAGGGAAGAGCTCGACGAGCCAAGTTGGTGATGCGACGGTAGAGGAGCTGAAAAAGCTGTTAAGCTAGGTCCACGAGGAGAGAGTTAAAAATAAGATTTGTATTGTACGGCGTTGTCTTGTGACTTTTTTTATCCGGATACAATAGAATGAAACTGAGAACCTTTGAGTTGAGGCTCTTTGCTTGCTAAGAAGAATAAAATGTGATTGATCTCTTTGATTAATCACCTTTGGGTTCTCATCCATAATCTTTCATTTCAGACGCTAACGTATTAGAGAACCCCACTCGGTATGCATGAAGGCACAACAAGAAACTTGATAAGTTGAGGGGAAGCATGTGAACGCCGGGTTTGATGCTCGCTAAGAAATTGATCGTCAAAAAAGAGGTCGTAAACAGAGTAACAGATTCTTAGGGATGTGAAGGCTAAGGGGAGAAATTAGATGGTAAAAACGGCACAACCATAACCCTCCTCCTCCCCCCTCCCCAAAAAAAAAGAAAGAAAAAAAAAGGTTAACGTATATCCATCATAGCGGGGTCGAAGTCGACATGGTCAACCTCCGAGTTACCCTTAGGTCGCCTCCGTCGCGGTCGGGGAAGCTCAGGCTTGAGAAGTTCAACTCGACGAAGAGCTCTATTGTCCTTTTCCTTGCCGCGGGTAGGTGGATCTTCAACTGAAGGTTCACCTCTCATACGCCTCTCAGCGTTGACTCTTAGCAACTCAATTCGATCCCAAGTTGCTTCTTGTTCCTCTTCATTGTATTTTTCAGCGATATTCTGACGCATCCTTTGTAGCATGGCGGATTTCTAACGTAGCTCGAGCTCGGACAGCATCTTGACCGTGTTGAAGGGGATGTCTTTGGGGTCCCTGAGGAACCAGATGGGAGATAGAGAGTTGATTTCACTGGTGTGGGTATCGTGAAGAGTAGGAGCGAGGCTGGTATGCTGAGATTCGAGGTATTGGAGGGGGGAGTAGATTTGAAGGCCACGGACATGGGTGTCCTTGCCATTCTGGTGGTTTGAGAGGACGCAGACTTGAATCAAAAAGGTGCGGAGCATGCCACTATTATACCAACTATTAGCATGTGTTCTCTTTCGAAGCTTGGGGTTAATCAATGAGCGCATACTCTGCGTGAACGCCTTCCAAGGGAGCTTCTTGCCATCCAACTGGCTGACTAAATTCAAGGACGCAGACCTCTTGAAGGTCATGATAGCCAGTTCCAGCATAGATGGCAATCTTGGTAGGAGTGTACGATTCATCTTGGGAATAATCAAGAAAAATACGGATACGTTTGACGAAGACTCGCTTGGCAAAGTGAATATTGACGAGATGAGGTTGTGGGCCATCCGATCTATGTCGAGAGTCAGCTATTCTCCAAGCATTAGATGGGTGAAGATGTGATGTTAGACTTACTGCCAGAAAAGATTGGTATCTTCGGATCGTAGCTCTGCGACTCCGCAGCCAGGTTTCGATGTAGAGACTGTCCAGGAGGCTAAGTGGCCAATCTCCTTGAGCCCGGTTAGAGAAGGTGAAGCTGGTTCAGGCATGGTTAGTCATGCTTTGCTAGCATTGATATTACCTGGTGTGAAGGGTAAGGAAGTGGGTTGGGATAAAAGATGAAAGGAGCTTGCGAAGGTAATCGCGGTGGGGTTTCAAATGTTCAAAAAAGAGAATACGTCCGTACCTTGAGTAGCACCCGCACTGTGAGCTCCGTCAGCTACCTCTTCCTCTTCGCCATCGTCCTCCTCGTCTTCCAATTCTTCATCCTCTTCCTCTTCCTCTTCTTCATCACTCGCTCGTTCCTCCTCGTCAGTCTCATCATTGTCTAGCGTGACCGGCTCATCTTCACTCTCTTCCTCATCCTCCTCGTCGTAGGTTCCTTCTTCGTCTTCCTCGTCCGCGTTTTCGACATCATCATCGGCTTCGTCGGCTTCCTCCTCCTCATCAGTGTCGTCGTCTTGGTTAGCAGCTTCGAGGCCACCGATTGCTCGAAACCCGGCCGCGCCCCGTCGCTCGAGTATTTGGCTGAAGTTTGCGACTACGCGATTTCGGTCAGGAGGAAGCAGGCCCGAGCCGGACGGTCTGTGTAACGGAGGGGGAGCAGGAGCGGCAGCACCGCGTGTGGTTGAGCGACGTGGCTGTGGCATATTGTGTCGAATTCACCTCACGGAGAGGCGGGCATTGACTTGCGCAGTTCGTTAAGTTTGGAGCAGATATGGAGCGTGACTGGTTTCTCGATGCGATGGGATTTCGCGACCCTGGTGATGACGATGGGGTTGTGCTGAAGCTTTGAAGGTTGGATGTTTGAGTGGGTTGTGCGGCTCAAAACAATCGTTTCGTTAATAGCAGCGGCATTCAAACCGAGACCATGCAGCCCGCCGTCTCGGGTATGCCGACACGCGAGGTCGGATTTCCCGGTAGACACACGCAGACTATTGTCGCATTCAAAGTGGAACTACGATATTTAACATGAACACGGGTTGGCATTCTCATGGCTTGATTGGCGAGGGGCATTGTATCCAAGTGGGTCTGTCAGCAAGCTGAAACGTCGACACATCAGAATTGGAGTCGAGATGTGAATTTACGCTGAAGCGGATTCCCCCAAATATAAAAGGAAAAGCACGTAGATTAGCCCTAATGAGAACTGTGACTTGGCCAGTTTTTCATCTTGGAGATATTATTCGAGCTCGTTCAAACGTATCACAACTATCATATTTCCGATTGCTAGGATCTCTACTATCAAGATGGTCAAGCATGTTATGCCAACAGTTCCATGGATCGTGTTTGGGATTCTGGAACCAATCCTTTGGTAGGCAGTCATAATTTGTTGAAGCTCATGGACGACTTCTTACATGGACGTATCGTATTAACAATCTATATTCATATTTATTTTACAGCGTCGGCGCCTGCTTCGTCATACTTTCGGATCCGCACGCCTGGCTCCGAGCCCTCGGTCCGAGCCCCGAAAGCTATCACCCCGACGACGCTTCCGTGGCCGCTATTGTCTCTCTCGCCAATGTCTTCCTCCTCATGGCAGGGGCTGAATTCGTTTGCTGTTACGTATCTCGTGAAGCACGAGTCGCAAGAGCATACATTTATTGTTTGGTCGTCGCGGACCTCGGACACATATTTGCAGCGTACAAAGGTATCGGATACGAACTTTTCATGAAACCGGCGGGATGGAATGCAATCACAGCTTTGAATATCGCGGGGGCTGTGGGTGTGATTGTGCTGAGAGTCGCATATCTGGCCGGGGTGTTCGGGGAGGATAATGAGAATATTGGGAAAACTGGCGGTGTTGTGAAGAAGGGACAGTAGATTTTTTGTTTCATAAAAAAAAAAAAAAAAAAAGAGATGGACGATGTTTCCGTCGGACATTTTCTGACCGGGCGGATATTCAAAAATGATATCTCAATCCGGAGCGTGGACCGGTCATGATACCTGCCTGGTACATATCTGGGATATCGAGTTGTGTTGCCATGGCCCTAGCCTAGGATGGTGTCGGGGAGAGCTTCGAGAAGAGCATCTGGAAACCGAAGATATCCTCAAAGTGGCAAGGTTGGGATGTGATAATAATCCGGCAGATAAAATGCTGAGAGTTTAATGGAGATATATATTTATTTATTAGCTAATACCTCCGTCTCGTCCTGCGCAAGTATCTGTCAGTGATGATTTGGAGCGAGTATTCCAAATATAGGGCGCTAATGGAGGAATCGTGGGTCGGAACTCGCTGCTGTGCCTGCCGAGGCCCGATGATCGGTAGGCTTACAGCCACCATCCCACTCCTCAATTTAGATTCTTCGTATGTCGGAGCGGGCTTCCACTCGATGCTGAGGAAAATATACCAGGCTTCCAAAGGGGTTTTTTTATTTTAAAACCCCAATTTGAAAGTATCTCAAATTTTTCTAGCCTGATAATAGCGCTATTACGGTGGAAGGATGCTGACATCCGCGAACATGGTGGAGCCTTATGCTTCTCTTCTTTCGCCGCCGGTTGTTTTCTTTTCTTCCAAAGCACTTTGAGGTGCTTCAAGATTTGACATATCGAGGCCCATGCAGCTGCTAGCTGCTGCACATGGTCTCCACATGTGCATTTAGCATGGCCGCAGATTTGATTCCCAACAACCAATCTTTCACCCAACTCGTCTCCGCTTATGCCGCCTAGTCGAGGCAGCGGTCTTCGTCTTGTTTTCGCCATTTGCTTTTGAAACACTGTTCGTCGTATTTTCTGATTGCTGCTTTGTCATGCTCCTGGTTATTCGCCTTTGCAACACGGCTGTCGGTTTGTTCTGTGTTGTTGTCGCAGCCGCTGCTGCTGCTGTCGCTGTCGGCCTTGACCTTCTTGACCTCGCGATTGTCCTCGCCGCTATCGAGGATCTGGGCTTGGAGGTGGCTGAAGCATCTGCGGTCTCCGCGTCTTCTTGCTTGATGGTCTCTTGGTGCAATTCATTCAAGGTCTGCTTCCCTTCAGCAGGCGCATGGGTTTCAGCACTAGCCGCGCTGGCGGAGTCGCTGCCGTCTCGTTTTCTCTTATTATTAGATGTGGCTTTTGACGATTCTTCGGGGCTACTTGTGCCAGCCTGAGCATTATTATCTAGAAATAGATTATAGAGAAATGATGATGAGTTACTATTCTTTTTTAAAATCACATTTGAAAAGGTAAAGAAGAATGCGAGAAAAGAAATGAGAGAAAAGGGAAGAAAAAGCGGGGATGACGCCGTATTCCAACACCATGATATGCCGACTTCGTATGGGTATAACAAAAATAGACTAACAGATTTGACAACTTGGAAGCAGAAAAGGATATTATCCGAAATAAAACATTGTGGGGTATCAAAAGAATAAATGGGACTAAAATTAAGAGGAGAATTTGTCAAATACCATGCTTGTCAAAATGTCTAACTACCTGGGCCAGCTTGACCCATCCTTTGGTGGCCATCGAGTCCACCAGATAATTGTGATTCAACGGAGTGCCCCGTCGGCTCCGCGAGCTGGAAGTCTGCTGTGAGGGAAAGTAGAGTTGGCCGTCCGCCGCCGCGACTCTGATGAATGCTTCGATGGGGCTCCTGTGGTCGATATACTGCGATTCGAAAGTAGAGGCACCGACAAAGCTCATCTGGGCGCTCGTGAGTTTTGCAACTTTGCTCCACGAGCTAGTGTCCCCCGAGATGTAAACTTGATCGAGATCTCCTCGGGTGACGCTGGCCGGCATCGTGGATACTGCCGCGATGGCTCGGCCGACATCCCAGGATGACGTGAACGAGATGGGTGCTTCGTTACCGCTATCAGGGGAGACCGCGATAACTCGCCGTCTGGCCGAAAATTCGACTCCTGTGTGAGGGCCCGAGATGATATTCTCCATAATCATCCCGCAGAATATCTGGACGGTACGAACACCTTTGGCTCGTGCCACTTCAGTCTGCCGTCTCTTGTCATCTACGACGGATCCTACTGGTATCCTGAGAGGATCCCATAGGGTATGGTCGAAGGAACTATCGAACAGTGTTAGCCGATAATATTCTCGGGCGAGAAACAAAGATGTAATACGGGATGTGAAACTTACAACTCTGGAGGAATGTAAAGTTGGGGTTTAACTCTGCAGACGGCTCTCGTAACGGCGGCCCAGGCATCAGGGTTATCTTAACGACATGACCCAAAATTTGTCAGTTGAGTGTACGAAGGAATAAACTAGAGCGAGAAAGAATGGCATTATACTTACGACCGAGAAGGTTCACGACAATGCTGACGCCACGGAGACACCGTGTCAGATGTTCTTCGACATTGTCATCATCCCAATCCACCCGAAGGAATGTGGCCTATATATTCAGATCGATCCGTCAGTTTCTTTTCCGCATCACTATGATTATTCTGCCTCGAGCCCTGCGAGCTCGACAGTCGACAGAAGATAAAATCAGATGACTTACGTGTTCTGGAAGATGCTGGTCAATATTCCTCGTCAAGACCCGAATTGGCATCGCAAAGAATTCAGAAAATTCAGGTGAGAGAAAAGCGGTAAGAGTGGCATCTCCAAGTAGGCCTCCACTCCCTATCAAAGCGACCTTGGGTTTGTAATAGTTGGAGGAGTGGGAAGAAAGGGAGGATAGCGACGAAGTAGACGAAGACATGTTTGGCTATGCAAAATGTTTGGGTATTCTAAAAGAAGTATAAATATAGAAAACGGATATGGTTTGGAAGATGAGGGAAAGTAATCGTTATCGTTAAAGACGGGGCGCTTAATGCGAGCTTTGAAATAAACTGCTTGACCTTGAGACAAGAGCGAACGAGCTAGCTACCCGTTGACGAGGGTCTATGTGTCCAAGTTATATATGATCGATTGGTGGATGCAGAAAGTCACAATGAAACTTGTGAATCCTGACAGGCAAAACTCATGCAAGTCATTCGGATTTGAACAAGGGGACGTTGTTCAAGTGACAGGAAAACGGTGCTTGTCATCGACTCATATGCATCCAAAATAGATTGCTTTGTAGGCTTTGCTTTGCAAGGGGAAAACGTGGATATACCAGGAACGGAAAGGTTACCGACGTTGTGATATAGGATAATTGTATTTGAAAGGAGCTGGATTGACAGGATCCGAGAAATATGCAGACGATTATGGTTTTTTTTCGTCTGATCAAGGGATGATATATGTTTTGACAGCTGGGTTCTGTAGTAGGATTGTAGCTGCCGCCTGAAATCGATAAGGCATCCGCACCTTAAAGTACATTTGCCTAATAAAAAGAATATAGAGACGGAAACCAGCAGTGAGGCTTTGGAATAAACGGCGGGTTATAGGACGTATCACTATAACAGAAGAAGAAAAAAGGAACCGTGGAAACACACAGTCAAAGTGAAGCTTCTTTTCTTTTGCCTGAAATTTATGTGCCGCTGGCTTTTGCTTTTCTCGTGATTTTGTTTTAGTTCCTCAAATTAAAAAAATGGGACTAGACTGGGGATGTGTATTTGGTATCAAGACTGGAAAGTGTGATTAATAACGAGATAGTAAAGAACAGACGACGGTATTTGTAAAAAAAAAAAAAGGCGAGGTTTGTTTGGGGCGTACTTGTTTCAAGAAGCTAGTGCCTCATGGATGGGCCAGAGTCATGCGAACACCCAACGATATATATAAAAAAACACATACACAGAGGTTCCGAATTAGGATCTAGTCATCAATCTTATCTGCCAGTAATAAGACTAAAGTACCTGAGCATTTAGCTCTTATTTCGTATCAATCGACGGAGTCGAATAGCTTTGAAGAAATAAGAAAAGAGGATGATGAGCGAATGGGCGACCGGTTGACCTAGTTGTGAGGCTGCTCCAATAGCGGCGCTATATCGCATCAGCTTTCGGGAACCAAGTAAGTAGCTCCATCCCATCTATTAGCTTTCATCATCCTTTCGCGGTCAACCCTACGTGCATTCTTGCGGTCTTGCATTCACAAGCTTTTCTAAACCATTTCCTACGAGAGGTTGCCCCTGTCCCGAGTCTACGGACCCACGAGAATGTTGACAGGGCAAGGTCTGCGTGAGAGTGTGTGTGTGGAAGCTCCGAAAAAACCAGTGCGCTGCATGCACTGACAGTTTTGCACAGGGCTTCTTTGTGATGGCCACCATTCCTTTTTCCACTGGGGAGGGTGTGTGGAGATAGCGCTAAAAATTCGTGTGGCCTCAAGTCGCAACTCAAAAAAAAGGCATATTGCTTTGGGAAGCTTTCCCATCTCGCTTTCTGACCTAATATCACATAAGAATAGTATACCGTACCCGAAATTATAGGTGTGTCTACGCCTTGCGCCGACCCACGTCGATATGTCGACAGGGAGCGTTTTCGCTGGGATGGGTGGCCGCATGGGGCGATACTGTTTTTGCGCAGGACCTTCAAGCGCACAAAAAGGTGGTGCCTGGGCGAGCAAGGCGAAAGATCTTATCCTCTCTGGGCCTCGTCGCAGCACCGTCTTCTCGATACCCATCTGCAGGGGTTTATAAATATCCCAGGAATGGCTCATTTTCGGTGCAGGCGTGCTTCGGCGACACCCTGCTATGGTTCCCAGTTCGCAAGCTTTTTGGTCGGGCAAGCCCAAGATGATTAATGATTATCGATAGCCCTCTGCTCCCCCTCCATCAACGACGCCGGCAGTGTTCGTTTCACAGCCAAGAAGCAACAATGCAATGGGCGCGCGACTGGTAAACGAATGAATACGAGATGTGTGTCGCATGCCACGGCCGGCTGCTGCTTTTGCATTCTGCCTGATCGGATGGTCACTTCAACGTCATTTTTGGGGTTTTCAGATCGATCGCAGGCAGGCCTCGAATTTCGTTCCATCGAGGGGCAAGCCGATTGTTTGCCTGAGCGGCTGTTGGTTGCTGTACCTTTTTTTGCAATTGAAGCACGAAGCCGATGCTTGATAACCTCCAACCTACCTCAGCGACATAGAGGGGTAGGTCAGCATGCGCATGCCGGGTACAAATTCACAGTACCTTTTGCTAAGACTGTGCACCTGTGTAGTATGCAAGCATCCTGCCTGCTACCGCATGGCATATGTTTCGAGCGTTCGAGGTCCCTTCTTGGTCACCTGCTTGTGGTGTTGCTGTCATTAAATCGATGAGTCTGCCTTACCACCAACTCGCACCGCAGCAGTAACAGGCGAGTCAGAAACCATGCGAACAAACATCCTTCAGGCCCTCAACGAACACATATCGGCAGCGACATTCACACAAGCAGTGAAGGATTCAAAGCGGAAATCTGCATATTCTATTGTAAATTACCAATACCTCTTAGAGTATGCCCTCGACAAAATTTGCAAAATCCGAGCAATTATTTTTGAGGCCTCTGAAACAGAAGTGGATATCTGGCGATATTCCAAATATTGCAAATCACCAGCTAGGCTTCACATCTGCGAGCGCGAGGCAGCCAACGTGATATCAATTTGGAGGTGAAGGACGGCTAGCGACGTCAGGAATATAACCAGGGCATTTCTCATCTGAAGCCCACATTGACATCGGTTTGTGACCTTCTGGCCTCGAGCGCTCAAGCTTAGCTCCACCGGTTTGATCTCACGAGCACCGACTCAGCTCAACAGCACTGTCGGAAGCCGGCGGCAGCCACAAACATTCTTGTCGATAGAAGGTGTAGTGAAAATGCCAATTCTCACATTCAGATGGAGGATCTTAACATTATTATGCCTGAGTCACTTGCTGAAGGCGAGTAATCAATAACGGTGATACCGCCATGTCTACATGGACAGCGCTCAACATCGTCGCGAAGAAGCCTTGTTTAGGACATTCCTTCCCTCGGCATCTACAGTATCACGATATCACGAGTGAAAATCCGGTGTATCTCTGGTTCGGCGTCTACGACAGTTGGCGGGGACACCGATGCCCAAGGTGCAACCAACCAGCCTCTTGAGATTCTTCCCGAAACGGAGCCGGAACATTCGCCGGAACATTCGGGGTATTTTCCACACATGTGCCGGTTCGTTTACCAGGCGAACTGACCTGCCGGTGACCGGTAAGAAATCTGACCCGCGGTTCCTGGTAGTTACGCCCCACCAACCGGTAACTATTCGTGATATGACATAACGGCCCACCAGGGACCGACCATGACACCCCACCGCAACACCAACAAAAAGGAACCATTTTGGCGGTATCCGCTTTTGAGCCTCGCGAAAGACAGCAAAAGAAAGGGGACAAGGCCAAACCGCAAAACCAGGCCCGGAGACTCCTTGAGACTAACGTCTCTCGACCGTCCAATAGGCTTTCTCACCGGCCCTTTGTTACCACCCCTCGTCATCCAGGTGGTCCTCTGGTATGAGCGTGTATAATGACAGCTTTGTCTAAGATCCTTTTCTCACAGGGAAAAAACAGAATCAGCAACCATGCTCTCGAGCCGAGGAATAATAATCAGGGTATTATTCGGGTTTGCTCAAACGGCCAGCCAGTGATATTTGAGAAATGCACCTTTCTTCGTATCATGAAGACCAGCTGGAAGCTTTGCTGATTCGTTCCCGAAATCCCCACCCCCGTCACTATAACACCGATAACGTTAAAACGGAGACAGCAGAAATGGATCGCGAGGTTTTCCCTCACGATCTTTAGATCGACTGGTTCCCGTTCAACCTTGTGGCCCTGGTTAACGGTCTGGAAACGGGAAAGTCCACACTTTAAATTTCAGCCTCAGGGGGAAGTTCCGACATCGTTGGTGCCTGCGTCGATGTCGCTCGTACATTTTAGCCATTCATTTTGCCCCTAATTTTTTCCATGGGCGATTATCTGTAAGTCTTACTGGGTGATCATAAAATGAGCCTCGAATATGCTTTTTTGATCTTGTTCAGCTGAAGACCAATCATCGCGGCCCGAAGTCTGACCATCAGATCGAATGGTTACACGATATAACTCTAATCGTCGTCGAAGGAAGGGTCATTAGGCTTGACCAGGGATTTCACCCTGCATGTAGTTCGTTTCTCCACTGTTCGAAATCATGCGAGTACCTATTAAATGGATCGGGGGGCATTCAGAGAATTGGTTTCGTCACGAGGCTGCCCAATACTGATCGTATGGCACAGTTCTTCCATGCAATCATTCGTTAGATGGTACCTTAACACGATTAGACTAGCACCTATTCTTTTGCAAGCCTTACAGGAATTAAAAGAAAAAAAGTTCTGCACGTCCCCTGTCACTTCCACTAGTTTCCATCCGTCACAAGACAGATAATACCCTATCGTGAATCTCTTGTCTTTGTTTCCCTCCTGCAAGGATATCTACCTGCATCACTCTTTACAGGATCCAAATTAACCGGCGAACGCAAACTCCAACCTTAGAATTACAATTACGGACTGTGTATACTCTCAAAGCATCCCGTCTATTCACCTTTAATCGGAACCTGAAACAAGATAATCGGACCTATTTTAACTTTACGGAAACCTTGAACTGGTGGTCGCCGATAAACGATATTGCTTCATTTTTGCAAGCTTGAAAATCGAGACGAGCCTAATGACAGTTTGCTCCTATGAATTCAAACATGTACACAACAATCTTCACTGATGCAAAGTACTTTCTTTGACCTTAACATGCATCGTCCGCTTCCCAGCCTTCCTGTTCACATCCGCACCGGATCCTCGAGACATATCGCTCATGCAACAAAGCAAGCATGATATCCGCCCCCCCTCGTTTCTGTTTTCTTTCACTTACATACCGTCGTAGCTCCCGGACTGAATCCTGGACAAGTTGAACGCCGCAGAAATCATCGCAAGATGTGAGAACGCTTGCGGAGTATTTCCCAACTGCTCTCCTGATCTCGCGATTTCCTCCGAAAACATGTTGAGATGATTGGAGAACGAGAGCATGTTTTCAAAGATCGTGATGGCGCGAACGAGATACTTTTTGTCGTAGCGACCAGCCTGTAGAATATTACGATTTCTGGTCAACCAAACTTGCCATCCAGGTGGAACGGGTGCACGGAAAGCGGTTTGCTTTCTTTCCTTTCTTTTTAAACTTACCCTCGTCAAGGCTTCAACGAGCCAGAATGTGCACATGCTGAAACTTCCCTCCCGACCACCGACACCTACGCCACCACCCAAGGATGTGTGAGTTTAGTTGATGCTTTTCTTTTTTTTTTTTTTGAATAGGACGAGGCAATTTGAGAATACGTACCATCTTCCGCCAATTCAGTATTGTAACGGTACACGAGACCGGCTTCGGTGAGTCCTCCCTTTTCTGGAGGCCTCAGGATCTGATCAATGGTGGAGAGGAAGCGAGGATCATTCGGTGCGATGAAGAAGACGAGTGGAGCTAGAGAGCGTTCAAAGGAATACATGATTTAGCAAATGTCTGAAGAAGATCGATCTGCTGGGAGATGTCCTCGCATACCAATCAAAATCGCGGAATCCAAAACGGCCTTTGATTCGAACGACTGGCAGAAGAACTGTTTCTCCTCGTTCCATCCTTTGACCATGACGGTTTCGTAAATTTCGTCTCTGGTCTTGAGCCACTTATCGCGGTTAGGGCACGGCAGGCACCGTTTTTCGGCGAGGCGGAGGCCACGGTCAACGGCGACCCAGAGCATGATTTTGGAGTAGACATAATCTTGCTGTCGGGATCTGACTTCCCAAATGGACATATCCTTGGATTGCCAGACCATGCAAACGTAGTCCACCTGATTTGCAAAATTTCCTTTGTTAGTATCGTATCACACATGTCCGAGGTTACCTACGACTGGTAGTTACTCACCATAGATCGTACGGATACCCATAGATCCCAAGATACCTGGCAAAAAATAAAAAACAAAATGTAAGCTCTCCACATTCAGGTAGCTGCGAACGGATACTGGTCCTCCATACCGGCTTCCCAAACTTGTTGTACAAGTAGATACCGTCCATCAACTCTCCGTAAATATCCAGCTGGAGATGATCCGCCGCACCGTTACCGATACGGACAGGTTTGCTGCCTCTATACCCTTCAAGATGGTCGAGCTCCAGTTCCTCGAGCTCAGTTTCGCCTCGGATGGAGAACATGATGGGTAAGCCGGCGTCCTTGTTTCTTGAAAATTTCAACCGGTCCGAGATGAAGTTCCTGTTGGTGGTTAGGTATGGAAAGCGATCACCTAGGCTTGAGGTAAGTGTCTTACATGTATGCTTCTGCCTCCGCGGTGAATCCCATGCGGAGCAGGATATAGATGGTAAAGGCTAAAAAATTAAAGGTTAGATGCCATATCTGTTGAGTTCTTGGGAAAGTCTGGATAGTGAAAACCTACAGGAATCTCGAACCCAAGAGAAACGATAATCCTGATAACGCTCGCGTTAGCGTCCGCTGAGAAACTCCAACTATCATGATGCGGAAACACTCACCCAATTCCTCCCACCCCCTACATCCTCGGGCAACGAAAATGTAGCCGCAGCCACGATCGCACCGGTGGGTTCGTAGGTCAGCAACTTGAGTATCATCAAGCTCCTTTGCACGGCTTCCCTATATAACCCCTTGTACTTGGACTGGGAAATCCAGTTGTACCAATAGGTCGACGTTTCCTTCTGCAGGCCGTCTATGAGCGAAGTGGAAACGGGTGTAGGATCCTGCTCAGCTTCCTGGGAACATCTGAAGACGAATGAGATGGATTGTCCTTCGTGCAGTCTGACTTTACAAGTCACACCGGGGCCGAGATGAGGCGGACGCTCTTCAATTTTGAAATCGATGACTGGGCATTTGCCGCCGTCTTCGCAGTCAATCGTGGCTTCGAGTTGCATAGCAACTTCCTCTGCATTAGATAAACGGCCATGTCAGTCATATATTTTACGAAACGGGGGTTGGTAGAGTAGGGAACCGACTCTTCTCCGTCTTGAACAGAATCTTGGTCACACAGCCCCCCTCGAGCCCTTTCACAATTTCTGTGGTGTGCGGAAGCCTTGCATAATCGAATGCGGGGAAGCACTCAATATCCAAGTCCATCTCTCCACGAACACACTGCGCTCTACGGATCAACCATTTCCTGAGACCGTTGCCCTGTCCTTTTTGAAGAACCCTATCCTTGATAGGGCGGTGGAAGAAGTCTAAAAGGCTGACCACTCCATCCTCGTGAAGGAAACGGGTTTGTAAAATGTTGTTCGAAGGGAGGTAGGCCTGTTTCGTAGACGGTGGAGTGTATTTATCCTGAGAGGCTTTCTCAGCATCGTAGGATGGAGAGATGGAAAAGTGGCCACCGCGTTTGCAATCTAGGATACGGGCGAATACGCTAGGCGAGTCGAATTCCGGCCTGTAAAATTTTACCAATGGTGATGTATTAGCATGGCTTCGCGGTATCGAAGAGAGTTTGTGTTGTTCGCGTGGTATGCTCACCAGCACAGCTGATCGAGGCCGCCGTCGATACCTATTCAAAAGTCTCCAATTTAGCTGTTAAGCCCGATGTTAAAAAAAAAGGCCTGGGTGTAACAGTGTAGTACCGACGAGGGCACAAGTGTGCATGTTCCCAATGAGGCCTAGGAGTTTTTATCAGTTATTGAACCTGATTTCTCGAACATTTCTCGAACGGATTTACCATAGGCTTCAATCTGACGGCACAATCGATTGTTAGATCTAGAATCAATTGACTTGCGAGTTCTTTCAGGCGGTATGTAATATGAATACTCACAGGTAGATACCCCGTCTGGGATCTCAAGCCCAGGGCGTTATTCCTGTCTTTAGACATGTCTTTGTGCTTTCAGTCTTTGCTGTTTGTGAACGCGTAAGGTTGGCGACAAGCAGAAGAACACCCCACTATCCAGTGACGTTGGTTTGCAAGCTAGAAATACCCCGCGATTTGGAAATTGGAAAAAGGCTCCGGAACAAGGGTCCCAAAACCAAGCTTAAGTAGTAAAATCTTCCGTTCCTGAGAATTCGAATTTCAACCTCAAATCGATCAATCCTTCGATCAAAACAGCTCCTGACTGACAGGAAATCTTATTCAGGGTCTTTCGATCCGAAGGGGCATTCAATGCGGTTTAAATACCGAAACTTTACGAGCCGCGAAGAACCACGAGATGCCGTCTAGTTCCCTTTTCAAATCTTTGGTTCGTTCCGGAAGTAGATGGGTAAAAAAACCCAAGACGCCTGAAGGTCCGCATAAAGTTTGAGAAAGTTGACGATCCCAGCCGATTCATGACAACTTTGGTGCGCTTCCTACCAATGGGAAACTCCACGACCGAAAATAATCCTGGGCGTTTTTGGCAAAGCTTGGGGGGTTTGATCACTAAACATCACTAAACACGTAGCGGGGTATTGACTAAGCTTTACTGAAGGTCTGATATTGATTATGAGAGCTTGAGCTTTCAAGCGACCTGCGTTTTCCAGGTGTACAAAAGTAGAGCTCTCTTACCTGCAGCAGGTTGACGTCGTCTCGAGAGCCGTTCTACATCGAAAGAGGTTCATCGGATGAGGTCCGAACCCTACTGGGTAATATCCTACGTATAATAATGTTATAAAGCACTATCCTCGGACTGACGGCTCAATGGCCATGGTACTCTAGCTTGAAGGTGAATGCCAGAAGCACAATGTATTGCTCTTGTATTTGACCAATGAACTGTATTCCTAAATTGGAAAGGCAAGTTACACCAACACCACATCAGGAAAACCTTTATTGGCAAACATTCCAATTGCAACCACAACAACAACTCTATTAAGCACAACTTCGTGGTGGTGAGACATCAAAGGTAGCAGAGCGAATGACTTGGGATTTATATTCATAATCTAAGTATCTACATATATTCCGTTGGTGTAACATAATCAAAGTTAAAACAGGAAAACAATTGCGCCTGGACACCCTCTAAGAGCCTGGTAACCCGGTTCGCTAAAATCACAACATTACATTTTAGAAATCAAACCTCAACCCAATTCTTAATCCCCTTCGCGTTCCTGCTTCTAAATCAAGGCAATACCTAGTAATTTAATCATCTGCTCCCACTGGCGCTTCGGTATCAGCCAAGTTACACTGTCTGAACATCCGAACTTCTTCTGGCGCGAATGCACCGCAGACGGTGTGCAACACCCCACGGTTGTGAAAGAGCACCATGTCGCCCTCCTCCCAGTCGTGAGCGTACACGAATTGCGGTGCGATACCTGGCCTCAAAAGGTTATAAACCGCTTCCCTGACCTTTGCAATGTCATCGATTATTGCGCCGTCCTTGAGGTGCAGCTTTCTGACCGCGGAGGGATGGATTTGCAGCGCCAGATTGCCCGTAACCGGGTTCTTCCAGCACATTGGCTGAACTTGGATATCCGACTCGCTGATTTCCGGGAGCTCACTTTCCGATAGTTCGAGGTCGTCGGAGAACAAGCCCAAGCCGGTGGGGAGAGACTTGGCTTTGGACATCCAAATGTAGGGATGCGGAGCGTATTCGACCTTGGTAGTACGAGCAAATTCTTTGGCCTCTTCGCTCAGAATCTCGTAACTCTTCTCACCGGAAACGAAGGCCGTGGTACCCAATGATACATCGAGTTGGTCATCGGTGCCGTCGTCATAACGGAGAGTTTGGCGTCTACCGCCGGGGACCTTGACGGCCATGAGGGTGGTGACTTTTGGTGGTTGCATGTTTGCGCCGTAGAGGGCAGCGTCGATGTGCCATCGGTAGAACCTGGTGAAGTCTAGATCTTCTTCTTCTGGGATGACTGTCTTGTGGAAAGTCTTGTGGTGCGGGTGTTTTAATTGGGCGTTTTTGAGACCTTCGTATTCCGGCACGAAGCCGTTACCGATCAGTTGTACTTGTGGTTGGCTGGGTAGGGTCTTGAGGTCCGGGTGCAGAATAGAGGCTGTCTTTTTGGTATTATTTGAGTGGCCATAGACTGTACTGTAAGGAGAGAACCTGTGATTCAGGAGGTACTGATGGTACGGTGAAAGTGATTGTTGGTTCTTGAAGAGGACTACTTGATGTTCATAGAGGGCTTTCTCAATGATTGTAAAATCATCGTCTATTATTGGCTCGTATTAGTAAAGAAGTTGATTTGCTCCACGGAGTTTTCAGAATTAACACGTTATTTACCTGAAAGATTGGCAAGATCAAGGCCTTTAATCTCGACTCCAAATTTGCTGGCAGCAGGGCTTGGGATTGGCAGAAGCTCAACAGCGGATTCCACGGTCATCTTGAAGACTTGTATAAGTTGGATCAGATCGGTTATATTATTGATTATATTGGTTTTCTGTTGATAGGATCGCAAAATCGTTCTAGGTTGTTGGTATTCGATTTTAGAAGAATATATGTCAACCCGATGGAATTTAAGCTATCTTTATATAGTTCGATATGAAACTCGAAATCTCGACATGTAGTGAGCGTAATACTGATAGCTAGTCTCGCATTGCGACGCTCCGTCAAACTGTGCTGATAGCGGCGATTCTGGATATGCAACACAGAAATCCTCGGCTCAAGTATGCCGTCCGCCATGCAGCCAAATCTGTTAGCTCCTCGGAAAGTACCACTATCGGGAACGGCCGTCTCCCCCACGGATACATTGCCAACGCTCCTGGCTTGCCTAGCGCTCGCCGGAGAGAAGAGCTACATTTTCTTATCAATCGGAGCGCAGGAAAAAAAATAATCGAATCTTATCATTGTAGCAAGGGAGAAGAAAATTCTCTATTCTCATTGGTCTAAGTTTGCTAGATCTAAAGGTCCAAAATGTACAGATTATGCATAAGGAAGATTGGAATGATGTCAAAGGTATGACATCCATAGTCGCCTTGATACCTCTTCGTAAAAGAAATAATCTATATCCCGCGATTGAACTCTAATACTTTGATCCCGCGTTTCGCCGCCTTTTCCTGTATATCTTCTTCCAAGCTACTCACATCTATGGACTGTCTCTGCGGGAAAGCTCCAAGTGCTAGCGGTAGCGCAAATATCGATGTCGCAAAGATCAATCCTAAACACAAGCATCAGTATCTATTGAAGTGTTGACTATGCTGTTGCTGCAAACTGAGCTCTAAAGGTATGGATAATTGTGTAGCTAGGCTTCTTTGCACAATGCATACCTAAATTCAGAGGAATGGTCCACCCTGGCCGGTTCTTCAACCAGCCGTTCTGTAACCTCACCAGTACCAATGGCGGAATAACCATGATCGGTGTTGCGTTCATAACCCGACTGAACGCCGTCTCTCCAACTGCTATAATTGCGGCCTTCTTGGACTTCCCTAGACTTTGTGGCTCGCCGGTCCTGCTCTGATCCTTGGGAATGTAAACGTCGATGCCTTTCCTGATCTCGCCACCACGCATGAGAAACACATTGACAACACCGGCCGACGCGACGGCGGCGAAGGGGATCAATCGGCTCAAGATTAGTTTCGTAGATGGCGAAACACGTTTCAGACGGGGAACGATGGCGTTCAGTCCGAGAGCTACACCGCAGGAGGCAGTAACCGCCAGGCCGAACGAGGTCAAGAGGTCGGTTGTGGAGAGGGGGGACGATTTGTTCGCATTCGAGGTATTGATTGCAACGTTGAGGGACTGGTTGGTGATCTGCCAAAGTAGAGTGCCTGAGGTCTATCCATCGGTGTTATTGAGTGAAGTCTGAGATTGGTGGTAATGCTGTAATGATCACTTACCCCCAAACCGGGCTGTAGCATTCCGGCTGTAACGATGAGGTTGGAGAGCACGAAGCAGCTCATCCGGAAGGGTAGGAAGACCGGTTCGCCAGTGTCTAAAGAATTTGTTTAGTTTGCGCCTGCGATACAGCTGCTGTCGCTCTGGTATCTCGTACCGGGATGTATCGTGGAGTCGACAATCTTCTTCGCGGCCCAAACGTCGCCCATTGAAGGACCGTCCGGTCTACCGATCGTAACATCGCCGGATTTGTAACCCCTAACGAGGTTTTTCGCTTGTCGCAGTTGGACTGTTGAGGTGAATAATGTTCTACGATGACAATCAGTTGCGACGCCTTTGGGAGCCAATGCTGGTGGGGGTGGTGGATGGAACCTTGGATCCGAGATATCAGCGGAATGTCTGACCCGTCCCCAATAAGTTGAAAGGTCATAACGTGACGTGGGCAGCTCCTGTGGCGCCATTGCACTGGTCACCGATCGAAGGGGAGATGATGTAGTAATGATGGCGAAGCTGATCTCGATGGCATTGTCTGAATGTTATTATTCGGAGCTAGTCAGGTGGTTGACCAGTCGCTAGGCCAAAGCTAAGTCCCTTGAACATTGAGAACTGTCGCGTGTTGCAGACAGACAACTTCAATTAGCCGACAGCGAAGGCCCCGACGTCGGCCACCCGAACCGTTATTCAATTGATATCTCGAATGACAGATGACTCATACGAAAGTGCGATACACTCAAAGATTCGGCGATATCAAAACGATTCGATTCAAACAAAAAGAATTCGCCGAAAATCAATGCTATTCTACATTCGCCTCGACCGAACTTGCTCCGAGTCTTTCTTTCTATACGCCCTCAGATCTCTCGTATTGTCACCTGGTGCCCTCTTCTCCCATCCTCCCAGCCTAACCACCATGGCACTTGCATTGTCGCCCTCCTTTGTAACCGTGCAAGCAAATTCAACCAGTGCTTTGGCGCCTTCATCCGGCGTCCTGCTATCTGCGACTATATCTACAACTTCCTGATCGCTCAACGTCCCACTGATGCCATCCGTCATGAGCACCATGAACGAGAATTCTCCCGAATTTCTGACTGTGAACCGACACATCTCCGGCTCCGCGGACACACCGAGCCGTTTCTGACGTACGTCGCCGAAGGCACGGGTGTTTGCCAGAACCCCAAACCGCTCTTCACCAAAGGAGTCAGTGACAAAAGAGGCTGCGTATCTGCGCAACCGCTTGGATTCCGAAGGTAGCGACGGGTGATGGTTTGTGGTCAGCGGGTAAGGTCTTCCAGCGACGTCGCAAATGATAATCCTGGTGTCACCGATATGCGCCGTCATTATAGTCGGTTCGGCCTGAGGGTGCCAGAATGGAATGGATGGATTTTCACCCTCTGGCATGGATACCAGTGCCATCGAGCATGTTGAGCCACCCTTGAAGGTGATGACCTCGGACCGCTTTATCGAATGAATGGGAGGAGTCGTATAAGACCCATTCACATCGTCCAAGGCTGTCTGGAGATCAAAGATCGCAGGGTCCGCATCATCAGGGGTGATGACTTTCTGTGGTTTCTGAGCGAGGTAAGATGCCAATCCTTCGCCACTGATAAAGTCAAGGTCGGCTCTTAGGAAGGTGTACGCCAGCAGGTTCTCGAGACTTGGTGGCTGTTCTTCGTGAATATTTCGGGGTTTCGCTTTTTCGACCGGATTTCCCAGGTGGTCATGTGCAGAATCATAATCTGGTTTGAATCTTCGAAAATACCCACCAACGGTTTGTCGCCAGGAGTCGTTAAGTGCAACCTGTAAGCTTAACAGCTCGTTTTTCGATATTGGTTTTGGAGGTGTCGGCGGCTGCTGCAGGCCGAATATTTTCGAGGTTGCTTCGAGATAGTCGTGCAGATAGGTTTGCAGGAATTTCGCACAAGTGTCACCACCGTGTCCGTCGTACATGCCGAAGAAAAAGACCGAATTCAAAGGATGATCGGGGTCATGAACGACGGGACTTTTGGAGGGTGAATGCGTCCTGCCGTCCCCAAAGGCGGGGAGGTCAATGATACCGGCTTGCCATGTATCCTCGTTATAGCCACGTTCCCCTCGGGCCGTGAATACACCAAAGTGATGCTTGGCCGATTTGAGCGGTATTCGGACGTATTGTTTCTCCTTACGGTCAGGATGTTGGGACGACGGAGGCACGACTTGGACAAAATAGTCGTGGAAGCCACGGGCCTGTTGGAAACACCCGGCGTGGAAGTTTGATGCCGACAGGCGCTGCCCCGCGCGAACGGGTCTGAGGCCCCGGGGTCCGTAGCGAAAGTTACCTCCGATATAGGACCATATGAAGCCTGCACGGATCGTTCCGAGATGAGATATTAGTTAACATTGTCACCACGTATTTACTGCGCCTCTTGTAAGATCGGGCTGCGCTTTGCGGCTCGATGTCTATATTTTGGGATCGGGGTGAGGTAGCTTACGGTATGAATCGCCCAACCCCCACTTTTGGGTGTTGAGGGCCGGCATGAGTCCGGTGCTGGAGCTGGCAAAGCCAGTAAGAGGAAGGACAATGGGACCAAGATAATACAAAGGATACCATGAGAACCCTCGTAACGATGGTGATGATCTGAAGATAGCACGGCGGGTGGATGCTGCAAGAAAGGTGCGATAATGGACCTTGACAGGAAAAGCCCGCAGAAGCGTAACTACCCGGGGGCGAAGGGGACGAACGGGTAACGAGAGTCAGGTCGGTAGCCGCAATGAAGGCAGCCTTGACCGTTTCGATTGGCTTATTGATCCTGCCAGCTGGGCGAATGATGCAGCGGTTCTTGGAAGGTACGGCCTCGAGAGCTTGTCTGTGCAAAGCCGCATCTGCTCCAATTAGCCGACTTGTCGGAGCTAACCTTGCGCCTGGACGACGGGATACTCCCAACAAGCCGCTCTTGGAAGTGTATTGCCATCGATTAATTGCTAATTGCTTAGGCCCCTCGAGCACCGCTGATGAGAAGGAGGAGAAGAAGAAGCTGCTAGTTAAGGCTCATCAGCGGGCTTGGATCCGATTTGGGAGCTTCTTCTCTCCTCGCATCTGCCGAAGTTGAAGCAAGGCCGGGCCACGCTGGAGCTAGTTAACCAGTCCCATCAACCTCAACCCCTCAAAGCCTCCACCTCAGGATACGTCTCCCCGGTAGATTTCACACCTGGAGATTTGATCGAGTATCGCTACTTCGGAACAGTCGAGGCTCCACACAGTCAGCCGGGTACCGTGCATTCATTCATTCATTCATTGGCACGCCCCAGGTTTTAAATTTGAGAGGAATCGGAGAGGCGAAGCTGCCCGAACACTTTGTTGCCTTCGATTATTAAGCATCGTTTTGTTCCCACTTTGGACACCCAAAAGGAAGCACTTCTACGAAGCCATAGCCATTTAACTGCTGACCATCGCCACCTCGAACGCCTCTTTTCGACATCCGGACCATGTCGATATCTCAGATTCTAAACACGGGAGGCTACTCCGAAATGGCTCTTCCGGATCAAGCTCCGTATCCCATCATGGCGCCTTCACAGCAACAGCAACAGCACCAGCAACCAACAGCGGCACCCCTCCCGACGACACCTTCGAGATCTCAAAACCCGACCAAGCAGATCCATCGTAACAGGGCCCAACACATCTGCCACTCCTGCAGAAGGAGGAAAGTGAAATGCGACAGGCAGCACCCCGTTTGTGGAGGGTGCGCAAAGATGGGAGTGCCCTGCGAGTGGAGCGATAACTCCCAGGTCGCAGGCAAGGACGGCGGCGACCGAAAGCAATCGTCTGGGACGCAGCAGTCACCACCCAATGGAGCGACAAGGCCGACCGGCACGTACAGTGGGGGCAGCATGCCCCCTCCGGCACTCAATCCGAACCAGGCGCCATTGCAGAAGCGTGGACACAAACGACAGAGAACACATCCCGATGCTGCTATATCCGAAGAGTCAGACTCGTTTTCTGACGATCAGAGGTTCGATGTCGCCCGTCACGCCTTTGGCAGGGACTCGCTACCCTACTGGCCTGGCGGGATCGAGCGAAGCAATAGCTCTGGGTTTGGAGCTCGCGGACCGGAAGACCAGCTCGAGAATCGCCTGGGACGGCTGGCCGAGATCGTCGATAAATGGTGCCGCGAGACATACCTGGGTAACGGAGCCCCACCGCCTGGCAACTTCAACCCCGAAAACCTTCTCCAGGACTTGAAAGACCTTCAGGCTATCACGAAGCGAAGGGGCAGCACCAGCCAGGAGCCCACAACTGCGACATCATCCGTACCCCCTCCTTGGGAGAGCTCACAGAGCGAGTATAGCTCCTACCCACAAGATATTCAGCTCCCCGGGGGCTTGAGGAGCCCAAGCACAAGTGCGATGGACACCTCGGAATCGGTTACACATACCGAAGACCTTCCTATGAGTCCGTTCCCCGATCCTCCAGCTCCCAGAGAGCACTTTGACAACACTCTCAACATACCCGGCGCCGACAAGATTCCCGTAAACTGGCAGACATTTCGTACAAAAGGGATGGAGGATTTAGCATCCATGTTTGACCCTGAGCCTGTTGATCAGGCCGATGGTGATGGGAACTTGGAAGACGTTATAGATCCTCGTATCAGAGATGTGCCTACAACTCCTAAAGCTCGGCGGGGCAAGAAGGGTCAGCAGGATGTAAATCCTCCTGCTGGTAAGCCGGCCCGGTCTGACGATGATGATCTCTCCCTTGGACATCTGAGCATTCAGGAAGATGGCCGTACGAGATACGTTGGTAGCACTTTTTGGGCTTTCATCAGTAACGAGGTACGTTCTTCAGTAACTAAAGCTTTGCATTATGATATGCACCACTCACTCATCAATTGTCTACTTAGATAAGCGAACTCAACCAAGTCCTGCAGACTCAAAATGATAACGCGGTTGAAGAAAAGTCGTACGAGCCTGATGTAGAAGAATTACCCAAAACTTGTAACCTTCTGGAGGATGAGGGCAAGTGCATCGGCGCTAGAAGAAAACCCGTCGACCCGACAACCCTAATCCCGCCAGGTCTACAGGCTGCATTCTCACCGCCTGATTCGTTCATACCAGTCAAGCATTCCCCAAGCGAGGTGGTATCAAACCCTGCTGTTGAGATGACACGGATAATGGCTGCGATGGATGAAGAAAGCGAGCACGATCACAATACAACTATCAACCCGAGGAAAGATTTGGCCCTGCTCAAAATCCTTCCTGAGGAGTCGTCCTTGTGTACAGCTGCTAAACTACAAGCTGGGTTTGCACCCGAACACCAAGCTAAACAGATGGTTTGGTTTTTAAAGTACCTTCCACTCGAACATCAGTGTCATTCTCTGTATAAAGCTTTTTTGAGCGGTGTACATCCCGTAGTTCCACTTTTACATGCGCCGTCATTCAACAAGGACTATAAAAACTTCTGGAAGCTTAAGGAGCAGGATACAACCGATAATCTGAATTTTAGTGCGACCTTCATCCCATTGCTTTTTGCGGTACTGTTTACAGGAACTCTATCTATATCTAACCGAAAGTTCGACGAGACTTTCCCCAACAAAGAACATTCACGGGAAGTTATCACAAGCCATTTGCACAGGGTTTCTCTGGCTGCTCTGGCGGTAACCGCGTTCCCTAGAGGACCGACGCTTTCGTCCCTGATCGCGTACTTGCTTATACATACATGCAAGATTAGAGAAGAAGAACCTTTGACTTCTTACGCATTTGTTGGTGTTGCTATGCGAGCTGCCCAAAGTGCCGGTCTTCATAGAGAGCCGAGCAGTTTCAGAGGGCTGAATGAAGTAGAGAGGGAGGTTCGACGTCGTATATGGTGGCACATCATCTACCTAGACGTACAAGCCGCGATCGCGACGGGCCTGCCTCCTCTGGGTGGGAGTGACGAGCTTGCTTTCGATACTCAAATGGTCAGCGAACTCAAGGACGAGTATATCGGGGCACCGAGTCCCGTTACAGCTGAAGATATCAAGAAGGACGAAGCTGCGGTGATGAATACCTGCACCGGGCTACCAGATGGCTTGCTCAACACACGATCATCAACAGCAATGATTGCTGCCGTAGGCCGCTACGAGGCTACAAGGGTTTTGAGAAGGCTTGTCTCGTCTCTGTTCAGCGTCAAGGTTCCGCAGAAGCAGGATGTTACCGCGATGGGGAAGATTATTTGCGATCTTCAGACTAAGATTGATGAGAGGATCAATCGTATTCCTGCGAGAGGGATTCCGGAGATGGGGTTTGTGCCGCCTGGGGGCGCGGACGAGGAGAACTCGACAGAGGCTGAGAAGCTGGAGAATTTCAACGGGTGGGCGAGGACAATGCTGAGTTTGATGTACGACAAATGCTTTTCTGTGCTGTATCAGCCTTTCCTTCGGACGATTCTGAGTAGGCAATGGCAGAATGCTCGTCAATGGTAAGAGCCCATGCTTCTTGAGATTGAATCATATCTACCCGGTATTGGGTAGATGCTCTGAAGAGCCTTAGCTAACCTATGTTGCAGCTCTCTTCATGCCTGTCATCGACTGCTCAGGAAATTCTTGTTTTTGTCCATGTCACCAGCATTCCGACCATACTTCTGGTTCTTACCCGGAACAGTAAGTACTATCTGCAAGCTGATCTGTCTTCATTCCTTAAGCTGATAAGATGTAGTATCAACCACTACACAGTTGTATGATCCTTCTCTTAGATTTGTACAACAGCCCGGATTCAGAAGAGGCAGTGCTCAGTCGAAAACTGCTTGACGAGGTGTTTGAGCTTTTCGGCCACGATGGCAATGGCAACCCCAATTCTACTTCAGGGGCGTATGACGCTTTGTCTCAACGCCCTCTCGTAGAGGGTGGCAAGGAGGCGTGGGCAATGATGGCTAGGTTCAGAGCCAAAGCTTATGCAAAAGGGCCAGGAGGGGCTCCATTTCCCCCTCCGGCCCCGATTCCCAAGCCTGCCGTGTCTGCTGCTGCTAAAGCGGGGACTGGAAAAGCTGCTCAGGCATTGGCTGGCCGCCACCGAGGCAAGGGATTCACTGAGCAAGAACTTGATGAGATTATTGAACGGAGTATCCGCAAGCCTGGTCAAAAACTGCCGAACGCACAAACGATCATCTCTGCATTAGGTCTTCCTGAGCGTAGCAGCAGTGCTGGCGTCCCAGAATTATCGGCTGGTGGCGGTAGTACTGGAGGAGCGGCCTTGCCTAGCAATAATCATGCTACCACGCAGGAGTCCAGATCTCAACCTTTCGATTACTCTGTAGTGGACGATCTGCCCATATTCTCCGAGATCGCTAACGGGGCGAATGGGTTCAATCTCCCTGACCAATCGTACGCAAACCAAGACTTCGAAGGGGGTGTACCCCTTCCCTCAGATGATTTCATGTCATATGACAACGGGTATACGATTGGTGGTGTTAGTCTCGACGCGGCGGGATATCCCGTAATCATGGCCCCAGGTGTCATGTATAATATTGAAACGGGTCAGGCCCAAGTACAATATGAAGACCATGGAGGGAACATGGACTCACACAGTAGTAATTCAAGCAACAACAACGACATTTTTATGGATATGTCGAGAGATAATATTGATTGGAACGCGTGGGATAAGACTTTTGGAACTTATGCCAGCGTTGCGCAGAACGCGGACGCGGCAGCACAGCAAGCTCTCCATGCGTCGCTTCACATCCCCCCAGATAAGTTTTCGAGAGAAAACAACTTTACCTGATGGGTAACCGGAGCTCTTCACTTGTGTTTTTGGTCCTTGCCTTGTATTGGATGCTCAATTTCTACTAGCGTTTGTTCTTTTCGGAACGTAATGACGGGATATCACCATACCTTTGGTGTTTTGTCATCGATCGTTTTTGACTGATTATCAAATGGAGTTTGGGGGGTTTAATCGTTCTAGTATCGTTTGCTGCACATGTTTCACGTTACAAGTGTGATTTCGCAGGGGGTTCCCACTTACTTGGCTATGATGGTGCCACTGACAAGCTAGCCCGGTGCCTTTATGCACGTCTTCAGTTTTTGGGGTTTTTTTTTCTCCTGTGTTTTTGTTTTATTTTTATTTTTATCTGGCTTGCGGAACTTTTCTGATCAATCAGTGGCGTTCGTTTTGTTTCAACTTTCTAGCCGACGTGAGGGGGAATACCATCGATTTCGACCCACCTAGGTTATCGTGGCTCACTCCTCTCCTCGTCCATCCCGCTCCACCTCTTGCCCTTCGTACGTGATTGTGCTTCTCATGCGCATTATTTGCGGGTGGCGTTTTCTTCCGGTGCATCATCCTTTCGTTAGATCCTTTCTGCTAAAATCATCGCACGATATCAGCACCCGGACATGAAAAAATTCTCTCCACCCACGTAACGAAATTGAGACATTGCCCTAAAATAAAAAAAACAATAAACTCACAACTAAAAAGCAAGTGAACAATAAGAGATCGCATTCAGATTCCGTTTTAAGATATCTCTGAGGGTACTTTTGACAAAGTACCTCTGAATATGGTTCCTTTTGTCTAGAGGATTCATAGGCGAATCCATGGAAACTTTTTATCAATGACGTGCGGGCTGGATATACATTTCATATCACTTGATCAAATTATGCCATCCGGCCAACCGAGCTCAGTGTCAGCCTTTGAGATTTGAAGGATCTCCCCGGGGCTTCGTTCATCCACTCACAGATCACAAAGGTAAGGGTAGACATATATCAGATGAAGAAATAAGGTTCGGTAAGGTTCGGCAAGGTTCGGCGCGGCCTAGAATGAATGAATGAATGCTGTTGTCAATCTTCCGACTGAAGGAGGGGGGTTGTTGTCGGTATCCCGGGCATCCAAAAAAATTATTGCGGAATCGCATCGATTTGGTAATCGCTCTTCAACCAGTGGAGTAAGTCTGACAATTATTATTCATGTTTTTTGTACTAGAAGCTTAGAAATACAATTCGGCGGGCATTCCCGTGATTGATATCCGATAAAATAGGATCGTCAAGTTCTTTATGCAGAGTACATTCAGAAGACGGGACACAATCTGACCACCAACATAATATTCCTAGGGAAACTTGTGGGATTTTTTTTGGCCTCAAAAATAGCATATTCCGCTTCATGCAGGATTGGGATCATTCGATCAATTTGTGTATAAGGAGGATATTAATGCAGCAGGCCAATTGAAATAATCAGAGAGGTTATCGCGGTTACTGAAAAGCTGAGAAATGCTATATCGAGCTTAGTTTGTTTCCAGATATCACCTTTTCGCCCTTGACAACAGTGTGTGCTTGGTTTGTTGGATATTTCCTGATGGGGTGATGATCGGAAGTATACGGCACCAAGATGAATTCACGAAGAGAACTGCGCTGCGCTAGGGTTGGAATGCGGTCAGTGCTCATGTCTCGTGCCGCTTTTCGAGCCAATCTCAGGGAGCGAGATTGTGGGATCGTGGTAAGCAGTGTGATGGACTGATACGATCGATATCACCCATGCATCTGAGCGAAGAGGCAGGGAAAATCCACCAATGCAGGATGACACCCTGGTCCCCTGGTTCGGTATTTCGAAGATTATGCCTTGCAACCCTTGTAGCAGTTCAGCTTTTAAAACAAAATCGCTGAACGAATACTACAAGTGAGGGGTTGAATTTCATCTCTGGGTCTGTGGAACGAGAAGAAAAAAGTTTTATATATCCAAAGAGCTCGGAAGGAAAATACAGGAATCGGTAAGTTAGTACAAATTGAGAACTGTGAAACAAATACAGCTTAATCGGTCATCTTGGGAAAGAAAAGTAGGTTGGGCGCAGATTCGGTAAAACATCTCCGAGATGTCAAGATCTCAGCATGGGCTCATCGAATCTCGCCAGAGAGTTTGCATGGGTTCTCGATTGGATAGGCGAAAGAAAACGAAACATTTTAATCGTACTGGGGAGTGGAACCATGGTCTGAAGAAAACCCCAAAATGTTCTTTTTATACCGAAATTGGACACCGCCTGTAGGCTCCATGCAGGCGAGTTTCTCAAGCGATGAATTATTGGCCAAAACAAGGGCGCCAGCGGTGGTCGCTGCAGCCAGGGTCGGAAAACTGCTACGGGTTGTCTTCAAATTTGCGATTCGTGCATATCTTTCGCACACGAGCGAATTTGCAAAGGACCCACAATCAAGCTGTGATACTTAATTTTTTCTCTCGTCAGGAAATTTATCGTTGCGTATTTGCGCGAAATCGCCAGCGGGTTGAGGAATCTAGACTCTTCGTGCTAGCTTGCGATAGTGGAGAAGAGCCCCGCTAAGGCCTCCCAGATAGGTTAGCGGGTCCACCCTGATTGTTTTTCTTTTCCTCGCGAACAGTTCCGCAAAAGGGTCGACGCAGAACCTTACAACCTACATTACATACGCTGAGGTAACGGACCGATCCCGCAAGCGCGAAAGCAAGCTCCAAACCTGCCTACATACGCTCTGCATCGGGGAGCACGATACCCTGCCAGCCGAGAACGGGACTCCGGGCACTAATGATCAATGTCGTTAGCCTGGCAAACGGGGACCGGAAACTTTAAAAGCACTGCGCTCCCTGACATGCTTTAACCGACTTTTGTCTCCTCTCTCTTTTTCCTGCGCTCTCCAGTTCAACAAATTTCAGCTCAACCACCCGCACACACCACATGACTCCTGCTCCCTCAGAAAAATCTCGTTTACCTATTTGAATGTCTTACATCGTTGAGGAACTCCTAAAAAATAAAAGAAAAGATTTTCCCGTCCTTTCTTAGGATTCGTCTAAACACGGCTCGAGTTCCTACAGGCATTAGAACCAGGTATCCGTTCCCTCAGACCCCTGCGGCACTGAAATTGCCTGCATGCGTGGAAAAGCAAATTGTTCCTGGGTGTTGGCGTGTTGCATAATACATGGTCCGATTCATCTGCAAGGGAAGATTATGATATCAGAAAGTTGATACGAGCGCAACTGTCGGATCTGGATTCCCCATTTTCTCAAGGTACCTGACGGTCCGGTGGGAATAATTGCGAATGTGGGGGTTGATTCCTCCGAAGTGTGGCTGGTGATGTTGTCCACCTGTTCCGTTATTTCCTCTCTGGATTTCTCGGTTTTGATGACCAGCTCACGGTACAGTTGGTACCTTGGAATCCAGCCATGAAGCTCTGACTCGGAGATCATAAAAAGACGACTTTCAGAGTCCTACTATCCGCGTTCTGCAGTAAGGCATATACGCAAGCGAGCAACGTCAGGTTTTTTTGGCCTGGCGACCTCACGGTCCGGACGCTCGGGAGGGACCTTCTCCACCCCTGGACGCGGATATGTCAGCGAATAATACACGGAAAGAGCATTATTATAAATGTGAGCCCTCCCTACGCAAAGGCAAACTTGGCATGTGACTTTAAGGCCTCGATTGGGAAGTTCTTGACGACACGCTGCAACACAACCATAACACTCAATCGATATGTTCTCGTGATCAGCTGGAGTCAGATCATCACAAAAGGGCTTTATTTTGATTGCAGTCCAATCAATTTTTGGGTCCCTAGGCTATAGTTACCTCTTTACAGGGTAAAAAATAATAAAGCCAGAAATAGGAGATAAATTATCCTGATTAGTAGTTTTCAGGTGGCTAGAAACAATAACAACCATATTTAAAACTTTTTGAATTGACGCGTAACCAATCTATGCAAGCTATTCCTCAGGGTACATACAATGACTTTATTATTCGTGTTTAGGCTTTTCAAATTCAACTTTTCAAATTCAAAAAACGGCTAAGAAACCACCTTCCGTCATTATGATTAAATAACCCAGAATATTATTATCGAGTTTCTGAATGAATGTGATTCGATCCTTACATTCAGCTTTACATCGCACAAAAATATAGCAACCCATGGTTTACCATCTCCTCAAACCATATCCAACCTATCTCCGTTTTGCAGCTGTAGACCGTAGTGGTTGTTTGAATCTTGAATATGCCATTTAGTTCCGGCGGGATGTTGATCTGCTACCAAGATTCATCAGTATTTGTAGATAAATAATATCATTAAACCCATTCTTAGAGACTTACCTGGGTGCTTAAAGCTTAGAAATTACGACATAGAGGGCATGTACCTTCCGTATGCCCGTCAACCATATCTACTATTCCATTCGGTGGACCTCCGGGAAGTCCGCAGGGCTGGCTTATTCCTTCAACAGGAGTAGGTACCAAAGTACACCATTTAATTACTTCATAGGAAAAAACATGTCCACATGCCCAGGCTCTTCTCCGGACTCTGCACATAATTGCCGTCCGCTATCGAAAAGATATATATTATGGAGAACGATGGCAAGTACTTGAAACGGATGTTAAGTTACTAGCACCCGGAGAGGATATCTATCAAGATAATTCAGACTCGTATCTTTGAGGCTGTATAAGTTTAATTCTGCGAATTAGTTGAAATAAATGTGATTCCAATTTTCGGTCTTGATTTCGTGGTTTGTGAGTAGAAGAGCATTATATATCAACATCAAAGGGATTCTCCTGCCTATTTATACATGATTCTTGACATCGGTCAGTTGAATAGTCTTCCTCTTAAAGCCCTCGGGAGCCCCAAGGACACTACTTGATCGCGGACTTACCATGTATCGGGATTTTTTACAGCATTCCGTGCTGTAGACATCACCACACTATGTATCAATATACCTCTAGCCTTGCATTGAACTGCCTTGTCAAATGCAGCTTCCATGTTGGAAGGGACCCTTCGTACAGCCTTCACGCAATCACTGTAGTAGCTATACCCTAGGGTATCCATGCATATGTACATCATCCAATCCGCCCTTTGTCTCTTGTTTTGCGAAACCTTTTGCGAGAAATGTGATATAATTTTTTAAATACCGATGGGTTGAAAACAGAAGCAGTCAGCCCACAGAACGCCCTTGTAAGTGACCACTCAACCTCGCGTATCGATACGCAACAACCTAGTCTATGTATATATGTGTCCAATCGCTCCCGCATACTTAGCTCACAAAAAGTGTCGGGTTTCGGGTATAATGACCTTGGCCTAATTTTATACCATGTTTGGACCAGGCTACATCTGGGCGGCGGTATCCCCAAGATCCGAGGAAGCAGATAGCTTTAACAGGCATTTTTCGGCTAAGGATAGCTATAAAACTTCTAAGATCGGCATTCCGATTGCTGCATGGCTTTGCCTAACCTCCTCCCGGTGTCCACCTTTGTCTCATTCTTCAGACTCGCGTCCATAAGCTTATCAAACCTTACGATAGAGCGAGTAGGTTCATCGTGGAGGATTTAATCAGTTCGCCACGCATGAAACAACCACCCTCCCCTGCTTCAGTCGATCCCCACATTCTAATATAACCTCGGCGCTTTACAACGTATTTCTGAACTCTTACACAACCAAGATATAAAAGTTCATTTTCCACACACGGACAAAACCTTGGTAATTGAATATAAACTGACACGCCTCTCATATTTCCACCCCTACGATTGTGGGTTTAATTTGGTGCTTGCAACTTGAACCCTTAGGGAGGCTTTTATCGTCCAACCACTTGCGCGTTCAAAACTCTTGTTGCCATGATTGGTTAGTTTTGGATGGGTGGAGAAAATCCTCTGTAGGCGGCTTTGCTGTGCGGTACATGCAATGTATATGTACATACATGCAACCAACACTGCACTCGGGAAAGCAAGACCCTATCCGCTATTTTTTGTGCCTGCTCTCCGGAAGTTCGCAATTCTTTTGAAGTTATTTCTTAAAATATGATATGAAGGTTCGAAAAGTCATAAACCGCTCAATAACAGGTACAGCGAACAACAATGAGCTCCTCTCCAAAAACACCACCTTGCAAATTCGTCGAATTATATCTCTTTCCACTATGGCTGAGTGGAGACATTTGTTGCAATAGATGCAGTTGCATGCTGTCTGTCGGAAACGGTCGAGAAGCAAAGCAACTCCTTTGGAAATAATATATCAGTTCCAAACAAATTCAAGATGTATTACGTCAAAATGAGAGATTTCTAGTTCAAATTCGACTCATTAGGCATTAAACTGATATCATGATATCAAGATATGCAATATCTCCCGTGCCGCTTTCTCTCGCCTCTCAACTGACCAGATCCAAGATCTGCTCTGATGCCCTAGTTTCGGTGTCTCTAGGCACCATTAGCATCTCCGCAAGGCTCTAATTGCCGTTTAATTCTGTCCCTGTCTTCTCCTGGCTACGAATATTTTACGATGCGGGACAAGTAGAAATTGTGATTTTGTTTCTTGTGGCTAGCGTTAGTTGATAAGCTAGCCCAAAGCCGTGCACGCTCAAAATAATACACTACCGAAAGTTCAAATTAGCGAGGGATAGTGCCCTATCGGATATTTCCTGTGGTTGAAAACGAACTAAGATAAAATGGTGTGTCAAAAAGCCGATGCTAGCTTGGGGGATGCGGGAAGTCAGTTCGAAAACGCAGTTTTTTTGTATCAAGGCCACCTATTTTTGCTAGCGCTTAACTAAATCGTTTGTTTGTAGAAACGGCTGACCCAGTGCCCAGTACCCGCCGTAGCTTAGCACCTGTCACGGTAGATTTAGGGCCAGTTTCTGTAGCCAACAGCTCCGTACATATCGAAGTGGGTCCGTCAAGAACTATTTTACCGTTCAAGCTCAAGCAGATACCTCCTCAGCTGAACTGCCCGTATTTGTTATTTGCCTTCTTCCTGTTTCCGTTCGCGGTTGAGTTACAACTAGCTTCGGGGTTTTTTTTATCCTTTCTAATATTCTGGTGAAAAGAGGCGGGGTAGGAGATATCGTGACGTTCTCTCGCCATACCACGATCCCAGAATGGCCACTGACTGATACGGCCTCGCTTCAACCCCTCTGCTTCCACGATCCTGCAAATTGACAGCACACGTACTAGCTAATCTTGAAGGGTCCGACCTTGCATCTCCACCACCAACAGAAGCCGCAAACCTAAGAAAAGAGTTGCCTTTTTTTGATCAACAGGTACTCATTAACGGCCGGTCTCCACTGGCTGATCCTCGGCACGCAGTTCCTATGAACCTCGTCACAATTTGAACCCAGCTATCTTTAGTTCAGGTCTAAAATATGTTTCAACATTGGTCGGGTAGCTTGCCGGTATTTTCGATCAGCCCGGTAACTAGGTATACCATTCTCGAGAGGTTGGAATGAGGCCTAGAATCATATCTCTTTTGCGCTTCGCCTCACAGCATTCTAGGATTGCGAATGTGTAAGCCTCAGCTAGGTGGCGAAGGAGGGGTAGGGTTTTCCTGGCAGACTGACCTTCTCTGCGAAAGTCATACGCTGTACCCAAAATGAGTTCGAAAGCTGAGAGGGTTGTGCCGCTTCTGCAGGCGGCAACTAATTTATCACAATTCACTTTCACCGTGCACCACGCATGAAGGTTGAAGCAACGCTAGTCAAACTAGTGAAGAACAGGGTCCGCCACATCCAACTCTTTCTTTTACACATGAAACGTGAATATTGTTGGCAAAAGGAAGATGGAAAACTGGGGAAAGCTGTCAACGGCGAAATATGGGCCAAAATGAAACCTTAAGACCTTATGGGCGTGTATTACGTTACCCACCCGCAAACATTGCGCCATTGGTATCAGGTTGACGGCTTTTATGTGCGACGCACAGGTCGGAAATACGCGGTGTTTCTCAGCAAAAGTTTAATTTACATTGACGTATGCATATGATAATTTCAATAGAGCCTCGGTATATCGTTTGTGTAATTTTCATCACGACCAAATTACAAAATAAAAGCTTTATTTACAATTGAAACCGTCTATTCGCTAAACCTACTTCTCTCATCGCATCCTGATATTGCGAGGTGGTTTTCTGTGTTGCATTTACGCAATCGTCAAGGCGCACAAGCGCGAGTCTCAATCTATCAAGCTATCACATTCTCGAAAACCAATATTCAGCTTCAGGGTATGGCCATCGGGGAGGACGTAAATCGCCAACTAACGCTCGTTCCGTTCCTAAAAACGAAGGATTGCGGACGGCGCTGGACCCTGAATTAATGGTGATGAAACATCGGAACATGAGAACGTCAGAAGTTATCAAGCAAGGGAGCCGTCTTGGTGAGTGCATATCGATGCGACAGAAGTTTTCAAATATTCCCCTCTCTTGCTGAAATTATAACGAACCGGACTTTTCATAGTCTGAGACGCGGTTGCAGAGCCGATTTTGGGGTTACCTTCTGTCATGTACCTGCATCAGTAGGTTGGTACTGGTTTTCGGAGTTCGTTCACGGTTTGAGTGTGTCTCTACGTAAATTCGAGGTACATTCCTCTCAAACGTTGGGGCATACGTATTGTCTGCCTCCCTGCATATCAAGTTAGGGACCTTTCGTTCTTCGAAGCTTCATAGCGAAAAACAAATATGCAATGGCGACTCCTCTGAGGACAAGATTAGCAAGGTTTCGATGGAGTTCTGCAGGCCATATTTGCAGATCTGGTGGGTGTGGCTCGCGAGTCCCAAAGAATGAAGGTCGCCATCGACAAGTAAACTTGTAATCGCAAAGTCCGGTAACTGTGGGCTGGCCCTTCCAGTTTTGGTACCAAAGAGCTCGAAGATGCCCGACCTGGTTCTAGACTAAACTAAACTGTCAACACATCAAATCCGACAAGGACTGTCAAGCTACCTGGATGGCAGGAAAAGAAATATTGCAGACATATGTCCCGGCGGCGAAAAAGCAATTTTCTGCCCATGTATGTCGGTAGGTGCCCCAGTTTGCATGCTCGCTATGAGGCAGTTGACCTCGACCTTGCATAGAGATGATTTGCTTCGTACTGCTGAAAAAAAAAATATACCATAAAGAGAATTTGACAAGGGCCCTGCCCATGCTCTGCAGGTGCAGCCCGTCCATTGCTAGCTAGATCTCGGTTCGGTAATCTAGCTTCTTTTGCAATATTCAGATCTCATTATAACAATCGCGTATATCAAATATGATCGGAGAGCCTGAGATATGAATGCTCTGAGCCGAAAGTCTTCAACGTATTAATACCCTCCTGATCTCCCCTCTCTTCTCTTTAACGTTCCACCAACTTTCCTCATCACAAGCCAAAAGCTACAGAATATTACCATCTCCTTCTATTCCCACTTTAACTCTTTAAACACCGAGATATATCTTATCTCCTCTGCCTTTTGTCTTTTGATTTTCAGTTTCCAGACCGAGAAAATCCTTTATTGAGATTTGAGAAACTCAAACACCGATATCTGCCTTCTGGTGTTCCCATCCTTTTCACCAATCTCGTTCATCCTATTTACATCGAGCTCAAGATGTCCCACATTCACATGGAATATATGTTAACCGCGGATGCGGGGATCGATGAACACGCCTTCGAGTCAATTCGGAGGATGTCTGTTGGGTCATCAGTGACGAATGCAAGCTCGCATGGACCACCAACTCCGTGTCCTAACATGTCCGCTTCGTCTTCATACACAGGAGAAACTGTTTCTCCTAGCCTTCTGCTTTCTTCCGAATTTCAAGAGATGACGATGGAAAAGCCATATTCAGCGTCGATTTTGGGCTTTGGTCACAATTCATACCTCAACACCGATTATCCTGGCATTTCCGCCATTCACCATGATTATATCCGTCCTTCTTCCACGATCGAATCGTTCACCAACAGCGCCACCATGTCGCCATTATCCATGGGGTCGTTTTATCATTCTCCTGCTTCTTCCTTTGGATCCGATACCACATTTGATGAAGGCCACGACGCCGCCACTATAGCTGCCGCGAGAGCTGCTATGCCAGGCCTTCTTCACGACGAAGATACCGACGATGACCACGTCTCTGTAATTTCTCCTTCTTATCTATCGATGCTCTCACCAAAAAGTAAAGGCCTCGCTACATTAAGAAACAACCTCAAAAAGCCCCAGCCAACCGATCTTCTCCACCCTCATCCAGATGGAATCCAAAAGAGGCGTCAGAAGAAGAACTACCCTGTGTACATACCCGGCGAAAACAGTAAACCACATAAATGTCTTGCGAAAGCTTGCAACGCTCGGTTCAAGCGACAAGAACACCTCAAGCGACACGAGAGAACACACACTGGAGAGAAGCCGTTCTACTGCGACGTTTCTCCTGACTGCGGGAGGTTCTTTTCACGATCCGACAATCTACGACAGCACAAAAAGACCCACTACCAATTCAACCCACGAGGAAGGAACAAGTTCGTTGGACACCAAACCGACATGTCCGGCCTGTAAGCCCGAGCTCATAGCAATTACTTCTTAGCCTATCGGTCACTTTTGGTTTCTGGTTCTGGGTTTTCTTTTGCTGTGACGTTTGTTACTGGTATGGGGGTCTGGTATTCCTCAGCTGGCGTTTTTGCAATGGGATCTTGCATATGCTTTTCATGCTTTTAGCTTGGGTTTGTTGTTTTAGCACCGGGATTTTCTTTTTATTCTATCGGATACGTGGGGTGGATTCCGTCGGTCTAGTTTCTTTTCAGCATGTCGACTACTTTGCTTTACCTTTGTCTCATGCGCTGATGGTTTTTGCTATGTGATAATGTTGCCAATGTTGTATTTTTCCTGCAAAAACTGCATGCATGCAGACAACGCAAGTTTTTCTTGTAGATATTTTCGGTTGCATTCTATGTTTCTTTTGCTCCTTGTTTTTATCCTTCATATCTGAAGTCTCAACGATCTGGTATTCTAATTTGACTTATGGAATCCTGCTTCGAAATTATTCCCCCCCCACCTTTATTTATTCTCGCTTCCTGGAAATTTTCTGCATTCTACTCTTTATGACTTTAAACTCCTGTAGTATAGTTGAATTATTTTTCTCTTATCTCAAACTTTCGCTCATGTTGGCAAACATCCTGTCAAGTAGCCGTAATTAAATCAGACTTATGATCGCATCTGTTGAACGAAATAAATTCTTCGACCCCTCGATCCGTAGTTTTGCATCTTGCATGGCGGAATTCATGCATGATCTGGTCCGATGAGATCGGTGTCTTCAGTAAAAAAAAAAAAGCCTCTTCCTTTTGTGTGATTACCGATTCCCCGACACGCTACTGCAAGCTATTTTGTTGAGCAAACCTCGCATCCACAGAAAAACACTTTCCTAATCTAGCAAAATAGCATCGAGACGGTCTCAAACGGGGAGTGGTAATTCTGCTTTTGGTTGGATTCGAAACACTGAGGCAAGGTGTGAAATAAGCGTGTGGCCTTCGGCAAAAATTTACGCCATCAGAGGGTAAACGAAAGCCATCGGGCTGGCGGATGGCTTTCGGTTCTTGGAAAGTTTACGGGCCTCCGTTTAATCGGGGGGTGGGGTTTTTCTTTTCACGAGTCAGGAAAAGGGTTGGAACATCAAATCTTGGTTGCAAAAACCTGGGGAAACTGGTATCTGGAAACTAGCACACCCACTTGAAATTTGAAGGTGACTTTTACCAGCTCGCGCCTCTTCTGGAACTAATCTGCCACTGTTTCTGGACATATTTTACACTCACACTATTGCTAAAGATAGTTTATAGGCTGTCAATATTCAACTGTAATAATGTTAAGCAATGCAAATCATAACCGCTAGTGGCACCGCATTGCTCAGAGAGAGGTCAAGCCTGAACACAAGGAATTTCGCCACGACAATTTCAGACATTCACTTTCGGTATCATATCTTAGCTTGGATGGATGATTTAGACAGTGACCAATAACCCAAGAGTTTCATAGTGACAGGTGTGTGGCGCTTCTATCGTTCGAGAGCTGGTAGCCTGATAGTTGAAGTTGGGAGGTTCCCTAACTAGTAGCTGCCTACCAAACACCCAGAAACATCGCTCTAAATTCACCTAATTGGTGACACGTACGCTCCAGGTCAGTTTCGAATAAGCCGTCAATGCTATATTTGACTTCGGCTCACACATCTGGACAAGGAGATGTTGGCCTCTCTAATTTCGAATTTTGACATCCAAGCCTTAGCCGCTACGTGGGGTTCCTGCGAAATGGTGTGGCTTGAGATCGGTGCACTCCTCATCTGACTTGGTGCCGGTTTTCCTCCTCAAAATGCTTGATATCACATCACATTCAGGTGACCTTGCGCCCAAACCGTCAGAGGTTCTTGCCTGCCATGTCAACAGAAAGACCGAATCCCTGTCTTCCGTGGTTGCCCTAGCCCAATCCGGCAAAGCGGTGTCTCACTCGTCTTGCCCAGCGCGAGTCTCGACTCCTCATCAACACATTTCCGACAACATCGATTGCATCAATGCATCGCTCAACGCCTTTGTGGTAATTGTAATATATAATATCGCACCTATATCGTCGCTGTTCGTGCTATGGGAAGATCCTTTTTAGAAGGAGCTGAGTAGAAAGACAGAAAGTAGGAAGCGCCATGAAACCTCAAATTCCCCCATTCCTGTGGTTTAAACTCGGTGTAATGCTCTCAGCTCAGTTTGCATCGGTTGACGCCCAGTACTCTCAGAACGTTTCAAATTTTGGAAAGCCGGACCCACAATAATGGAGACCAACAACAATCGTAGTGCACTATGCAGTCTGCACATGGAATCGTCACAAGCTGCAACGAGGGATCAATATTCATATATTGCATCGAATCTAAACCCGGTACCTGGACAAAATTACGGACTAACTAGTTCTATCGTTCTCATATGAAAGATTGCCTCTAGATTCCAGATCTAGCGGTAAATTTCGTAACACGGAATCGCGCAAGGAGAGTCAAACCTGAAAGCCTACCGGCGGGTTATCGATGTGATATCTCCAGGGTTCATTGCGTCTTCGACTCAGGGTCGATGAAGCCCATCACTTTCTCGATCTGCTCTGAGAGTACTTTTCTCTGTGTACTCCATGCAACGAATTTTCTAAAGTGATTGAAAATCTTTATGATGCATCTTGAACCTTGCATTAAGCGGAGTATATCGGCTTTCATTTCAAGATTTCCTCGCATGCTCATGCTTTCGGGTCGCGATGCCCCGACTGCCGGCATGCCCGGTCGTGTCGATCTGCCGGGAGAAAGGCCCTGGCTTGAGAAGCCGTAGCCAGGGCCCACAATATCTCAAAGACACCTCCGCTCGACCGAAATTGGTCTATAAACCAGTGGGCCGTGCTGAGTGGCTCTTAAATGGTATAAATACGACTTTGTGGCACTGTCATAGCCACTGTGGCGTAATATACTACGAACTTAGTAAAACAGGAATTGAAGAAGCTCTGGTGGCATTCCAGAGTTACTTCCGCCCACAGCTGCCTATTTTTGCGACTGTAACTGATACCCGGAGGGAATTTGACGAGTCCATTGGTGGTGGGACTTGTCCCATTTTTACTGGTGTGTGTGTGGAGGGATAAGAACTTGCCCTAAGCAACAGTTCTCGTACGTGCCCTCTCTGGGTCTGTGCTCTTGACTTTCTCCACAAATATCAGAGGTATTGTATTTTTTTCCCCATCTAACCCAAATTTGTAACCGCTTATTCTAGCATGCCCTGCCCAAAACTGGAAAGAATTACCGCGATGCTCCACCCACAACATATTGGCAAGAACCCAAGGCCCGGCTAACGGGAGCAATCAAAAACTTCGCTACAAGGTGATCTGAACGAACATACCCATTGATTTTGTAACCGCAATATGCATGTATGCGTAGAAGGAGCCTCTCGTAAAACGGAGTTAAGCTCCTCACCAAATTAGTTGCAAGGATGTAGATCGCTAGATATCTGCAGATGGCTAGCCATGTATACGCTGCATAGATTCCACCTCGACGATCGAGCGAACCGGAAGCATCCAAACCGCGAGCAATGATTACGTGGATGTTATGCAAAAGCTCATGTAAGCATATATAAAGTACTCTGCAAAGAATCCTTTATCTCCGCCTCACTCGCCATCCGACAACGAGAGAAGAAGCAAATAAGCTCGTAAGGCGGAAATCGACATTCTACATATCTCTAGATTATAATCCCGCGGCTTGGAATCCGGGAACGCCACTCCGACCAAGATGCTTGACAGTTTTTTCAAGTTCCTCAAATGGATATGCAGGGTTTTGGTCTCTTTTGCCTTAAAACAAATCGTGGTTCATATGCTCATTCCGCGGAAGAAGATCTACATATCACGGTAAATACTCGGTACCACCGGTGGTTGGGATTTTTGTGGCTTGGTATGGAAAAAGCATCGCCTTGTACCAGGATAAAATTTGCTAATGGATGGGCTGGAGTTTGGAGGAATGACGTTACGTAGACGGTGTTTAGCATTCGTCTTTGTGAAGATGCCAAACGAACACGTCAATGCAAGATTTGTAAAACTTTCGAGGTCAATGTAGGTGAATATCAGTTATATCTATGCACGTTCCATTCGATACCTCAGTTTGCCTAACGTTGCTTATTTCTCGAACAAGCTTACTAAATATTATGCTTTGTGAGAGGCTGGTTTCGAGACCATAAATATTCAAACTCCAAGAATATATGTTTAAATGAATCTAGTAAACAACCCTTCAAAAGTTATTTCGGCTACTGGCTTAGCCTACCCGGAGGTAATTATTATATGGGCACAGATAATGTCTCGGATGAATCTATTCAAGTGTGAAGGGGAAACTGGGTGTAAGATGGTTTCACAAAAACGGGTAGTCACTCCGACGATTGGCTGAGTTCTCAGATGTCTGTAGCCAATAGACGAGGTGAGTACCTTTATTTCACCGCATGGCTAGGGAAACTTGTGGTAAAACAAAGGTGGCACGACACATCTAACAGATCTCACAATGCAAATAAAAACGGTCTAGATCTGACGAATTACGGAGCCACAAGGTATGCCAAAGGACCACGGGCCTTTAGCGCTCGTTCAAGGGCAACACGAGCCCTCAAGTAAGATCTAAGACATCTGCGAGCATTCTAGCAGAAAGACTATCAAAAGTAAAAACTGAATAGCTGGGCATTGAATGCCGAGGTTTAGTTCAGGCATGCAAGATGTTTGTTGGACCTTAGATCCCACGCAGCAATTGGATTCGTATCTTCTTGCTCTTTTCGATCCTGATCTAGCCGTATATACTCACGTGCTTAACACCAGAGACCCGAGTTTAGTGCACATGTTTGCAACGTTTAATGCTTGCAAGCTTTGGTTTGTGAGCACAGCTCTATTTGGTCTTCGACTTTGAGGTCGGGTTTACCCCACCGCTGACTTGTTTCAAAACTTTCAGCTGTTAGAAATCTCTGAGAGCTTTTCTGAAAGCTCGGACTGTTGGGGCTATCGGCGCTAACGTCATAACTGGGATAGCGTTCATCGAAACTAGTCGATTTATGAAAATGTGACAGGTCTTTGAGTATTGAGCATCCCAGAGTGTGTACTTGCACGAATGCAAGTAAAAATGGTGACAAGCTTGCGCTACCCACTAGAGCAGCTCAAGAAGCCTGAGCCTAGCTATCAAGCGACCAACAGCTTAAAGCACCCCTGCAATGCCTCTCACCCTGAAGTGGCGCAGAGAACATCACGCAGAAAACCGATTGGTGGGTTTAAGTTGCGAAGGCTAGCCAACCAACTGCACACCAATCTTGGAATTTGTGAGATTCTCTATTGCTGAATGCGAAATTTGAAGGGTGGGTGCCCAGGCGTGCCTCGTTTTGCCGCCTTATTACCATGCTTTCGAATCAATAAGGCAGAGCATCCGAGTGGTTGAACGCTAAACGCCGAACATAATATTATTTGAACAAAATACTTAAGGATAGAGCATTTATAGATATCATGTTCGAACACGAAGGCAAATGTTGATCTGAAGAGATTTAATTTGGGTCTAGTCCAAGAAAATCACCCAGACAGATGTCGCTGACCTGAACAGTCAGTTGGTGCTCTCTAAATGCATCGAAAGGCAACTTCCTTGCTTCGCTTCGATATTCAACTGCAGGCACCTGCAACCGTCCAGAACCAAACCAGAGCCGATAGGTAGCTGCAGAGCTGACAGATACACCAATCGATAGCAAAACTACAGAGGTAATAATGCTACAAACGCGGAGCAGCCATCGCCGAGTTGCCCCGAAAATGCAGAAGATAACGCCTGGATCGGCTCACGGACCTCTGAGAAATAGAATGAATACTTAGTAAGACGATCGCAGAAGCAGCCCAGGGAATCAATATTGTGAGGTGCAGGAGGCTGGGGATATCTGTACCCCTCTGTTGTGCTGCCCTCATGTTCCCCCGCTTTCAGGCCATCGAATTGTGTATCTAGCAAACGCGAAAGATCGCTGATCGTTGTAGAAATGCCACATTGAATAATAATTACTACTTTTGGTGTTTTCACTCCTGCGCTTCAAACCCCGGAGAATACCGCCAACCGTGGATTTGGCTTGAGTTGTAGGACGAGTTAGCAGTCCCCGCCCCGATCCGAGATTGGTTTTCAGCTGCCGCAGGTGCCTCTTGCTGTTGGCATTTCCGTAACCTGCCTTTTTGCGTGTGCACTGGGTTTCGTATGCTTTTTGTGCATCACGGATGCAGTTTCGAACTTGCTGATGGTGCAAGCCGATTCAAATGGCCTAGTTCGAATATCAAGTCGCAAATCAGCTTTTCGAACTGGAATACCCCAATGATACATTATATTACTTATTTCGTCTTCTAGTTAGTAGTTGGATCATACGAAATCAACTCATTTTTAACCCCGGTGCTCTGGAATACGCATACAAAGTTGTCAGAGGCTTTCTGGGGAGGCGGCTGAGGCCGCAGCTCCATTTTTGATAGTGATCGAAGAATATGCGCTGGATCGGAAAGACTTGTTGCCTAGGTATGTGAGGTTTGATTTATTCTGCCCAGGCGAACTTCGCGCAGAGTTGCATTTTCAAAGCAACACAATTATCACAATGTTTTTGGTCACTATGGCTAATAAAGATTCGTTCCATTTCTTCTATATTGATGTATCGTACATGGCCATAGCTATTGCGGTCTTCGAAGTTATTCGTAAGAAATCTGCGCTATGGTTCGATGCTCTATGGGTTTACTATCAAACAAGCTGTTCGGTTCGGTTGGGTCGAGATCCATTTTCATAGCGACGAATTAGTGCGTGGATCCATGAATGGCGCAACGGTGTCGATTGCTCTCTCGAGTACTGCACTTATTCTCTGTCGCAAAGCCTCGAATTTGCATTCTACCTCTAAAGGATCAAACTTCACGATAGCTTCGTGTTCATCGACTTGAATTCGTAGCCTCATGTTGACTTTCCCTTTCTCTAGATCGATATCGTCTGCTTTGGGTTCAATCGGTTGGATATTGTTGCCAAATTGTTCCTCCAAAAACCAAAGGATACGGTCAAGGCGAGTAGGTAAACTGATGTTGGTGTGATCAGAAGGCTGGTCGTGGTTATGAGTGTGTGGCTTTGACGAGTCTAGTAGTTTGCATGTTAGCGTTTGGGATATAGGAAACCTGTTACTTCGAGCTAGAACTTACATTTCACGCTGGCTGGCGAACTCTCGATGCTGAGTAGAATTGCTAATATGGCATCCGCTATTCCATCATTGTGAATATTTCCTTCCCATTCTAGTTCAACATATCCGGGATGGCAAGAAACAGTGACACAGTCCATAACTCTGAACGTTTCATCTCGAGACGCTTGGTCCTTGATGCCCCTAAGTTCTCCATTTGTTTCCTTTGTGTCTTCATCCATATCATCTTCGACGTAGCCGTTTGATCTTTCTTTCTTCACTGTAACGACTCCTCCGAACATACTTTCCAGACTCCATCGAACGAGCCCGGCGCCAGCAGTGCTGAGTGGAACTCGTTGTTTGCACATGACGGTTGTTGTAGTCAAGCCTGCGTATTCTCGTAAATCCTCGGGCGACATCAACGAAAGTTTAAAATCGTTCTGGACTAGGACACCCGCAATTATTTGGTCTGAAGCAACCTTCCCCAGTGATTTATCGATATCCTTTGGCGGATGCGGGGGGTGTTTTGCAAGTTTGCCGACGATCTAGTTACCGATTGTTTGATGGTCAGTAGGCTGCATACAATGAGGAAATGGTGCAGGGATGGAAAGCAGGATAACCTACATTAGCAACCTTTTCACCTTTGAATGGTATATGCAATTCTTCGCAGTTTTTAGGATTGTAGATTCGCGGTTTGTCCTTTCGATCGTGATATTTGCTCAGCAAAGCACTCTTGAGCCTTCCCATAGCATTTGTTTCCCCATGTACCAAAATCTATGGATATCAGCAAGGTTCCAAGGTGTACCGTCATCTATACCAAGGATGCTTCTCACTCACAATAACTTTCGCCCCAACTTCATCAATAAAGGAACTATTTTGCCCATAATCGACATGAGCAGCAAAACTCAATTCGTCTATACTGCAGCGACGTGGGATCAGAACACGATCGGCTTCTTCTCTGCCACTCCTCCGACTCGTGTGTTCTTTTTTGAAAGCTTGAATCTCCGTGGGTTCATTCAAAATGCTTTTCGCCAGTGTTCCCTCAACGGAATAACCAGTCAATACAACACCGTTCTTCGGGTCGGGACACCACCTCTCCAACAATTCTCTGGAGACACCATTTTGCATCATACCCGGCGCCGCTAACATGACACATCCGCCAACATCGTCAAATCGGTCCAATGATTTTAACGCTCTAACCCATTTCATCTCAAACGGATTCGTGCCACCAACTGCCTGACCGTCCTTCCCAGCCGCCTCACCGATAGCTGCCATTTTACTCCGGAACAGCGATTTTATGTTGTCATTCATAGCGTGGATATATGTCTGATACACAGTCATACATCGCCTGGCTAATGAAGAAGCGTAGTAAATAGGATATTGCCTGTATCTCTCGTGTGTCTCCCAATATTCCTCTAATATCAGAAGCAACTCTTGAGCTCTCCCCAGAGCGAACACTGGCATCAAGACTCTTCCACCACGGTCCAGGATACTCGTGACCAAGGAAATGAACCGAGCTTCTTTCTCCATTCGTGGCATGTGCGAAGCGGTTCCGTAAGTGCTTTCTGTAATGAGGATATCCGGCTTGATATGCTTGGGCAGGCTTGCAGAAACTAGATGCCTGTCATCCTCGCGCGAATAATCCCCGGTGAATAGAATTTTGAGTCCAGCAATCTCTATGAGGAACATTGCCGCACCAAGAACGTGTCCAGCAGGGTAAGGTGTGATCGCAATCGAGGAATGGTGTAGTGTTTGGTAGTAATCGATGGCGGATATTTGAGAGAAGGAGGTAAGGTGGTCCGTCTCGGAGAATAGCTGAGTTGTCTGCTCGGATGTCGTGTTACTACATTGGAGGAACAGGTATCGTCAGACAATTGGTGGAAGAAAAAGTATACTCAGGTTGGCTTGACAGGGTCCAGTTCCATATGCTACTATATACATGCACAAGAGGATCCATGGGATATATTTTTGGATTGGAATCATTGTATTCTTTGCTTGTACTACTAAGATACACTCTCTTGAGCGGAAAAGATGGGGAGAAAGGGATGAGAGGTATGTATACTGTGAAAGCGGCTGCGAAGGGAACCGAGAACTGTATCCACGAAACCCAGCAGATCCGTATTCAATGGTAAAACACGCGCGAGCGAAATGTACCTGAGGGGAAGGCTCGCAAAAGTAGTAAGAGTTCCATAATCCAGGTATCTCTTGCTTACGATAATGGTGCAGAATAGCAACTGGTAATGACAAACGCTGGAATCCGAGTTTCGATCCTCCAAAAGGCGACCGTCGCCGCCACGAATACAATAAAAAATGCAGAACCACATACCTAACTCTGACACTGTCGCTCATCAGCCATTTGTAAATAGCCTTGGTTGGATGTGTCATGAAGACACGGCCTCGAAAATTCGTCTTGGTGAGAACGTAAGGGAGCGATCCGGCATGGTCCAAGTGAAAACTAAAGTATCAGTTAGCCTACCGCTCCAAGCGTCAATCATTAACTTAGCGATACATACTGAGATATGAGAAGAATATCAACTGTGCTAAGGTCAAAGTCGTCATAAAAAGGCAAACTGGAGATCCCATCGTATGCGGGATGGACACCTGCATCCAGCATAACTGTCTTTCCTTTATACTGAACAATATGACAGGAACGGCCGACCTCGCTACCTCCGCCGAGGCATATAAATGATAACATATCGCTTGGGTCCTATGTAGAATTCGATACCGCGTTAAAAACCGTTAAGAAGGGTGATTCGCGACCAACTGTCACCTACGATCACCTCGTCGACGGACGCGTCCGCCTTGCGTTTGTTCGCCATATTTCCAAGCAGGGCGTAATCTAGGTGCCGTTTCTGTCGGGTTACTGAAAGCTATGCTATCCAGCTTGGGTAGAGCTGGACTGTTGAGGCATCGATATCTGGGGTCGGAGTCGCGCGACTGAAGAATCAAGGTCCTCGATGCCATCCACATGGTGTTTCCTGAAGAACCGATACAAACGTCTTATGAAATCACGTGACAACACTTCTTTTTTCTTTCTTCTCCGGAGTGTCACTTTGAGGCTAGTTATTAAAATGCTTGGTATTTTTCTATTGAGCAATTAGCCACGTTGTTTGGTATTCTATTACAGAGCTATTATTCCGAAGTTTCGAAATTGAACTTAAACTTCGAGATGATTATAATGTAGTTAACGATCTTGCCGTTATATGCAAACGGTGAACTTGATATTAATATATGTAGACAATAGATTGATACAACTGAGGTATGGATAGCACTGGTCTCGAAACCAGCCTCACACGTTGCAAAAACACGATAGTACCTAAATCCGCAGATTCGCAAAAGATATCCTAAACCTAGTTAATTAAAGTACAAAATCATGTTTGGAATGATAATTCAAATTTAGTCGTGCTCAAAGATGCACCCCACTCGACCATTTGATCAAAGCTTAGACTTTGAATCAGGCCCTTCCTCTTTTAGGATATCCACCACAATACCACGGGCAACCCACTCGGCCAGACCTTGAGTTGTAATCATCGGGTTGACTCCAGAGCTTGCAGGCATCAGACTATGATGTCGAGATTGTTAGATACTCGAGACTTGCCCGTTTTATGATGCAAATGTGACGGGGGGACTCACCTAGCATCTGCAATATACAGACCCTTCCTCTCCCAGACCTTTCCTTTATCGTTACAAACACCAGTCCGAGGGGTCATTCCCATGCGGCAAGTTCCCATCTGATGGGCACTACCGTAGGAGGTATTCACAGCGTTGAGTCCTGTCCTCCTCAGCTTTGCGACAATATCGTCAAAGGATTTCTGATCCGCCTCCTTGTCATCCAATCGTGTATAAACTGGCACACCAACAACCGGCGGGAATATCTTCTCGGCACCAGCTGCTCGATTCATCTTCATTGTTGCAATGAGTGTCTCGAGAAGATGCCCCTTGTCAAATTCCGAAATAACATAATCGATTCTCCCTTTACCCGTCGTTGGTTCGAGTACAATCCGTCCAGCATCTCGATCACGAGCAATAATGACCTGATTGGTGAAGTGCTTGTAACGAAGCATCAACTTCTTGTAATCCAATGCATTTCCCCACGGTAAGCTGCTAGTTCCGAGCCCGGGAAGCATAATCATACCTTCAACGACGGCACCATGTCCATCGTTATCGAGGTTTGTGCGCTCGGTATTTGCAACACTAATTATAGAACCCTCCCACGGTCTGGTTTCTTCTTTCCATTCTGCCATACAAAAGACGACAGGGTGCAGGTGGAGATTCCTTCCGATCCACCAATTCCTCAGTCCACTCCTAGCCAAAATCATTGGTGTACTGATGGTACCGCCACTGCATACAACTTTCTTCGCCGTAATGAGAACTTTCTTACCGGTACCCGCCGGTTCACTGGGGTCAGATCTCCACAAACCCTTAGCGCCCGTCACGTTACCGTTCTCATCAAAGACCAGCCTCGTGACGTGAAAGCCTTGGACGAATTTCGCACCTCTTTCTCGAGCTTCAGCGAGATAAGTTTTCGTGACAGCCATCTTCCCGCCCCGGGCAGCTGAATCAGTACCGGCGCCTTTGCAGGTTAGCGTACAGAAGGCACCGCAAATCTTGTTATGGGCCGTAGGGTCGCCTTCGATGTTTTGAGGAACCGACAAGTACCCTTCACCGAGACGGTGACTACCCTTGGAGATGACCGCATTGGTGGGATTATGTTCAGCTTCTGTCCAAGTTTTGACTTGGCCAACCTGTGATACACTATACGAGTAATATATATTATTATCGATATTCTGAGGCCTGTCTTATGGTGGGTAATACTCACTAATCCATACAGTCCTGGAACTCGAGTGATTCTGCAAACTTAAGGCCAAATTTTTCACTCCATTCTTTTCTAGTACGTGCGGGTAGCTAAATGCAAGGTAACCAGGGTAAGCAGTTTTTCTGATAAAAACGGATGTTATTAGCGAGTTGTAAGCCTACCTGCCAGGAGACACCCCAGTTAATAGTAGAACCACCTCCCCAAGTACTGCCAGAGAAAATCACCAGACTAGAAAGATTGGTCAGGTAGGTTTCGGAAGCAAGGATATCGACAAGTGTATAGTGGGTACCTTCCATCATAAACCTGCAAAGTACCGTTCTCTTCGTAGAGCTTTCTAACGCCGTCCCTCTCGTTGAGAGGTTGCTTGTGATTTGGATACCAAAATCCTTTCTCTACCACCATTAACTGATGGTGTGGGAGTGCCCTTGAGAGGTGGCCAGCGACGACACCACCACCGCATCCGGAACCAATCACTAAGATAGAGGTCGACAGCTTAATAACACCATCTTCCGCTGCTGCGACCCGGTCAAGGTCTTCGAAGGAGTATTCAGGATTGGCATCCGCTGTAGCTGCTGCCTCCATGGTCCTTTTAAGTACTTCTTCGCCCTCCTTCGTAAAAGGGTATCCTGGATACCCGGCTGCTCTATGATAATTCGAGCTCGCACGAGCCCATATCATTCTAGCTATTGCCCCAAACGCCTTGAACAACTTTCTGAGGGCTAACATCCTCGCTGTAGACCAACCAGCAATTATCTGTTCTCTTTCTTGCCGGGTCCTCTCGTAAAAGGGAACCGTCGAACCAGTAAATGCAAGAGATCCCAACCGGGTACTACAACGAACAAACAAGTTTCAGTAAATGTTCGCGCTTTGACACCTGTTGCGAGGTTTTTTTTAGGTGGCAAAGGGTTATACATACTCCAAAATATTTAACACCGTCTTGATCTCCGCGACCTTGTCCGCCGGGACATTGTTTTGGAAAATAGAATCAACATCTTCCACAAATTCGGGCACATCAATCAGCGATTCTTGAGCGTATGCATCTAAGAACTTCTCATCAGACGGATTTATCTTGACGTTTTCGTAATAGTCCCTCTTTAGTTCCACCGTTTCCTCTGGTGTGAGTCGAGGAACGAAGGTCTCAAAGATATGGGCAAGCATATTCCATTGCGCGTCGTCGAAAACACATTTGTCCGAAGGACGTTTGAAATGGTAGGTAATAGCTTCGGTGGCCATTTCTTTTTGTTTGTTGATGTTCCTTGCCTTTCTTTCGGAGTGCTAACGATGGAATCGGCGTTGAATGCTTTTTAAACTCCAAAGCTCCGGCGATTCGATAGGAAAGAGAAAGACCTCTAAAGGTATACTGCGACAGAGACCTAATGCCGCTTTTATGGACGGAGAGATTCAGCACAAGAAAGAATCCACAATGCAAAGCGGGGCCGTATCACAGGCGAATCCTGGTCGGAGGACCCCCTGTGAGTGAGATTCCCAGCACATGCAGCCGACATATCTTGCCACGGCAGAAATCCATACAACTTTTGTTGACTTCCCACTAGCTGAATGCGGTAATATATAGCGCTGGGACAGACAATCCTGATAGAAGCTGGAGAAGCTGGAGGCTGAAGCCAACCGTCGTTAGCGTCTCCACCCCCTTGGCGTGGTACCCTGTTGATAAATAGGCTAGTATTTGACGCACGCCTGACAGTTGACTACAGTTGCAACGTTGACCTTCTCGGATTTCTGTGCAAAAGCCTTTTGATCTTGCAATTGATGTGGGTTCGAGGGCTGAAGTTGGTGAATATCTGTAGGAATCTGTCTGGCATGCATGAGAGCTCGCAGGGTCGATAAATGCCGTTCTTGATAGAAGAGTGTAATATGATCCAACGACCAACGGCCAACAGAAAACTCCGGGTTTCGGGATTCAACTCCACTATCCTCGAATATTCCGGCCAGCTGATATGCCAGCATTTCCAAGCACCCGATTGCCCAAGCTACCATCAAATCACCACGCCACCCCCGTGCTCAACATTTAGCTAGAGCAGTGGCATCCGAGAGATGGTAGTACATGTATAGTAAGTTCACATGCATTGCGACTCTGACGAGTCAGCGCACCATAAGCCGGAAATCAGTTGGCGCTACAAATATAAACAACCGGCCGCCATTCGCATCGGGGCTTATCCAAATACCTCCACAACCTGTCAGTCTTCATGTGCTGTTGATCAGTTGAAGGGTCGGTGAACCTGTGCAGGTAAGGGAGATTCCGGCTCAGTCTCCCCTTCCTGTTGTGGAGTCTGGACTAAAGCCCATGTGGTTCACTCACAACACATTTTGTTACTGTATGTTGCCCCACAATTGTGGATGGGCATCAACTGCATGAATGCATGCATGCAGATGGTATGGCGCTTCACGGTAACCAAAATGAACAGCACCTTTGGGGGGCACGGTTTTTCTCTCTCAAAAAAGCCCTCATCGAAAACATGCCATTTGTGTTGCGATTTTGTGTTGCAAGGACCTGTCATCGTGCATCACAATAGCATTGTGCAATTGTAGTGCATTAGCGCGCAGTAGATAGAGCATTATATTACAATTAAGCTTGTGATTACATCGTCCTACTACGTGACAACATAATAGCAGATACGTTGATATTATCATATCGCAGAGGTGTATGGGTTGGCTAAAAGCTATAAACATAAATATATATACGACCTCTGTAGCTTGGGTGGGATACTGAAGGTCGACTAGGCCTAGGTCGAAGGTCAGTGCGAGCTAGCTCGAGCTGCGCTACCATATATATCAATATATCGACATTCGCGCTACGATTCTATTGTACCCACTAATGTCTCTATCCCGAGCTATAGAGTTATACAATACATTTATTAGAGTTATTACATTGGCTCGCGCTCGACAGTAATTATGACGACAAGGACAATGGTGACGATGCAATGATAAATGAATGTTGTCTCGTGCCCAGACCTCCCAGCCTGATCCGGCGGGCCTTTGCACGCGTTGTGATTATAATATAATTATAATGATTATATCGATTATGGTGATGACGATAATGCTGACAATGGTGCTGACGATGATGATGATGGTTTCCCTGATCCACGGCTATAACACCTAGCTATCTGGCCTGCAGGCCGGCCGTTCGTGTCATGAACTGATGGCATCGTAGCGGCGTCGTGGGAGACATCCTGTCTGCACCAAATAATAGTTCCTCGTCTATGTGGACAAGAAAGGGAGGAAACATCTACACTTCACGCCACCAGCGCCAGTTATATTTTTTTGAATTGAGAGGGTTTTGTCGGCTTGTAGCATCTTACGTGCAGACCTGTTGTGGCCCAACCTTCATGAAATTACAATTGCAACAAAGGAGCCGGAAATAGGGGATTGGCGGGGCTGGTCTATCCGTCTATATCTTACTACCCCCTATCACCAACCGAACGTTGACGCAGGTGAATATCACCGCTAGAATTTGATGATGACGTTTGAATGCCTATAACAGAGTACCAGAATGATACGACCTGGTAACTCATGGAAATGTATAATGAGTGTGGTTTCACCTAAAGATCGGGTTCGCCAAGATCTTGCTATGATTGTGGTTATGTTTTGCTAAAGGTGTTCATCAAACTGATTCGCTAAATGCACGTTCCACGAGAGGATCCAAAGATATAGTTCCATCTTGAAAAGTCCCAAAAATACCAGCCCAAGCCCCAAAATCCTTAAAGACCAAATAATGTAAGGATCAGCTTCTCCCGTGTTTTCTTCATTGATGGCATTAGTCATTATAACATTCTTATCCATGCTATTTTTATGAACTGGCGCTGGTTTCAACTTTGGGACTAAGGGATTCGGTACTGGCTCCGGCCGCTTCCATGGCGGGTTTCGCTTTGGTGGAGGGATCCCTCGAGCCGCTTTCAAATTCATTTCTCTCTCCTCCACAGCATCTCGCTCTTTCTTTGCAAGATCTGCCACTTTAGAACCCACGGTCGCCTTTAACTTCACCCCATTAGATAACGAGACAGCTAACCTCTCCGCCAACGTTGGAGATCTAGGCCGTGGGGGGATCCGCTCTGGTTCCTTGAATTGTCGCTCTCTAGTTGGTGAGGTCCTTAGAGCCAGCTTTGCTCTCAGCTCGTCCATCATATCAACTTCCTTGGGGCTAGATAGCTTGCCGATTGGTTTCTTTGTCTGGGGGGCTGCATCCTGATTATCTGAAGGTTTTGTGACTTTGAATCGCTTCGGTGGAGGAAGAGGGTCGGGGGGAAGGGGAGGAGGGGGGGGTGGTGGAAGACCAGCAAACCCTCCAAGGCCAAGGTTCATATTGGGGAAGTCAGGCTGAGGCCGCGGTCTAAGTCCCGGTGCTAGGTCTCTTGGTTTGTCCTTGTTCAATGCTCCGATTTCACGACCTAGTTATCTCGAAATGAAGATTAGAAGCTAGCTGCACATTGGCTGGTAAAATCATGGGGTATCTCGACATTAATGTCACGATAACGGCCGCTACAGTCAATAATAAATAACGATATTATAATCAATAATAGCGGGGTCACTAGAGCGCTTACCGTCTAATCCCGGATTATGCAGGCCAGGAGCATTAAGATTGGGTATAGGGTTGGGCGCCATTTCCCCAACCAAAAGAATCCGAATCAAAGCATTAGACTTGAGTATTAGAAGCCCATTTTTGATGGTCCTGTCAGGACGAACCCAGTTATAGAAAGTGTTCTCTTTCTGTTGCGTATTCGACCCTTTTTTTACACTTAAATTTCCTTTGATGTTTGGTGTTCTGTAAAAGTTCTTTGAGGTTAGGCGATTCGTCAACACCGAGTTATAATGGCTGTTTAAAGAATGTATCCCTAGAACAAATATATGATTTCATAGATCTAGAAGTTGTGAAACTAGAAAGCTATCGTTTGGAGAATGCTATAATATTATTTCAGTATGATCAAATCGTCGTACACTTGTAGTAGATTCATAGTTTCAATACCAATGTCAATCATGAAGTTCAAAAACCCGATCATGGTCGGTACATTGTTATATCGAGGCAGCCTGGTGCCTGCGCCTGGATCCACGCTCAAATGGCCTTCGGCAACTGACTGGAAAAATAGTGGCTAATTCAAGAGGTTTCGACGTTTCCGAAACGATTAGTAAATTCTCTTTGTTCAAAAGGACCAACCATGCATGCCGCGCTACAGCCACATACGCGTCCTAAGGTGAACCTTCCTTGATGTCAAAAAATGCAAATAGTACGACGCACACATGTTGGACAAATTCAATGCTATTGCTCACCCTTCCGGTTCCAACAAAGTACACGTGCATACCCCAGGTGAAGAATAAGTCCATAATAACCTAATCCGGAAAGTCTGGCCAACGAGACAAGTAATAAACTCAACTCGTTCATATATGATAAGTTTCAGGCTTCTATTAAATGTTGTGAATTCGGACTCTAGAAACGTAACCATACAATTGAAACAACTGCATCACGATTCTAACTGCACCCATCACAACTGATATATTGACACCTCAGCTGCTCTACCCTTCTAACTTGATTTGCCGGCGAGACTAGAGACTACTTTGCTAACAATCCACCCTTATTGATTAGTCTCAGCATTGATTAAATTTCTACGTCACGCAAAGCAAACCAACACTACAACTTGCAAACTAAGTAGCAGAGGGCGGCAGTACGTGCTTTAAATGCACAGTCCCATTTCTATTCACTTTCAGCCCATATCCAAAATCCGAGAATGTGCTCCAAGAATTATTCGGGTACGGGTGTCCTGCCGAGATGAGATTTTTTGTCACACCTCAGTTATCAAAATCATGATTTGGCAAGGGGGTCCCCAGCATCTTCTAGACGGCAGTGTGCATTGACACGCAACTAGGCATGGTTCTTTCTTTGTTGTTGACCCACCACCTTTTCTAGAGACTTCGGTGGCTGGCCCTCCCTTCGGAATCATCTGTTTATTGCTGTGGAGACATCGGGTGATCGCTGGAGTTTCTACCCCACATCTAAAGATAAGACCTGGAAAGCACTCGATATAGTCACATATGCATACACAGTCCAGGTGCCCAAATCAATTTTAAAATAAAAAAATTAAAAAAGGGGGGAGGATTAAAAACTGGCCAACGTGACAACTTAAAACTGTGATTTGTTTCGTGCGAATAGCTATCTCTCATTATTTAAATATATCTTGATCTCAGTAAATTTGATAATTCCATTCTATCCGTAAGAATCATCCAATACTGCCCTATCATCCACCGAGATCATTATATCAGCGTGATATCGATATCCCCATCATACGATTTCGATTCATACTTCTAACGACTATTTAATATTGAAAGTTTTTCGATTTACACAGTCAATCACCGTATTTAAGATTTTCAACCGAACTCTCTTCCACTAGTAACCACTTGAGTATTTCATTGCATCAGGGCCTATATAAGTGGTTAGATCACTGCCAACATCGAAAATGGCCAGACCTCCTACCACCACTAGCACTAGTAAGAAAATATACTCCGATCATCTTTCACAAGTAAAATTGAAATTGATTGATATCGGGATATCCCATAAAGTCCTACCACCGGATGCAGCAAAACGACCAAGACGAACAGCTGTAAGCCATCTCTCGCTCATTATCCTTAGAGTTGGATTCTGGATTGGCTAACGGGCAACGTCTCACTTGAAAGTCCAAACCTATGCGTTTCATCGACCAGCAGACGGAGAATCTCAGGACCCGTACTTCTAAAAAGTCAAGGCCTAAAAACCCCACCGCTGAGAAACCCGCTCCTCCAAAAAAGCGAGGGAGGAAGCCTAAAGCTGTGAGACCCCAAGAATTGGAGGCAGCAGCTGTGGATCCGGAGGTTGAACCTCAAGAGGACTCTGATGTAGATTCCCAAGATGAGTCCGACGAAGAAGCTACTGCAGCACCTCAAGTGAAGGCACAACCGAAGAAAAGGGCAGCAGGGGGGCAGCAGAAAAGACCTGCCCCCAAGAAACAAAAGGTTTCTGAACCCCCCCAAAAAACGAAGGCGAAACCAAAGAAAGATGTCAAAGCGGGAAAGAGACTTTCAAAAAATGAAGATGAAGAAATAGAGGAAGAGAAAGAGCAAAAACCAATTAAGCCCGCCATTAAGAGGGTGAAGAAAGGGGAATCCGACAAGAATGTTAGTTTCGAAGAGCTACCCGAAACCAAGAAAGAGAAGGAAGACTTCAGTCTTCCTGTACTACCTGATTACGATCCTGATCAAGTTGACCTTGGTATCATCAATGATAAGATTGGGTACAATCAGGGTGGTCCAACTGATATCCCACCCGTCACGATTCCACCTGGATCAAAGTTCAGGATTGAGCCTTGCGTCATTGAACGCACAGATGAGGGAGATTGTAAGCAGACCCCGACACACATCATGAGTAATACTCGTCAAACTAACAGTTTCCGGTGTGATCAAATAAGTTATATGTGACTGCGCGGCATTCAAGAAATCTTCGCGTACCATAAGAACCTGTAGGTTTCACAACGACATTGTTTGGAACCGCGCTCTTTTGATATAGCTAATAAATCTTTTCTTTATATCAGGCAAGCACCTCTTTCTGCTTAACGGCTACCGATTTGAGCAGAAGCGCTACCACGCTGCCAAAGGGAAAGGAACCGAGGTAAGCCTAAGCACGGATGCTCCAGCTAGGAAGGTGTCCATGGAGCCCCGGAGTGTACAGAATAAATCGCCGGAACAGACGACAAGAGACAATCTAATCGATGCAATTGACGCTCCGGGAGCTGAAGACAGTAATAAAGAGGAGAATGTAGAATTTCCGGGGAAATCATCTCCCACGGTTTCTTTAGGCGATTCGAATGCCCCAGAAAGCAATAAAACCCAAGGGGGCGGCCAGTCTGAGAAATGATCAAACCCAAAAATAGCTCTGATATAAGGGCTACGATAGAGAAGGTACACATATTTGCTTGTGTGCTTCATACGCTATTGTAATACTTACCATAAAGCCGGCGTTACATGTGAGGCAAAGGGGGCGCAAAACAGGGCCCTACAGATACCCTACTAACAGTACACCATTCTTTTCCGTTATGAGAACCCTGTTTGTTATTTTCTCGCTAAAATGGTCTTTTTATTAGCTATCTGTTAAATATTCTTCCGCAGTAAATATACTACGTTGTATTTTCGAGAAATACTAGAGCTGATGTGTTGTAATAAGGCACGCTGCGCAGCAAGCATGGATAGAATAATAAGAAATTGTACCGTGCACTATGATTTCGAACTCAAGAATGGATTAGCTATATCTTCAAAAGAGATTTTATTCAACTGATATAGATCTAATTTCCTATGTAAAGCCAGAAAGGCCAGATCCGTAAATGAAGACCAGATCAAGGGTGGTGGGATGATATGAAGCCGGAGGCAGGTAGAGCTAACATGCCTTTCGAGTCGACACTAATCTCTGCAACCTCTATTTTCACACTCTACCAATTTCGTATCGTCGTCAACTTCATCATCCATCATCTTGATGCCGTTCACCTCTATTTTTAAAACCATTGAAGCTCTCATACCCCCCTAGAGCACCCGTCCTTCTTTTCATCCCGCCGCACCTAGACATCCGGACATCGACCACATTCTCTCCCCTACGACCCTTCGATGCGAATGAAAATTGACATATACTTCTAAAAGCTTCGCTGCCTACCAACGACACCCGTGAATTTTCCCATAAAAACAGGATGAACTCTTCCCAATCCCTGGATTCCATGGTAGAAATCAGCCTCAACTCGAGCGGACCCTTAGCTTACGGAACGTCTCAGGACGGAAATTCCAACGACTCCCACGTGAAACAATTCTCCGGTGCTGGAAACACTCGGTCCGGGTATTCTACGGTCCCAATACTGACCGAGCAACAAGTTCTTATGCAAATGCATCTATTCGGACGCGTTACCGTAACGGACTATGAGAGTCCACACGACCTTAGGAACCCGCAAAACTGGCGGAATTGGAAAAAGTGGTAAGCTATTCATCACCTGCGAAAGCTCAATAATCAATCTCAGGGAATATATTATTAACTATACTTTATAGGTATTGTGTCTTCGTGGTCGGTGCGTATACAGCCTTTTATAATTATGCTTTCTCTGGAAAAGGGGAGACTGACAGCCCACAGCAATGATGTGCTTCGTTAATAATCTAGGAGCAACTATTATCTCGCTCGCAATTTCATCAATTGCGGAAGACTTCCATACCTCTCAAACTGTTGCTACTCTGGGCATCTCGCTCTATGGTACGGCGTAGTTGTTCTTTACCTGCTAGTATTGCTTTCAGGAGATGGGTATTGACTCAGTTCCGGAACGTAGTTCTTGGACTCGGGCTTGGTCCGGTGTTCTGCATCCCATTTTCGGAACTTATGGGACGCCACAATATATATAAAATTTGCCAAACAGCACTTCTCTTCATGCAGTTTCCGGTCGCTCTCGGACCATCAAAGGTGAAAATTGGAGCTTGGTTGTTCTTTCGATTGATGAGTGGGGTGTTGGCCTCTCCGGTATGTAGAAATCTATTCTTGAAGGTTGAGCTATGGAATACTGACTGATATGTACAGGGGCCCGCTGTCGGAGTACAAACTGTAGCAGATGTATTTCTTTTTCCAAACTTGCTTCGATCAATCTAACCGCTCCGCTAACCAGATTTCTCTATAGCTTTTCACAGTACCGACCCGCGCCTTCCCAATCCTTATTTTCGTGTGCAGTGCGTTTAGTGGAGTTTCTTTCGGTCCAATTCTGAGTGGCATAATTGTTTCCCGATATGACTGGCGCTGGACCCTCTGGATCATCATGATCCTTACCGCTTGCTTGTGGCCGTTTGTATATTTTATGCCAGAAACACATCACACACAAATTCTCGACATGGACGTATTGCATCGACAAATGCACGGGGAACGAGTGGAACGGCCGGCCAAAAGTAGTCTCAAAGGGGCCCTACCCAAAGCTATCATTGCGCCAATTCGGTTGTTGTTTACCAAACCGGTATATATGCAATTCTACACTTTGTTTGCTAGATGCTCGGTACATAAAACTAACCAAGCTATATCTATAGACCTTTCTTTTGTTTTCAATTTACTCCGGATTTCTGTAAGTATTCTACAACTCATCCGGCAGGACCAAACATTAATATACATACTTTAAAGATATATGTTACTTTTTGGCTTCACGACTTCGGTACGTCACATGACATCTTATATGTTAGGATGTCAAAAACTTAATCCTGACGGCGCATTATAGATCCCGTATATATACCAAACCGTCTACTCCTTCAGCCGCTTGCAATCCGGACTACCGTTCCTGGCAATATGTGCCGGCTTCATCCTTGCGATCCTAACTCACATGTTCATATTCGAACCGTGGCGTCGACGGCAAATATCTCCCGTTCTCCCTGAAGCACAGCTCCCAGCGATGATCGTCGCTGGAGTAGCTTTGGTAGCTGCATTATTTATATTTGCGTGGACGGCTGGACTCGGGGTCCACTGGGTGGCACCTGTTGTTGCGAGTGGTATTTTTGGATATGCCGCCGTGAGCTCTTACGAAAACATATTATGATAGATGGGAATAGAGCTGACCGGTTCATTTGGGGTTCGTAGGTTGGGCTATACGTTTCTCAATTGGCTTATATCACGGTAATGACTTTCAGAACCATATCGCTGTCATAACGAAAATATGCTAAAATTGTTGACCAGGATTGCTTTTACGAATTTGGAGCATCAGCAGCCAGCGCGAATGGAATGATTATATGCGTGTTGGGATTCATATTCCCGCTGGTGTCAAAAACAAGTATATCTTCCTTGCTTCCCTCCAGTAGAATTCCAATTGCTGGATACTAAAACAAAACAAACCCAGTGACCGAAAACCTCGGAGTCAAATGGGCAATGACGGTCCTCGGTTGCATCGCGGTTGCCCTGCTGCCATTGCCACTAGTTTATATGCGATACGGCCCAAAGATTCGCGCAAGAGGCGCGCATCAGACCAGGGTAGCCCTTACAATGTCGATGTCGATGGTTTAGTCATCTTCGGGGTTTTATGGGTGCAAGAAAGATTTTGGTTTACGAGACCAGGGTTTTTCGTTTTCGGTTTTAATTTTCCAAGTTTCCGTTTGCCTTTGCCTGGATATTTCGAAGATAATTTTCCTAAAAAGGAGGATGATGCGCAGCAAGTGTTGCACAGTGCAGCAGGGCTGGGCGACATCGTTTGCAGCCTCAAGATTGAGTCATGACTAGTCGCCCGAATCCCTGCAGCAGCAATGACTTGCATTTGCACAAACCAAACCTCATTGAACTTGACTCATATCCCATTTCTTTTTCTCCTTCTTTTTGCATGACAAAAAACAAAAAGCAGATAGACTTTTTTTTCATTTCACGAAGTCATGGGATTACGCACGACAAAAATATGGAAATGTCGCGGAGGAAACGCCTTGCGGGATTTCGCGACGGCCTGGCCTGCCGCATTGGAAGACCAAATGCTGACTACAGCTAGGCGACTCATTTCGGTTCCGTTTCACGATGGAATACGCACAGCGACGGCAATTGGGAGCTGGAACTTAAATATAAATAGAGACCACTTTCGCACTTTTAATCTTCATCGAGACGTGCTGTAAATTAGGAAACCAAGCAACAAATTATCCAATTGCCATTCCAACATCCGAACCTGAAACCTCCAGCTTCTATCAAATATGCCAGAGCACGACGAATTGGCCGAATTCGTATGTCGTGGTTATCTCGCATTCAAACCCTACCTATAACACCAGCTAACTTTCCCGATCCATAGAACGGCGTCAAACCCAAAGTCCTCCTCAAAGATGGCGAGACGTAAGCACAATATCCAATCATCGAAACCGCGTGGTATCAACTCAAAATCTAAACATCGTGTCTTACCAATAGTCGTGACGTCAAGTCCGAATCCTCAGGTTCCACGACTTACACCATAAAACGCACCTATGATCATTTCTACTGCACCTGTCCCGGGTGGAGGAATAACGGCGGACCGGTAAACGCGAGGACCTGTCAGTATTCCAACCAAATAGCTCCGTAACATATTTATGAGGTCTGACAGAGCTATGTAATACAGGCAAGCACCTGAAAGCCCTCCTGGGCGAAGTCTACGAATGGGAACGAATCGAAGACAAGAACCCCGGTGTTCAAAAGCCGCTGAAGGGGCGGAAAGCTACCGCCGCGCCTTCCAAAAAGAAGGACACTAAAAAGAAGGCAACGGTCACAGGCGGCGTTCGTAATCGGAAGCGCAAAGTTGAGGAAGAGGATGAAGAGGAAGAGGAAGAGGGTGATGATGACGAGGAAGAAGAGGAAGAGGAGGAAGAAAAACCAAAAGCCAAACGAAGCAAGATTAAACAGGAGGAAGAGGAAGAAGAAGAAGACGAAGACGAAGAAATGGGTCTTTCAGATCTGGATACCATGGACCCAGAGCAACTGCAAACTGAAAAGTCGGCCATCATGAAGAGGATCGAACGGATCAATACCCTCCTCACCGAAGCGAAATCTAAAGGCAAAGGTCGCGCCAAAGCCCCCTCAAAGACTAAGCGTACTATCACGGGTAAAGCTCCTCGCGGTAAGAAACCTGCGGACGATGACGATGAAGAGGAAGAAGACGAGGAAGAGGAAGAGGATGAAGACGAGGACCTCGAAGCGCCGCAGGTTCCAAATTCCAAGCTCCGCCCTCAGCTCCTCCTTGCCGAAAAATGGGATTTGGAAAAGGGAATCGACCCGTCCGGATGGTGGATGTCCGAAAAACTCGACGGCGTCCGAGCCTATTGGAACGGCACCACTTTCCTCTCCCGCGAGGGCAACAAATTCTACGCACCAGACTGGTTCACTAAGAAGTTTCCAAAGGACATCACCCTCGACGGGGAGCTGACCTGTGGAAGAGGGAAATTTATCGATACGGTCAGTATCGTGAAGACCATGAACGCAGGGGATCGGTGGAAGTTCTCGGTCGAGTACCACGTCTTCGATATACCGAGCATCGGAAACAAAAAGTTCGAGCAGAGACAGGAAACGTTGAAGAAGTTGCTGGATGGCAAGAGGATCAAGTGGGTGAAATACGTCGATCAAACCGAGGTAGAAGATAAAGACCACGTCCTCAAAGAGTTAGAGAAGATCACAGAGTTAGGAGGCGAAGGGCTTATGCTGAGGGAACCGGAGAGCACGTATATTCAGAAACGCTCAAAGACGTGTTTGAAGGTCAAGACATTTCACGATGCGGAGGCGAAGGTTATCGGGCACGAGGAAGGGAAGGGGAGGAATCAGGGGAGGTGCGGGGCTTTGAAGTGTGAGATGATGGATGGCAGTGAGAAGAAGTTCAAGGTTGGAACGGGGTTGGATGACAAGACGAGGAAGAATCCGCCAAAGGTTGGAACGGTTATCACGTACCGATATTTCGAGCTCACGAAGGACGGGGTGCCAAGGTTCCCAAGTTATATGAGAATTTTCAAGGGGCATTAAACGGAGTTTCTGAATACAATGGACTGAATACTTATGTATAGCTTTTTTTTTAGTTCAACGGATGGGATGGGGTGGGATGGATTTGTGATCTTGATGAGTTACGTCTTTCAGCATGAATAACTAGCATTGTGCATTTTACGATTTCATTTCCGTTTATCTTTGTCTTTTGACTGGTTACGACCTTCCTTCAATGATAATTTTTCGATTTCGAACGTTTAGCGCGAGCTTCTTCTTTCTATCACATATATAATGCATCAACAAGAAAAGAGAAAAAAAAGAGCGGTTACGGCCGCATTCACTCAAAAAAAAACCCCCCCACCCAGAAAATACGACAGATGCCTAGGACCAGCAATGGATAATGATGCTAAAAGTAAGTAGTATTGAATTTGGTTTCTTTCAGAACATGAAGAGTGATCAGTAAGAGGAGAAGAGCGTCAGAAAACATACGTATGTTGAGATGCAAACAAAAAATAGACGCCGGCCAAAGTTGTTTTTTTCATAAGACATGATCTATCAACCAAAGAAATGATGACTGGGGAGCAAATCCCAACGATAATAAGAAAAGAGGAGGAAAGGCGAAATTATCGCGAGATGTGACCTTGCAATTGCGCCGTGGGGCTTTGAACTGAAGGAAAGAAGCAGGGTTTGCGAAGCAAGACTATAAATATGCCTTTCCCATGTGGCATTTACCAAAGGATGAGGATCATATACGAGACAAATCAGCTGGTCAAGGCTCCCCGCTCTTGACCTCTGCTTCAGTCTTTGCATCTTTCGCGCCCCCCGAGGCGCTGTTGTGGGCATTGACACCGGTCAGTGCCTTCTCTAACTCTCGGATCTTTTCCTTCAACTTCTCGTTCTCCTTTTTGACATTCTCCAGTTCGTTCCTAGCGGTCAAGACTTCTTCGTACCGTGGATGACCTGAAGTGGAGCTCGAGTAGCTAACACCTAGACCTCGTTCCGAGCCACCAGCCTCACTACTGGCGTACTCGCCCCTTTCTCGCTCTCGAGAATTGTGGTGATTATGAAGGTGACTAATGCCAGCGGAGTCTTTCCAGCTGCTGCCGGGTGGGTGGTGCGGTGAAGGGTAGTAGTACTGGGAGCTGAAGTATGGGTATGGGCTATCGGATTCTCCCAAAGCCGGTGAGTTTCTGCCGCTTGCACGGGATCCAGAGATGCTTCGGACAGAGCTTTGGCGGGACATAGGGATCGGGGCAGCACGGCCGGAGGGTGTACCGACTGTTGGATCACGTGCGGCGTTGAGAGATTGGATGCTGCTCTGGCGGGAGAGCGAACTGCCAGCCATGGTGCTGCCGATTGTGGCGGCATTTGTAAGAGCAGTAGAAGCATTAGAAGATGTTCGACGGCTGCGTGGGGAGAGGTAGGTTGAAGGGTAGGTGGCGCTGAGGTCATCGGAGAGTGGATGCGAAGTAGGAGAGGCTTGTTGGGCACGAAGGATGGAGAGCTGCCGAGTCAAACGATTGACCTGCAAGATGATATGGTGTCAACTAATGCTGAAAATAGTCAAAATATATGGGAGAGCACTTACAGCAGCCTCCTGTTCTTTTTCCAGCTCAGCATGGATTTCAGCAGGGGATAGTTGGCGGGGTAGACGAGCTGGACCTGGACCATTGACACCGGCTTCACTCCCGCTGATACTGCTGACGCTCCTGATGCTTCCACCGGGAGATGGCGGCTGTGCGAATGGAGGTTGGGTCAAAGGTGCTGGCGGAGGTAACATTCTTTGTTCGGAATGGCGGCGAGACGAGCTTGGATCTCGGGCTTCGGATAGAGAGGAAGACGGTCGGCGAGCGTTTGAAGCAGAAGCAGCTGAGATTTGACGAAGACGAGGCGATGGAGGAACACCGGACGGAGTTGAAGTCGGCAAACCGGTTGACGGTGATTGCTGGGCCGGTGCTGTAGAGGCTGTCGATGGTGTCGTCTTCTCCTCGGTTGCTGGAAGGGTGGTGGTGGTCATTGTAGCTGCTGATGGCCAACTAGTGAAGAGTCCTAGTCAAAACACAGGGTCTTTGTTGCTTGATAGGTAGTCCTTGCTAGGAGAAAAGGCTCTAACTGGATAATGGAGAAGGCGTTTACAGTCGTGACAGGGCTGCTGGACGTGTTTGGGGTCGGAGAGAAGGCTGTTGGAGCTCGTTGGTTCAGCGCTCCTGCGCTTTAGTCTGCTATGCTAGACCGGAAAGAAAAAAAAAATCGAAACAGAGCGGGAGCCCCTTGATGGCAAGTAAACAAGCCAGCAAGCAAGGGAGCGCTGGAAGCGAACGGCCCGTCGATTGTACGATTAGGGGAAAGACGCTTTAAATTTTCGAGGTATGATATGATGGGTGGAGGTTGGATTGGGTGATGGTTGGATGGGAGGAAGGAGATGCGATGGAGATGGATGAAGCAGATGAGCCGACGAGGAGGGAAAGAGGACGGAGAAAACCCTGCCAACTAACAGAACAAAGCAAACCTCGGAACGATCAGGACACGACAGCAGCCATTTATACGGCGATATCAAGTGGCGCATCTATTTAAATGTATCCTAGACTCCTAGATGTATACGATGCTCACTAGTTTCGGCTATGGTCGCGAATAGAGTGCTCCACCGTCCATGCTTAATGCCACCGGAATGCAAATTTCCATAGGTAAATACTACATCTATGCCAATACACGACCGCCTGTCACATACCACATATTGTCCGCTGACTCGAAAACTCCAGGGACCCAATTGCTGCCGCGATCCGGTGACAAAATGTATATACATCCAAGTAATGGGGCTGGGTCGTCATATCATTACTATTACCAAGAAGCCCCAATGGTATCTGCGACGAAACAGAACAGAACAACAATCATGCAATATTACAAAGTCCGTAGGCGAGTTATAAGAAATAGAGAAATAGAAGTAGAAGAAGAAGGAGAAGGAGAAGGAGAAGAAATGGTAGATGAGAAACGAAGGGAAGGTAGCCGGTAATCCAGCAGGATCAAAGGTGGATGATTCTAGAAGAAAAACGACAGACCGCGCAGTAGCGTCAACACCTCTAAGCAAAACAGGAATATCGACGGATAATAAATATAAAAAAAGAAATAGGGCATCCTACTGTGCTACCACCTTATTAACTTACTATATGATACCAGGGCCACCCCGGCTTGATATGTAAAAAATCAAATACTTTCCACCCGCCAACGGTATCGCCCTTTTCACATTCCTGGCCTCAGATTCCAGACCAGATACAAACGAGATCCAGGCCCAACCGTCCAAAACTAACCCTTCTCAAGCCGAATTTTTTGTTTACTCCGTCTTGTCACCATTCAATTGGTTCTCTAGACTTCTGTTTTCTTTGTCAATGTTGACGAGAGTCTCCGCGGCCCTAGCCATCTGCACAAAGTTGATGATCTGTTTCCCGAAGCAGATTGGGAAGGTGATGTAAGCCATGCCCTTGATGAAGGGCAGGATTGCGTCTCTAGCGGCGGACGGGGAGGGGAAGGAAAGAAGATATAGCGATACGAAGTGGAGTTCGTTGAAAGCGCAAAAGGTGAACAAAACGGCCTATTCGTGGTATCATATGTTAGCAACTCCTGTTATATTTTAAGAAGATTTTTGGTCGGCAAGCCTTGTCAGCAACATACCTTGTTCGTATAGTACAAGTTGAGGATCTTGCTCTGCTCCCTATCAACGCTCTTGTGGCTTCCGGCTCCCTTCTCCATCATTGCGTACATGTGCATGTAGTGACTCGCCAAGTCTAACGACAAGAGAAACTGGAAGAGAATCTTCAAGCTTGGATGTTCGGGATACGCGGCGCTCAGGAACATCAGGAGACAGCTGGTGGTGCAGCGATCGGTAACCATATCCAAAACGGCACCGAACTTTGTCGACTGTGAGTATTTGCGAGCGGCCCAGCCGTCAAGAGCATCAAGGATGCACGAAACGCCGTAAATGACGGTACACGTTAGAGGGTGGATGGGCATGTAGAGAAGCGATATGGAAGCGAGGACAATGCGGGTATAGCCTATAGCGCGATTAGCAGACGATATCTCGTGGAAAGCGGGAAGGGGCTATTTACCTATAATATTTGGTAAGAAGAGATAGACATTCTCGGTTCGAAGCCATCTTGGTAGCGAGTTTGGCTTCACTGCATGCCTGGAAGGCGGGCCGTTGGCGATGACTTTTTCGGACGCCATTGTGGGCGTTATATCGGTGGATTCAGATCAGTAAGGTATACCGCAGAAAAGTCTCAAACGACCCTTGCGAGAAAATTGTCGGTAAAGCAAAATGTTCGCAGGCGTATCTTGATGATGTGAGAGAGGTATTGAAAGCTGAAGGAACACTCGGGAGCTGGCGGATGCAGACGAGTGGGACGAAAGTCGACGGAGGGATTTGTGGATGCCGTGGGAGACGGAAGCAGCAGCGACCAGCAGCTCCAATCCAGGACGCGGGGACACGGTCTCGAGAAGCGGAGGTGTCGTGTGGATCCTGAAGCAGTAGCAGCAGGCGAGTATAGTAGCAGGATTAAGGGCGTGCAGAGGTATCGATAAGTACCGGGGATGCAGGTGTTAGGATGGAGATGATAAAGATGTATTATGTGCTACTTATACTTGGTAATAATAATAATCTATTCTCAAGACGGGAAGCAATGTCGAGACGGGTATCGGAAAGGGGATGATTAAAGGACAAGGCTCACTAGCCCACTAGTGCCAGATAAGCCGACGGCGGTCACCAAAGCAAAGCTTCTCTCAAGGATTGACGCGAAGAGCAAGTATGCAAGCACGGCTCCTCTCTGCTCTCTTCTATTCTCTGCTCTTTCGCCTCATTGGCGGGTCCAAGCCCTTCGCGGACGTAAGCCAAAACTTGCCCTTTGGCACGCACTGGACAAGATCGAATTAACCAAGTACCATCGTCGTCATGCTCTTTATCGATCCGGTCGCGAGGCTGCTGCTCTGCTCGGAAGCTATTGGCTCCGTGCTGACACCGTCCATAGCGGCCACCGGGGATTTTCCAAACCCGAGTCCGAACCCGAGCCCGGGATCTCCAGGGCCACGTGGGGGGTCCTCCGGGGCTGCATCCCGGAGGTTGCACATTCAATTTTGCGCAGTGTAGACTCACCTCACAGCTCCCCCACACACCTCGATTCGAATTTCTCCCATGGGTGGTATATCGAAACAATCTGCAAAGTATGTCCGGATGAGTACACTTCATCTGATGTAAAACTGTCAAATTGTTATCAGCAGTCGTTGATTTTGAATTCGCTCTGGCACCACAGACTGATAACCTACTGATTCTGCGTGTGGGTGGCGGGGTCATTGCTCTTCTTCCTTCTTCCACCCCTCCTACGACTCGACACAACCAACAACCGTTCACTCGCCTTCTACCTCAACAACCCAGGAGCCATCTACGCATCCAACCTACCCTCGATATCCCCATTCGACCGTCCATACATATCAACTTTCAAGATGCCGGCCGCCCACAATGCCCTGGGCTTAACGGCCGTCATCCTCTGCGGTGAGGGCACCGACCTCAAACCTATCATCTCAACTCAGAAGCTCCCCAAAGCTCTTCTCCCGGTCGCAAATAAACCTATGCTCCAATATCCGCTCGAATGGGTGCTAGACGCTGGACTCGACTGTATGTTCAGACCTGACAGCTGTATAAATCATTCAATTTGCTAACTGCTTTCCCCAGCCGTCATAATCGTCTGTATAAAAGGCCAGGAAGCTTCCATTCAAAGTTTTGCCAAATCACTCTACGCCGATCGAGAATCACAAGCACCGACATCCAAAAATGCGAGACCTCTCCGCCAGCCGATTGTCATTGGTGCTACCTCTCCAAACTCGAAGGTTGGTACCGCCGAAGTCCTTCGACAGCCCCAGATCTACACTCTCATCAAGAACGACTTTATGGTTCTATCATGCGACTCCATTTGCGAAATCCCAGCTGCGACAATTATCAAGGAATGGATGCTCTTGCCAGATACTGTTGGAAACAGAACTGGCGCTCTTGGTGTTTGGTATGACGTACAAAAACAAAGAGGAACCGGTGAGTATGCTTCAAAGGTACATTCGAACGGAGGGCAGTACTTCTGACCCGCACTTAGAACGAGACACCATCCTCACCTCCCCAATTCCACGCTTCGATCTCGAGGCTAGCCTCAGAAGCGGTGAAGCTCGCACCAGCGAAACCACAGAACTCTCCTACCTCTTACAGAACTTTGGATCTCGACTCGAGGATTTCAAGGAAGACATCGCCTTCCGTAGAAGTATCTTTAAACGTCACCCAAACGTTCTGCTCCAAGATTCCTATAGGGATGCACACATCTACATTTTCCCCCATTGGTCTCTCAAGTTCATCATCGCGAACCCTCGCAAAAAACTAAAATCAATCAAAGATGATCTACTATCCTGGTGGGCAAAAGCCTGCTGGCAAGGATCAGGGCTTCAAGCTCACACACTGGGAATGCTCCAAATTCTAGAGAACTCGGATGACGACGGTGACGGCCAAAAGTCAGATAACCTTAGTATGGCTAGCTTTCAAGAAGAGGAAGTCACAGAAACCACGATCGAGAATTTTTTGGGCATGAGCACGATGAGGACATCCAGTTGGCCTACAGCGAAGCAAGCCGCCCAGGGCAGAAAAGAAATCAACACTCGAGGCTGGTTCCCAACTAAAACAACAGGGCCCTCGCCTTCGGACAGCCCAACGAGCAGCGATAGCCAGGAGAAAGAGTTCAAAAAGATCAAATTGCCGGCGTATAACGGACTTTTCGTTCCCGGTATTGCTGTCTTCAAACCGCAGATGACAATCACACCTCTCGCGACTACTCCACTGATCAGACGAGTTGATACCCTACCCCTCTACCTCTCCACATCTCTCGAATTAGCACGAAATTTGGTCGATCACACAAAATCGGTTCACCAATCCGCAACCGTTCACGTAAGAGCCAACATTTCGAACAATGACAGCATGGTCGGAGCTGGCAGTCAAGTAGAGGAGAAGGCTCTCATCAAGAGGAGTGTCATCGGGAAGAATGTTAAAATCGGAAAGATGGCCAAGGTCCAGGGTTGTGTTATTTTAGATGGGGCCGAAGTCGGTGATGGTTGCAAGTTGGAAGGGTGCATTATTGGGAGATATGTCAAGATTGGTGCCAACAGCTCTTTGACGGCATGCCAGGTAGTCGAAGAGGTTTATCTTCGTGATCGAAGTATGGTGCTCAGGGATTTATGCATATTGAATCTGCGCTAACGGATGACTTTACAGCTGTTCAAAAGGACCAATTAATAACCGAGAGTTCTGAGGACGAGACCGAAGAAGAGGACGATGATATTTTCGGACGCGATGGTGGACCGGGTGCTGATGGTGGGAATGATGAGGATGATGATGATGATGATGAGGAGGAGGAGGATGATGATGATGATGACGACGATGAAGACGACGAAGATGATGATGACGGTGAAAATACGACCACCAAGTCGGTCCCGACAACGACGAAAGAATCCGTGGCTTCCATCTCTTCATATTTTACGCCTGAGGCACCCCAGCACACGGACAAAGTTGTGACATTCATTTTCCCGAAATCCAAAGATGCAGTCCCAGAGCTCGAACCTGCACCAACGCCGACAGCGCCTGTTGTAGAAGACCCAATCGGAGCTGATGAAGTTACTCAAACCGAGGAAGAAACCGAGGAAGAAATCGAGGATAGTGGGCCTCCCATTCCTTTCCTTCAGCTGGTACTGGAAGATGAGGAGGAGGTAGAGGAGGAGGAGGAAGATGACTTTGAGACCGACAGCGATGATAGCAGCTTCTGCGAAGAGGAGTACGACTCTCAATTCGAATCTGATAATGGCGAGGCTTCAGGTGATGACACTGGCAATCTCAGTGGACCTGAGGATGATGGTGGGCCACTGAAGAGTCCCAAACGAATGTCCAGGAGCTTTGCGGAGGATATGAGCAATAGCATGGCGCAGTTGGCTTTGGATATCGGGGCAGGTTTGAATAGAGCCGGTAATGTCGATGAAGGGGTCGAGCAAGCGATGAAGGACAACTTGCCGGAGCCAGTTGAGGTTGCAGGTGCGGAGCAGAAGGTGGAGGTCGAATCCACCAATGGCGACCCTAAAGAGAGATAGAAAGTCTTTTTCAAGAAGTTTGCCAAGGTGATCTCATAGGTGCAGGATGGTATTTGGATCCGCTGAACGATGCTCTGACGATGTTATTTTATCATTTTGTGCTGTCGTCTGTTAATACCCATTTATGTGCGTTTCTCTGCGTTTCCTCGCATTGCCGTCTGCCCTTTTCTGACCTTGTTCTTTCTCTCGCATCCTGTTTTCTCTCTCTTAACGATTGCATCGCCGGGATAAAGAAAAGTTCGCTCTGTTTGAAATGTTATGCTAGACTCCGCGGAATATAAAGTCATGATGCTGCCGATTTGGAGCCGTTGAACCGCAAGTGTGGCTGGTGCGTGGATGTGGCTGAGGCGGGAATCCTGATTCGGCTGCGGATGTGTGTAGCCCGTTCAACCTCCTATCAACAACCTCCTCCACACCCTCGCCCGACCGTCCACCCAAACATCCGCCCTTCTCAAACCCCGGCATCTATCATTATCGCCTCTAATCTATCGCCTTCATCGTCTCTATCGAACGAATTATCGCCGGGCTACTTTTTCGGCGTCCAAAACACCCCGGAATAAGCGCCAATTCCCAGCGAAAGGGAGTGCGCGTGTTTGCCATCAGACGCATACAACTACGGATATATCATCGCTGTTTCCATCGCGTTTACAGCGACCGAACCACATCGCAACCTCCCAGAGCCGCCTGTCACCTTCTCTTGCACCCTCCACGACCCTCGCCCGCTCCCAGCGGTGCCGCTGTCAGGCCTGCTATCACCGTAATCTCGTCGGCACGTCCAATATAAACAACACAACCCCCCGATATAAACCAACAATATCATCCCTCATACTATCATCGCCACCACCACGGATAGGCTCTCGGCAAGTCCAGGCGGTCCGTTCGCCTTCCTCGACGGTCGGCCATGGCCACGGCCATATACCCCAAGATCAAACTAAGCACTGCGAAACCCCCGCTTGGCGGCGTCGTGTCTAGTGTCTCCGCCACAAATCATGCGATCCCCCGCCCTTCGCCAACACCTTCGAAGACCCTACCCTCCCCGAAGATGACGACTTCCGTAACTGTTGCCACCCCAGTTAACGGGAACTCTTCTGCCACCTCCACCACGAGTAATGTCCGAACTAGCGAACGTCGGCGGAACGTTCCCAATAAGTTTGGGTCTGAAACCAACGTTCATGCGAGGATAAAGAAGGATAGAGGGGCAGCAGATGTTGATGAGGATGGAGATACCATCGCTCTAAACCAGCCGCCTCGTAAGGTATGAATATATATGCTGCTGTAAATCATCTCGCCGCTATGCGCCAGTGCTGACCTGTCCGTTTTTATAGAAATTAAAACCTATGCCCAGAGGTATACCCACCGGTACACGTTGCATTCCCCATGACCATATTACGAAGTTGGTACTCATGCGCTTTTGTCTCTGCTCTTCTCTAGTGATTACGACGCAATACATCCTGGACAAGTACAAGGATAAATCACCGTCATTAACGCTCCACATGCATCCGACTCATTTTCGCTTCGACCAGCAGGATGGAACATTTAATTATAACAGTGCTATGAGGGTGCGATACAATAAGCTATTATCCACACTGGTAATTACGCCCGTGAGATAAAGCTTCTGCTAACGCGGGATATAGAGTATCTTGGAATATATTGCACAAGAGACGATACCGGCGGATGCGGTTGAGGTGTTTCGGGATGCGAGAATCCCGTTTTATGAAGGTATTTCTTCCTCCGAAAAAGCCACCCTTATATAATAGAACGTATTCTTACGTTTAATTCTTACAGGCCGGCTTATCGTGCACATACACGACCACCGAACTACCGCCAAGGATGCAGACGGCGCCTCTGTCAAACCCAAAAATAACATGTTATTTTCTCTGAACAAATGGAACGACCATCTCACACCTTCGCCCTTTGTACCTTACCCAGCCCAAAAAACCAATGAGATAAAAGAAGAACCGATAATAAATGGCGAGACGAAGCCCATGGAGATTGATACCTCGTCTTCAGTGGATACAAAACCTCCGGAAGAGAACAAACGAATATTTAAAACTGTGTTACACCCGACACCGGCGTCTTTACACGCTGAGATATGCCTGTTAGCTGTAACCCCCGTACCGCCTAACGCGCGAGGACGACACGGTTCTATAGCTCAAACACCGGTTACACCAGCTTCAGCTCATCCTCTCACAGTTTCCACCGGGAATAACAAAACCCTCCCAACGATATTAAATGATAAGACAGCATTGACATTCGAAGCAGATTACCTGTTGACCACGGGACCCTCATTGGTACTAACACCTGCGGAATCCCCGGAACACGCGGCTGCCATACTTGAAGCCTTAGCACATCCTTTGCATTCGCGGCCTGTACCGCCGAAGAAGACAAGGAAGAGGACCGTCAAGGAAATGGCTGTGGATGAGGCCAAGGCGGCGGAGGAGGAGAGGTTGATGTTGATTATGGACGAACGTCACCAACCGTCTGCAATCGGCACGACAGACGACGGACCGGTTGGAAGTGGTGGTTTCGAGCCGTCTTTCAAGAGATGGAAAGCACTCGAATCGATCAAGCAGAAACACGAAGAGGAGAGGGTTAAGAAGGCACAGGAGCAGCGAGCGCAGCAGGAGAAGGAGAGGCAGAAAGCCGTCAAAGAGCAGCAGCAGAGGGCTGCGTCAGAAGCACAAGCGAGGGCTGCGGCTGCGGCAAGCACACCGACAGAACAGTCACCCATGGAAGTGAAGGGATCTCTGAGAGACATGATTGCGAGAGGAGGGGCGACCCAAGCGCATTTGCAGGCTCAACAACGAGCGCAAGAACAGGCCGCACGGGATGCGGTGACACGAGAACAACAGGCGCGCGCTCAAGCAGAAGCACGAGAGCACGCCGCAAGAGAACAGCAGGTTCAAGCACAAGCACAAGCAGCGCAAGTCGCAGCTGCCCAGGCCGCACGGGAAAAGGCCAACCACGCCGCCCAGATTGCCGCACAGGCACAGGCGCAGGTTGCTTCGCAGACACCTACAAGCGCTCCTCAACAGACGAGTGCCACACAAGGCAGCCCGATACCCGCCGCGTCATCTCCGTTTGCCCACCAAGGCTCACCTCCGATGCCATCTCGTACATCCAACCACTCCTCACAACCGGGATCTCGACAACAATCGCCGCACATGTCTACTGTTCAATCTATTCAGCACCAGCACGGCCAGCCTATGCCAGGTTCTCCAGCGATGCATGCCTCACCGATGATACGCGCAACATCGCAAGCTATGCACAACTCGCCCGCGATGAACCAAGGTAGCCCGCTCGCTAGGAATATCGCCATGGTTGGCAATCCTCACATGACTCCCCAACAAATGGCAGCCCATCAAATGATGCTAGCAAATGCAGCACGAAATCCAAATGCGATGAATATGGCGAAGAATCCAGTGGGGCACATGCAAGCAACTCCGGATCAACAAAAACAGATGATGCAGCGCGCGTTCTTGATGCAGCAGCAAGCGGCGTTTAGGCAACAGCAGATACTAGCGAATCAAGCTGCTCACGCAGCCGCGCAGCAGCAGAGTCAACATGGTATGATGGACGGGATGGTTAGTGCTAATGGCATGCATCCTGGCATGGCCGGGAGGGGCTATATTGGTGGTATGGCCGGTGGTGGCATGCATATGAATGGGATGATGGGTGGCATGCAGATGGGCATGAACGGGTACCCACAAATGATGGCACCAAACGGAATGGCTGCTGCTGGTGGTATGCCGATGGGTATGATGAACGGAGCCGCGCTGCAAGGGTACAACCCCGCGCAGATTAATATGCTGATGGCAGCAAGAGGCAGGGGCCAGCCGCCACAGGGGCAGTAGAGTGGCTCTCCAAGGCGATGTGAGCTATGTTCTATGCATTGACGGAAGAGTCTTTTCCTTTTGGTTTTCTCATGTGTACGGTTTTCGCTTTTTGCGTATGAATGGGGATGCGGATCTTCTTTTTTCTTTCTTTTGCCTGGGAGTTCTTCAAGCTATCGTTGTTGTTTTTCTCGGTTGATTTGGCTTATATCGACTGGAAAGTGGTTTTGTTTCAGTTTTTGGGGATGCACGAAAAGAAAAATTGATATGTATCGCCTGGATCTTTTGTTTTCCCATTTTTTCGCTTCTCTTGTCTTTCGAGCTTCGAAAGCTGCTTCTATTTCTTCCCATATAGGGTCCGTTTCTCCATTTGCAACTCTCTTGAGTTTCCTTTTTCTTTTTTCTTTTTCCTTTTCGCCGTTGTATATACCACGGGAGGGATATTCGATGGTGGTAGTAACAAGGTTCCCGTTTTTCCCTTCTTTGTTTTGGCTATACGGGATCGATATCTAGTACGTGTCCTTCAAAGGACACTTTTATGCCTCCTTTCTTTCTTCTTAGGATTTATATCCTCACACATCGTCGCGGCGTTATCAAATCTTATCGTTTCTTCGTTATCTTCTGGCTATTTTGCAAACTCGGATGTCGGTTCATCTTTTTGTTTCTTATTTGTTCTTGCGCAGAACAAATACGCGCTTTCATGGCTTTTCGATACCGCTCTTGGTTACCCTTGCTATCCTTTTTTTTCGTTTCTCTATATCCTATTCCACAATTGTTGATGCACACCGCGGCTGATGGGATTCTCATGTATACATCTATCTATTTGCCTCTGTAGGGCTAATTCTTTCCAAATTCCATACTTTTACCCATCTTACCTACCAATTTTCCCATTTTTTAAACCAAGCCCCTTTCCCTTTTTGATTCAAGTGGATTATCTTTTCTGTTGTCCTCTTTCCCTCTTCGCCTAGCATCCGTTTACGGGCTTAGGCGGGGATGGCCTCAGCCGAAGTAAATATCTTTAAAGAATACGATCTATTAAAAAGTTCAATCGAAGATATCATATGACGGTTTCTTGCAATGAGTTGATGATGATATTAACTAGTGTCAATCGGTTGTCTCGCAATCACATATCTGCGAAATACAGTATTATTCGCGAATAGAGCAGAGTAAAAACCAATGCGTTAACTATAGATCTTGCAGGAATTCAACCCGGGACCGGTGCCCGAGCTACTCGCTATCTCGTGCAAGAGACATAGGTACACCCGAATTCTCACAAACCGTGAACCCCAGGATTATACATGATGCAATAAGGTATGCGAGTAATCGCATGAACAATAAACAAGAGCCACATATGCAAACGCAACGTGATAGTGATAGTGATAAAGACTGAAAGCCTTTTTCGACAAGGAAAAAAACTAAAGAACAGAAGAAAAGGGGAAAAGAAAAGAAAGTATGAAAAAGAAAAGAGACGAAAGGAGCGAAACATCTTGCATGGGGAAATGTGACGGTACGTTTGAAGGTGCATAAAAGTTGTGTGATATCTGGAGAGGTACCGCAGGTACCATGTCTTGTTAGTGCACGAGCTAGCTTAAGTTTGGAAACTATAGACCTCCATGCAACAGGGGGTTGTCTCGATCAACACATTTTGGAGGGTACCATATTCACATCACGGAGTAATATACCCAAAGGGACATGTTTAACGTTTAGACGTCATGAGAGTATAGGGTGCGTCAATCTAGACAGGCGTGTACTCATTCTTGCGGATGCCAGTTGATACCGACAATATTCCAAAAATACAACAAGGCTGAAAACTTCAAGCTCGTAAGGAATGTAAAATTGATGTCAATCTTGAATTTCTGGCTACTGTACATGCTCTTATTTGCTCGTTATAGAATGGAAAAACAGTACAGAAGGAGGTACTAAGTGTTCGCAAATTCAAGATCTCTTCGGCATGTAATCTGATCGGCGTCCTCCTCCACATCCTTTCAACCGTTGATGTATCAAAAAAGAAATCCGGGCGTCTCTACCTGAAGTTTAAAATTGAGGTAAGGATGTAATCTGGCCCCAGATCTAATGAGAGGAGGAACCAGAGCAACATGATCCTTTAGCACTATTTAGAACTACCCATAGGAGCCGGGTTATTGATGATTCTTTCGCCAGGGCTAGCAGAAAAGGTTAGAATTCTCTCTTCGCATGAACAATAGATGCATTTCATGATTTTTAGGGTTCCATACGCGTCACTTGCATGCTCAGAAGTATCGCTTCGACGTGCCATCTTTCCATCCTTTTTGGTGGGGCCTTGCTTCGTGGTGTTCTTCCCTCCGGAACTAGAATGACTGCAATAGCACCCCGATAGGGCGCATAGGCAAAACCCGTTCTTTGAACAGCTACAACCAGCGTCGTTAGCTGGAGTCTGAGGGGCAGACATTTTCGAAATGATAAATTTGGAGGATTTGAAAACTAGATACGAGATTATCAGATTAGAAAAGGGGAGCATTCCAATGCAACGGAGTATGGCACATATGCTGACCTGCGAAAATTTGAAAGAATTGTTTGCAAAGCTTGCAAATTATTTTGTGTATGAGATTTTGTTTGAGAGTAAGACGCGATTGTAGATACTGATTGTCCTGGTGATTTCAAGTCTTTATGGAGGAGATCCAGAGGCCATTTTATAGATATTCTGTTACCACAGAATTCATCCATCCACGTCTTCTTTTGCCAGCTTACTCCATCCCTCTTCGCATTCAAATTCTCGCGCTCGTTTATGGATACCGATTTGTCGATTTCGCGTTTTACAATCTTCCTCTAGTCACTCGTAGCTCATAGACTGGCAAGGCTATCAAACCTGCGCGATAATGCCAGGGTTTACCCTCGACATCGAAAGATGTATCGAGTGTGCCCGCGTTCACACAACGCATTCTGTATTACCCACAATGCAACAAGTGTCCTTCGCAGTCTCGTAACTAGCCCACTGGCTGTTCAAATTTCGTATAAATAGAAGAAAAAATGGCCTCATGAAACGGCAATTGGATAAAGCAATCCATGCAGCCTGCTGTCGAGTTGGACGAATTTGACAAAAATGTACCTTCTTCGGTTGTAGATGCTGCGGAAAAACAGGTGGAGATTGAGAAATCAGATAGTAGAGTTTTGTACAAGCTGGCCGCTCCGTGCATCATGTTCCCCACCTATTAGCGACAGGGTACATCAAAACATATGCACGAAAAAAAAATACATGCATGACTTTGAGAGAAGTGGCGACATTGGTTCCCCATCACTTTCTGCCCTAAACCCTTTCTGAAAAGCCAACCGAATTCGTGCCGTACCTTCTCTATTTCCCGAGGAGCTTACTGGATAGAGTAGACTTCTAAAATTGAATTTTGGTTGAGGTAGTGACTTTTGGTGGATGATTTTCTGAGGTTATCGGTCATGTGCTCGCTTCGTACATGTAGGTACGTTCAGCTGACGGGCAACTAGAACCTTTTCAGTGGCTAGCTCATTCGCAGAGAATGCGATCTTTGCATTTGAAGCCTGAATTACTTTGGCCAGCGACAACTGAAATAAGCTCCGTGCATCAGGCGCATAACATGTTGGCGCCGTCTACAAGATAAGGAGAGGCCTAGAGGTGGGTGTGGAGACCGATTCGATCAGGCGCCGATATCTTTAGACAGAGAAAAAAAATAAGTTCTATTTTTTGAATGTCGAAACCGAACGAAACAATTCGGGCGAAAGGTGTTTGCGCTATCCCTGACCAACTGCATTGGATTGTCCGTCGTCTCTCTGCAGCATCGTAGTACTTGGGGAGAACAATTTAGGTCGGCTTTAAGACGAAGGACAAACCAGGTTTATTAGATCTGCATTGTTACTTAGTTTCTTTGGCTCGCCACTGCGCGACGTATCGATATCCCGATCCTGTTCGCGTGATTTGAAATCTAGACGTCTGGCAAGGCTAAGGCACATGAGGCACGCACGCTGGCCACGAGCCCAGGCCGCTGAGTTCCAGCGACTCGCAGCTTGACAGCTCAGACTCCCTTTTTTGATCCAACCAAGATTCAGTAGGCACCCAAATTAGGCAAATGAAAGATCAATGACCCAGCATCTACCATTACCCCAGACGATGAAGTAGAAAAATCTTGACGGACATCTCAGCGCGAGAAATCAGCGCTGGTCTGTGCATGTCGATATTACTTCTTTCGAGAGAATTCAATGATACAATGAGCAAGTTTGTTGCAGCTTGCAGTTTATGCGCATCGAGCATACCGCTATGCGCCTGCGACTCATACTTTCCAAGATGTCATCTGCATCCCAATATTCCATGGTAAATAAGTTGCGGAAAATTCTTTTTTTTTGGGCGGTTTTAAAAAGAAACTCTTCTTGCAATACTTTTGATTCCAAAGTGAGATATGTATTTCCAGACGATATTTGGGGATGTTTCTATTGGCGCTTCACGGCTAGATTTGAAGATATTTGTCCCATTTGAGGCAAACACGAGGCCGTTGCCTGGAGGTGCAGCTCGCGAATTATCCACGTCTATAGACGGTGGTTACTGATAAGCCAATGGTCATGTATTCCCGACGAATTGGACCATTATTTCCAGCCGCCTTTCTACTCGGTAGTTTTCAGGTTGAGGTCATCTTGATTGGGTATCCAAGTATAGTATGCACTCCAGAGCTCGATTGATAGAGCTGCATTGTTCGCATCCTGATCTGAGAAAGCTGTCACCGTCTACGTAGTCCCAACGCAGAACTCTAGAGCTCTCAATGCTCGCTCGCTCGCTCGCATGTGATCACGTCTCGCAGTTTGCAAACTTTTATTGGGCTCGTGGCGCGTAGTCATAGTTGCATCTGTTGAGATTTATCTGTTTTCAGATAATCCGTTATCTGACGAGATGATTGTTCTCCGTTGATAGGTCCCCTTTTCGAAATCAACTAGCCTTCGGAGTGACCGGCTAAGTATATGGGCATAATGTCTGGTGTATACGTTTCCTGAGTGACCTGTACTGTGGTATCTGTCTATGGCGAACCAAAAAAAATCACTCGAAAAGAAGCTCGCATGGCGTTATAAAATGCTGGTCAGTGGCACAAGATACCACGGTTGCAGATCGTACTAACCGTATCGACGGCATGCTCCTACCCCCTAACCCCCCTACCCCGGCTCTTCCTGTGACCTGTGCACAATTGTTGATGATAGGTATTAAATTTGACAATCGTTACGTCCATCTAATCGTCTCGATATCTCATGCAAGTGTATTGGCGCGAAAAGAAACGTCCACTAGGAGAAGGGGCGACAAAAGGTAGCTGAGAAAGAGCATATTTTCGGAACGCGAGATGCGTGTGCATTGGAGATGCATGGAAGCTTCGTGATTGTTATACATGATACATCGAGTATGCACAGCTGGTGACTCTCTTGTGCATATGTACAAGGCAACAGACCATCACGCATTCGCGCTGCCTTTGATTTCAACGGAGTTTTCGAAATTTCAAGATTGATTTCGGGGTCGTGACGAAGAAGGATATATTTCCCGGATTTTCGTACGGCTGCCTGCGTCCTAAGTCTTGTTAACTGCTGTCATTGTATGGGAGGGGAGCAAGGTTGAAAATATCTCTGGAAGATGGAGGAATTACGTGGCCAAAAGATCGTCTGGTAACTTTAAGAATGGATTCTCCCTTTCCCTGACTTGAGTTCTCATCTTTTAATCAAGGCTGATCTGAAAAGTAGGCCGAAGGCACCCTTTGACTGAGAGCAAATTGAGTAGATACCTTTGACGACCTTGACACAAGTTTAAAAGTAGATATAGTACTGACCAGACTGTTGGGGCTCCAACGTATCAGAGCCTTTGGTATCAAAAGATAGTTATTTAGAAAAATAACAGATATCTTTAGGTCAAGTTGTTTCCTTATCGAGGCAATTGGGTAGACGATGCACATACTGGACATACTGGACTACCAAACTCGCTAGGCGAGTAGCTACGTAGTCTGGGGCTAAGGGATCAGCTATCAACATCTGGTCCATGCTATCACTCTGGAATGTTCAAGTTGGAATTGTCAACTGATACAAAATGTAGAGGCCATTAAGGTCACATACTTGATTCTTCTTGAAATATGTTCTTTGATGATTACTGAAACCCTTTGGTTTCGACATAAACATTCGGCATGAGACTTTTGGTGGCCCAATAGCGCCTTAGTCAGATAGAGACTGATCAGCTATGGTATAATAGCCTCACAGAAATCTGCAACAGCTATCAGAGTCTTGTTCAACGAGGCTGGGCAGAATTTAGCTTCGTTTGTGTGGTTTTCTTAGTAACGAGGCTGGGAATCTGGTCCTAATTCTGCATGATCGATAGTTATGATATTATTGTGTTGTTGGTAGTTAAGATCCAACAACCTTTCTGCGAAAACAAGACATCCCCAAAGTAACTTAAACATTTCTCTGTCTTGCTCTTTCTTAATGCATCTTACTAATAATATTATCCTACTTTTAGGGCTTGGAAGTCGGATCAAACGCAGACTGGGTTCACGCGGGTGGTGCGCTAACATCGCGAGCTTCGCTGACGAACGATGCATGACCACACGCGTCTATAACACCAAAGTCCTCACAAACCCGTCAAACAGAAAAAAAGGTTTCGAACAAGCATAACTCTGGTAACTCCAAGCGATTTCTTGGAAAGAACACCGGGTTTTTGACCATCTATATCGATAACGAAAAAATAAAAGTGAATTGCTAAGCCCGCGAGACTGGCGAATTGGGCAGTGGCTCCGCCTCGCTGTCAACCTTTCACTCGCTCCGCAAAATACAACGTGAAGGATTGCGTGGCTCCCCGGTTGAGACAACTGAGGGGAAACACAGAACTCCCTCTTGAGTCGAAAGGGTCTTTTTAGAGCTTCAATGTTCTGGATTTTCCAAAAAGGCATACAAAATTTACAAGACACTGTGGTGTTTCCTGTGTCAAGCTGTAACCCGGTAAGCTCATCATGAAGGATACGGGTTTTTTATTATTACTTGCTTAGTAGCTAACGAGAAGGATAGGTATGTCGAAAAGAACCGCAAAATGATATACAAGAAGCAAATACGCTTGCAAGCCAAGGAAAGAGACGGAGAGGATCGAATACGACTTGAGGATCGGAATGTCAAAAGGCAAGAGCTTGCAGATATCCAAAGACACACACGGCCGTTAATTAAGGAAATTGCGGGGAAATAAACGCTTGAAAACGGAGGAGTACAAAGGGAGAAAAGAAACCTGGTAACTGTCGTGCAGCCCAGCGCTAAAGTCTGACGAAAATTAGGAAGTGACATCGCAAGCTGATATCAACAATACAGTGCACGTATATGAAGACATGGACAAAGAATCGGATACACGTGAATCGAAATATAACGCCTGACCAAAACCAGTCCCGAAAAAATCCGTCGAAAGAGCAAAAACTACAAGAGGGGAGATTCTTACACCAAAAGGTAAGAACTGGTATCAGAAGAAAGAAATTGCAAGCTCACATGAAGCCAGAGTATGTTCTTGAAGGCTAACTGGGCAATAGATAAGTGAAAGAGAAGAAGCGGCGGGAAATTACAGCACGCTGAGACGCCCATTGTCCCGCTACCATCTCGCCAAAGGAAGATGATTGACAGTGTCAACGCGAACCGAGCAAATTGTCGAGTCAGATACACTCTCCAGAGGCTTTTCATTAGGCGTGGTGACTAGGCTGAAGATGCCCTCGATTATAAGAATGAGGGCGGCCCGGACCGTGCGGGTATTGACCGTGATATGCGGAATGGGAGTAGCCCTGCTCCAGTGGTCGAGGCTGATAGTGGGCCTGGGGGCCATGTGATGGTGGTTGCGACGTATAATAGTTGGGGGGGGCCTGTTGATCGTATTGAACCGGTGGTGCCGGTTCTCCTGAGGCATCTTGAGCATGTAAGTCTCCATTGTTAAGACCCCTCTTCGCCTTCATTTTCCTATACTCTATGGTGGGGAAATACATGGTGGAGTGACTTGGCGGATACTGGACAAACCCCTGGACGTCGTTTGTGGTGCAGAGCTCCAGACGACGATAGTATGCCATCCACGTCCCGTCCTCCCACATTGTCTCCAAGGGGCGCTTTTCCCTATCCGTGAGATGCGTGAAAATATGGACCAGTTTTTTATCCCACATGGTTTGATGATCGTGCTCGTTCGAGATGACAGCACCGCAATCGAACCCACAGGTCCAGGATACCGGCATGTTTTTGAAATCTGGCTGACCATGGCGAGCGCGCTCAGGACTCTTCGACGTCGGAAAATGACCCAATATGTGTTTTTGCCAATCTTCGAACTCGTGGGACCGAAAATCGCAGCTTATGGGATCCCAGTGAAATACGCATTTCGGACCGGTCGGAGCAAAGTCCTCCAGATCGTCGTAGGCGGTGTGGTCGGTACTGATACCGCGAGAGCTGGGACCGTTCGTCGAGAAAAAGCGACTATTGGAGGAAGGCTGTGACGAGTAACTACCTTGGCTCCATGGGGAAAAGTCGACCGAAGAGTCGGAATACCCATCTGCGACTACTTGTGAGCTAAACTGTGCTCATGAAACACAGGACCCGGAGCCAAACTTACGATCGGAGGAAGGATGCTGTTGCTGGAAATCTCCCTCGTCGTCAATTTCGAGCTCGGTCGAATATGTCGTACTATTGTAATAGGTAGTAGCATGGCCGTTCACATGTCCATATCCGAGGTCCGCATAACGAGAGTCGTTAGGATCTAAAGAAAGTATCGACACGTCAACAACCGATAGGTTTTTTCTCTCCGGGAATAACAGCTTACCATAGTACGACATCGTGAAGTCTGGCAAAAAGGGAAAAGGTTTCTTTTGGAAGTTCGGGAGTTGCCTCAAGGGATACGAACAAGGCTGGAGAGCGAAGTAGAATATCTCGAGGGACGAACAGACATCGCTAATATATATCTCAGTTTCGACAGGCTCAGCCAAATTGGCAGAGCGGAAACTAGTCCCTTTAAGCGGAAGTGGGGCCGGCCAGCGGAGTTCAAGGACTGTACCGTGCGAGCTAACGAGTGAGCCTTAGCAAAAAGAAAGTCGCGGCTTAAAACCCCACCAAACAGGCCTCCAGGGACACCAACCAGCTGAAAACTAGACCCAACAGGGACTGACTCACGAGATTGCGTGCGAAAAAAAAATGCAATAGATGGGGTATTTTAAATATCGGACGTTATTGCATGCAATTCGGAATATACAAAGACGTGAGACGAAATAAGAACTTACGAAATACAATTTTGCCAGATCCTTTTGTCGAAGCCCACGAGGTGCAACGAGGAGTGGAGCGGACAAAGGCGAGTGTCTCTCGCTTGCGAGCAAGATTGTCAGATCCAACAAAATCCAATTACACGGCCTGAACGTTCCCGTCGCTATTCCGAGCGACAGAGCGCTGCAGGATCAGGTGCGACAGAGATACTTGCGTACGAACACACAGAACAATATACAGCATTGCAATCTGTTTGTTCGGCACCCTTTGATTTTTACTACGAGCTGAATCCTACAAGCAACGAAAAACCAAACGGAAGATTATGGGAATAATATCACGCAAGCATAGCATTCGTCATTCGATTTCTCATCGGGTTTGGTTGGTCCTTCAAAGTTTCGGTCTCCACTATCATCTACGCATCTTCCCGAACGCATCTCGAAGTGACTACAAGAAATGTCCACGAGGCCAACTTTTGCAATCATGCCAACGAACCGCGGTGGAAAAAACCAACAAACCGCAGTCCTTGCACCTTTCTCGGACAAGGCGAGTATTGTCCTAGCCGCAGAACCCGAGATTACGAGACCAACGAACGCAGTGGGAAAGAAAGATTGGTCTCCGATTATCTGCGGTACTATCATATGGTACGGCCGCTATACTATAGGTCATTAAGTAGTATTAACCTCGAGACTATTGAACTACAAATCAATCATTTTTGATCAGTCTCGAATTGACAAAGCGCAGTCTAGCATCAGGACCAGGATGATTCAAGGAAAGTGAGCGGGAGGTAGCGGGAAGGGATATGAAAAGCTCGAGAACATTATTACGCTGTAGATGAACGCACCGATATCAAATACATGCCGCCCTTTAAGGCGTCCGTTAACAAATCACAAGTAACAGGCAACAATACTGAACTGCATATAGAGTATGCATAGAATTTTCGTCGTTTCCAGCTGAAACATAGTGGCCTTGTGGGCCTCGAACATGCAATGCAAAAAGTTTGCAAAACTGCAGTTCGTGATAACTTCAACAGCAAAAAAAAAGAATTTGATCCTAGAGGCCTGTGCGACTTTACAATCAGCCGGCAGATAGCTTTTCGGTACCTTTCAAGCCTCTTCGATCGAGGTATTTGCCACATAAACTTTTTCTTCTTTTATCTCTGGCGTCTATCTGATCTCCGCCTCACTCTCAGCTCCAACAACACCATCTAACCGAAGGATCCAAAATACCACAGCCTTCTTTTTCTTACACTATTTTTCATCATGATATCACCCGGACAGCAAGTTACCTTGGTACTTTCTTGAGATCGTCGGCTGGATTTCCGTTTCGCTCCTTTTTACGCCACATCTGTGCCAAATCTTCTGCAGCGTGGTTTTTTTTTAATACCCGTCGTTGACGTTGCTGCGATGTGATAATGCACCTGTGACTTGCATGCGAGAAAGAAATTTCGCCTGAGGATCAGAGCTTACCGCTTTGTCGACGTGTCACGGTTTCAAGTTTTCAATTCTAGATATTACGAATCAATCATTTCTGCCAAAAATGCACGACTTGCGCACGTCGTCGTCGATACGGATCTTCCGAACGGAAATTTGAAAAATTCGGGAACCGGGTTCTTCAATCTAGCCGTTATTTTTTTATTTTTTCAGACCAGAAATCAAAGTAGATTGATATTGGTTGGAAAAGGAGATCCTGTCAGCTGATCAGGTGATATTACCGGACTTTTCCATGTTTCTTATTTGCCTGGTAGGGCTGGTTCTCAGAGCCAGTATCACACGAAGCGGCAAGTTTAGAGATTCGTTGATTTCAATTGGTATTTGGAAATGCCGCGCGTAAAAAGCCCAATGCCTGAAAGGACAAACATATTTGTCATTTCTAGCTCAATATTTTGGTCGACGAATTCAACATTTCCTGACTATCTTTAGCATTGATTTTCACCGACCTTGCGGTTGACGACCTCGATTTGTCTCGTCGAAGACTAGACAAACCTCGATGTTGACTGTGCTGACCTTGCTGACCTTTAGAATCCCTTTCTAATCCCCTCAGAGGCTCAGTGTCTTCCCCAATCAAACAATATGTTTAGAAAGCTATATTTTATTCGAAAAACAACTCCATTTACTTTTGCTCTACCCAATAAAGCATCCCAAAGCTGTATATCAGAGAAGAAAGGAAAAAAAGTAATGGAAGAGCAAAGCTGCCAGCCCTAATGATACCTCAAAAAGAAAGAAAGATAAACTAGCTATAACAAATCAACGAGAAAAAGTGATATTATACACAATAAAAGGCCAACGTCGCCACTTTGACCTCATCCGTACCCCAGCCTTACCTGTAACCCCCATCTCCCGTAGCTAATAATAAAGCATAATAAGCACTCCTCTCCCCCTTAACCGAACCTCAACCACCCCCCTTCTACGTCGCCGCCTCCACCGGCACCTTTGCAACCTGCTTGATAACCTGCGCACCTCCTCCCCTACTGCTAAATATGCTCATGATCCCGAAAACGCAGTAAAACAACGCCAACGGGTACGCCACCAACAATCTCATATCCCTAACCCTCAGCACCGCCACAAACATTGCCGAACTGCTGTACGTGCACCACGTTATCGCCACCGCTGTGATGGCGAACCCCACGAGCCCGTCCATGGGGAACGCCACGCCGAAGAAGGACACGAAGACCAGCGGGAGGAGGCAGTAGCCGAGTACGGAGGTGGAGCGAATGTAGTTTATGTTGATACCGGGGAGTGCCATGAGGTTTAGGATCAGGTGGAGGGAGATGGAGCCGAGGAGGGCGCAGCCGTAAATGTAGCCAAAGTGAACTCTGCCGGACTGTATTTTGAATAGAAAGGGTCAGTAGTGAAACGACACAACAAGGGAGGGGGTATAAAGGGATGACATACAAGTAGCAGGAACGTCCCAAACATGAAGCAGAAGAGTATAGGCCCCGCGAGATCCGAGTCGTCCATAATGTGCTGGTCCATCGATGCCATGGGGTTCAATACCGACAACGTCTAAATCAACCATCAAATCCGATAAATTAGCCTTCCATTTCCAATATCAATTCTGGTTTGCTTTCCCAATAAAAAAGATAACCCGGCCTCTATCTCTCTCTCAATATGTTATATATATTACCTTCATCTTTATATGTCGAAAGTTGATCCCAACCTCCTCCAGCAACGGCGGCTCGTCATCGTACCCTCCGGTCCCAAAGGCCGCCAGCAGACCGGGTTGCAGCTGTCGGTTCGCATCCGGCCCTCCCACACCCGGCGGCGCTCCGAAACCTTGCGACATGCCGTAGCTCGTGTATGCGCCTTGCGCGGGTGTCGTGTGGCCCGATACTCGGCCCGTGGGGTCTCCGTAGGAGGAGCTGTAGAATTGGAGGTTCTGAGCGGCGGAGCTGGATGCTGAGGGCCCGCCGCCGCCACCACCACCTGGGTTGCCGTAGCCGTAGCCGGTGTTGTAGGACATGATTTGTAGGGGCGGGAGGGAGGAGGAGGTGTGTGGTTTTTCGGAGGGTCGGTGAGGTTTATTTGGATTGATTGTGGAGGAGAGGAGGTTGACGTGAAGCGGAATGCGTAATTGGGGCTTTCGTGGCTCTAACTGCAACACAGGCGAACATGCAGCTGCCCCAGCACATGCCAACTGGACGCTACGTCACGGGGATGCTCAAAGCTTCAAGTATTATTTGTGAGGAATCGAAATGTTGGACCCGGTAAGTTGAATTTTAATGTTATCTCAGAGCTTAAATTATGATGTTTTTCACATATATTGTCGGGATAAATAGGTGGGTATTCAAGTCCTCGATCCCAGTGCTACCCTCGAACGCCAGCAGAACGTCCCATGACTACAGATCAAACCCTAAAGAAAAGATAATTACATTTATAAAAAGGCCGCTTCATTTGGCGGGAGCCTCTTCGGTCTCGGTAACCGTAGCTTCGTTTGTGATAGAGGTAGCCTCTGTGTTCTCCGACAAATCCTCAGTCGCGGTGTCCTCACCTTCCTCATCCTCAACCAGCTCCGCATTACGATACCATCTACATACGTAAATTTGTCAGCTCGATCCCAAAACAAGATTAAATCGTAGGAATAAATATACCTTCTCCGCCTCGTGTACGCGCTCCAGCTATCGGCGCCTCTCTTCCCGTTCCTCCACTTGTTATCAAAATATACCCATCCGTTACCGGCCTTCTTGCCATCCTCCTCGCCCTCAACCTGCCACTTTTGCCCGTCCACCCACTTCCATTTCATCCCGTTCTTAGCGTCCGGGAGCCCGAATTCCTCGACCGGCGGACAGGCACTCAGATGCTCGTCCGTCCACGCCGGCCGTTCGTACGCGAACAAACTCGACGTCCAACCCACACCCAACCACCGCCTCTGATTCTCGTATATCGAAAAGGTGAAACGTACTCCCGGGGCGGTCGCGCGGTTCTGGTTCAAATTTCCAAGCGGTGAAGATTTATTCTTAAAGTGCGAGGCTACAACGGATGACGGCGTGCGTTTATGTGATGATCGATCGTCGGATCCTTTCCTCTCTTTGGAATTTCTGGGTGGTAAAGGCGGTGGCTCGGGAGCTTCTTGGGGTGTGAGGTTGAGGCCGGTGATTCTTTCGCAAATATCACGAATCACAGCGGAGCGCCACAGGATTGTTCTTGTCACGCGTGCGGGACGGGAGTGCCACGATAAAAAGGTGGTGCCTACAAACATGACGACTCGTCGGGGCGTGATGATGCGAATAGGGGAAGAACACAGGGCGATCCAGACGGGAGAGACAAAGAGGATGCGGATGAAGAGGGTGACAAGGATGGGGCCCATTGTCGCGGTGGTGGGGGATTGGCCGACGGATAGGAAAGCGGCGACATCGGAGAACGGGTCGGTGAGGATGGTCAGCCGGGCGGCGAGGAGCTGGAGTGTGTCGAGGATATCATCGAGGGAGGGGTGTTCCTCTTCTACAAATTCACATTTAGCATCGTCGATTGCGGCGGTGGGAATAAAAGAGGGATCCGTACTTTTACCGTAATTGCGGGCAAACATGCCCAGCGCGAGGACCAGCACCACGAGGACATTTCCGAGCCATCGTATTACCAGATCGCCATAGAGGGTGACGGCCCAAAAGGAAGCGACGAGCAGAAAGCTCTCCCAGGGATCTGCGGTCGTCCAAGTGAGCAGGCCGGCCACTTGATTGCCAAACTTGGCGAAGGGATATATCTGCGATAAGGCCTTTGTGACCTGAGGAGGGGTGCTGACGAGCAAGGGCGATTTCTGGAAAACCTGATGGTAGGAAGCCCGCTCGGTCGAAGAGGGTGATTTGGAGAAGGGAGCGACGGTGGGAGGGTTGGGATCGTTGGAGGGAGCGTCCGGCGTGTTGAGGTAGCTGGTGCTGGAGCTAGCTCCGCCGGACGGAGGGGGGTTGCGGTGGCTCGGAGTACTCATGTAGGATAGCCAAGGGGTATCTGTGTGATGGACATTTTCGACGGGGCGACGATTAGTATTGGACCTGAGACCCAAGAGGGGAGAGTCTCTGGCGAGAGATCTGGGGATGGCGTCGGCGGGGGGCAGCCTGAAGTCGAGGTCGATGCGGTGGTGATGAAAGTGGGTGACAGCCACATGTTTGGAGGCTGTGGGCTTGCACACCACCGCGGCTGGTGCAGGAATGCCGGGGACCATGACCACCATCTTGGAAGAATTGATAGAAAGAGGGAAGAGACTCACCAAATGCTGCCATACATTATGCGGATATATATTCGGAGAAAAGGTTGGAGGCCAAACCTACAATATTGGCATCGCAACGGTTAGCAGAGTTGGGAATGGCGGTGATATAAAGTCGCTTGGGAGCGACGGCTCGGGTGCAGCAGCTGGATTGCGGTCGAGTCCGACAGACGGCGGGCCACTGGAGAAGAAGTCATCCAGTCGGGCTCATGACGACAGCATGCGCCGCCCCAGCTCATCGCTCGCTCTGGCATATGCATCCTGGATGAGGTACCTTTTCACCGACAAACAGGCTTTGTGCCTTGACCTCTGACCGATGACCGTTGTCGTCGGCACCGAGCGGTTGGGGGAAAGATTGGATCGTGACTTTGGGGGAAAAGGCGGGGTCCGACGGGAAGGAGAAGAAGAAGAGATGGTTCCTTCGGTATCGATGTATGTGTGACAAGGTGGTGATCGGAGAGGATGAGATGAGATCCGTGGTAGATGGAGTGTTATAGTAAACCGCCCGCCATGACATGTGATTGAAGTTGCGGTAAGAGCATCCCCAAGCGACGGGGCCCGATTATTTATCCGCGTCCGAAAGCAGCGTATCCGATAAGAGGCTGGACACTGGATATGCTCTTGTCGTTATCAGCCGGAATGGATTAATATCGATGGTGTTTTGATACCGCGAAGAGCAGGGTGGCCCTCTCGAGACTATCAACGTCAACTCGTGTCGTGGAAGTGTTGACGTGTTGACGTGTTGACGAGTTGCGGATGCAGATGTGTTGCATCATCTATCATCCCCGGTATTCATCTCCCCGGAGTCCATACCACCCCGGAGCCATCTCCCGGAGCTCACCCGAATCGATCGAGCCGAAAATTTGACGACGGGAACCCGGTCGATTTCGATTATTCGACTATCATGCCATCGATAACTCGTCCTACCATTGATCTGATATCCAACTCGAGCATCCCTCTTATCCTCCGGCGCCAGAGGTCGTTCATTCCATCCATCTCCCAGGCTCGCATTTCCCGGTTCTGCTCACCGGACGAAAAAAGGACCTCTGCAATCTCGACATAATCTTCAAGCCCTCCTCCTGCTGCTACTGCTCAAACCTCAAACGGACCGGAAAAGTCCACAGAACATCCACATCCGAACAGCTACGCATCCAACCTATCACTCGCCCACCTGGGCCTTCTCCTCATCATGGTGCGTTCTCTTCTTCACGCATTCATCTAATCCTCACACCTTACTAACCATACAAAAACCAGGCCCACCGTATAATCTTCCAAATCGTCGCCACCGGCTCCCGTGTCGTCGGCCGCGCCTTTGCCGAAGCCTACAAGCAAGCCAACGCCTCCTCCAAATACGCCGCCGCAGCTACGGCCTCGGGCGGCGTTCACTCCCTCGGCGACAGAAGATTCTCCGGTCTCTCCCTCGACGAAGCCTGCAGGATACTGAACGTCAAAACACCCAACGAAGGCAAACTGACGGGGCTGACGATGGAAGAAGTGGCGGCGCAGTACAAGCGGTTGTACGACGCCAACGATCCGAGCAAAGGTGGTAGTTTTTACCTGCAGAGTAAAGTTTACAGGGCGAGTGAGAGGTTAAAGGCGCAGCTGGGGAAGGACGAGGCGATCAACGAGGAGATGGCGAGTGCGAGGGAGAGTCCGAAGATTTATAAGGACAAGCCGCCGTCGTGATCTTACGGAGTGGAAAGCAAAACCTTCAGAGAAGTGAAATGCTTCTAGGGAGAGAAGGAGAAGGCTTCTAGGGGAAGAAGGATGGTGCATCATTTTTCTATCCGCAATTTGAGCAGCATATATCTTCGGGCGTTTTTTTGTCTTGTTTTTTCATGATTGGTATCGAATTGCTTGCCAATTCTTACTTTTTTCGTTCCCCGCACATATTGACATTTTATATTTGGCCGGAAGAGTAAGTAGAATTAGAAGTGCTCTGGGGGTTTCAATAACCCGAGAGTTTATATATAATGGAGCTAGCTACAACCCCAGAACCACCACGAGATACCGGTTACCTTTATTTTTCTTCCTTTGTACCTTATTCTAATTTCGCTCCGCGATCACCTCTCTCAAACTGTACATAGAATCAAAAATCACGAAAAAGTGCAAAAACAATATCTCACGTTCAAATCCAGATGTCCGTTACGTTCGGGTTTAAGCGGCTAGCTCGCCGTCCGATCTTTTTGTCATCCATGTTGCAGTGCAGTGCAGCCGTCATAGACCCGAAACCCGCATTTTCGCACCACCAAAAACTCAAACATCCTGTCGCCAAAAACTCCCCCCAAATTTTTCTTTTTCTTTCATCTCTTCCTCCTCCCCAATGTCGCAATCGATGATGTTTCAATTCCGCCTGCCCCTCCGCGCCTGCTCTTCCCACTATAAAACTCCCTAGCCCCGCCTCTCCAGACACTTCTCCTCATCTCACCAGATCAATCGAATCCAATACCCACCATATATACACACACAAAAAACACACAGGGCCGCACAGCTATCAATATGCCAAAACCCCACCCCCCCCTCTCGAGCGTCCTCCCCCCACTCCTCCTCGGCAGCGCCACCTTCAACTCCCAATACAACAAATCCCCCCTCCACCTCCCCATCAACCCCATCATCTCCCGCTTCCTCACCTCTTCGTCCCCCCACAAGGCAGGCTTCGACACGTCCCCCTACTACGGCCCCGCCGAACTCCTCCTCGGCCGCTCTCTCAAACTCCTCTCCCCTCCCCGGGATACGATATTCCTCGCCACAAAGATCGGACGCATCGCGGGTGATTCGTTCGATTACTCGCCTTCCTGGATCCGGCACTCCGTCAGTAGAAGTCTGAACCGTCTAGGGGTGGAATACCTCGATCTAGTGTACTGCCACGACGTGGAATTCGTATCGGTCGATGAGGTGCTGTCCGCGGTCAGAACGCTCAGGGAACTGAGGGATGAAGGGAAAGTGCGGTACGTGGGGATATCCGGGTACCCTGTGGACGTGCTGGCGGAGCTGGCTTTGAGAGTCAGGAAGGATACGGGTGAGGGTCTGGATGCGGTCATGTCGTATTCGAATTATACCGTGCAGAATACGCGGTTGGTTTCGGATGCTTTGGGGAGGTTTGAGCAAGGTGAGGTGGAGTGCGTTATAAACGCTTCGTTATTGGGGATGGGGTTGTTGAGAGCGCAGGGTGTGCCGGTGGGGGATATGGGGGATTTTCACCCCAGCGGTGATGAGCTCAGACGGGTCTGCGGGGATGCAGCAGGGTATACTGAAAGCAAGGGGAAGAGGCTGGAGGAGGTGGCGTACAGGTGGGCTTTGGAGAATTGGGCTGATGTTGGAGGGAGTGTAGGGACTGCTACCGAGGAAGGGAGAGGGAAGGTGGGGGCTAGTGTAGTCGGTGTGTCGTATCTGGAAGAGCTGGAGAGCATTTTGGCACTGTGGAAGGATGTGGTCGCTGCGAGGGAAGGTGATGAAGGTGCGAAGAGGAGGAGAAGGGAGAATGATCAATTGGTGATAGAGTTGAGAGGGGTATTTGGGGACCTGTACGACGATGTGTGGAAGAGCCCCGGTGAAGACTTTGTGAGAAAGAAGCCGGGGCAGGAAAGGTCCAGGACGGATGAAGAGTTATGGCCGGAGCTGAAGAAATAGATGATACGAGGAGTTGGTCACATTCGTTTACTTATGATACCCATTATTTAGAAGTTTAGAAGGACCAGTACAGCTATAGATAGAGGCATATATATATTTACGAAGGATCAAGGTCAATTTAATTCTTTCATTGATTCATGCTATAAATTCCACCGGTAACTCCCAATACTGAGACTATCATCAAAAACAACATAAGCTTTGCCAATTGTGAAGAAATGCAAAAGTTGCGAATGCAAAAACATCAGAAAATCAAGTTTCTTCAATTGCATGCAGCTTTATTGTAAAAGTGAATAACAGACGGTGTTGGATTTACTGATAAGTCTAACATTAAGTTAATGAATATTTCAACAAGCGATATAATAGGGTCAACTTACGACTTTCTCAGAAGTAGAAGCGGAAGTCGAACCTTCCGGAGCAATCGCAGTATACTCTGGAAGCTTCTCATTGGCCTTGTCGGTAGCGGACTTTTTGCAACCGGCGCACTGGCACGTTCCTGGAGCTATAATTCCCACATTATCAGTATCATTCGACCAAAAACACTAAAAAAGAGTGACAAATCTTACTGCATGTGCACTTTCCGTCCGCAGCCACAGTCTCGCAAGTACACTTCTTCTCTTCTTCCGCCTTGATGTTCTTCAACCTCACCGCCTCGTTGTGAATATCCACAACCTGCTTCTTCCCGTCCAGGTAGAAGGTACGAACCCTCTGTCCCGTCGGTGTGTTGAGCGCGGTTTCCAGATACCTAGCTACGGTACCGATTCCCGTGTTCGCCTTGTTGCTGATACCGTAGGCGGAATCTACGGAACGGCTCTTGTCCGAGACTTTATGCTTGTTGTCGAGCTCGGTGATAAACTTGCTGAAACGGCTCGAGATACCGTTCTTCTCGTCGACTTCGATGGCACGCTGGAGAACCTTGTCGCCCATGAGGTAGCCGTGGGCGATGTACTCGGCGAGAATGGCCGTGCGGGGCTTGTCCTCCTGTCGCGGGGCTTCTTCGGTCTCGAGGTGGTCGTGGGCTTCGTGCTGGAGTTCATCCAGGGAAGCCGAGTGTTCGACGTGGATGGCATTCCCGCCGAGCTGCGTGTTATCCAGGAGGAGTGCAGTGCGAGCGGCGGAGCCGTTTGCGAAAGTTATGGTGGCGGATTGCTGAGCATCGCTGGCGCCCGTGGCCGGGGTGAGGGAGAGGGTGCTGATGTTGCCGCTGCAGCCGCGTGTGTTAGTCTAACGGATCTTTTCGAAGCTAGCGGCGGGGATGGTGGAGTGTTTTAGTCTTCGCATTCAAGACGCCTCCCACTACTGAAGCGGTCTTGGTACGAGACTAAGGTTCACTAATAAGGGAAGATGCTTACCAGAAGCTGAAGAAGTCCCGGAGTTCCTTCTCATTGGTGCTGTGGGCAATATTTGTGACGTGAACTGCGGTGACATAATCATTAGCGTAACTCCACCGTGCGATCGAGATGGGTTTCATCATACTGGTAGCATCAGACATCTTGACTAATTTATTATGGTTTGTTTCTAATGTTTTTGATGGTATGAATGTGATGAATAGGTGGCGTGATGTGTATTTGGAAGAGGGATGAGGTCGGATGGAGGGGTAGTTATGCGGCAAGAAATATATATATACTCTCGAAAAGCAGCACACACCTATGCAACCACCCTCACGTTCGAATCAAAAAACTCTCCGAACCACACGTCAACGTCAAAAATAAACTTGCCTCGGAGCAGCACGCTGGGTAACGAGACTGGGCAGTACGAATAAGCGTACGAATCGCCAGGGCCATGCGACAGCGACAGAATCTGCACGTCAGCGAACGGCGGCGGGGTGGCGATATCTTATGACGTAGCCGACTGGTGGCCGGCCCCTGGCCAGAAGAGCACGTTCTGGTTGGCCGCCGCACCGCCACCCGCCCCACGAATCGCTCCGCCACTTTTTCAAACGGGAGCATGTGAAAAGGAAAATGAGGTATCTTCAGCTGGATAGAGAGAGAAACGGAAGGACTGTTCTAGAAGATGTTGCATTTTTATCGCTATATACAGGCACTGCTCGTAAAAACAACCCCATAATAATACTGTAAAGCCATTGATAAAAAAATCCATAATAAAAAAAAAATTCGTAACTGTGTCATCCCGGGGTATCACGAAACGAGCAAAAAGTCCCCCGCAGGGGGTCTTGGACTCCGATAACGCCTTGGCCCTTTTCTTCGTGCTGCCCGCATTCCGCGAAAGAATGACCCATTAAAGCTCTTTGTGGAGCAGTGAATGTAGTGAACGAATACTCCAACCGGAATAAACAAAGAAGGAGCGAAAAGAAAAAGAAAAGAAAGAATAAAAACATCTCTATAGCTTTAAATCTTCTTGCGATCGAGTCTCTTGTTGACGGCGCCCAGGACAACCTTGAGCATCTTATCGCCCTCCAAGCTTCCTTTCCACGGCGCCGTATCGACCATGTCTCTGACATCCTTCATTCTTCCCAGCTCGTCGTCCAGCTCCCTCAGCGCCTCCGTGGCCTCCGGGTCGTTGCCAATCTGGAAAAACTGAATACCCACCTGCGTGAGATCAGCCTCCAGCTTGTCCAGCTTTTTAGCATACATGACAATAGTGCTCTCCACGTCATCAGTGGGTACACCGTCGGTGATGACGATAATGTTGATCGGCTTGCAGCGTCTCGGATCGCGTTCGAACTTTTCCACGTAGGGCTTCAGGATACGTTTCAGCGCTGTCCCTGTCGGGGTCGAACCCTGCGGCCTGACGGTGCTAAAGATCTCCATGACCTGCCCTGGGGTTTTGATGTGGCTGTGGCTGGAGGGTTTGGCGTTCAAAAAGCAAAGGTCGATTCCGTCAGAATCGTAGTACGTGACGATTGGCACGATGGTGCTGAGGGCGGCAGCGGTTTGGTTCCAGCGGCCGCCGGCCATGCTGCCGCTGTCGTCGACCAGGATGATGGTATCAAAATCGCGGAGGAACTGATACGGATCATCGGCGCCCATTGTGGGGTTCATGGAGGGGAGGGGTAAAGTGCCGGGATTTATGAGACCCATACTAGGGGCGTGCTGCATCTGCGGAGGAGGCATCTGCTGCTGCTGCTGCTGCTGCTGCTGCGGCGGATATGGTTGCTGCTGGACGGGAGGATATTGCGGTTGAGGGGTGTTTCCATAGTAGCTGGCAGCTGCGCCGGCGGGGGCGACTGGCTGATACGGAGGGGGGTTGTTGAACTGCTGCTGGGGCTGCTGGTTCTGCTTGTAGGGATTGGAGGATGGGCCAGTTCTGGGGCTGCTGGTCATCTCATCCTGAACGGCCTTTTTGATCTTTTTGAATAATGACATGCTCTGAAGTGGGTTTAAGTGACGATGTGTTAGAGAGAGAGAGAGAAAGTCTGCAGATGAGGTTGTTTTGACGCGATATGAAGTTCTGATATGAAGTTCAGATATGAAGTTCAGAGGATAAAGTTGTGGGATAGAGCAGTGGGATGGTTCGGTTGTGTTTTGATTGTTTTTATGAAAGTGGTCTTTGTTGGAATGGTTCGAAACCAATTGCGTAAGCTGTCTTGTTTCTTTATGGAAGATTCGGGACGACAGACGTTACTTAAATACTCGGACCAGTTATTTTTAAAACGAGCCAACCTTGGAACCGGAAACATGATGAAATAGCCCACCGGTCGACATCTCGATGCGCATGGGCGGTGCAGGACGCCAGGACGCTAGGTGGCTAGCTGATCGGTTGGCCTCCGGATACCGACGCTTCGCCGTTCACAGATCCCCTCCTCTCAGTCTCGCACGAGCAATCACGGTGATAATCATGAGATTAAACAGACTCAAACTCTCTAACTAGCAGGCGGAGTTGACGAGCGGTGTAAACACAGCTATAGCTACCCAATGCATGCAGCGCACTGATCCTGAGGCTGGCAGGTTTGGCTGTATTGGAGATGAGCCTTGTAGCCCTACAGGTACATGCGATGCAGGTCACCCCGGGAGATTCTGTGAGAGTCCTCCGAAACGCCTTGAAAAGACGAAGAAGACGAAGCAGAAGAAGCTGTCATTCCGGCTAAGTGATCCGAGGCCACGACAGGGTCCTCTTTTCTGGTTCGGTTGGTGACGTTTGCGCATTTGCTGGTTGGCTCACCCGCTAAACTGCGCCATATGCACTGCCCACCCCCATCATCTGATCTGAGAGAGCACTTTCTCTTGCCATCCAAGAAGAACTCCCTCGTCCAATCGCGGTCGGATCCGGTCACTATTTCTGGGAATTTACAAAAGACCGTTTCGATCATTTGCAAATTGATGTGCGACTTGTGCGGCACGACTCAGCGTGTCAGCTAAGACAAGCGCTGCCTGGTCCCAAGTCTGTATATAATATCCCTAGAATCTCTGGAAATTCCAATTGTGCCCTTTTCGTATTCTCTTTCCGTTACGACCAAATAATCCTCCAATCTAATTTGGCGCCGATGGTGGACCTCACGTTCGTCCTTCGCGAGGACCCGCAGCGTATGTAAACTCGACCTGCTCAAATCAAATGCACGGTACTACGGCACGGTGCTACAGCAAGGCGCAATACAGTACAATATTCGACGATACGGACGGATGCAGCCCATTCATTTCGCCCCCTACCGTCTACGAGATTAAGAAATATGGATATACTGATTTCCGACCTGCGCGAATTAGGCTTGGCTGCGGTTTTCGCTTTTTGATTTGATTATCGGCGCAATGGAAAAAGATTGTCGGCTGTTCCAAGGCGCAGTCAGGCGCATCTGCAAACCCGCAACAACCCAACCAACCGCCCGTCTACGGCCTCAGCCTTTCATCCCACCTTGCTCTCCAATTTGTGGAGATTGGTTTCCATAAAATACGATATCTCGGTCCCCGTAGGGTATATCAAGACCCGCCTTATCGATAATAAATCGATAGTAATCACTATCTCTATATATACAATTCGTACATGTTTATATAGCCACCCGAGTTTCGAATTATCCTGTTGAATAAAAACGGCACAATCTTACCTCGCAGCTACGCCTTGCCGTTCCCTTCACGCGCGCGCGCGCTCTCCGCGTTATCGGGATTCCTCCAAAGCAATACGGGCGAAAGTATCGGCTCCCCGTCCTTTTTCAAGATACTCATAACGTAGGTCCCAATCACCTCGAACCCCTTGGATTGATATAACGGCAGACCCATCGGACTCGCTTCGAGGCTGGCGTCGCAGCCGTCCCGTATCGCCCGCTCCACGCCCAGTTCCACGAGCCTGCCTCCGATTCCTCTCCTCCTTGCGCTGGAATCCACTCCGAGCAATTGCAGATGCCATCTGTCGTGCTCCGTGCCGGTTTTGCGCCAGTATTTGTTTTCCAATTCTATCATCCCGTTCATTTAACAAATCGTCTCAACAATGGCAGTATCGGGGGAACAGTTCGTGGCATACCTTCGAAATCACTCGAGAAGGCTGCAATGGCCTCTGGATCGCTGGTAGGGTCCTTTGGTTCGAAGAACGAATAGGCCCAGTCCTGGAAGGTGATGAGCCGGCTCTCACATGCTAAATACGGCTATTCGTTAATATCTAATGCAGAAACCCAGATTTACGAACCAAAGACTAATTGGAAATCCAATACAGACGAGCAAGTGCGGAGATAGATACCTTTCAGAGCATCCCACCTGGTCTCGACGCTGTCCCCGCCAAACCTCTGCCATTGCGCGAACCCCACAATCTTCTTGTGCTCCACGCCGCCCGTCACGGTAGGTAATTCTGCGACCAACGTTACGATGTTGCAGTCTACCAGACGCTGTCTGGAACGGCGGTGAAAGTAAGCGCGGAAATAAGATGGGTCTTGCTTTGCGCCCGGGTAGAGAGCGGTGAAGAGTTCGTCTTCCTCCATGGCGTTGGCCGCACAGGCTGCGATCTGGGCCGTGTCGCGGAGCGTGGCCACGCGGTAAGTTGGGACGGCCATTTTAGTATCCTGAAGGTAACGTGATCAAAGCTGTGGATTGATGTGATGTAATTGTACTTTTTGGGATAGATTGATATGCAATGCAATGCAGTTGCAGAAAAGCGCAAATTTGATCAAATATGCAAATCTAGGTGAAGGCTTCTTTTTATAAGACCTCTTTCTAAAGCCGTTTACTTTTATTTCATATATTTATAGACGAAAAGACTCATCCAAGCAATCGGAAGATATATTTATCCTAAAGTTACGAAAAGAATTACGAAATGGATACAATATAGTATTGAACGGCTATGGCCGAAAGGAATGAATCATCGTTGAGTTTCGGAAGAGTATATTCATAATTTTTGCAACGCGGACCGAAAACGTCAGCCAAAGTTGCTTGCTCGTTTCGGAAGGTCGAGGACCGGTGGGTCCTCGAGTAAAGTTTGACCAAGCAAACATGGAAGAAGGGTCCATCGATCGGTGCCAGCTTGGCAAAAGTTAACTGCTTAATTATTCGGCCCGATTCGAATTTGTCCCTAGCGGGCACGGAAAACGTGTATTCATTAATTCATGCGAAATGGCGACATGTAGTCCCGCCCACTTGCTCGAGTATGTGGGAAATCCCTAAGAAAGAGGGAGACAGAGCGTTCGATATACTTTTGGGGGAAGTGATGGGTTGATATCAAGGAAACGGACCTCGGGATCCACCATGTCAACTACGGACTACCCGGGGCAGATACAGAAAGGAAGAGAAAAAACGTGGGTCACGCAGACGAGTCTTGCGAGCGCCGCATGCTGTCGATAAGACCATGTCCTGAGACCCGGTTGGCTCAACCGCGTGATAACCATTAGCGAGCACGACTTTTCTGTGCAGCTTTACGGAGTACAACGGCCCTGTTTTTTTCTGTTTGGGCTGTCAGCGAGTTTGGATCCTGGGTGTTATTGGTAGTAGTATTATTATTATTATTATTATTATCATTCTCGTGTCTGTGATGTTCCGATATGCTGCATGTGAATCAAGGAAAGAAAGAAAAAGGGTCCATGGCGCCAGATGGCGAATGGCGCTATCAGCTACCGGTCAGACCCTCGTGTAGCTAATAATTACAAGCAGCCATGGTATTATCATCGTGGGGGGATGAGGGTTGAGCTCCTGCTCATGAGACCTCCTCTCTCTCTCTCTCTCTCTCTTTCTCTTCTCCTCTTTCTGCGATAAGAACGACGATATATCGCCAAAAAGACGGGACAATTGCGCTGCTGAGAATGCAAATGCTCGAATGTTTAAATATGCAGCCCGTTCGCTTGACCTGATTCCAGCCAGCCAGCCCGTCCAAAGGAGCTACGAGTTCGAAATTCAGAGCGGTGGATGCTACTGGTGGAGTAAACCCAGCTTCCCCTTTGGTTGCAGTCGTCCCGGCCCTTGCAGCTCGCCACCTACCAGACCTACCGTATCTCATCTCTTCGGGGCTGGCCAGACCGACAGACATCGTCGAGGCTAAAGGCTGAGGCTGCAGCCCTGGATTCTTCTTCCCTCTGCTGCTTTTCAGCTCGCGGTGAACAAGGTAAGCTTTTTTGTCTCTTTATACTCCGTCCGTCTCCATCGCTGGAGCGTCTGTACCTCCCGTTTTCAACCTCTCTTTGTCTCCGAATTTCTCGAACGAGGAGACAGCCACGATCGCTTCCTGTCCCTTTGCCTGCCATTCGATTTTAAACAATCGCATTATTCGTCTGCTTCCCCGCTCTCTCTCTCTCTCTTTCATTCTTTCCTTACTCTCGTCTGCCTGTGATTGTGCTGTTATCGCGCTGCCCCGTCCGTCGTATGAGCCAAAAAGTACGAGGTACTCCGTAGCTCTTCCCTGATTTGTGCATTTAGCCAGAACTGAAGGCCCATCTCTGACCGACAGTCAGACAGCTCACTCTCTCGAGCTCCGTCTCGTTCCGTCCTTCTTCCTTTTCTCACCTCTCACGGCTACGCTTTCTCTTCCTTTACACTTCTTCTCCAATTGATTGGTCGTTGCTTGTCACATTTTTGTTTCTAAAGCCTTCGATTCTCGCAGCGTTCCATTTTCCAATTTCCATTCGGGCTTACGAAGACGAAACAACAGCCCTGCGAACCCGCGGCCCAAATAATCAATCCATCCACCCTCTCTCTTACATTACATTACCTCTCTCGTCGTGCATGCGGCCTGACTGGTCCGCAAAAACCACGCATCCCGCACGTTCGAACTCCGATTGCAGCAAACCCGATTGCATCGAACCTTCCATCCCCCCCGCGAGGCCATTTACAATTTAAGAAGGGAAAAAAAAAAGTCAAACAAAACGGATTCGAAACGATCAGGTTTTACGGAGAACCTTCAAAGGCTTCTAGAAGGACGGACCAAAGCCACGCTTTTGTGCTCTCCTGGGATGCTAATTTAGCAGGCGGCTATAAGATAATTTTATTATATTGGATTCGGTGACATCAGCGGTGTATCAGCTTTGCCCGGTTTTTTTTTTGTGTTTCAAGCTGCTGCCCTTCCACTCGTCCAAAACATAAACACACGCCAACCATTCCATTACGTTACCAACCGAATACAATCCAATACATCATCTTATCCTTATTCTTCATCATCTTTCTCTCCTCGGATTGTTGTCCCTCACGATAAAATTCGGATACATCCTTTTTCGCCATCATTCGCATACATCATTTTCCTTTCGGACGGAACGATTTTCTCCTTGCAGAACCCGTTACGGGTTAGATTACGTTTTTTGGGGAGCATTCCATCATGGGAAACACATCGACAAAGGAGAGCAGGGGGGCATCGCCACCCCCGCATCACCACCATCGCAGCTCTCGCAGTTTCTCCGGGCCCTCCGTCTCATCCTACACGCCCGAAATCGAACGCACAGGTACTTCGTCGCTAAGGCTCGGCCGACGGCACCGCGGCGAGAATTTCGAGGCCACATTGTTGGGGTTGAGCTTGAACCATGGACACAGGGATAGGGAACGGGAACGGGAACCGGAAGGGCCGTACAAGTCGAGGGAGGAGAGGAGGGCTGAGAGGGAGGCGGAGAAGAGAAAGGAGAGGGAAAAGGAAAGGGAACGGAGTATGGTTGAGGAGAGCATTGACGGTATGGAAACTATCTCCGGTGATTCTATTTGGGAAACGGAATATTAATCGGTGATTTATAGGCGGATATCTTGTGACCGTTGGTGTGTACACCGGCCCGGAAGATTACAATCTCAAAATCGTACGGCAGTTACAGGTGGGTTCATCACAAAATTACTTGTCGCAATTTTACAACAAAGAAAATCGAAGAATTCTAAGCGAGATGATAGGTTGAACGGCGGCTGGCCCCCTTCTGGAAAGGAATCGAGGATCACGAGGATGACTGGACCGATGCCCAGCTCGTAGCTGCGGCGAACGGGCAACCGATCCCGGACGCCGACGCTCAAGTCCCACCCTCCCCCACGAAACCGAACGGCACCTCGGAGGACCTGAACCGGCTCACAGTCCCCATGGCCTCAAGGTCGAGATCTCAATCGTACGGCTCCGATGCTTCCCCTTCATCTTCCACTGGACGGTTGTCGAGTCTTTCTCTTTCCTCTTCCCCTCTGGCTGGCTTCACAAGACCCCGTTCTAAGACCTTAGGATTCTCCAGGAGTAGCTCTTCATCAAACACCGCCCCGGTTGAATCCAACATTCCCTCGAGAACCGTGAACAACAGACCGATCGAAGCCGTGCTTTACGAGAACGCCTCGGAGTGCCCCATCTGCTTTCTGTACTACCCGCCCCACCTCAACAGGACCCGGTGCTGCGATCAGGCGATATGCTCCGAGTGCTTTGTGCAGATAAAACGGGCCGATCCGCACATTCCGGAACACTCGCCGCCCAGCTCGCCGACACCACAGCCGGCGGACCAGGACAGAAGGGCGCACGCTGGCGACCAGTTGATCTCGGAGCCGGCTTCGTGCCCGTTCTGCAAGCAACCGGAGTTTGGCGTGGTGTTCACCTCACTTCCCTGGAAACGAGGTCTCGTCTACGCGAACCAGAGTCACCCGTACTCTGTCCAGCAGCACTCGCCGCTTTCCTACAACTCGACCACGTCGTCCACCTCCTCCCTCCCTCCCGGAACGCCGAACAGCCCCCGTCGTAACAAGACGTATGCGGTCAACGCCCCGGAAGTCATCACCACGGATAGGATCCGACCGGATTGGGTCACCAAACTGGCTCACGCCAAGAACCAGGCCGCGAGACGGGCGGCTGCGGCTACAGCGCTACACACCGCGGCGTATCTCATGCACAATATCAACAGTGGAAGCACAGCCGGTAGCGGGAGCGGGAGCAGCAATCCGTTCTCGTCGAGGAGGATTCTGAGGAGGATGAACAATTCGAGCGGGTCGATGACGCCGAACGGGGGCAGCGGAAATGCCACGCCCGCAGCGGCGGCGAGTACGACGAGCATTCCGATTCCCGAAGCGCAGTCGCATCAGGAAGCTTCCGCTGGAGCTATGCCGGTGCCGACGGGGAATCCGCCCAGCGCGTTGCATAACGCGCTAAGGAGGGCGAGGATGGTGGATTTGGAGGAGATGATGTTGATGGAGGCTATCAGGTTGAGTTTGGCTGAGGAGGAAGAAAGGAAGAAAAGGGAGGAGAAGGAGAGGAAGGCAAAGGAAGCGAAGGAACAAGCCGAAGCGGATAGGAACGCGATGGCGAGGCTAGCTACTTCGGCGCCTGAGGCTCGAGCGAGTATTGATATCGGGAAGGGGAAGGGACTGGCGGGAAGACTCGATACTTCCTCTATCAGCCTAGCGAGGAAAAGCGAGGAAGGACAAACGTCCCCTACAATCGGTTTCGGAGCCTCGTCGCATCATTTGAAGATGCACAGAGCGACGTCGGATGTTTCTTCCTCTGCATCGAGCATGAAGGAGCCCGAGGCTGGAAGCAGCGATGACGAAGATGGCACGGAGCCCATGTTTAACTTTCAGAGTTTGGCGCAGACTTTGATGGAAGCTGAGGATGAGAATCCCAACAACGCTATTGCCGGAAAGGGAAAGCAACCGGAGCATATCGAGAATGTGACGGCTCCTACTATCACTACCACCTTGGCTACGAAAGAGATAGAAAAACAGACACAGAATGGAAACGGCAAGATTGCAGTGGAGCCGGATACTGCGGACTCGAAGACCGGGGTGAGGCACCAGAGTGTACGAATAGATCAGGAGACTGCATAGCGGTTTACTGTTTTCTCCCCTTCATCCGGGGGGGTTTTAATACCCCTTTGTTGTTAGTGTTATTTATTCTTCGTCTATCTGCAACTTGTATGTTGTATCTGAACTTTTGAGAGGTAGACATACATACCTACGGGAGCTTGACCCTTTTTATTTTCTCGTTGAGAGCGGTTCATATTTTTTTGGTTCCATTTTTGCGAATGTGGTTTTTGCAGTTTTCTGTCGGCATTCTTGAAGGACATTGATTGATCCCTATCTCCCCAGCAATTCCCCCATCATATAGAGCCCTATTTTGTTTTTTTGAGCTTTCCTTTTGTTGACTGCTTCTTCCCTTGTTTGGCACTTAGCAAAGCATCATACACTCCTTTATTAGCTAGCGTTTTTCTGGATGGGGCCCTTTTTCCTTTTGTCTCTTGAATATTATTTACACGGATAGCCGGGCTTGGAGTTTTATTTTGAGTGTATATACCAACCCACCCTCCTTTGATGAAGTTTTCGTATCCCATCATGCATGAGTGCTTTCCTTCCATTCTTGTTTCATGTATCAAAGGCGTTTTCAGTGTACATTACGGTAAGGCTATTTTGCGGTATCATATTGGATTAAAGTCGAATACGAATGAAGTCTGAATAAAGATACGATTCTACTCCCGATTGAGGTCTTTGTTTTCATCATAATTTCAATTTCCCATTAGAATACAGGTTCAAGAACGCCCCTTCCCGAGTTTACCAATCTGTCTTTATTACGACACTGAGAAAAAAAAGGAACAAAAAGAACCATACGTTCGTCTAATCATTCTAGTGGCTATGAAAAAGGGTTTATTTATTTACTTTGCTACTAATTTACAGCCCATCGAGCGGTGCGTCGGGCTTCCTGGTCTTCGCGTCGGCGGTGGCATCCATGGGAGCTACGGGGTTGCTCTCCAAGTTTCGGAGGAAGTCTTCATTGATGCCCTTCTGCTCGGTGTTTGAAGTTTGTCCTAATCCGATTCAATCGATATTAGTATTGAATGCTAAGGGAATGGTAAGATGTGGAAATTGTGCGGTGGAAGGGATGACGTACCGGAGCTGGCTGAACCTATCTGCTTGGAGGATTGACGTTCCGGAGGGGGCGATTGGCCTCCCTTCTGATCCGGGACCTCGGCAGCTTCGTTCGAGTGCTGCGAGTGAAAAAAGAGTTAGATGTGTATTCTTTGACCATGTATAATGCCGTATATATACGTATCAACGGACCTTATCCTTGGTGAGAGGGTTCTGGAGGCTGGTGATGAGCGGCATATTGGTTGATTATTTTGTTGAGTATATCTGATTGTTTCTTTTCAATTGAAAATTGTATGTGGTCTTTATCAAAGGTATTGTAGTGATTCTAGCGATTAATTTCGGGGGAGTCTATGAATATGTCGACCTATTTATAATCCTCAAAAGTCTAAATAAACCGGCGTAAAATAAAAGCCTAAATAAACCGGACGGAGAATACGACTACGCCGTTGTGACATCATTTGCAACCGATGATCTCACCGCAACTCATTTGAAGGCACAAAATGCAACAAGAGATTAAATGATTACAATTCGTCCCGATTGGGAATGGTCGGGGGGAACGTGTGACCGGGCGACTGCATCGCGTTTTGAGTCACGTCCCCCCCCCCCAACGCCGGGGCACCCGAATTGAATCCATTTGATTTGCTGAGTCATCCCTTTCTCTCTCTCCTTCTTCTCCGTTATATATATCATGTAAGAGCCATCGATAGGGGGGACTTTAGGGTGGTTTTTTTTTTTGAAAAAGTTACTCTCATATTACCTTTTATTTCAGGTATTAATTTTCTCCGCCATGCCTGCAGTCAGAACGCTCGCCTCGCTGCCAACTCGCGGTTCCAAGAAGCCCTTGGCTACCGCGTGCGGTATGAACGTCTCCGTCGCTACTCCTGCTGCTGCTGGACTGAAGGGTTCTACGGCCGTGCAGTGGGCACCGGTCACGTTGCCTTCCACGTCCAAGACTCTGAAGACCCTGAGTTCGAAGAAGGGGGTTACGAAGGAGACCAAGGGGGCCACCAAGGAGGTCGAGATCGGTCCCGCGCACCCCGAGAATACGTTTGAGATTCCGGCCGAGACTGGTATTACGGAATATCAGAAGGTATAAACACTTTGAGGGGAGGAGGGGTTTTATAGATCTGGAGATTTGGTAGTTAACCTTTTTTATTATTATTATATCGAAAAGAAAATATACGCCCTCCTCCTGCAAATACCACCCGGCAAAATCACAACTTACGCTTACCTTTCCGCCGCCCTCTCTTCCTCCCCCAGAGCGGTTGGAACGGCGCTCCGTCGTAATCCGTACGCTCCGGATGTGCCCTGCCATAGGGTAATCGCGACGACAGGTTACGTTGGTGGGTTCATGGGTGATTGGAACGATGCTCCCAGCGGGATCAATATCGAAAGGAAGCTGAAACTGCTGGAAGAGGAAGGGGTCGAGTTTGATCAGAAAGGCTTCATCATGGAGAAGACGAGGATTTGGAAGGATTTTAGCGTTTAAGAATAAACTGGATTGCTTGTAAAGAAAAAAAAGTAAATATTCAATTTGCGATGTATCGCTGCTGTAAAGACAATCGGTATAAGGTATCTCAAATCCAAATTAAAAAAAAGGAAATTCGCAGGACATAAAATCATAGCTTTTCTGGTTTACCTCGTGATATATGATTGGGAAGCAAATCATTGCGTATCATCCCACAGCTTCCTCAAGCCTTTACTCAGTCCGTCCTTGTCGACCTTGCCACCTGTGGTCCCTTCTTCCGCCTTGATTCTCTCCACCAGTCTCTTCGCCTTGCTCTTCCAACTCTCCTCGATTCCCACAATCATCTCCGCCACACCGGTCCAAACCACCAACCCCAAACCCAACCCTATGACCCCACCTCCGCCACCACCCTTCTCGCTGTCCCTGCTCCAGTCCACGCTCTCCATAATCCTCGTAAACGTCTCTAGAAACTCTTCCGCCTGCGGGTGCTCCGGCGCCGGAAAATTCTCAAACATCTGCTTCAGATGCGTCCTCCACATCCTCGCCGGCTGCCCGTACTTTTGCCCCTTGACCGCAAACTCCGTCTCCGGCGGCGCGAAACTGACAAAATCCCTGTTTCTCAGATAGATGATTGCCAGCTGGTGCAGCGCTTTCAGCTGAAACTGCGGTATATCCCGGTTGACGGCCTCGTGGGCCAGCGACGAGAGCTTCGCCAGCTTGTCCTGGTCCGTCATGCGGCTCGTCTTTGACTGCGGCAGTGACAGTTTGTGAAACCGGACCAGCCACCGGAGATCCACCCCTCTGCCTTCCTCGCCCGGGTGCATGTCGGCGTCCGCCCTCAGACAGTCCTCCATCTGGGCCAGCTTTTCGGCCGCGAGTTCGATGTTTCCGTTCGCCATGTAGATTTCAAAGATGATCATCCTCGCCCGGGCTTCTACGAGTTTAATTTCGGGGTGGGCGGCGAGGTGGGGAAAGTAATCGAGCATGATGTTTGTGAAGGTTGGATCCTTGGGGTCCAGGACTTTATTCCGCACCTGGAGGATGGCGAGCGTGGAGGTGAAGGATTGCGAGTCCATGTGGTGGGCGATCAGGCTGTCCGTGTTTGCGATCCATTCGCGGGGCGCCAGGTTGAACGTGCTCGGGGAGATGTGGTGGATGATTTCGTACAGGAGGCTCTGCAAAAGCAATACATTCGAGTCAATTGAGTGTCTGCGAAAAGCAACTTTTCTTTATAAAATGACAAGATGACTTACGTGCACCTCGGTGTACCCCTCCATCTGCGTCCACTCGCACCAATTCTTCCACGCCCTCGCCGCTTCCGCGACGCCTTCTTTCCGTCTCTGCTCCCCCATCCCGTCCTCGTCCCAGTACAGGAGCCTGATCCAAAGCCTCCACGTATCCCGCATCATCTCCTCCCCGGCGTCCAGCACCTCGCCCTTCGCCGTGACCTCGTGCTCCTTGTCGTCCACGGCCTCGACATTCTCGTACAGGACGCGGATGGCGTTGTGGTAGTAGCCCTGAGCGAGCAGGATGCGCACGCGGAGGATGACGTAGGCGGGGTAATTGTTGAACTCGCTGGGGATGCTGAGGAGGGTGGCGGAGGAGGTGGCGAATTGGCCGTGCGTGAAGTGGGTGTAGGCCTGGTTGTACGTGGGCACATGGGGAGGAGGGAGGGACGGGAAGGACGGGACGCGGCGCTGTTGCATGTGCGCGATCATGTGTTCCATGAGCGACATCTTTATTTTTTTGATTGAATTGTTTCGCTATAATATGGTTGTTCAGGAAATTAAAGGGAGGGTTATTAAGTGTTTGAATGTTTGGGGGGAGAGAGAGGCTACGGCGGGTGGAAGGTGAGAGGGACGGGGGAGCTGTCGCGATATAACAATAAGGATGGGAGCATTGTTGCAGAGTTTCGAAAGGGCTACGTTATTTCGCAAGGGCGGATTGGAGGTTTTGTATTAATAGCCTTGCGTACGCCTGCTAAGATTAGCAGTCGGCGCTGCAGGCTGAGACGGCAAAGTCGGGTTCCAACCGGGGTACCGTTGTGGGGACTGGGGTTGTGAACTTTCGGGGGCTGAAGGTTTGGTGAAGGGCGACTCTGCGCGATCGTTGTTACAAAAAAAGATATATGGGAGATGCAAGTGCGCATATCGTGCGTCTCGGGATTTGGAAATCGGCCTCTGAGACTCGATCGAGACATTCGATTGAAAGGGTCACTGCTATATTGCGGGTTCTATTAGAATGGAATATAAAATACAACAGCTCCCAACACACAGCTAAAGTTGTGACGGTGGGACAGAGAACGTAAAAAAGGCACAAGAAGAAGAAGCACAGGTAGCTATTCGGAATGACACAGATGTTCCAAATGCAGAAGAAATTAAAACTGAAGTGAGTCGGACGACTGGATATTGGATATTGGAATGTGGGAAACGACGATATACGGGGTAGAGGAAAGAAGACTTCCAACTGGTAGCCCTATAGTTTTGGAGTTTAGTAACATACTTAGGGGGTTATATATATCAATTATTGACAAACTAATAAATAAAAACTATCATAGAAGATACTGATCTCGAAACCAGTCTCACACGAAGCAACACCGAAGATACGTTACGTTTTCTGTAGACTAATTCAATCCGAGAATGGTCTGATTTTTCTATATCTTATAGTTAGCCTTGCTCCAATCACGTAGAAGGTTAAAACTCAAGTGGTGTATCCTAGTCGAGGTTCTCTTTTTTCACTCACTGATAATGACATGTGCTTCAACTTTGCACGAAGAGATGGTCCATTAATTTTATCATTCATTTTTTTTTAAAAAATTAGCCCGATGGAGGGCTCTCGATCTTGCTCGCACCCGCTTTGCGAACTCCTGGGATCGGGGAGAAAGCATGCGAGATGTGCCCATACGGAAATCTCTGAACATGAGTATCCACTCGCGAATTGCGATCGTTCAAAATATCGCTAGTCGCATCGCCCACTCTGCGGATGGGCTCTCGGAGCTCCGAAGGAGCTACTCTCATGATAGTTCGATCGAATTCGGTACCGGTGTGTAGTATTTGCAGCCCCTGCGTTACCCCCGTCACGACAGGTTCAATTCTTCAATCAGCATCTTCCAAAGTAACGCGTGCCCGGATTTGTAGGTCAGTTTGCAACGTTCGGGTTCCTGCTTACTTGATCAGTACCAAAACTGATGTTAGCTTTAGTCTGAGGTACAGGCGCTGCAATGACATTGCCAGATAAAAGCGCGAATGCCATAGCCAGGTTTAAGAGGGAAAATGACCGCATTCTGACACTCGGGTGAATCTAAAGTTGATGAGAATGAGAGAGTACCACTAAAATATCAATGTTTTTCAACTATGGAGGATGGGATGTTTAGTTTTACAGAGGGTCTCAGGGTTTGGTTTTATATTTAAGCGTTCTCATACTGAGCTACTAGTGGCCATTTCCCCTCTTTAACCTCATTTGCATTTCCCTACGGTTAATTTAATATGAGTGATGGTCATGCTGTAGGCTGCCATGGGACTAGGTCTAAATGTAGGAAGACTCTCACTGTAATGAGATTGGAGAGTATTAAATACACCACGGACCTGAAGCAAGGGGGATTTCTGTAAACATCGAATAAGCTCCGGAGATCACTAGTCTGTTCCACCTGGCCTATGCAAATCTAGACCACCCAGTCTAGACGCCTGCGCGCGAATGTGAATTAACAAAGTAAGGTATCTGTGGCTGAAAAAAGTTACAATGTAAACATTTGCATCATCGATCAGTCGAAACCTCATCTAAGATCAAGCAGTGACTTTGACAATTGAAAGGAAAAAGGAACATTTGGTTTATCAATTAGTTCCAAAAAGGCACCAGAAAGAAGAGCTAACGGTAGCTGAAGAGCTCAAAAATGAGTAAAAGGATACGATTCTAGTAATGCCCAGCATCTATACAAAGAATACAAACTCGCTATATGGCTGACGAAGCAATTAATCTTGCGACCGTAAACTCGTCTACAAATATAAGGTGCGCCCCGTATTGTAAGGTTGAAGCCGAAACAGAGCATCTGTACCCTTCATAATAATCCAGCTCACATCTGCTAACCCAATCCTCGCAACAAGAGAGAATGCCTCCTATCCAACGCCAGCCAGTAGCCTGTAGAACGACGAGATAATTTGAATCTATCAATTTCTTCATCGCCGTGCCTAGTGTCGATGGGAGTAGTCACAGCCTAAATGTGTCATATATTTGATATGCCTTCCGCCCATGGATCCAGTCCTTGGTGTCCTGAACCATATTTATTAGCAAGAGTTCAAGTTAAGTAGCGATAGCAATATCAAGGAAAGTCTCAAACCGCACTTACATCTTTCCATAGAGTCCTAATTTTAGCGTTTATTTGCACTTGGCAAGCTTACGAGCTTCCCGAGTGCCTTTTAATATTAGTTATCGAATCATAATCCTCTGGCGAATTGATTATCCAATCAGGTTCAACCGGTTCGACAGAATCTTCAAAGGGATTTGTTTTCAGGATCAAATCTACAGTCTCATCATCGATGTATGGTGGTTGAGATTCAGCATCGACGTATGGTGGTTGAGGTCTGACGTCGATATATGGTGGTCGTGGTCTGACTTCGACGTACGTTGGCTGGGATTCAGCGTCGATATATGGTGGTGGAGGTCTAACGTCGACGTATGTTGGCTGAGATCCAACATCGACGTATGAGGGCTGAGATCCAGCATCGATATATGGTGGCTGAGGTTTTACGTCGACATATGTTGGCTTGGGCCCAACGTAGACGTACGTTGATTGCGGTCCAGCGTCGATAGATGTCGATTGCGGCACAGCTTCGATAGACGTCGATTGCGGTCCGGCGGAGCTATAGATAAACGTCGATTGCGGCCCGGCGGAGCTATAGATAGACGTCGATTGCGGCCCGGCGTATATGTATGTTGATTGCGGTCCAGCGTAGACGTATGTTGACTGCGGTCCAGCATTAAGGTATCCTGGCTGGGGTCCAGCGTCAATATACACTGGTTGGGATCCGACGCCGACGTATGTCGATTGCCATTTAGCAATAGCCTTCATGCACTTATCGATCTCGCAAGTCGGCACCTCCTTGACCGCATCAATGCAGCACTGGAGTTCAGCCGCTGTGAGACAGGAGCCAATTTGTTCTTCTTCCGTGCTCGAAAAATCGCTGATCAATTTCGACCGGAGCATTTGAGAAACATCTGAGAAATTGACCATGTCGCCGGTGCCCTTTTTTTTCTTTGTTGCATCTACGGCGGTACTCATGAGGCCGTTGGTCATCTATCCCAGCAGGAACAAGTATTATGATCAGTTTCTAATTCGAAAACACTTTGCCTGGAGAAAACTCAAGAAGAAAGCATAGAATACGTACGATATCGTCAATTTTTACTTTCACTGGATCAACAACCTTGTTAACATTTATTGGCGCAGCTGCGACGGAAAGAGCGTATGCCGCTAGCAAAGTGGAGAAGACGACGGAATGCATTGTTATAGATGAGTCAAGTTGTTGAATTGATAAATTGAGGGCGGAAGAAAGTCGAAGATAGCGCCTGGCTATGATGTGTATGTCTCGTAGAGGTTGAAGTGTAGCTCAGCTAACGTTATATCTGTTCCTCGACGCTGTCAGGAAACAAGATGAAAGAAAAGAATGGTATTAAAGTAAAGAGAACTAAACACAATCAATGCGGTTGTCGTGAAGATGTCGAACGATTACCAACGAGGTACCTCGGAGTTTTTATACTTCTCTCCATAAATCTGAAGAGTGTTGGCCCTGAAAACACAATACTAACTCTCATATCTCACATTGTCTGATGGAGAGAGGTTTAATTTACCGTCGGTATGTGTGCAATGATATTTGGTGTTGGGTATGAAAATGCACCACGGGTACCTGAAGTAAGGGGTTTCTCCTCGCGCAATTTTCGATTGCGGATAGGTCAAACATCATTCCCAGTCGTACAGAGGTTCCGCAGGGCCCAGGGTGAGTCCTTGAAAGATAGTATCATACCATCCCACGATTAGGAGTGTTTTGCGTCAGAACTTAAATTCCCCACAATAAGACTTAATTCTTGGTGTGCTATTTACAGAGCAAGCTGCTCACATCCCATTGTTATGCATTTTGGATGCTAATAACGAGAAAATAAGTGTCACTCAAGAAACTATTTGTATGTAGAGGAAACAAGCAGCATCCAACATCACTTCATATTAATTCAAGAACAGATTAAACCTGCACATGTCGAGAATCTTGAGGGTATATAATTATGTGATTTAATAGAGTAGTTTCTCCACCCGAGTTTATATACACTGCTAAAACAATTACCGATCGTTGGGCTAGTAGGGCCTTTGAAAAAACGATGGTTTCGACGATCAGAGAGAATTTCAAGGGAAAAATAATAGGATCTCGTCGATATCACACGTACACGTGATACAAGTCAGAAGAAACAAAGTGCATACGTGGCTATAGAGCGATAATGAAAATGATGATTGGATGGGGTATTGCTGCGCAATATGCTTCAAAAGATGAGGAAGTATATAGTTTAAGAATATGTGAAGTATATTAACATTGAGTAAAATAGCCATGGCTCAAAAGGATGATGAAAGGATATGATGTAGAACAACAATACTCCTATGTTGGGATCTACTATTTTAAATAATATGGGATAGCGCATGTATAAACGGGCTGTGCCTTTTATATCACGTTGATACTCAAGTGGCTTTTAAACTAAAGACGAATGGCCAAGGCTAATTTTCCTCCTTCCATCTGTATTCCAGCTTTGCTAAAGCCCTTCTAAATATTTATTTCACTTGAAAACCTGGACGGCTCAAAACATAACTGGTTTGTCAGAACCGTCTTAATAATTGATGAAAACTAGTCTGGTAGTATGAACGGGAAAGAAGGGTTTAACTTACATGAACCCTATTTAAGAAGACCCTGTCGCAGCGATATCGCGCTTATTGTTAATGACCTGAGCTACATTTGCCACGGGGACCGTTGCTGCAATTATCCCGTTGGCTAAGCTCAATTCAGGTTTAGTAATTAACATCTCGTTCTTTTCGATTGCATTATCCCGAGAGACATGAAGATCGGTCGACTTGGGGTACTAACCTTGGCCCTCGCTACTGTTCTCTCGTATATTGGCTGTTCCCAAAAGGGTTGAATAAAAACCACGACGGTCCTTTTTGGTAGACTCTTGCAACGGGACCTCCGGCTTTGTTAGAATTTCCAAGCCTGAGCCGGTATCCTCTGATGCTGAGCCAGATGCCTCAATGAACTGAACACACTCGAAGAAAACCTCGGGGGATACATCTTCGGCGTCCTCCGGCGAGATCCCGCAGGCTTCCAGTATAAGATCTAACTCTTCTTCTGAGCCCGGAAAATATGGAGCTGTCGGGGGATCAATTGGTTTCCCGTCTGGGCCCTTAACCTTCGTGACCTCATTGGCAGTCTCCGAGCCGTCCAGCTTGCCGTTCAGGCCGTGAGCTTTTGCGTCATCTGTGATTCCGGTTGCGGTATCCAGGGCAGTATCGACAGTTCCACCAACTTGCTATTATCATCACCGAAAACATAAATTAGACATCTACAGTATATAGAAATGTGGCAATACACAGGAAAGAGTAGTTGCGTTTGAATCGACGCCATGAAAACCCACCTTGTTCTCAAGCTCAACTCTCGGTAGAAGAGATCTTCCCAGTGGTGCAGCGGTGGCGAGTAGTGCGTAGGTAGCAAAAACGTTAAAAATTATCGAGGAACGCATCTTGGTGATATATTTCGAGCGATTCGAAGGTACGTTCGTGAGTAAAGAAACAATATGTAAAACCAGGTGATAAGGACTGTCAAGTACGAAAGAGTCCTGAGAAGTGTCTAGGATAAGAATATATAAACACTAAAAGAATGTGTATAAACGAGTGAAGTGTGCAAGCGTGGAATCTTCGGCTGGTGCTGAGGGAAGACGAGAAGGCCTGAAGCTAGGACCACAGGCTTATATTTATACCCGTTTACCGGGCTTCAAATATCTCTACTTGGAAACTTCTAATCCTCACGGAGATCCAGTCTACTGGAGCTCTCACAATTTCGCATCCAATTCTCTTTGTATCAAAAGTGGAGTGGTTCCAACGATATGGTCTGCGACGCAAGGGCGCCCGAATTGGTGGTACCAGATCAATCAACCGCGATTTGGTGGAACCTGACTTTGCGTTGTTCTGGTTACTTACAACAAAAGTGCCCTCACTGCAGGCAACCAGCAAGATGCGGGTTCAAACTCGAGTGTGATGTTATGGAATGTTCCAGTAAAACTTAGACCCTCTCAGCTGGTATCTACAGGGCATAGATCTGCATAGACCTGCATATACGACCTCTTTTAAGATCGAATTTCCAACATTATAGCTGCCCACATGTATCAGAGAGCGCCCCCATATCAGACTCCTCGCATAATATGTATCCCCCCATAACTCCAACAACATCTATCGAATGAGAGTGATAGCAATTTCAATTCTGACCACTTCAAAGTCATACAAGATAAGGCCATCGAGTATTGTGTGTTTGGTATTGTTGGTGTTCAAGCCTCATTTTCTCCGGTCTACTATAGAAAACCAGTCTTGAGTTTCAATTAAGCTGATTGTACCAGACATACTCATATTTGATGTTATGGATAAATAGAAAAGGTAATATATACAAATTTGAAACCATGATTACAATAAATATCTGCAATATCGGGTGGGAATACAATTCACACCTAACTTGTCATTTTCCTACCAATGATCTGATATCGGTAACGCATATCCCCAGCCATGACATATGAACTTATGCATTAGAGCCTCTCAACAGCGCGGTCTCGGCCTCTTTAATAAGTTCCGACTCCAGGAAAGGTTTCGGTGCTCGTTTGCTATTTCTAAAGCTGCTAAATGCCGCGAGGCACTTGCTGATATCGCATCCTCCAGCATTATTGCTATTAGCTTTTATTGCCTCCGAGCAGCACTTGAGGTCGACTTCTGAATGTGACTGGTCGAACATTGTTCCACGCCGAGCGATAGTACTGGTAAACCCGGTAGGAGGCGTCCTTTCAGGTAACGGAATTGCGACAGCAGCGGTCGCGTTCGAAAAGATGATGGCGAGGAGCATGAATATCGATCCCGTAAGCATTTTGGTTTATGTCCAGGGATGGCTCGGAAATTAAACGGTATTTGATTTCGCAGCTCGTTTTTAAGGAATTCAAGCACTCGCCGATATAGAGAGTGTGTGCAAATTAATTCGGATTATCTCGGATCCGTATATAACTTTTCGGATGGTGATCTTGCAGTGTCAAAATATAAATGTGCAGGTATAAGGCGGACACAAGGGCTGGAAAGTGGAGAGGAAAGAGGGCAACATTGGGCCGAATATATATGGACCTGGAGGTAATAAAACAAGATTGGTGACCAATTCGCCCTGGCTACCCGAGTACCCAAATATGCCTACCTATACCTAAACCGAGAATCCTGCAACATTTTTCTTCGTTTCGTATGTCCTAAATATGAGTTCCCGAGCCTAATTCAGAATCTTGCCTAACGAGACCAAGGTGGCCTAAAGTAGGGGTGCTAAGCATATTGTGTTGTTGACCGGATTGCTATGTATTCAAATTTACAGACCGTTCACAGACGAAGCAAATGACTGTTCGCCGGTTCAAGCATATGAGGAGTAGAGCCATGTTGTGAAGAGAAGTGAAAGTTGAGAGTTACATTAAGCTATGATCATAAGTCGTAAAGTCGTGATGTTTAAGGTACAGAAAATCCCATCCATAGAACGCATTTCAAAATGTCCCCTTACGCCGCTAATTTGCAAAACGCCGAATAAAGGATGCTCCAAAACCAAACACAAAGAACAGTAATTGCTCCAAAAAAACGAAATGAGCTGAGATTAAGATTTTTTATCAATCCTTTCCATTTCAGTTGCTCCGGATTTCATGCAATAAAAGCATCAAAGTTTCAGTAGCTCGCACGTGTGAAAACCCGCTTGTCAGAGCGCCTGTTTTTCGTGTTGATTTCACCTTCATAGAGGGACATTCAAACGCGGTGGATGCAGTCGTCCTATCACAACCCGCTGCAAAATTGGTTTATGACATGTTTCGGATTCCAGTGATCGTATTCATCGTACTGAGGCTCAAACATCAGATATAAATCGATCACCTGCCTCGTTCCAACGATTTAGCCGATGGTTGACAGGTCGCGGACCTGGGTTGAACCAGGTAATATAAACTTAAGTTGAGGGGGCTTCAGAATCTATCTGTAGCACCAGTCACACTATAAGAAATACCTTGTCAGCGATATTCTTCAACCGTAGAGATCCGAGGAAATCGATGGTACTTACGAAAAGTTCTGAACCGCTCGCGTCATGGATGACACAGAAGGCGCTGGTGCATTTTTTGCATTGCCTCGAAGTTTCCTTCTTGCAGTCAAAGCAGGTTCGTCCGCAATCGTAGCAGTCGAGTAGAACACCAGCCTAAGAGATGTATTAGTCTGCTGTTTCCCATAATTTGGTTTGGAAGTGAGATCAGGTTCATACCTTTTGGATACCGCAGGCTCTTCCCATGCCGGCGTCGTAGCAGTTCTCGCACCACCACTTGCCACAACCTTCGCAAAGTCTCTCCTTGGTACAATCGTCGCACATGTGAACCTCCTCTTTTTCTCCGAGGCGTGGCCTGCATGCAATCTTGATATCGCTCGTCAGAACGGGGACCGGGGCGTAAAGTTTGCTCGAACATCCAACCGGTGGCATCTTGCATCCTTCGCAGCACCCTTCGATCTTCTTGGTGGCCAGCTTTGGTGCCATCTGGGGTGGAATCCAGCTATCCTCGACGGCGGATGTGGAGGTGACACTGCTCTGCTCCGAGTCGTTGGCGGACCAGGCAAAGGCGCTGAATCCGGATTGGACTGAAACCGGTGTGCTACCCAATTCGATATCAGAGGCGGCAGAAACGCTCGTACTGTCCTCGAGTGGTAGAAAGCTCATGTGCTTCGAGCCATTGCAAAGACCGACGTCGAATGTGATCTTTCCTTCGCAGGCGAGCACGGTTTCCGCCCATCCCTCGATAAACTCAATCTCACCACCACGAGCACGCTGCCACCTGTTCTTGCTCCGCGACTTTCCGTTGCTCTTGCCAAACATGTAGACACCCTTCAGGGGGGACGTGCTGCCGGGACGGACCAGAAAGTGGAGCGTTTGCATGAACACGGGCTGATTAAGCGCGCAGTCGCGAACGCTCAGGATGGAGATTCGTTGATTGGGTGATACCAACAGGTTGGTGAGTTTGTCAAAGTTCATGGGAAGGCCATCGAGGATGAGAGTCTGGGTGTTCCTGCCCAGCAGCGACGAGGAGAGGATGTCAATGTAGTTTCTTCGGAGGGTCACCTGCTGGCGTTGATTGGTGGGAACGACGGATGAGAGGGAGATGTCGACATGACGGAAGACAGCTGGAGTGTGGAAGAGGACGTTGTGGAATTGCTTTGCGCAAAGGGCGAGGTTGAGGGACTCGTGGGGGAGGAGGTAGGGGGTGGTCTGGCGGAGGAGGTAGTCGTTGGAGAGGAAGTCGAGGAGGGGGAAATGTGTTGCGGGACCCATTTTACAACGCTCCGAAAAGGGTAAAGAGCAAGCGAGGTCGGTGTTCCAACGACCAGGGATGGATCAATTAAGGCTGGCGGGGGGGATCTGGGCCCTTCCAATTAAATTACCAGCGACGGTGCAAGACGAACGGCGGAACCGTTGGATCGTTCGTAGGATGAGGTGACGGTTAAGAGATGACGGATAGTGATTTGAGAATGGTGGAGAAAGATGATGATGGGGATTGTCAGGGAATATAAATCGTATGCTGCCAGCAGGACGTGATTCGTATGGGTAACTAAGTATTCCGCAATATAAAAAAGGTGTGCTAACAATAATAATAGATGTGACAGCGGCGATGATGTCGTTCCGACAGGCTATAACAATACAGCGGTAATATAATCAGGAATATTGATATGGAGGGGAGGAGGGAGACTGGGCGAGGACGGAGTCGCGACATGGTGGCCAGATTATATTCCCATCCAGCTGTCAAGCATTATTGCTCCCACCACCACCATTTCGATTAAATTTCTTGGAGGAGGTGTCTCAAGCTCAAAGGGTGAGGAGGAGGTCCTGCAAGAGATCGAAGGAGCAATAACCAGCAGTAACAGGCGGTCGGCGTTCTTGGAGGCTTCGACTAGCCCATGCAGATGAATGCAGAAAGAGATGCTAGCACAAAGCTTGGCCTTTGCCAATCGCCCTGTGGTCGGTACCGTCAGATCCGGATTGCCTGTTCTTGCCAACATTGTAGTGGGCGGTGGTGGTGTGAGCTGTTGACATACATCCACAGAATCTGGGTAGTGTATGGGGGTCCGGTGCATGGATTGTCATGATGCGCACCGGCAAAAAAGGGCCACGAGCTAGCGGCCGTCCATCAGGTCAATCCAACGAGGCCATCGAGCCAACTGGAAGCGTAGCCCGCCCTCAAAGGTGGGTCGCCTCCCAGCTGGTGAGCGCCGCCCGCCGTCCCATCTTGCCCTCAACAGTCAACCAGATCTCGTTGGCGGTGACAAGTGCCGGAGTTTATCTCGTTCCCAGCCGCAATTTCCAGTTCGTCACCCTTGGAGCCCTCAAGGGTAAACGTCCTGTACCTGTAGCTTATTTCGAGCTGCAGTGCAGTTCCACTCTTTTGCCTTCCTCTCCCCCACCTTTTGCTGCAGTTCGCTATTCGCTTACGATACCCTCCGCGAGATACTCTCCCTTGAAGTCATGTTACTCTGAGCTTTCAACAGTTTCTCCTCCTCAAAGCACGTCCGCGAAATTACGACCAATATCAAAATACGAAAATGTGAATTCTTCTCGCGTACAGGAATGATGTCGTGTAATCTCGTCCGCGATAATAAAAATGCTTGGCCCTGAGAGCCTTCAGCCTTCTTCCTGTCTCTCTCCCTCCCATCTCGTGTATACTTGACGTATATGGTTGCGTCGCCAACCCTTTTCGTACGACTCAGGCTTTTAAGCTCATGTTGTACCAGTCAATAGAATAATAATTAAAGGAATAATTCAATAGGGTCCTCCCCAGACCGTAGACTTTTTTCTTTTTCAAACAGGTCCTCGCGTCCTGCCTGTTAGCAAGCTCTTGTGTGTCCTGGTTACGTTACGTTGCCCTTCTGACCTTCAAACCTATCAGTACGACTCGTGTGTCCGGGTTCCTCGCCTCCGTCGACCTAATTTTTATGCTTCCTTTTTCCTTAGGATTTTTGCCCATGATGTTATGCCTGCCTCTTGCCTTGTCAATCCCCAATTACCCCGCAAAAGAAGGGCACCACCCAAGCTTTCTTTTTGTTTGATAAGCAGACCAGCGACAGGAACGAGCGAATGCAAGAAGACGGGTCATGCTGCATTCGTCAAATCAGTACTGTCGCATGCATGCATGCCATGCCAACATGTCCTCAACCTTAAAAAAATCAAATCAAATTACACATTTCGTGCTTCTTCATTCCTCTGACGCCGAGATCTGATTTGCTCGAGACCGTCACAATGCATAAGAATAAAGCCCCTGTCAAGATAAGCTACAAGCCTTCTTTTTTAATATCATTTTGCCATCCCTTTTGCGTAGTTTCGCCAAGTTTAAAAGTGCCGTATACTTTAAATCCCCCACCGGGACCGTCTAAACTCTGGTAAGTGTGTGCGAAATCATCACTTGTAACTTTTTTTTGAGGCGCTCTTCGGAAAAACGAGATACACACACACGCTCCCAATTGGCAAAACCGATTGTATAATCTGCCAAACTTTGCCTAATTAATTGTTTGGGCAGGCGGATCCTTCTACCAGCCGTTTCGTTTCCCACCCCGCTTTTTTTGCACCCTTTCTCTACCAACGAATGCAAAGCAAGATGCAAGATGATCAAGTGACCCCCAGGCTTGCATCTACATTAAAAAACATATTTCTTAGTATAGATTTTTCAAACATGGAAAGACCGATCCGCCCCTCTAGGGCCCATTCGGCGGGTGAGTACCCCCGAAGCCCGCATTCCGCGCTGAATCTAGAAGTACCTTAAGCTTAAATTTCATCCCCCCCCCCTTCGAAGCCCCGTCGCCCGGTCTTGGTAATTCCGCGGTTTGAGAAAAAGTAGGAAAGAAAAAAGAGGGCTGAGTTTGAAATATACAACATTCCGTTACCGTAAGCCAAGATGTTTATCAATGCTCCCAAGATCTCTTGAGTGCCACAAGGCATCTATACCTCTGAGGACGATGCAGTGCGGTGTGGTTTCACGACCCAATCGCAACTGCATCTTTGTGAACTCAAGCTTTTTTTTATCCTTCCAAAAGTTGTTAACCCATGGCCGTGCATTTACTGACATGGTTTCGCAAATTTGAGGGCAAGTCAGTACTGCAGTATTTGCGATTACAATTGGTCTACATCTACTAGGTTTGGGGCTTTTAGCTCGCCCACCATCGTCCTTGCTAAATTATATCAAGTGTAGGTGCATATACGACTTTCATTATTAATTATTCCGCCCTTATCTTTTTTTCCTTTGCGAAAGAAACACCCCGCTCCTAATGTCGTGTAACGATAATATTAATACAGGATTATAAAATCGAATTATTCAACCCCGAAGCCAACAGCAAAAAAAAAAAGGAACGCGTCTATACGACCACGCCATACCGCATCTAAACGTAATCCACTTTTTTACCCCCTCTAAGAATACGAAAACCTTTTCAAGGACTCCATAAGATAAAGTGGAAGAAATTAAAACAAAAGAAGAGTTAGACCTGTTTCCATCTACTCCACTCCACCTTCTTTCGAATACGTGGAGCAAAGACCACCAGATGGTCGCAGGCAGATCCATCCCTAAACTACTTTAGAGCTTTCCCTGGAGGATATTCAGCCCCATATGCCGGGCCGAATACCACGCCGTCCAACCGAAAGACTTGTAATCCATCGTCGACGTAAGGGCTTCAAGGAATCCGAACGGCATCATGCACGGAATGCAACCTATATATATATCAAAGGATACGTCAGCAAAATAAACACAAACCCCTCAAGCCAACTCGAATATAATAAGCCTAGCTCATTTCACGTACCCTGCGCCAACTCCAAAGCGAAACCCTTCATAGCGTACTGCGCCTTATCTCCTCTCTTCATCCAATTCTGCTCGCCGGGCTTGTAGATTCTCTGCTCGACCTCTCCGGCGTAGAAGAATGTCTCCTGGCCGCTCAGGATGGTAAAGTAGTCATCAGCCGCGTGGATTCCAGTGTGGCCTTCCGTACCGAGAGGGGAGCCAAAGATGATGAGGTATTCGGATATGGAGGCGTGGAGGATAACCATAGCTCCCTAGCAGGCATTAGGTGTTTTCTTGTTAGCAAAATCGAGAGAGCTCGGTGTGGGACGGTATATGATTTAAAAAGGGGACCCTTACCATGGCGTTTCCAGCATTGTTGAAGACCCACTCGTCCCAGTTTATTTCCACAACATATTTGGGATACTCCTTCTTGAGTCTGGCGGAGAGGTCGTTGAACAGCAGCGTGCGATTGTAGTTGCCGCTGTCGTCACCGTATAGGGCGATTGATTCCTTACTGATCTCCTGCAGCCTGACGGGATCGAAGACCCAGAATTTGGGGAGGACGTAGCGGTCAAAGGCGGACCAGACGATGTAAAAGTAGATTCCGACCCTGGCGAGGGTCATCGCGTCGAGTCTCATGATTGGCGGAAGGGAGGAGTTGATGGAGATAAAATATCACGTCAATTGGGGGTTCGTAGTCGAAAGATGAAGGGATACCGGATCTGACAATTTGTAGAGCGCCTTAGGTTTGAGGTTTTAAGCGTGGATGAAGGGGGCGACCCGGATACCGAAATCCCACGGTTCAGCTTGCTTGCTGTTGGCTTTTTTTTTCTTTTCGCGCGACAAAAGTTTCGGTGTCGCGGTTTCTGTGCCTGGAAGCTTGGCGCAGGGTCTTCGGCTGCCCCAATTACCGAACGCCAAATCTTTAATATAAATATAAATCTTGAAGATTGGTATTATGTACAGGATATATATGTTTGTTTCTCTCCGTAGAGAGAGATTGCTCAATATGTGACAAGTGAAGATCCAATGAATCGCTACAGCCACCCTATCTGTACAGTACAGCACACTCCCACCTTCGACCCAGATACCGTCGCCAATGCAATAGGTGAGTAAAAGTCAAAGCTCGCCCGTAGCTTAGTTCAGGCCCTCCCACCGGATACCAGACTTCTAAGTGTGCCCCAATAACCCTTCGATTCCGCCTTTGCGGCATCCTTGACAGCTCCGGCCGTTTGTTTCACATCGTCCGCGGACACCGTGGGCACTATGCCGTCCACGGCCGCCGCCATAGCGGCAACACCCGCACCCTTCGCCAGCTCCTCTTCATCCTCATCCTCCTCCTTCTTGGGTAGCTCCATCCCCCTCTTCTCATAAAAGTCCTTCTGCAACTTCTGGAAGACCTGTTTCTGCACCCGTCCGTTGTGTAGTTCGAACCTCGACATGTACGTCTCCTCGGCCGGTGTCAATCCACCGTACGCCCATGTCTCCAGGCGTCCGTAAACCGTTTTCGAAAACCGTCTCTTCTCTTCCGCCTCGTCGAATAATCTAGCCGCTTCTTCACGTTCCAGTCCCGTGTTTACGAGTTCGTCGATTTCAGAGTTCCGCCAGCCCAACCACTGTTTCTTCTGTTCCAATGCTAGTTCCGTCATCTACACGAACGAGCGGATCGGTCAGTATTCGATTATGATAGCACGCAGGGCATCCGTTGATTCCTTACGTATTCCCTCCGATTCGATCTACTCTGCGAGATCATACCGTACACCGAGTACACCGTAACTCCAACCGTCACAGCTAAAAGAAGAAGCACCAATCAGCTCTCCATCCCTAGTTCCATTCAATTCCCGTATCCAAATACACCCCCACCTCCTTTCCAAAAAGGTGGAAATATATTTGCTGTAGAAAAAGGACCCACCGGAAAACCCCATAATGGTAAACACCGTCGCCCTGTGCAAATTATCCGCCCACCTCCGTCCGTGATGCACAACTTTATCAAAAGTCGTGACCTGATTCATCCGTTCCCTCCTCGCCGCCTCTCGTAATCTGGCCACCCGTTGCTGTGCCGTCTCGCCGTTGCCGTTGACCGGCGGGCTGCGCACGTTTTGCGCGAATCGAGTTGCGTCGGCCCGGTTCTTGACGTTCTGGACGAACCGGGCGCCGTCCGCTACGCTGCGTGCGGCAGCGCGGGCGGGTGGCATTGTGAGAGTTGTAATATGTGTGTATGTGTATTTGGAATGTATGTGCGTGTATGTCTGTTCAATGGGATCAAGGGTGGTGTGGTAGTGGGGTCACATCAAGGACCTGCTCCCGGCGAAGAAAAAAATTAAAAAATAAAAAGGCAATTGTCGTGTTTATAATCGAACGGACGAGGGCATCGGAAGCTCCAACTGTTGGCTCTGGCGGTCCATCGAGCTGTGGGTTCCTCGGGGTCGTTTGCTGAGATGATCGGATAGAGTTTGAACGGGGTTCGAGAGGAAGAATCGTGAAATGGTGCCACCTTCGGATGAGCTTTTGGTCTTGGGAGGTGAAAAACTTGGGGCCTGGATTCCAATCGAGGCTACCGCCACACACCAAAAACGGCCCTTCGAGACGACATGTGCAACACATCTTCCCGCAAATCGCAAACCACGCGGTGAGAGAGCATGCAGAACAACGACCACCTGCATTGCATCCTTTTCCTACACGGGAAAAAGATATATACGTAAATATATCTATTCATCTCATATCATATCACTTTTCGCGATGGACCCCCGGCTGGCCAAGATCCTGCAAGATCTGGACGAAACCACATCGGGAAGAAACAACGTCCAGCAGCTGCTGGGGTTCCAAGCTCCGGCTCAAGCTCCACTGCAGTACCAGCAACCTCAACAGTCCTACGACCCGCGTCAAATCTACCAGCCGGACCGTCCCCAGCCCGTCCCTCAACCCAGTGTACCGCATTTCTCACCCGTTCAAGCTGTTCCGACTTTGGAAAGAATCGATCCGCGAACCATAACGCAATGGCCGGCCGCGTTGAAGTATATCACCACCGTCGTAACGGCGAATCCCGTCGCTATGGATAGGTTGAAAAAGGTAATTATTCACATATACCAAGATTATCATTCATATTTGTTACGGATGTATCTAACTTGTCCGTCTTTTTCATTCCAGATGAAGCTTCACCAGCGGGATCACGAGAAACAATGGTGGCAGAGCCGCGAGGCCATAGTAAAGCGTCATTCGAACAGCTCAAATAATCAGATAGCCATGGATTCTGTGCTGTGAGAAACCAAATCTTCTTCATCGACTACCTCTAGGTTCTGAGAGCTGAAGAAATTATTTTTTTGGTCCATATAGACAAAGCTTTGGCATCGCTAAAAAGTCTGCAGAGCTGGTGAGTTATCCGTGTACCTATATTCCCATGCCATCGCAAACTGGTAAGTACCCTAATTGTACGATGAGTATGCTGACGAAAAGGAATTCAGACCCCAGAGGAAAAACTCCGCGAACTATCAGCATACGACGAAAAAGTACACCGTGCGTCAGAGCAAATGTACAACTCCATGGCCGAAGACCTGAAAAAGCTCGAGATTCCGTTTTTCGTCATTTCGGCGGAGGAGTTTAAAGGTGACAAGGAGGAGTTTAAGGGGATTAGGAAGAAGGTGGTGGAATTGCTGGATGATTTGACTTGAAAATCGGGTGAGAATCGGAGAAGGGATGAGATGGAAGCGAGAAGAGATAAAAGCATTTCCAAGCGATTACTTGCGATACCGTTAGCAGCAGAGTGCTATTATATCCAGCGGTTGGACCTGTTGGGGGCGTTTTACTTTCTTTCTACTTGGAGTTTTCTTTGGCGTTTATTCGGCAGGTATTTAGCCTAGCAATAATACAACATAATGGACATTGTATCATGCTCTTTGAGCTTACTCTATATGTCATTTCAGCAGGACTTATCAGTCACAAATGAGAACCGACCGGAGAAGAATTGACAAAATTCATTATCACCTACACAGTAGTATGAATTTATTACGTGAGAAGTACTGGCATCACCCGAAAGACATAAAAGTATTGTATCATCTTCGCCCATTGCTGATCGAATCAATTCACTATGGAATAGTCGTTCGGGGAAACGACAGCAGGAATAAACGGATTTGAAAAAAGAGGTCGTGAAACCCTAAAAAGTATGTATTCGGGTACCAGTATGAGAACATCAAGAAGAAATAACGCCAGGAATCCACAAAAAAACCCCCATCCAAATTCAAAGTGATTTTTTGGCTTAGGCACTTCTATCGTAGCTCCCTTGAGCTCCTAGCCGCCGACCACCGCATATAATCATAAGGAAAAGGTATATCCCGCCATCCTTGGAAGATAGAAAGAAAAAATTGTAGAAGAGAAAGAAAGAAAAAAAGTATAAACATGAAGAGGAGGTCATAATGTTGATAATATATAGGTAGATGAGAATTCAGGGCCACGGAAAGCAAAGATCGAGAATAATGACCATATATTCTGTTCGATACTCCGCTACGCCAGACGCCAGCCGAGATCCTTTTGATATTTGGCTTCCGGATTCCAATCCTCCGTGAAAAGGCCGCCCTTTCACACAGGTCTCTAGCTGTGATATATGTACGTCCGGTATCCCAGGGCGATAGAAAGCTCGAAAGAAAAAAGGCGGCGAGAAAAGCTTTTGACTCGGAGCTAGCTATTAACATTTGAAAGAAAACAGGAGGCGGGGTCGGTGGCTTGAGGAATGAAGGCATGAAGAGGGATGGTTGGACGGTTTTGTCATATCCATGGTGGAAGAAAAGGAGGGAGGCAAAACAAAACTGTACAAATATGATTAACCATTAGAAAAGAGAAACCAAAAGCAACCCATTTAACCACCAAGTTTTTGGTTTTCGCCTCATGTAAAAAAAAAGAAATAAGTATGTTACCCAGGGTCGTGCATGATCATTATGATGTAGAATGAAACAATAAGAGAGGAAAATAGAGGCTGGAAAGGCACAGCAGAAGAAAAACATGCAAATACCAAAGATAAAACCAAAAGTTAATATATTCCTGTGCCCGCAGTAGGGAGAACAATAGCAGGTGCCAAAAAAGCATCGAAATCCTCCCCATGTTCCCTTCGAAGGGTTCACCATATAAGGTGCTTTTAAACAAAGAAAGAGAAAAAAGAAAGAATGCAAAACTCCCATGATATTTCCTTTAGGTTAGTAGTGTTCGTTCACGTTTGTCATGCAGTACATCGACATGATCAGACTCTAATCATCAGCTTCAGCTTCCGCCTCGGTCTCGTCGTCCTCCGGCTCAGTGTCACTGTTTCCCTCGCGTCGCCTCCTTATTTCCCTCTCCATCTCAACATCCCTATCAACCCGCATTTGAGCCACGGTGATGCCCTCGTCCCTGATAACCTCGTTGAACCACGGATGTTTTAGTGCATCACGAGCAGTGATTCGCTTGGCCGGATCGTAAACAAATATTTTTTTGAGGAGGTCGAGGAGTTGTCGGTAGAAGCTACAGGTTTGAGGTATCATTTCCTAGATTCACTGTGTTAGACATGACCGCCAGCGAGACACGAGATTGAAGAAACATACCTCCAAACGGCGCATAGCCTTAACATAGCGACGTGAGGTCTTTGAAGTTTCATTGTTAGGATAGTCAAGCTTGTTGGAACGGAAGAATCTAAAAGAAAAGTAATTAGTACCAACCCCTCTAAAATATTCGCAGCCGAGGAAGCATACCTAGAAGCAGGGCTGTTGGAGTTCTGGGTCTTTTGAACAGCCTGTCTGACGAGTCTGGTTTCGATATCGGCATTGCAAACGGTCCTCATCATAGCAAGATGCTCAAGATTATCATGCGTCTGGAACAATGCATCTCCAGTGTAGAATTCGACCAATATGCAACCGATACTCCATATATCACACGGAAAACTCCAGCCTAGGCCAAGAATGATTTCCGGTGCCCGATAATGTCTTGTAGAGACTACTGACGAATGATATTCGTCATCAAAGGTAGCAGACCCAAAATCAATCAATCTGATCTCAGTGTCGAGCAAAATCTTCCGAGTCTGAGCTTTCCGCGGGTTAGAATGTGTGGACGACGGGATGACTCTGTTATAAGTGAAAGTCTCGGAAGTATTATGCATGAGGAGAATGTTCTCCGGCTTGAGATCGGTATGGATCAGATTGAGATCGTGGAGGACTGCGCGATCTTAATTAGCATCTTCCAAAGAAAACCGGGAAGGGATGTTGTGACGACTTACAGGCTACGCTTGTAAATAATTGTCGGGCGAATGATTGGATTTGACTGCTGGGGAATGGGATAAAAGAGTTTGACTTGAGGAAATCGAACACAGACATCCCTAGAAGATCCGTGACGATACAGATATGATTCCTGTAGTCGAAACAGTCTCTCAGGTGTATGCACTTGTTTCTGTTTTCACCATCGTTCTTTCCGAGCGTCGACAAAACACGGAGCTCAATCTTAGAAGCGTCGCGATACTTTTGGACAGATCGGATGATCTTGATGGCACAGTATTCATTTTTCTGGTTGTCAAATGCCTGGACAACTTTTCCGAATGTCCCCTGGCCGAGGAGTTTGATGATTTGATCTAGGAGAACGGTTAGCTGGTGACCTGGGATACGAAGAATTGGGTGTACTTACATCTGTTGGTGAGGTAAGCACGAGGCGCCACAATATAGTGACCCTCGTCATCATCAACCTTTTGGTTAGATTTCGGGTTCTGATGAGAGAAATGTCAGTTGAATGTTCATAAATATGTATCTTATTGTAGAATGAGAATCTTACATCTTCCACTTTTCTCACGTTGACCTCTTTCGCCTTGATGGGCGGATGCGGCGGAGGTTGGTAGTGAGCAAATGCGTCAGTCTGTTTCTTTGCCATGCTGCCTCGGGTGACTCTCTTCCTCTTTGTTCCCGCGATAGATGCCGCCTCCCCAATCGTCGAGGCTAGTGACGTAGCAGCAGTCTCGGTACCATTGTAACCTCTGGAGGAAGCACTCGCCGTATTAGCGCTGGACCCCTGAGACGCGTAGGCCGGAGTCTGTGTCACGGAGTACGGCGTAGATCCGTATGGATCGTGATTCGTATCATACCGAGAGTTAACAGCAGCAGTGGTGGACGTGGTTGTTCCGGTGGCAGTGATTTTTCGTCTCTTGGCGGGTTGTGATGTTGTTGCTGTTGATGCTTGAGAGATGGGGTTGTGAACTCGGGAGTTGAGGGAGATATGTTGAGAGACGGGGCGTGGAACTCGGCTGGCCGTCTGGTTTGTCCGACTGGTTCTCTTCGGGGTAGGTGCTGGCGGAGGAGTGTCATCGATGACGATGATTTCTTTTGGAACCCCGTTTTTGTAGAATTCCTTCCAGTCTGGGGTTTCCCTCCTGCGTCTCTTTCCGGTTGCAGATGGTGTAGGCGCAGTCGAACTCGCGACTGACCCGGAGGGCCTCATCTCGGTGCTGTATCTCTGGCTGGGTGGTGGCGGTTGGAAAGTTGGCTGAGGCTACGAGGCGGGCCGAAATGTTAGCAATCGACTGGCAACGAAAGGAAGCGTGCGGAAATTGGTGCAGAGATGGAAGATTCCAATGAGGGACGAGGCTAAATGACAAAGGTGACGAGAGAAAGATGACAAATGGGACGGACGGACGACTGTACACACCTGCTGGGTTCCAGAGTTCGAGCGATAGTAGAGGTTATGTTGAGGGAGAGTATTGAGGTAGCCATAAGGAGGAGACTGATGGGGGTTGTGAGGATAGTGAAGTGTTGCTGTCGAGGGCACCGACATTATTGTTGCCCGTTGGTGATATTCTACCGCAACGCTAAAATGTCCAGGCGAACCGCTATATCGGTAAAATTGTGAAAAGATAGACGAGGTTTTTCGGAGGGCAAATCGAGGATTGGAGGATTGGTCAGTTGGCCTGTCCCTTCCCGTCGCTGGAGAGCGAGCTCGTATCGCAATCCCTTGGTGTTTTTTTTCTTTCTTTCTTCTTGTCTTGTTGCCCGCCGTGGGAACGAGGAAGGATACCGCGGATGGTGTGTGAGAGAAGTCGAACAAGCCAAAACTCGAGATTCGATTCCTCCTTCGCGTTTATGAAGGAACGGGTGGCCGAGAGGCAGGAGGGAGACTCAGAGGCTCATGAGGGCTGTGATTCTTGTCCTGGCTAGTTAAAAAAATTCTTCGCGTGAGTTTCGGTGTGCTTTCCGGCGACTAACTTGCGTGGGACGAAGGCGTATACGACTCGACAGAAAATATACACCCAAAGGGAAAAAACAAGGGAAAATCGAGCTGCTCTTTTACAAGGGAATAAAAACTGCAGATGAGAGAGGGAACAGTCTTCCGGACAGTTATGCGAAGGTGAGGTGGTCCGGGAGGTGGGAATCTGGGAAGTAGTCGGTGAGGAGGACTATAGGGTGAGGTTATTGCCTGGGTGGTTTCCGGTGGTGCAAGAGGAGAGCGGTAGAGTATAATTTGCAGACTCCATCCAAATAATAAAACCCCAGCACTCTCAGAGAGGTACGATCCTGCGTGACAGTGCTGCTAGCTGTCCGTCCTGTTGCCGGGAAGGCAGAGAAGAAGAATTCGAAGAAGGGTAGGCAGGCAGGCAGGCAGGTGCAGGCAGGTGGATCAATCCGGTCTGCTTAATTTTGGGGTTGTACTCGGAAGAGACAAACAAAATGCCGGTGCGAACAGGTAAAAGTACCGTATCGAATTCAAAGGGGACGCCGGCGGTGAGGACAGGACACGGGGTTTCGTGCGACGGGTTCACTCCAAGGGCCCTGCTGGCGTGAGGGAGGGTAAAAGTGAGAGGCAGAAGAGGTAAAAGAGGTGTAGACGTCAAGGGAGAGAAAAGGGAAGGGAGATGCGGAGGAACAGAGGCAGAGATTCGAAATCGACCACCGTGGTGAGGTCAGGGTCTTCTGGTCTTCCGCTGGGGGATTCCTCCTCAGGCGGCGGCAGTTTGGTTGCTAGCGAGCGGTCAACTAACCAACCTGCCCTCCACAAAATCCAAACCAGGTCCCTGCTCTGTTCGACCGGTCTCAGGAATTAATCCCCAGGCGGAAATGGGAAAAGATGGTGGCTTTTTTATTTTTTATTTTTCTTTCTTTCTTTCCCGCTCGCTTTTCAATGCAAACGATCTGAAAAAATGGATGGGCTCGCGGGATAGGTAAATTCCAAAGGGAGAGAGAGAAAAGGGAGGAATCCGGCCGCAAGCTGGGATCTCGGGACGATTATCGATAAAAATCGAAACGATAGTAATGCGTGTGTATATACTCCGGAGCCAGAGTGAAGGGTACAGGGTAGATAGGAAAAGGGTAAAAAAAAAATTTAAAAAAGGGCCTTACCGTGACTGTGCGTATTCGCAGGCAAAGTGTTTCCGAAGGATGGGCACGAGGGAATGTGTCCAAGAAAGAATAGCAATAACGTCAGAAAGGGAGGGATTATCTTGTCATTAGGAAAGTGAAACGATCCAAGGAGGAATATGCAGTATAGTGCGATGGTGAGAATGCAAAATGGGCTGTGGCGACGCAGGATATATGTATCTCCAAAATCGTTCTCCCGTTCGACGTTTTATGGCTTTGGCGGACGGGTCGAGGCGGCGGCGGTGGAAGGTGGTGGTGGAGAATGCGTAATAAAAAGATTGAGATGGTTGTGTTATATCCCCGCGAGGAAAATGCGGTAGAATGGCAGAAACAGGGCACGAGAAGGAAAAGGGAACCACGGCGGGAATAAGTCGTGACAGTAATGCCAATTATTCGGAGAATCTCGTCGGCTTTGTTACTTTTATCCATCGAGGACTAGTTACTTGGTTAGCCAGAACAGACTTCAAGATTTCAGAGTGATCACGGGCAACGCAACGGGAACCGGACGACTTAGCGACGACGCTAATTAACTCTGGAACATTGTCAACATTCAAGTTACAGGTTGGCAGATTGCATACGGAGCACACGGCCGTACGTTACAGCTTTTTTTCATCTTGATACTCTATTGTTGGATTGGAAACATGATCGTACTGCTACATACGTATCATCACATCTCTTTCGAAATGAAAAAAAGGCCGGCGTCGACGGCGCATCCGCAGGTTGGATGTTCTGGTTCCTGAGCCGTTCACGTTCCCTGCGCCTGCGTCCTTTACCCTTTCGGTCAGCTGCCTCCCCACCTTTTTGACGTCTGATAATCATCGTCATCAGCATCATCACCGCCAATTTCAGTTTCCATACGGAGGCACAGTTATCTATCACTTTTTTTATTTTAAATTCGTACCGTCTACACACACCAAGAAATATATCATAAATGTGAAATTTCGGTCCTGAACATCATGAATGAATGCCTCCAGCTGGAAACGATATTCGTCTGAAAGCCGCCCTCCGTTACAGGAATCGCCAAGTCTTTGCTGCCCTCGCCTTTCGTCTCCCCTTTCCTTTCGCTGTAGCAGCAGCCGTGCCAAAAACATTACGGAACGCTGTGTAAGGGGCTGAACGGGCGGACGCTTGACGTGACCCGACTCTCGAACCACAACCATGACGACAAACTTGTACCTGATCCTCCTTGCTGCACGAAAGCAGCCCTCTCGACAGCGAATCCGATCCAATCCACGTCTTGCCCTTTGGATCTGGAAACGCGTTGGAGCGGAAGGGAAAGACAGGAAGAAAAAGAAAGAATTCGAAATTGGAGGCTTGCTCACCGCACAGCCAGGTCAGGTACCAAAAAAACGTGTCCAAACACGAAACGAATAAAGGAACAAAGCCACCCCGTAACAATTCATTTAGCTCTCTGCTCGAATGCATGATTACAACGTCGAATACCGCGGGTGTTGTATAATCTAAAGTCCTGACCCTGCCGACACATGCACTTTCTTTGACATCCTCCTGTACAGCCGTCGGACCGGGGGGTCGTTTCCCTCGTCGTATGATATCCAAACGATAGGCAGATCAGAAGGACAGGAATATAAGACCTGCTGAATCTTGCGGCGTCCAAAGAGACCACCTTCCTCCCAAAAGCCTTCCATCGGCTGCGGTAATCGATAGCACTAAACCTGCATCGACTTTTTCATCCGATCGAATGGGAACAAATAACTCGTCTAAAAGGCAGGCAACTCTTAATGTGTTCCCTTTGGGGCATCCATTTTAGACCCTCCCGAATAAGCGTTCGTCCTTTCAGCCTTTACGCTCCGCCCAATTAGTTTACTGCATTCGGTCCACCTGCATGGCGTATGCGGGAGGAGGGGAAGGGGTGTAGTGGGAGAAAACTTGCGGGCAACCACTTCGCACCAGTCGGTGAACGGCATGGGGCATGGTATTTTTCGCAGCTGTGCGCAGCCTAACCTGCCCGTCGACTGCATAAAGTACCCATATTTCGTCTCTTCTTTCCCTGACGGAAAAGAACCCAGAGCACGAAGCCATAAAATACGTGATGGACAGAAAATAAAAAGAACCCACTAAAAGGATGGCTGAAACCCTTCGATCTTATTATCACTTATTACGTAGGACACGGAGTTTCCTCCGGACATAAAATGTTCCTATCGATAGCGTACCATTCCTTTAGCCCATCCCTTAGAGACCTGAGGATCGTGTATCGACAGCCAATGAACGTGTAGCTCGTACCAAGCCATCTTAGCCATTCGGACTGCCCTTCGTTTCTAATTGCTGGGCCGCCGGAGGACTAGCCTTCTGATCATGATCTACCCAGTGTCCCGAGACCGCTCCAGCTCCACCGCGCAACGCCTCGAGACCCTCACGACTCTTGCAAAATCGCTGTAGGGCCCGGATTTTCACGGGACTCGAGTGACAAGAGACCCTTTACTGCGCATTTCGCGTATGCAGGAGGTCGACACAGACGGGTTCATCTACGGATATCCTCATCACGGACCCCGTTGATTAAAAATCTTACCATTTTATAATTATCTCCTGTGAATCACGGGGAGCGACTGCAATGGAAGTCTCGAATTTCTGCAGTATCCAAGGGGGAAAACACGGAAACCCAAAAGTTTAGGTATAGTATAGATTCTCGGCGTGCGCGAGTCTATACCAGTTTCCAATCCTGCTGGAGATATACTGGCACCGGCTTTTTTCGACTAGTTTCCCTGCGGTTTTGTTGAAAAGAGCGGTACCACGGTATGTCGCTGATTTTTCCAAGAATACCCAAGAGTACCCCCCGTTCTTACAAATCTGGGACCCGTATTTTAGCACCCACTCGATAGAAGGGAAAGGACTCGAATAAACCTGGAGCGTCTATGAATTTCTAATATATCTCATGGATGGACGGCAATCAATACTATTGGTGATGGGGATTGACTACAATTCGGCATGTTTTTTTTAAACTGGGATGTCAATGACCATTCGCCTTGGCCCGCTTCTCTACTAGCATTGCTAGGTAAATTTCTCACCACCTTGCAAAACATGCAAGACTTTAGCTCTCATATAGAAAAGGATCCCAAGGTCGATAACGAATCGGATGGAAATCTGCTTTGAAATAAAAATCGGAAGGAATCTAACCGAACTGAAAAAACCCGTAAACCCCACATTTTGCGTACTCTACGCGGGTGGGAAAAAAAATCATGGCATCATCTGATGTCTAACGCATAAACGATGAAAGACCTTTTCCTCTCGATAACGAATCTTAGCCTCCCATTCTGACATTCCTGAGCTCAAGCGCTCTTGGGAAAAAATAGAATGGAAGAGTTGAGCTCTACATGCAAAGATGCGTGAAGCTAAAAATTTAAAAACTCCGAAAGCCTCTTTAGCAAAAAGGATTCTACCAATCCTCAGCTCAAGACTCTCTCAACCTCGAAACGAAGAAACTCCGAAGTCACGGCAGTTTTAGCCGTTCTCACCCTTTCGAGGATAGAATAAAACGTCCAGACATTCAAGTACCAACCATTCGTGTGGTGGTAAGATGATCAAGTGGTCTACATAGGCGAAACATGCCGCTTTTTTGCTTCACGCTTTCACACTGCAGATATCGGGACCCTTGCTCAAGCGTTTTTCCGTCCTCTTTCAATCTTTTGCTTCTCTAGCAGCAAACAAAACCCCCAAATTCCCTGAAATTTCATGAAACGAGAACGTAACGGAACATCCCATCTTTATCTTTCTTTGGAAGAGGATGAAGAGGGCGCTGTACATAGGTACTTGCAGGGGGAAACGGAACGGTGAGGTCAGACTTTTGATGTAGATTTGCCTCCTTTCATCTAGCATCTGACTTTTTTGATACGGAACCATGCCTCCACACCAGAAAGACCGCCGCTCTAGATTCTTCATGGGAAGAGAATGCAGTAAACCTTTCGAGCAGGTATCATCCTTTTTTTTATTTGTGGCGGGTCCCACAGCCCTTTTTCTTTTCTGTAGCACAAGTTTCTAATTCAAGTCTCTACCAAATATTAATATCTTTTCACCAGGAAAGCAAGGTAAGCCCCCGGATATTCGGCTGTACACATGGAAGAAAAACCCCCATGTAATGGTGAAGTGAGAAAAAGGGCATCGCCCGAACATGCGCGAAGGACCGAAATCGATACGTGACAAACCAACCGATTCTTCGTATCTACTCGGAAGGAGGTTTGACCAGCCCGTGCCTGCGATCACGTTTCTTGAGCACGGGCGAGTACGAGAAAATAACGTGCGGATATATGTCTACTTATCTCGCAGTTTGATGTTTTTCGCCGTCTATAACCTGGCACAGTATGCGAGCGGCCGTCAACTGCACAGCATCCCGAGAATATCAACTGCATTTTATCTTTCAGGAAACACCAGCTTACTTTTTTTTGGTGGTTCGCACAGCGCGCGAGTATGCTGTGCACCGCATGGGCGTTTCCTCCTACGCCATCGAGAGGAAATACCTCTCAAAGAGGGAAATTTCCGTCTGCGTTTTCCCAGCTCTTTAGCAAGGCTGAAAAAAGCAGATACCAGGACAGATAACGCTCTCGAGAACGCAATTGCGCAAGACGAAAAAAAAAAAAAAACCAAAGCCCGATCGAGACTCGGTTTATAATGAATCATATACGCATTTCATCATTTTTGATCAATTCTCAGTACCTTTCAAAAGTACCAACGGCCAAAGCAGCAAACTATCAGGGGTGTGGTGATTGTCCTTATTTGCACATTCAGATATTGGAAGAGAAAAAAGATGGAAAGCTATAACTTCCCCTTCATGGTATGCTCGATGAAAAAAATTTTGAAGTATGTATAAAATGGTGCTCTTTTCCCTTGAAAGTGATCCACGACCCGTTTGGTATGGGGCTTTACGCGGATATGATGTTTGAAAAATTGCTTGGGATGGCGTCTCACAGCCAGTAAATTGTTTGGAATATCCTTTTCAGGAGTCCTCTTCTTTTTCAAGGAGTATTGACTTCAAATTTTTTTTCTCGGAGCTGGCATGAGAGGGGAGAGGTACAAACTGTTCCTTTTCCTTTTTCCTACCAACATGGAATGTACGGGTGGGTTTTTTTGTGGGCAATCAACACACCTCTGATAGTTCCGGATGCCTTCGCTGAGAATGTTGTGGGAGGGAACAGGTGTTCGCGCCTGATGGGACGCGTGAGAGTGAGAGAAAGAGAAAGAAAGAGATGGTATGGTGGGTTCAGGATCTGGGAGGAATAATCTCTACGAGAAGGGTTAAGGTTGCATGAGATTTTTGGGAGGGAAGGGGAAGAAATTTGATAACCGATTAGAATTTATATTTCTAAAGCCAAGACCCGCAGGATTTAACAAGGTTTCGTATCGACATATTTCCCTCGGGTATCAAAGCTCTCTCCGGCCAAGTTTTTTTTTGCGTTCGAGGGTAGAACGGAAGCTTAGGAAGGTGCGTGGAAATGAGATGCTTTTTTCCTTCTCTCGCCACCTTGCCTCTTTATTCACTCGGAGAGCCAGACAATCTTTCTGGTAAAAGAAGAGATATGGACAATTTAGCCCCGTGGCAAATATCTGTTGAATTTGGTGGGGTCTTCGAGGATCCGGGAAGGATTGCGCACTCTGAAGTCCGTCATGCGAATGGCCGATGCGGGTGGTCTCGATTCGATTTCTACCACACACTCAACACAGCACGGGTTTGCAGCTGTCGGTGAGCAAATCGATCAGGTCGAGAGGTTGTTTCGAACACCTGATTATCTTGGGGCAAAATACTTTGTATGGATAAAGTTATTCCGGGTTGGGTCATGTTTCGAGGTAGCATACTCGAAAGAAAATGCATATCTTCCGTAAATTTATCAATATCAAGGCATCTACAAAATTGTGCATACGGCACAGGGTATCCACTGGAAATTTCAAAATAGGGTAGGGCACAGCCGGACAGTCCACCGGCAGTAAGTGGGCACATAGAGAGCACAGAGACATGTTTATTTATCTCCAGCTTTAGGGATACCTAAAGAGATGCCTGCACCGGGAGGATAATATATCTATCTCAAAACGAGACTAGGTGGCCCAGCGAAGATGAAAACATCACCTCAGACGGAATCGCCGCTCTGATGTCCGAAAATCATGTGACATCACGATTAGGTTGGTCGGGATGTACGAACACTGCAGTGGCACTCCAGATCGCCGTCAACCTGTTAGATTCGGAATTATGAACCATGAGGCTCGCAGGAAGGCTCGATGGCCATGTGCTCTCTGTGTACCTGTACGTGGTGCTTTATACAACGATATTCACGTGAGTTTTTACCCAAAAATATCACACAATGGAAGTCAATTTGCTAACGCTCGTAAATCAGAGTGTCGGCGGTCAAAATCACAATGCCACTATTCCCAAACTGGACAGAGTACATTAGCAATGAAAAGTCTCATATCAGGAACATCGGAGGCGCGATGGATATTCTTAAGGTCAAGATCAAGTTGGAATGCCCGGTAGCACTGGTGGGGCATCGAGACAACAATCAACATTTTGTTTACCAGGACAGCTTCAAGTTTTTGGTGGATGTGCTCGACGAGGCGGTCCGAAGGTTTGGGACATCGGTTGATATCATGAGCCGGGAAGGCACGACGGAGAGCAGAGAAGAATTGACGAGATACTGGATATCTAATATTCGGGAGGCACGAGGAGTATACGAAATGCTCCTGGATTTTCAAACCAACCTAGCCGCTTTTATAGAACCGTTTGCGGATCGGACACTCTATTTGGATCAGATACCGGGTAGATTTCACCCGACGGGGCAGAACCCGGATTTCAATCTGTTTCAACTGTCGGCGATGCTGGAGGGAGCCGTAATTGACACAGAGTCGAACGTCACCTTCGATACGGATGCAAGACGGGAGTTTGTATATTCATTGCAGGAGATTGTGGAAATGGCGATCCGAGGAATGGATTACATGGATGAAGGGTTGGACTGGGCCGCGAGGTATACGACCGGCGGAGCGTTTGTCCATCTGATTGTCGATTTGGACCCGGACGGAGGAGAGAAAGCAAGTTCACCGTCACTCCTAGAGGAAGAAATAGAAGCAGAAGAAGAAGAGAGAGCGGGTAGCCCAGGACCAGGAGGGGGATACAGTGCAGACGGCCAGAACGGACCTCGGGAAGCAGACCATGGGATCGAAATGGAGGAAAAAGAAATGGGAAGCAATAGCAATGCTGGAATAAACATCACAGAGTCAGAAGACGAGATATTTGACATTTCGGAAGTATTCGCTAGGGCGTCGAGCTGGTTCGAGTGCTGGCGACAAGCCGTGCTCTGGCTGGTCAGTCGGATCGATGAGCTGCCCGAGGTCCCGCATCCGCCGCAATGGGTCACCCTCGATGAATAGTACTACAATTTGATATATACATCCTTAAAATATACACTCTTATAATTGTAGAATCATAGATATATTTAGAGTATATAATTATTTAAACAAATGATGGAATGAAGTTCGGCAAAAGATGGCTTTGGGGAAATGCCGGCGGGTGGCCCAATCATGTGCTGCCGTCACGCCCAGCCACCTTCCATTCCAAACGTCACTCGAATACAAGTAAACCCTTCTTCCTCCCCTTCCAGAAGCCCCCCCGTTCCTCCGTAGACACCCTCCGTAGACGACTTCAAAAAACTACGACTCCGGTCCGCATCTCGATACCCGACTTGCTCTGTCTCTTGCGGTCACCCGTCTCCTTTATTGTTTACCGTGCTGGTCGGCGACGCCAGGAACGTGCAGCAACAACACGTCCCGACAGCTAACCGCGCATAAACAACAAGCCCGAACGACCCCTACGACACGACCATTCCGAATATCAAACCCGAAAAAAAAAAAGATGGCCCGCGGCCGACGAGACCCCTCGCGAGCCCGCTGGCTGCTCCCGGCTGCTCTCACCCTCACGGCCGCTGTCGCTACCGCCGGCGTCTATTTTTGGAGGGAAATGGAGGACCAGGAGGCCTCGACCGGCTTCCGTTCCGAGGACGAGGAGACCGCGGACGAGAAGAGGAGGTCGCGCGGCATGCACGCCGGCAGGAGCTTTGGCGATTCCGCGACCGCTGCCGGCGCCGTGATCACAGGCCGGGTCGGCGAGCTGTGGAAGGAATTCTTCCAAGGAAGCAGCGACGAGTCGGATTCCGGGTCCAAGAGCAGAGCCGGTCCCTCTATGAGCGGTGCTGCCCGTCCTTCCTCGTCGGGGACCTCGAGTAGTGTCGGCAGGAGCGCCCTGTCAAGAACGATGGCCAGAGAGGTGCCCGTGCTGGGCAATTCCCAGGAAATAGACTGGGAGAAGAAGAAGATTATCGCATTGGTCGTATCTGCGAACGAAGAGCTCGACGAGGTAGGCACCAATCCCCTCTTATTATTCGTTCAATTGAGACGTAGAATAATATATACAGATTTGCTAACTTGAAATCGCAGTCCCTCCTCCTCTCCCTCCCCACCCCAGTAGACATCTCCCGCTGGATCCTCTTAATCTTCGTGTACGCCCCTCCACCACCTGCCTCCCCATCTCTCGTACACCTCTCCCCACGACCGATCCACAGATCCCCATCCCCCGCCATGTCGGTCAAATCCTACACCTCCTCCAAATCCTTTGCCCGAACCCAACCTTCTCCTCCTGACCTTTCCCCCGAAACATCCCCCTCCCTAGTCCCCATCCTCCGCACGCCGCTCACGTCAGGGCGTACCTCCCGTACCGGAGATGCTGTGCTCCTCGACGATGATGATGTGGATCATCTCACCTCCACCGCATCGCTAACCTCCAGCCGACCGCGGGCTCACTCGTTCTCTAGGAAATCCAAAGCCTCCTCCAACAACGGCTACTCGTCAATGTCGGAATTCGAAGGCGGCGGCGGCATCCCGACCCCCTCCGTCTCCTCGGCTTTCACCCGAAGAATGGGTTCCTTCCGCCGTTCGCGCTCGCAGTCGCGGAGAGGGGACGACGACACGGATGATATGAGCGAGGAGACCTCGGTGGAGAACTCTGTCACCATGCCTGGATTGATCCTCAAGACTTTCGGGAGGGATTTCCCCCACCAGCAGGTCATGCACTACTCCACCCCGACGGGCGTGGTGCACATGCTGCGTCACCTGGGCGTCACCCTCGTCTTCCTGTCGGAATCCTGCGCGTCGGTGCCCGGTGCGGATAATAATTCTTCGGCGGACGAGGCCCCAAACAAGATTCCCGGCTCGTTACCAATGTCGCCGCCACCGGGTACTACCGCATCCGTCGGCGGCGGGGAGATTGTGGGTATGCTGAAGGATTGGGTCGGTGAGATTATCCTAGTGCTGGACGAGGACGAGGACGACAGCGCGCCTATTCAGCCGAGCGCCGTTAGCGGCGGGGAGGAAAACTACGACGAGAGGAGGAGAAGGAACAAGGGGAAGGAAAGGCATCAGGGTGGTGCCGTGAGCGAGGCCACAGGCAGGAAGAGGCGATGGTTGAAGGATAAGAGTGTAGCGAGGGGCATCACGATCTGTGACAGGCAGGGGTTGAAGGGGATCTGGAGGGCGAAAGTCGAGGGTGTTCGGGGTTGAATATACTTCGGTTGATATGAATGTCCTTTCTTTTAATCTAGTTATTTCGCTGGAGGGAGTATTGGGACCAGTTTTTTCTCTTACATTTTTGTTTTCAGCTAGCGTTGATCGTGTATAATATAACTTTTTGTCCCCCTCTTTTTGACCCCTTTGACCTATTTGCTTCGGTTTTTGCACTTTTTGATGGACATCCGCTGGCTTGATGCTGGCGAGATTATACACACATCTACATGTAGTATACGACAGATTACCGATATATAATATAGATACGCGATCAATTGATAACGAGATCCATTCATATTCAAACCGCACATATTCTGCGAGTTTAAATACTTATCTGTGTGATGGAGGCATAGGATTTTGGTTCATATTGTCTTTTGGGAAGCAGGTAAAGATATTTGGTATTTTATCCATATTAGGGCATTATAGAGAACCAGACGGAAAAAGACAAGGGAAAAAAAGAACACACGGAACGCCGTTGTCTGGTATTTTGTCAATATACAGTCTTTATAACGTTAAGAAAGAAAGGAAAAGGAAGGAATAACACCAGTTTTAAGTCTCCCTATGCGATTATGAAAAGACGGAAAGAAAGAAAGAGGAGACTAAAATGCATCTCGAGGGGGTAGATAAAAAATTGAAGGTCGTTGTTTTAGGAATCCCGGGATGAAAGACAACAGAGGACCCGTTGTGATACTTGCACGAAATAGAAATGATAACTCGGGGAGTCTCTGAGACCATATTCAGGTGGTCTTATCAAAGTATTCGGGGCGAGCGGAGAAGACTAAAAAGGTCTCGATAAAAAAGAAGTTGAGAGACAGAACCAGGGTATTCGGGACTGTAACGTCCGAGCGACCACCTATTCTGAAGCACGATCACTTCAGTTTCAGATAACCTTTCTGTAAGGTCTTCTTCTCCCTCCCGTCCGCTTCCAGCGCCAGAGTCCAGTCTCGCAGCTGGATCCCCTTGCCCCGGTCTCCCTGTTCGTTCCATTCACCCATTCTCTTGCCCCAGTACATTACGGGCCCATTCGTCGTCGCGGCGCCAGTAGCCACACCAGGCGTACCGGCACCGGCACCAGGCGTCCCGGGCGTTCGACTCGGAGTATTAGCGCCGCTCCCACCGCCGCCTCCGCCGCCTCCAGCACCACCTGCAGACATCCAGCTGTACTTTTTCTTCCTCCCACCTCCCAACATGAGACTCGCCGTTTCGTTCGCCGCCTTGTGTGTTTGAATCTCGTCTAACCGTGAGTTCTGCGCCTTTTTCGCCTCCTTAGCCGTCATGCGTTTCTCAGGTTCCGGGGCAACACTGCCAGGCTGCGGGTTCGTCGCGTCTCCTGTACCATCCGCAGCTGGAGTTCCAGGTTTTGTACCATTTGTTCGTTGTAGGCGCGCCGCTATGCGGGCCTCTTCGACAAGTCGTTCGTCCGTTGCGATTTGTCGGAGTGATTTCGCGGTTTCTGAGACCAGTGAGGGTTGCCGGTTACTCTGTGACGACGCATTGGCAACAGCGAATGAGCCTGTATATAAAAAGTTAGACAAAGTAATTTCACAATCCGTTAGCTGGAGGGGTATGTCGGTCGTACGTTTCCTCGAAATAACGCCTCCGGGTGAAGGCGCGTTGTCTCCCTCCATCTGCTCCATCCTCAGTCTCCCATCACGTCCTTCGCTCTCCCCAAAGGCTATATCGGCCCACTCTCCGACGCCTTTGAGCGTATTCCCCTGTCTTCGGTGGCGTGCGTATACAGTCGTTACCGTGAGTAACTCTCTGACCCGTTCCTGTACCGCGATACTGACTAGTTCCGAAAAGTGATCTGGGTTTCCACTAGAACCCAGTCTCTGATCCACCAGTTTTTCATGTATCTTCGCTTGCACCTTTTGATTAGAAAGGAAAGGATCGTTGGCATGTCGGAGCTTTCCAGAGTTTTCGGCTTCTTCCCGGTTCTGCATACGCTGGTCGGCAGTGATGCCACCTTGTAGCATGGAGGCCGAGAAGGAGGCGTTGAAGGAGGCGGCCGGTGTGTCATTGTAAAGGTACTGTTCTTCGGCCTGCAGGTCGACACCGGTGGAGAATAGAACGTCGGAGAGGTCCTTTGTGTCCACAGGCTTTTGAATCGGTGATGTTGAGGAGGGCGGGGGCATGGACATTGACGCCGCGAAAGCGGATTGCGATTGAGGAGTCCCCGGACCGGGCGAGTTCATGGCGGACGAGGGCTCGAGCCGTGCTCGTTTGACCGGCGGCATCTGTATCTGTGAGGGAGGAGGCGAGCCCGCCGGCGCCAGTACCGGGTATTGGTTCGGCATCGTGTGATACGGGGTGGGTGATCGGTGATGATGGGGCGGAACTTTCGCAGTTGCAGATCTAGGAGGTTGTGGTCATCGTGGAAGCGCAGTATCGGGAGGACGAAATGCGGCAGACACGCACTGGTGCGCGTCGCGGTAGTCCAGATAGCGGCGAATGGATCGTAGATGATGGCGACGAGGGCACGTCCAACGTCGTATGCAGGGTAATCCGGTTGGCGGTGGCGATGGCGATGGCGATGGCGATGGCGATGGAGGTGGGTCGATGAACAGACGGTTGGAGGAGGAGTAGGAGGAGGAGGTTGGCTGGTTCGGGTTGGCCAAATAACCGCGGCGCCAACACAAAACGCCAACCGCGACGGCCGTCGATGGTAATATCCAACAGACGAGACTCAAATTGAAACGGATATCAGGGTAATTGTTGATGAGATAGTATTATAAAATGAATTGAATATAGGAGCACGTGGGTAAGTGGAGGAAATGTATAATTCTCATGAGGGAGCGGCAAATATAAGTATATACAAGAGCAGAGATATCACACGCGCTTAAACGACCATGAATAAATGAAAAAGACAGTCCGTCCAACTCGCAAACTCCCCGTCCGTAGTATCCAGTATGTATGTACAAGTAAATCTCATCGTCTCGTGTACTCGTATTGTAGCGGCCATCAAAGGTTGCTCAACACCCCGGCTTCCAGCTCCTGCTGTTTCCTCCTCCTCTCCGCCTCTCTTACCTCTGCGCCGGTAGCTTTGCACCAGAAGTCCCCTCCGTACCTGATACCTAGCTCGAATAGAGCTCTCGGTCTGTCTATGGCGGGCCGAACGTCCAGATAGAACACCGACTCTCCCGTCGGCGAGTCGTCCCCAGAGTAGTAATCGATCACATATCTGACCTCTGTCTTGCTGCCCCCGTCGTTCTCATTCTCCGATGTCGAGCGAAGGATGTACCAGTCGTGCCTATCGAAGGGCAAGGACCTGTAGAAGAAATGTCAGCCAAAATTGCCCCATTATTTCCAAGAGGAGAGATATAGAGACAGAAAATTACACTCACCCGAACTGCGGGAAAATAAAACCCAGAACATTATACATCTTCGCCTTGGGACTCAAGTCCCCGGGTCTACCCTGAAACCTCAGCAGCCTCGGTGTGACCTTCCACTCCTTCACCTCCCCGCCGCTCTTGTACTCCTTCTCAGCTTCCTCCTGATCCACGGTGCCAGCTTCATCCGCTCCTCTACCAGCAATCTTCAGACTCCTCCACATCCCACCGGCAAACTGTTTCTCCCACCTGACGATTTCCGCCCAGGCACCCTCGTTGAGGAAATTATGCACGTCAACCATATCCTCGACCGCGTCTTCCGGGGTATCGTCATACCCCTTCCGCAGCATGGCGTTGTACATTTGCTGCGGGGAAGGGTACTCCCAGTTACCCTCGGATGGGTGGGTACCTTTCGGTATCGTTGATATCACGCGACCTGTCGGGAGCGTGAATTTTTGGTCCGGAGACGGGGCGTTGGCGAGTGTGGGCATCATGTTTAGCGGATTGAGGTAGGAGGACCACGGACGGGAGGTGGTGGGTTCGGTATGCTGCTGCTCTGGGAACGACTGCGGGATGTCATCCGAGGAGTGAGGTTGGAAAGTCGTCGAGAGGAGGTTATTGGTTGGAGGCGCGGGAGCTTTGGGAGGAGGGGCCGCGGCGGGTGGGCCGCTGGATCGGTGCATTGGACATTCCGGCTGAATTTTGAGGTGAAAATTAGCATCGCATCATGGAGATGGTGGTACTATGCATGTGTGAACGTACCGGTATTTCAGCACCGCTCGTCATCATGTGCGGATGATGAGGCGGCCGTGTGGGCTTTGAGGCCGACGACGATGACGTCGGTGTATCGGCCCAGAACCAGCCCATCTTGAATACCAAAAAAGGCCTGTGTGAAAATTAGAGGAATGCGATATCGTGAATCCTCTTCTGAAAGACTGAACGAGCAGAGTAGCGTCGAGGTAAGGAATGAGCGCTGGTGCGAAAAAAATTGAGTAGGATGTTTTGTAGAAGAAGAAAAAGTTTTGGGTCGGGAAAATTTGGCGGGCTAAGGAAAAAGGTCGGGATGCCGCCACCCTGGTGCCTGCCGCAAGCCGAAGTTGTTCCGCCGGTGTGGCCGAACCCGATCTTTGAATACCTCGCAGGGATGTCATGTCCGATGATGTAAAGATGGGATTTCATATCGTCGTTACTGTTATACATGCTATTTTAAAAGGGAAGACAACTGACAGGTAAACAAGGTGCGAAACGCCCCGACAAAACACCTGCAAAGAAAGAAAAGAAAAAGAAAAACCCGCAGTCTCTGCAATAATAAGAACGCCGGTTTTCTGGCAAATGCAAGGATCGAACCAATTTCTGTACAAATAGGACCATAAGAGTAAGAAGCGCCTTCCTAAAAAACACCCCGTTTGTTGCTATTGCTTGTGTCGTAAATATTGATAATAAATTTAAGTCGGAGGATGAGCCCAGTGTCCCGGGACTCTGTTCCTGCACTTCTCGCAATCTGCTCGGTACCCCATAGTGAACCTCCCTTTGGAAGCGGCCACCATTAAGTTCCCGGTTCCTCTGGTCTCCTGCTGCTGCTGTTGTGCCGGATCGATCTTGGCCATCCCCATCCATCCTCGGCTCTGAATCTCGCTGGAAGGGCTGACCTCCAATCTCGTCATATCCCTCATGATGATACCCGGCGTGTGGGGTCGTTGGATGGCATCTTCGTCCGCGTCGGACATGCTGATGGCGCTCAGATTCGAGTCCTGTTGGACGAATGCTGGGACGTTGGCGTTCACGTGAAGTCCGCCGTTCCACTCCCGTTGGCTGGACGGCTGAGAATCCGCCATGTCGAGATCTTCCATGGCGATATCGGATGGCTGGCGACGAGCCAGTGGGGTTGGAGTCACCGGTGGTGAGATGAACGCGTTCATGCCAAAGTTTGAGGGAAGTGATGATGAGAATGCCTCCGTGGTCTGTCGGCTTGTTCGTTGTTTCTAGAAGTGGGGGTCATAAAATTTCAGAGGCGTGCTTTATATAGGATCGGAAGAGAACAGGACGTACCTTGATTCCTATAGCTATCATGCCATCTTCCTCGTCCTCCTGATCACTATCGGCGTATGGAGCAGAGCGTTTACGGGTTCCCTGACCGAACTGCGGGAAACCCAGGCTGCTGGCCCAGTCGGGTGTCCCGGACTGAGCCGCTGTCGTTTGCGAGGGCTGGATATTTCGAAACATCGTGTATCTCTCCCTCGTTCCGTATTAGTCAGTACGGTATGAAGAACCGGTAGAGGTATATCGGGTTTGGTGCGATTGTTGGGTATGTAGGCTTCTCGACAGACAAATGTTGGCAACTATGAACAGTAATCTACGCGTCCGTCCAAGCCGACACGAAAGGCGGAGGGCATTCGGGCTAAAATGTCGTAGAAACTGGCAGAAAAAGTCGGTGCTGGGGAGGGAGATGGTGATGCTGCGGGTGGACGAGCTGATTTATAACCCGAGATGCAGTTGCTCAGCCAAAGAAAAGCACCCCGTGCAATTCGAACGACTGAACAAATCCACCGAAAAAATTGTAAGAAACTACTGGGCTAGCAGCAGCCTAACATTTTGATGGCATGTTGATTTTGACGGTGAGGTTGAGGTGAAAGGGAAGGAGAGGTGACAGGATCCCGGGGTGCATTGCATTGGAGCGTTGCCAAAGCACCACCCGCTAAATTGGTCTCACTCGGAAACAGGCAAGCAGGTCGCTCCAACAGGGATCGCGGAACGGCCATGCGCTTTGGCTGACATGTCAACCCACCTCTAAGAAACTATATCCACTTTGTAAAATTGTTTGTAAGAATACAAGTCGTCGGGGTGCCCAAGGAGCGGGGATTCAGATATGGTAGTGGTATCATAGACATCAAAACAGGCAACAGATCCATCAAACAAATGCCAGAAGTTGCAGCGAGAAAGCAGAACAGAAATCAAACAAAAACAAGACAAGTAATCGCAAGCCATGCACCGCCAGAACGCCCATTTCCAAAAAAAATAATAATATCTCATTAGTCTCAGTTCACAATACGATACTCGATATGAAAGAATAAGAATACGAAAAGAACTGTCTAATCCCGTAAATTTCCATGCAAGTAACGGCACCGCCAAACTCATCCCAGATGATAATTCCGCTTTGAATGCCAACAAAAAAGCCTGTTGAACTCTGTTTGCGAAGAAATCAAAGAGATGGTGGCGTATTCAATAACAGTGCTGTTGGGCGGACCTAGTCTCGCAGTCGCATCTAGAGCTAACACGTTCGCTCAGGGTGAGAGCGCGGCGTGGGCGGCCTGGAATGTTCGGGGCAACGAGGGAAATTGGGTACGGATGCTAGCGCCTATTTCCTCTGCCTCCTCTCATTACCATAGAGTCGCTGTAGAGCCCGCTGCCGGCAGCCCGAGGTGCTGAAAACCCGAATTTACCGTCGATAACTTGCCCAGGAATCTTTTGCTGCTTGGCTGGACCAGTGGGGATGGGTTTGGCGATTGGTTGCGATTGCGTCGTAGTGCGTGCCTTTGGTGGTACGGGAAGCTGAGGTGTGTCTTTCAACATGAAGTGGAGTAGGCGACCTGTCATGAAGAAAATGGTTAGATTGCAGTTCGGCAAGAAGTAAATTTGACAAAGGACAAAAGACTCACCATCGGCCAAGCGATTATTAAACTCTTCGATACATCGCTGAGCGTCATCCCTCTTCTCGAAAAGAACCTCTGCAATCACGGTAGGTTTCGCACTAAGAATCCCGCAGTTCAAAACAAAAAGGTTCTGGCTCTCAAGGACGTTGCGAATGTCCGAGGCGGTGGTACCGGGGGCGAAGTTTGATCCGTGGACAGCAAAGGGTCCGGCGCTTCCTTTGATGGTGATCCCAGAGTTGCCAGATTTGGACGCGCCGCGAATGTTGATGCCGAGGTCCTTTGCAATCTTGCTCCCCGAATCTCCACCGCCAATGCCGTGCAGTGCCTCGAAGAGTCGGTTGCTTGCCAACTTTTCGGCTACTCCAGGCTTGAGAACGATGGGTGCCTTTGCTCCGTTTGTGGCGCCGAGGGACTTGTACTTCTTGTTGGTAGAGACGCTGGCGTGGAGGTCGTGAGTCCACTTCCCGTTGAGCGAAGATGGGGGTTGAGATGTGGCTTTTCGCTGAGGGGAACAAAATTCATCAGAAGTTCAGTAAGAAAGGATCCCATTAAAAACGAGAAGAGGGAGAGAGAAAGAGAAAGAGAGAAACAAAAGAATTCGCGATATAACGATTGTTTCCGCCGAGGAGGAAGCCGAGATAATCGGAAAGCGACAAGGTGGGGAGCGAATAATCCGGTGAACAAAGAGAGTCGGTCGGACTAGAGATGAAGCGTCCCGCGATTTCGCACTCAGGGGACTGTGAGGTGGGTTTGTACCTTTTGAACACCGGCCTTGGGACCGGTGGGGATTGGAGCAGCAGCTCCAGCCTTGCCAGTCTGCTTGGCGCGCTTGCGGCGGTCTAAAGAAGAATTTTGTTAGTGACTCGACGGCTTCAATGAGGATGTGGCGATGGTACGGACCAGCCTGCAGTATTTTGTCAAGATCTTTTCCGGTCATTGTGGAGTCGAGAGAAAGTGAAGGACAAGAGATGGATGCAGAAACGACTGGGCGTATGGCGAAAATGATGTAAAATGTCGGGGGCAACGGGAGAGGCTATGTCGATAGTTGAGGGCTGACGATGAAGAAGGAAGATGAAGGTTATGTGGAGGAATGTCGCGGAGGAAGTTCATCTCAATCAAATCAATCCACGCGCGTGTTTGCCGCACAACCAAACACAGCCTCACACACAACACATCTGCAACACAGCCACACACCACACTCAACACCACACACACAGCATCGTGACAATAGTGGAGCATCGTTGTTTATATATAATCCAAGTGGTGTTGTTGCTGTATCGCAGGTCGTTATCTAAAGTAACCTATGGCTGCCCATGGGAGATCTCACTAAGAAAGTATCTAGTTACCTAGAGGTTAAAAGGTCTTTCACTTTTAGCTACGGTACTGTTTGAAGACTCGAAGAAATCGATATAGGGAAACTACCGTTAGACATATGTTGACACACAAAGGATAGTGGATCTTCAACTGTATCAACCTGTGGAGGACTACAGGTAGAAACTGGCTTCAGTTTAGATAAACATAGCAATTGTAAGTGTTAGATCTACAGAATCAGACGTCTGAACTTGAAAATCCAAAAAAAATGCCATCAATATTGTTCACCGGAAAGCTCTAGAATCCCACCCAAGTCCCAGGTGCAATAAACATGAACTGCGACGCTTTTTCCGTTTCCGTCGACGCCGATGAGCGAGAATCCAAACAAAATACGTTATCATCCCACTCCCAAAACTCTATCCGAGAGTATGCATATCGTCATACAAGTAGGCCGTAAATTCAGCAATAAAATAATAAAACCCCCATCTCACCTTTCGCCGTACAGAGCTCTTCCTCAACCTTCATCTGCAGTTCTAGATCCCCTCCAGCGAACCGCATTCTCCCTAGCGCCGCGAACTCCAACGCCTTCAACACGCCGCAAAGAGTAAAGCTTCGCATTCCGATATTCCAAGCAGTGACATACACACCGCCACCACCTGCGTCAGTCAAAAGCCATCATGTCCCCGCGCGAAGATATAGTTCGACCCAGAAATGCCAATTCGGGCATCATGATCCTCACCATGTTTTTAATCTGCGCGCCCACGCTTCATGTGCTGTTTTCGTTTCTGGCCGGCGTGTTGACGTGAGTTCTCGTTTTGATATATATATTTATATCCTGTCCGGCCACATGGGAGAACGAGGTTTGATTTATTTTATTTAGATACTTCGTCATCCCCGCCGCTATTGTTGTCAAAATATTTGACATTTACCTCCTCAGTATCGGACCACTGAACCGTCTCGTATCGAGAATGCTCGAAGTCGACAACGTCGACTCCCTGAGGTTATATTTGACGGTTGAGAGGTAACACCCCGTATCTTCCATATATTAACCCTCCATGGTGTGCCAGAAACTCATATTCTTCACAGCGACGATCGTAACGAGATCGGTCCCTTTGAACTCCCCGGTGTCGCGGATAGCGACACCATGTCTTCTCCCATAATTATCCCCTCACGTACCCCTTCCCCAGCAGACAGTTACGATCATCTCTCAGATATCAGCCCGAATTCTTCACCAATCGTCCCGAATTCCACGGCATGGGGGGATACGGACAACGTTAGCGACGAGCATAACCATTTCGATCGGATAGCGCAAGACGCGGTTCACACTGCTACGCGAAATTCCACCATTCGTGTCAGGCCTGCGACGTTTCCAGGCGTGTTTCCCAGAGAGACGATCATGACGCCGGAAGAGGTTTTGGCGCTGCAGCCGGTGCCGTGGACGCCGTGGAACAGCAACTCATTTTCGAGCCCGGCTATACAGGAAAAGCTGAGGCAACAATCGGTATTATATCATCAGATTCACGATCTGCTGGCCGAACACCTGGGGACCAGGAATAAGAGTATCGTGGAATGTGAGCCACTTCGTTTGTCTCGAAATGCTATGGGTTCAAGAGTTGTAGCGACACCAGACGAGAAACCGATAAAACTAACGGAACAAAAACAACAGGTAACAAGAAACAAGGAAAAAAACAAGCCCCGTTTACATCAGCTGTGGACCCGGATGTGGAACCGAAATACAAAATTCAAAGCGTGGACCATGAGAAGATCAACGCTTTGAAAGAAAGATATCCAGACAAGAAGGCGCTTCATAAACATCTAGATACTTATTCAGCCATTATGAGCCGATTCATCGCGCTCGCTGCGCCAGAGGTGTCTATTCTGGATATGAAACCAATAACAGAGAAGGAAAACCGAACAAGTATAGAGAAAGAAAATTATGCTGGGAAGACGGGGACGAAAGATAGTCCTACGATTCCGTCGACGATTGATGATTTTAGGGATATCCCTGAGATGGAGATCGGAGAGAGACCCTAACGAGGCTTAGTTGACCGATATTATGGAACAAAGCTTCCCAATGGGATGCCAAAATGGTTCGGTGTTTGGGATTGCTACAGGCGTTTTGTATGAATCGTTAGTTTCTTGAGGAGTCAACTGTGTGTTTAGGAATACCATGGACTGGAGTAGTTTTATGCAGCTATATTTTATTGCCTCTGTATTCGACACTATCAGTCGATTAGTAAGGTGTTTAGAAAGGACAGCAAACGGAATAAATAGGACTTACCGTTCTATAGACACGAAAACTTGCTCAAAGTGGTCTATAAGCCCTAGTTACTATCTGCATCTTAATTCAAACAAGGCTTGGCTACTTGTTCCTGCGCCAGCGGATTTGTTGTTGGAGACTGCTTGTTCCTCCCGTTGCTACTTTGTACCTAAGAGTAACAACATTTCTATGTTGTATTTCCAAAAAAAGAGGGACCCACACTCAATCAATTAGCATTTGGGAATAGACCAAAGTGCTGCTGTAGTGTAGATGTCCCCTGCGTGAATTTCGTCCCGGCTCCCCCGCAGATTTGCAAAGAGTATATAGGGTTAACGGAGGAAATTTTCTATATCATCTTTGTAAAATTGTTTGATTAGATGCCTGTTTCTCACACAAAGGTTTTGCTTCGCGTGAGACTGGTTTCGAGACCACCTGTTTCCAAATAGCTTGGTCTAATGAAATGGCTTTACTAAACGGTCTAGGTAGTTCTGGTTAGACTATTACACAGGATTTGATTATTCATTGAAACCAGACCAAAATACCTAAATTACTGTGTAGTGCTATCCGTGTGATTTTGTCGTAGCTTTCAAGATTTTGATATAGTAAATTGTCAATTTAATGATAGAACTAACGAGTGACATGAAGTGGGGGCTTTTGCTCTCAGAAAATAATACATGTTTGAACCAGAAAGAGAGTATAACAAAGACACGAAAACCTATTGACTAGCCGACTATGGCTAAAGGAGTGATAGCGGTAGCGGTAGCGGGTCCATCTTGTTTCCGGCCGCACCCATGACAAGGAGGCGTCCAGCCGACATATCTACAACTGCAACCTTGATTGTCACCCGGAGGGAAGCAAAAGGCCCAGGCGTAATTGTCTTGACAGATTGGGGTTCCGGCCCGGGAGCAAGAGCAAGCAAGCTGGCAACGTTGAGGACTGAGACCTCCACCATATGTTCCACCCAGGCAGGTGATATTCCACGCTCGTTTTCGGAGACGGTTGGCTGGCGACTGGGTGGTCTAAAGGGTTTATTTACGGCTTAATGTTAGCTTAGTATCAATGGCAAATTGGGTGCGACTACAGGGAAAATTGGAGGCTCATATAAGAAATGTTGAACGTTTGAGAGTGTGGATTTATTGAAGTCGAAAACCAAGATTGGGTGCTGTTTTCATACCTCAGGGTATTTATCCGACTTGTGGGCGGGGTCGGAAAAGTACAGTGGAACACCACGTTGATCAACCGGGACACCAGGTTTGGTGGCATACTGTCCAGTTGAAGGGTCTATCGCATAAAGGTCTGGATAAGAAGTCACGAATTCTTCAAAAGTGACCCATTTGGTCTCAGTGGTGGGATTCTTCGGCGCCTCTTCGAGCTTATCAGGCGCTGGCGCGCCAAAGACTGCAGACGCACAGATAGCGACGCCGAGGATAGATGAAATGAGCATCTTGGAATTTGAAGATGGGAAACGTGATATTACTCCTAAATGAGACCTGTAGGATATCGGAGGGTGTGCGTTTATGGATATGGATTCGTATGCTAAGGAATACTGAGAGGGAGCCAAGCTTCCTTTTATAAATTTATCCATTCTCATTACCATCGACCCCTTCGAGCATATTACCAGCTGCAGTTCACTTCGCATCTTACATTCTGTAGCTCCTCATAGTATATGACTCGTTATGGATCTGAGAGGTGGTTCAGGGTTGGTGATACGAGGGACCCAAGTGCCGCGATTATGAACTTCCATTTACAGAATCCATAACCTAGTCGAAGGCGACAACATAGTATTGAATTCAGGAACGAAGGTGAATCCGATCGAACTTGATTTGAAGGAACTAACAATCCTCGTAACGCTGGACAGGGGTTACTGTTCTGATAAGCAGTAGAAATACCTGTTTGCTTTTGAAAATACCGTGGGAAGAACTATTCTGCATAGACTTGCTGACTTCCGCTCCGGAAAGTAACATTATTGTAGATTCTGATATTGCCTTGTTCTCTAGACTGCTTGATACGCTTTATAATTCGGGTGATTGGCGAGGCTTTTTCACCTTATGGGCAGACTTTACCCCGTACTGGCAGACATAACAACTGTTGTTGCGGATCATAATCCCACCTGCCTGATGTGTAAGTAGTGGCGCTACGTTGCCTCGTTTGCTTTGCCGCACACGCGCAGCCGGCTAGTGCCAAGATAGAAGGACTGTGATAAGAACCATGTATTCCATATGGAAATCATATGATTAATGACTGCATCTCTGTAATTTACTCCTGGTTTTTTCCCTCTTGGTAGCCAGTAGTTTGAATAGTCTTAGGCCTTCGGAATTGCGGCTCAGAAATGACTGACCAGGATTTAAAGGGATATTATACAGCATACAATTCTGGATTAGATCTACGGTAAACGCTATCTTTTCAACTCCCCAGTTGCGGCTGAGGTACAAATTGAAATATTAAAGGTACCTGCTTATTATCCCGAGGAAGGACCGGTCTTGGATTACTTCCAACTCAACGAAAAATTAGTTGGTGCCTCCTTAAGTACGTTCTTAATAATAGGGTTACCCAAGGATTGTATGCTTTATCTAGCGGTATTGAAGTGAGTATAGTGGTATATATCACCGTGACCTAATATACAGGGAGTTCCTCCTTAGCTAGGGTACTTTGAAAAGTCTTCAATATCGTTATGAGTATACTTTTGCCACACATCGTAAAAAAAGTAATTCCACCGCGCCAATCCAGGGCGACAGGATCATAAGAGGGGGGTAGGATACAGCATTCCTTTCAAATAGAGACCTTCTGAAGAGGCCTCTCCAAAACACGGAATGGTAGTCGAGATCCCGGGCCCGATCATGATCATGGTCACAGTTACGTCACACCTAGTCTCGAAACCAGCCTCGCCCAAAAACACACCACACCTGATATCATAATTACAATCACGCTAATGTGTATCATCACATCTATATTCGTGTTTATGACCACGGGAATGGTCATATCTATGGTGATGCCGGTGGTGATACTTTCAAAGTACCGGCCTTTTTGTTGTTAGAATTGGCGGTTATTTTGGAGGAGGCATATACACCGGCATACCCGCGTTCCGTTCCTTCATCGATTTCGTCATCACTCCTTCATACTTCTCACTCTGGTGGCGCACGATTTCCACTTGATCAAATGAAGACTCCTACGAAGAAGTGACGAAAAGAAAATTCAACGAAAACAATAGTTTAATATATTCTGATATTTACTTTTGAGACTATTAAACCCTGAAGTACCCAATAAAGCTTTTGCGGATTTGACACAACTGAGGGGAAGTGTACCGTTTTGAGGCCCCTAAAAAGATAAGAGAAATGACGGAGAAGGGAAATTATTGCCATTGCGAGCAGGATCTAGTTCACCAGGCAAGGGATTCCTCAGGCTCGAGGTGAATCTGGGATATATCTCGCTGTCTAAAAGATTCTATAACCTTCTCTTCAAGCTACAAATAGGATAGTAAAAGCTTGCAGACCAATGATCTGCGAGCTGGGAGGTGTCTGGTCTAGAGGAACCAAGCCCAGAGCCGGGTTATGCATATACAACGCACAAATTCCAACAGACAATGGTATAAGGTAAGGCATCAGGAACTTTGGAAACGGGCTTTAATATCAGCTGACAGATTCCAGCGTCAGAATCCAAGCATATTAGATCATTTGTTACCAGCATCGATAATGTATTAGGAACCTAATTTACAGATTATAAATAAAACCAACTCCAGAGGATGCAATGTAACGAAAGCAGAGTATAGGCCGTCGAGCAAGAAAAATCATGGTATCGTCGATCATCAAAAGCATAAAAAAAGGGACATCAAAAAAAGTCGCATCTCCTCACAGATTTCCTCTCTCCGCCTGTTCTCTCTCGATAGCTTCGAATAATGACCTGAAATTACCGGCCCCGAACCCGCCAAAGTTGTTCCTTTGGATGATTTCGATAAAGACTGTCGGCCTATCCATCAACGGCTTTGTGAACAGCTGCAACAAATAACCGCCCTCGTCGAAATCGATCAAGATGTGCAGTTTCCTCAGGACTTCAAAATCTTCCTCCAACTTCAAGCCTTGCTTTGCCAGCCTCTCCTTCATGGATATATAGTAAGTCTCGGGAACGCTGATGAATTCGATGCCTCGGTTCCTCATCGCGGTGACAGCTTCGATAATATTCTTGGTGCGCAGAGCAATGTGCTGCACGCCGGGACCGTCGTAAAAGTCAACGTATTCTTCAATCTGGGACTTTTTCTTCCCCGGGGCGGGTTCGTTGACAGGCATCTTGACGGCGTCGTTGGGCGAGGCCATAACGATCGAACGGAGGGCGGAGTATTCGGTGCAAATGTCCTTGTCGTCGACGGACCAGAAGCGGTGGAAGCCGAGGCATTTCTCGTAGCTATATGATGGGGTTTTGGTTAGCATTTGATACCCGTGGTAACGAAAGTTTGAGGGAGGTAAAACGTACTATTCGCAAACCTTGTTCATCTGGTCCCAGTCCTGGTTTCCGACGCAGTGATCGATCGCCTCGAGCTCGATAGCAGGTAGCAGACCGGCCATAGGATCTTGGGTGGTGGTTTCCCTATACCCGGGCATGAAGCAACCCGTGTAGTCGCTCCTATCGATCAGGGTGTGCGTCGTCTCGCCGTAGGTCTGAATGGTGGCAGTAACAACAGCTCCCATGCCCTTCTCTTCAGTCCTCTTGGGCGGTGTGACAGCGATACCGCCGTTGGCCACGGCTTGGTTGTAAACGGCGTACACGTCATCAACCTCGAAGGAGACGTCCTTGACGGCGTCACCATGCTTCTCCAGATGCTTGTGCATCTCCTCCAAGGCCTTCTTCTCCTCGTCGGTAATGTTCTTGACCTGCGAGGGTCTCAGCGGAGAGACGAGGACGAACTTTACTTTCCCGTTGGAGACGACGTGGGAAGCGAAAATGCGGGAGCCGGTTTCGAGGCCCGAGTAGGCGAGATGCTTGAAGCCCATGCGGGTGATGTAGAAGGAGGCGGCTTGTTTGGCGTTTCCGACCCACCAGAGGATATGGTCGTAGCCACGATAGCCGTAGCCACCGGTGGCGGCCTGGGAGGGCGAGCCGTTGAGAACCTCGCCGGTCTCTGTGAGGATTGCGGGCTGCGCGGAGGGTGCCATTGTGCAGTTGTGTAGAATTTGAGATTTCTTTCTTTCGATTGCGTCAAAGTGTAGATGTGCGATTGGCAAGGACGGAATGGCAGCTAGCAGTTCTTTATAGCTCGGATGCGTGCGAGCGAAGAAGGGTCTTTCTTTGTCCGTCCAATGTCCGTCGCCAGAAACACGCTGACCGTTGGAGAGTCTGATGTCCGGGGTAGCCCAGCTGCAAGGACCTCAGCGACCTTTCCGGATCGGGAAATGCATCCGCTTTCGGACAGCCGGGCCTCCGTAGATAGCCGCACTGAGCCGAACGGGTGCCAACCACACGCAACGCAATTCTGAGACTTTGCGAAAATGTGAAGAGTAATCTGGCCGTTCTGGCCATTCGTGGTTAGCCCCCGTTGCTCTCCGTTGGATCGGACGGCTATCAAAGGTCATCGGACGGTGCGTCTGGCTGCAGTCGGCTGTGACCTGCATCCACTTACCGCTGCCCTGGTCCGATGCGATGAGATGACATCTTTAAACAGCTAGGGGTGTTATATCTCCCAATTGCGAATCCAACATCCTAAATATTAACAGGTCTCGTGCGTGTCCTCGAATATAATTTGGTTCTATTCAAACATTTATCTTCAAAACCACTCAATCGCCCTCCTTCTCAATCACTCATCTTCAACCTTTGACATCGCATCTTCATCGATATTATAAGAAAGATACAATTTGAACATTTCCAAGTTTTCATAAATTACATTAAACAAAATGGCACCGGCGCACCTCCTCTCAACCCACGACTCCACCGTCCTCGAGCAGATTTTTGACCCGGAATCCGCTCCCACCCCGTCCCCAGTCACCATTGACCCTTCCCTCCCAACTTTCCCTCACATCAAAGTCTACAGCACCCTCACCTCTCTCCGCTCAGCCGAAATCCTCGCCATCCGCGCCGCCGAATCGGGCGACACCTCCAAAGCAATCCAGTTGCTCTCATCAGCAATCGATTCCTCCCCGACGTACTGCTCAACGTACAACAACCGCGCGCAGGTCTACCGCATGACCGTTGCCCTAAAAGATGAAACGGAAATGGACAACCTCTTCTCCCACGTTCCCGAAATCAGAGCCGCCGTGTTTAACGCCTACAAGGATCTGACAACAGCCATATCCCTCGCATCACCACGGGCAGCTACCGACCCGATCTCCCCGCAGACGGCGAAATTGCTAGCTGCGGCACACACTCAACGGGCCACCATTCTGCACACTACTTCCAAGCACTTTTCAGAGCGACCGGCCGATTTGAAATTCGGCGTCAAGGAGCTCGAATATCTCGGGAACGACCTGGGTGCTTGGGAGGAGGCCGCCTCGAGGGATTTCTTCTGGGGTGGGAGGTACGGGAACGAGCTGGCAAAGGCGATGGCGGTGCATACAAACCCGTACGCCAAGCTGTGCGGAAGCATTGTAAAGGAGGCCATGAGGAAGGAAATCGGTGAAGCGTTCTAACTGGAATCTTTTTCTTCTTCTTCTACCAGTTGGTTACGAATTTTTCATGAGGTGGTGGGCGTTTATCGGTGTAGTTGCTTCTCACCTTTGAGATTGAGATTTTTGTGTTTTTCCACATAGCGAGCTGTCTTTTTTGTTGTTGTGAATGTATGATACCAGAAACTAGAAGCAGATTGAAATGAACAATCTTTACGTTGACAAGCACTACAGTTTTCATCAATATTATCCCTTGTTAATCTTCATTGTTAGCACGTAGCAGTCTCAGGTCAAATATCATCTTTGTTCAGAAATTATCTTGTATCGCTCAAATAAAAATACAAATATCCTCCAAGGGCCCCTACTAAGCTAAACGTACTTTTAAAAAGTCATCTACCGCGTAACAGCCCCTTCCCCGCCATTAGCGACCCCGACCTTTGGCAACTTGTGCTCCCTAAAATACGGCTCGAAATCCTGCCAGACATCATTATAATTCTCCTGCACCTTCCCGCTCTCTTTCACCGCCCATCCCGTCGTCGCCAGCTGCAAACTCGTCTCAAACATGATGGCCAGACTGCCCTCCCCGACCTTCACCGGCTTCAAGTCCGCGTTACTCGCCTTTTCGAAACTCTCCTTGTCCGGCCCATGCGCTGTGTTGCAATTGTGCAAGCTGGCACCGCCGGGGACGAAGCCGCCGGCTTTGGCGTCGTACTCGCCCGCCACGTTGACCATAAACTCGGCCATGACGTTACGGTGGAACCAGGGGGGCCGGAAGGTACCTTCAGCGACGAGCCAGCGGGGAGGAAAGACGACAAAGTCGGCGAGAGCGGTGCCCGGGGTGGCGTGGTTCTTCATCGTTAAAACGGTAACTGCGCGTATCCATTAGTCTCGTGTGTGCTCGTGATAAAAGATTCTGGAAGCCGGTGAAGACCTACAGATGGAGGGATCCGGATGGTCGAACCCGATCGACCCCACGGGGCTAAACTTGTGCAGGGAGTACTTGTACGGTAGGTAGTTGCCATGATACGCAACCACATCGTATGGACAGTGGTTCTGCAATACGTTCGTCAAAACACTGCAGAAAGCGTCTCAGTATTACGAAAGAAGCTCATACCTGCTTAGCCAAAAACAAACCACCCATGAATTTATTCACCACGCTCCACTCCTCATCCGCGTCCTCATATCTCGCGACGGGGTACTTGAAATCCCGATGGTTGGCCAACCCGTTCGCACCGATGGGGCCGAGATCCGGCAGCTCCCAATGACCCGCGCAAAATGTCTCGAGAATGTACCCCCTGCACCCCTTATCCTCACCGTCCGGCAGTTCGGGGATGGAGAACTTGATACCCCGGGGTATGACGCAAATCTCACCGGGAGCGACGAGGAGGTTTCCGAATTCGGTGCGGATGGAAAGGCGGGAGAGTTGCGGGAGGATCAGATAGTCGCCGTCAGAATTGTAGAATGATTTTCGAATCATGGGCTTGTTGAAGCCGTAGACGTGGATCGCCTGTTATATTAATGCGAATCAGTCTCCACCAGCATGGCACGATAAGATGGATTTGAGAAGATAAGTACCAATCCGTTTTTAGTCTGCGGCTGCCCGCTGCCCGACACGGACCTCAACGACTCGACGAAATCCTGCGATCCTGCGGCAGCAGTAGCGTGAGCATAATCTTCGACACTGCTGTTTTTCTTCGGGTCATCTTTCGTACCGATTGCGCGGTCGGTTATGCTGTGCGAGGAGGGAACGTCGAACGGGTTCCATCGCAACTGGGTGGGTGTGACGTGGATATCTTGGGTGTTGGAGGGCGAGTAGTCGCTGATGAGGTACGGATGGGAGAGTTTGGTGAAGCGGTCGTGTTCGACGGACGGCCTGCACACACACACGTCAGTATTCGTGATGTTATAGATGGCCTGAATACATATTACGAACCGGATGCGATAGAGCCATGTGCGCTGGTTGTGCGATCTGTCGACGGTAAAGGCGGTGCCACTGAGCTGTTCGGCGTACAGACCATAGGCACACTTTTGCGGGTTGTTTCCGAGCTTTGGAAGAGCTCCGGCGACGGCTTCGGAGCAAAAGTGGTTTCCGAATCCCTCTGTGAGAATCTTATTAGTTGTGAATTAGTTAAGATATTGAGGGGGTGTACAAACCGTTGTAGAGGTTGGGGTCCTCGTTTTCAGAATCTCTCCAGACCATGATTGTTATGATGATGTTGATTGATGATTATTGATGCTCGAGAATAGGCAGATGCGGCTACTGATGATGTACGTAACAGAGAGAGAAAGGAAGATCGGAACAATCGTTTACATGTTGACGTCCATATCGCATGTTGGACAAGTCCGGCGGTACCCATGTCGCGCATTATTCATTGAGGTCCGGGGAAGGTGGTAGGGGTAGGGGTCCCCGGCTGCCATGTCGGCTCCCGTCGGCTCACCGCTTGACGAGATGAGCTCCAACATGACATCCGAAACACCACGACAGGACATGACATGATCATGATGGTAATTATACCGTGGAAACCTGCCGATTATTTTCTGCGTCCGTCATTCTTTGCAACGAGCTCGGTAAGCTGCTGCCTTGCACACGATTCTTTTTTTTTGTGCAGCTGGCAAATTTGCGCAAAGTAGGCATGTCTACGTCGAATACCAATACGCCTCGGAACATACGTGACACCAATTTCAAGATGAAAGTAAACATTATATTATAATATTCCAGGCTCCCATCGGTCAATTGAACATGATGGTATATTATTAAGCTCTGGGAAATACCCATGTTGACAGAACTTTCCTTCGTAATTATAACCAAGGTCTTCATGACCAAATATTATTGATGCAAGTACGCGTAGATGCGTTCAATATACAATACATTAATATGGCTGCAGTGAACTATTTGATCTTTAGGTCCTCCGGCGTATCACCCTGAACCCTCCACCCTCCTCTGGCCACCCCCTCGACCCCATCCAGCTCCTTCCAAACCCTCTTCACAGTCTCAAACTCCTCCATATCAACCCCAAACCTCACCGCCCCATCGATCGCTGGCATCAGACAAACGTCCGCCATACTGATGCTATCACCCACGCTGAACCTCCCCGCCGTACCCTTCACCACCACCTCGTACGCCCTGAGCCCCTCCGTCATCCATTTCTTCTGCCACTCCACCCCTTCGACGTCCGGATCGTCCCCGGCTCTTTTGGCGTACTCCTTTATCCTCTTTAGCATCTTTAAATTCGTGACAGGTTGCACATCGCACGCGATGATGCCGCACAGCTGCCTAACCCTCGCCCTGTCCTCCGCGCTTTCGGGGAGGAGAGAAGTGTACTCTGGTGCCGGGAACTTGTCCTCCAGGTACTCGAGGATGGCGAGGCTCTGCGTGAGCACAAAGGAACCCTGCGACTCCGTATCCTTTTGGTGGGAGAAGGTGATTGTGGGGATCGTGGCAGATGGGTTTATCGACACGTATTCGGGCGAGGACTGCTCGTTTTTGAGGAGGTGAATGTAGGATGGGGTGTAGCTCAGACCCTTGAGGTTCAGGGCGATTCGGACCCGGGCGCTACAGGAAGAGCGAAAGTAGGTGTGCAGGGTGATATCGGGTTTTGTAGACATTTTTTCTGGTATTCTGATGTTGATAATGGGTGAGGTATGGATAAGATATCGTATAGATAGTGAAATACTGTGGTAGGGCCCACCGAGGAGATTCTCGAGCTGCTGGGCATTATATAAAATCCGGGGTAAAAAGTCGAGCTAAATTGAGCAAGTCGAGGAGGTCGGTTCGGCGCGGTTAGCTGGCGCATGGCAAGGTCCCTTCCCCGTGGTAATTTGCGGGCTCAACACCAACCTAGGGGGGACGGATGCGTCTGATGGAATCGTGAAAGACTAAGCCCGAATGGAATGGGAAACGAACGAAACGGACAGCTTAGATTTCGGTCTAGAAGTACAGAGAACACCAATCCGTAAAAAGTCCAAAGGAAAATAGAAAGAAAAAAACGCCCTGTACGGAATCCTCATAACGTAGTTGCAAGTCCCCCCACGGCTGAAGAAGGGCTGAAGTGGCATGATATCGTGATGGATGAGGTTTCTATATCCCGTTCCTCTGATCCTGCCCCGGTGAGATTTTGGGACTCAGGAACCCTTGCGATGCCGAAGAGGAGATTTGATATCCCGGTTTGAAGATGGCGTCCGCGGGTTGGCCTGGTGAGCAGGAGCGAGAGAAAACTGTTAGCAAACCCGCTTGGAGCGTTTCTTTCCTACCGGATGGCTGAGGGTAAAAACTGACCGGCACGGGGAAGCGTCTTCTTCTCTCTGAGGCTGCCGGACTGCATCGCCGCCTGAAGAGCGTTCGCCTGTCCGGTAGTTAACGCCGGATGCTGCGGGGGTTGTGGCGACATGTCCATCGGTGCCGGTGGGGGGACGGTTGTAGAAGTTTAGGTTTGGCTTTTGCTGGAATGTTAGCGAGAGTGTCTATGCAGACACGATTATTCCCACGAGAAGGTTTGCTCTCGACAATGCAATGCAATGGTGGGTTTTGACCGCCCTTTTAGCTCTACAGAAGTTCTACAAAAAATAAAAAAGGGGCCGCAGCTGAAGTATACTCGAGTGATTTGGTCTAGTATAAATCGGTTGCTCGAGCTTGCTCTTCCCAGACCGGATTTTTTTTTAAAAAGGCTCGCATTTTACCTCTTTCGGCCTCGCAGCCCTGACCGACAGATAGACATCCAATCGTATCTTTTAATAGTGATGACAATAGTAATAATACACCTGTGATATAGTCCCCGAAAACCAAAAAAAAAAAAGTCAATCATTCCTTCTTCTGGCCCTGCACCTTTGCCCACCTCCCCCACTCCGCTGGCAGTATCACACCAGCGCACTCCCCGAACCCCACCCTTCCTTCCCCGCTCCCCGCGTACCCTCTCAGCACGACCTCGTCCCCGTCCTCCAACCACTTTCTCTTCACCCCGCCGATATCGACTTCTTCTTTTCCGCCCGCCGTTGCTTCCAGAAAGCTTCCCACCGACGTCTTGTCCTCGCCCGAAATGGTGCCCGAACCCAACAGATCACCCGTCCTCATGGCGCATCCCGTGATGGTGTGATGCGCCACCATCTGCGGGAACGAGAAGAGCAGGTTCTTCGCGTTCGACGTGAAGAGCGTTGAGAATTCGCTCGTGCCAGACGCTGCACACCAGGAAACAATGCATTAGTTATCACTCCACCCTTAACTCCATCATCCACGCTCGAGAAAAAAAACAATATAATTCGGGGTTTTAGTAGAAGAGAGACAAAACTCACGCTTGACCAGAACCTCCAACTTGACATCAAACACCCCTTTCCCTTCCCTCCTCTCCTCCCTCAGATACGGCAGCAACTCGACCCCACCTTCCAAACCCTTCGTCCTGAACCCCTCGAGCGCCTCATCCGTCACGATCCACGCCCCGACGCTGGTGCCAAAGTTTTTCGCGTTAAAGGGTCCCAGGGGCACGTACTCCCAGGCCTGGATGTCCCTGGCGCTCCAATCGTTCATGAGACTGTACCCGAAAATGTGGCCCTCCGCGTTCTCGATATCCACGGGGGACCCCATGGTGTTGGGTAGGGAGACGTAGCACGCCAGTTCCAGTTCGATGTCGAGTCTGTTGCACTGGTCGAAATTCGGTGTGGCGTTCGTGGGAGGGCAGGTCTGGCCGAGTGGCCGTCTTATCGGGGTGCCGGATACCACGACGGTGGAGGCGCGGCCGTGGTAGCCGACGGGGAGGTGGGTGTAATTTGGCTGCAGAGCGTTGGCGGGCCCGCGGAAAAGGGTGCCGATCTTTTTTCATACATACGATATCAGTATATTTTTGCTCGGATTTGCATATTTGGGGGTAAAATGTGATTGGATCTGTAACGGTGGCTTACGTTGAATGCGTGATTCTTGCCCGCGTAAAAGTCCGTGTAGTCTCCAATCTCCATTGGCAGGTGCATCTTGGCCTCCTCGATCTTGACCGATGCCTTTTCGACTTCGGACTGCCACTGCGAACCCGTCTTTACGAGTTCTAGCACGGCATTTCTGACAGCGAGCCTGGCGTCGCGGCCCAGCGCGGCGAATGCGTTGAGGGTGGTGGATTTCAGCGAGTCGCAAATCTTGCCCGCATTGTCGGATTTTATGACTTTTGGGAGGACGCTCGAGGAGAGAAGGGAGAGATCGAGGACGTGCGAGCCGATTGCTGTGCAGGGCCGCGGGGTGGAGTTTGCGCTGTTGGAGAAGACGCCAAAGGGGATGTTGGCGAGGGTAAAATCGCTGTTTTGGGGGATATCGATGAACGACATGTTGCTTTTTTTCTGCTTCAGACGTGATAAGGTGTAAGGGCTCAAGCGGCTGAATGAACGGAACACAATTGGAGATGGCTGTCGAGATGATGAGAAGGGAATCCGGGGTAGATGCAGTATTTAAAGCGGCGTGAGGTTCAGTTTGCGTTGGACGTTGTATCGACATGTGCCGCTGGTAGCCGTCAACTTTTTATTGCAGCCCAGGCAGAGAGCTCGAGCTCGAGGTGGACAGGGTTCGAGAGCTTGCCATGCTCGCCCTTGCATACGAAAGTGGTTCCGAGATGGATCAAATGCTAATCTTCAATTATTTTTGTATTCTATACACAAATGCTCAAAATATTACAAGTCGCCCGTAACTCCATCCACAAAAATAAGACAAAAAGACACCCCCTTGCATTATACACCCAATGATAACTGCCGCCCCCTCCCGTGCCTTTGTATATATCTATCGTGCCATCCTCGTTATCGTTACCCTGGGAAAGTGTTCAAAACAAAAATCTAGAAAATCACAAACGAAACACACCGGCCAAATTGTCGCTCGTATCCCTCTTCCAGTTCTGCTTGGCCGAACACGCCTTGATGTCGATAAACCTCTCCTCGTCCATCGGCAGCATCATCTTGATCTCCGGACAGTACTCCCACATTTGCGTTCTCAGTTCCGGGGTACCCCAGACCCCGCCATGTAACCACACTCCACTGTTGCCAGTGTGGAATCTATATCATAAGCGTCAGCATTTGCATTTGCAACTCTATCGATAACTCTGGAAAAGAGAAAATTCTCACCCCATCGGCTTCTCGCTATAAATCATCTCTGCCGAAAACTTTTGCTGCACCGTCCCGTTCGCCATGTGCGCACCGGGCAGCAGTCCCATCCGCGACGTCAACCACACGTCCTCCGGATCCGAATGCTTTAGCCTGACCTGGTTCTCCAGCACCTTGATAATCTTGGACACCCTCCGGATGCTCAACCCGCCGTTGCCTCCGAAACGAGCGCTCGTGCTCCAGCTGGCACCCACCCAGTCGTACACCAGCCAATCGTCCAAGTTCTGCCTCGAGTTGGCGCACAGCATGGCGTCGGTCTGGAATACCAGCAGGTGTTCGGCGGGGGCCAGGACGTCGCGGTAGAATGTGAGGTTGGTGAAGGTTCGGGAGGTGGATTCCTGGCCGTCCATGGACAGGCCGGCGGGGAGCAGGGCGATGTCGAGTTTGCCGTCCGTGATGTGCGCACGGACTATCCGCGAGCGGTTGAGATGCTGCACCGATTCCTCAGTACCGAAGAATTTGAACCGCCCTGAAAAAAAGATCCGTTAGCCATTTTTATACTTAGATTGCAAATCAACACCCTCGTGGCGGTTTCGGTAAAAAGGGAACCGGCAACCTCGTGGGTATAAAGGGAGGGGGGGAAAAGACATACAATCGGGCGGCACGACGCTCATGTAGTGAAGCAGCAGGGGGGTCAGATGCGGCAGGGCTCGTCCTTCGATCAACAACGCAACTTTGGTCTCGTTAAACGGCGACCGCGGCGGGTGCGGGAACTCGAAGCTGACACGCGGGACGCGAGATATGACTTCATGAGAGGCATTCGGGAAGAGGACAAAGGTCCAGGCGAAGAGGAGGAGCAGTATGGGGAGCACGGCTCGTCGGGTGGCTTTCAGGGAGAGTAGATCGAGCATCGCGAGTGAGCCAGTTTCGGCGTGGGGGTTGTGGTGGTGGTTTCAGAGAGAGTGGAATTTCCGATGGAGTGATGTACGAATCAGCCGGGCGTGAAAGACTGGGAGAACTGCTGATAATATAATATGAGATGCTGATGATGAAGTTGGCAATGACGGTGATGACGATGATGAACGAGGGGTCGTTGGTCGTCTGTCGGCAGCGGTATAGCAAAAGGAGAGAGAGAGAAGGATGTAGGCGGTTAGTGTGTACGATGGTAAGAGTGGGTTGATACCCGTTTCGAGGGCGTTTATGCGACCATGCAATTGCTGGAGAGCGAGAGCGAGATGCGATGCGATGCGATGCGAGCGGGCAGTGCAATGGGAATCAAAGGGAGCGTCCGTCGTCGATGAAGGCAAAATAAGGAGAGACTGAAGACGGTGAAAAGGGGAAACGTTGAAGAAAGAAATAAGCTCCAAGCTACTACTGTATGTATATTAAAACCCGTCGACTCCGTCCGGAGGTGGACCAGCTGCGACCAAAGCTAAGTTCCAGTTTGGCTGGTTGGTGGAGACTAATTTAACTCGAGAACTTCAAAACTTCAGCCGTGGGACAGAATTCGATTAGGTCAGCGCGTTCCCCTTCACGGCGCATATAAAGACAATATGAATAAGGTTATCAGGCGTACGTACGCCGTCCGCCCACGCTGTCAACATGAAACACCTTTTGTCAGGAACGAGAATCGAACACTAGTGGTAGGCCAGCATCTAGACGCTTGGCTGCATTCGCAAGAGCCAGCGGACGGTGGTGGGGGGACCCATCGAGGGGATCACAGGGACACCGCTCCGAAAACCATATACGCATTCCAGCGTCTAGCTATCGAGCCATGATGAATCAATGTCAATCGATTCTGGTGTCCCCCCGGCCAAGATGTGAATTTATCATAAGCGACCGCGCCCGTTCCCTGGCTGAGTGGCGGTCTTGGTCGCACAGCAAACCGGGTTGACGGTGCCCAAATGATGAAGAATTGTTTGGTCGGACAGGGTTTCAATTCTTCCGATGTCTCTGACTCTGGGTACCTACACAGTACATGTACATGCACATGTCTGGGTTTCTGGCTAAATTGCACCCTTCCCGTCCTTTAAATTCTTCTGTATCACATGGCATTCCATTTGCATGTAAGGACATGTGTGCAGGGTGCAATCCCCTCGCTCGCTATTGCCATTCTGGCAGCTATAATCCGAGCCTGATATGATTCATCTGCTTGTCCTGTGCGAAGCTTTCAGCCACACGTTCACGCAAAAATTAGGGTTTCACGGTCCTAACAATCCTGCTGATATGGTACCATACTGTGTTCTGATATTCGTTTCAAACGCTGTCATAAATTGAAAATGAACAGAAAAAAGAAGGCAAAGGAAAAAAGGTGGGTAAAAAGTGTGTACATGAGAAAAGAAGAGAAATGTAAACCGAAAAATGAAAAGAGGAGAAGAAGAAGAGAAGAAAGAGACAACGTTCGCTAAAAGAAATAACGTAGAAAATAAACGTAGAAAAATAAGGTAGAAAAAATAAGGTATATACATTCGAAGTGAAAAACGTCTAAGCTTGCTCGACGGCCCAGTAGTTCGGAGTCTTGAAAGCCGGGGCCGGCCTTGAAACAACCTCATGCACAACAGCGCCCGCCTCCTCGTCGTCCTCCCGAGGAGCCGGTCGGATCTGTTGCCTCCAACCCATCGCCGTACGCTCGTTGAAACCTGGTTCGTTCAAAAATCACGTTAGCATCCTTGTCTAATTCATACATGTATTATATCGTCTTCTGGAAGCCAACGAAAAGTGGGGTGTAGGATGGAAAAGCATTCGGAACTTACCATAAATGTGAGCATCCACGAAACCGTTAAACACCAGCATCATCTATCAAACGGAAAGTCATATTAGCCACAATTTATTCTCGGAGCCAGCCGTACCGAAAAGCAAAAAAAGACACATGTTCTCTTTTCGGACCGCATGTAAATTAATGGAAACCCGGGGAGAATCTTCGGAAAGAAACTAACCTTGGCCAACCCTTCCACATGGATGTTAACACCATCCCTACCCTTGATCACCTGGATGATCATAATCACAGTCGGGATGGACCACAGCACACCGTAGGCCAACGGATAAGAAATCATCTGAATGGCAATCTTCCTGACGTGTCGCTGCTGGTCCTCCTCCTCTTGCGCCCTCTCGGCCGCCGTCTGAATCTGTCCCGCCAACGCCGAGTCCACGCTAGAGCCGGGTCCGCAGGAAGATGCCGCGCGGGAGGATTGAAGGCTAGAGATTTCGGTGTTGCTACCGCCCTTGCTGTCCTTCTCGGAATAGGATCCTCCCTTCGCGGCGTTGTTGAGAGCTCGCTGTTCGGCGTTGGTGTTACGGTAGGTTTTTTGCATTGTGGCGGCTCGGCGGGCCCGACGGATTATGAGGTAGACGTGAACGTAGATGAAGAGGCAGCAGATGATGATGATCCAGCGGGGGAGGTAGTTGAAGAAGAGTCGGACCTTGCTCGAGCCCAACCAGCAGACTATCATGTGCCGTTAGTTCAATGTTCACCCGATGTTATAATTTGGAATGGAAGATAGAATACTCACAGGCGCCGACATCTGCGTAGTCCCAGATACCAAAGCCGAAAAACGCAGCGATGAGGGAAACAATCCATGGGAATAACCAGATGGCGTAAACGTGTTCGCGGCACCACTTGAGGACAGTGGAAGGGCCGGAAATCATGAGCAAGGTTACCAACGCGATGACGACCTGCCAGACATCGACTACAATTTTCTACATTAGCCACTGTATTTATTGAGAGAGAGAACGATATGACATACTCTGAGCAAAGAAGAACTGGGTGAGGAAGCCATTGGGGGAGCAGAATGAACCGTTCGCTGGTGATGTGGTATTATGGCCGAGGAGCATGGACAAGCTGGGGATGAAAAAGTTGACAGCCAGAAAGAGGTCGCTGACAGCGAGGCCTGTACGATTCCATACCAATTAGCATACGATGATCAGGAACCAGGAAGAAAAAAGTCAAAAAAGGTGAGGGGCCATACCGAGTATCAATTGATGCCTAAACCCTCGAAGTTCTCTCAGAAACTAATATACCCGCGCTTGGTTAGCAGGCATACCCCAGTCCGACGATCTCCAGATCTGAGATTTGCAACACTTACCACAAAACTAAGAATCATGTACAGCGATCCGACAATCGACAAGACGGATCCGGCAAGCACGACACCAGCCAGGTGGTGTTGGCTCCAAGCGTCACCGAAAGCCTGCATCGTGAAAGGATAAGATGAAAAGAGTGAGATAAAGTTGGACAGATGTATAAGAGCGCCGCTCCTATACCCGATCGATCGACAATATTATTGTATCAAAAACAGCCCCGGCGAGAGGTGGGATGTCTGAAAGATGATATTGAACAAACAATCTCAACGATGGGCAGGTGATTGGATATATATATTGATATATAAAAGTATTTCAGAAAGCTCCGAGTACTTATATATCAAAATGACAACGAGGGTTATCCTTGAAACTGATAGACAATGCAAGATGCGGAATGTCGACGGATCGGTAATAATAGATATATAATAAGGATAGGCGAGTCGATATCGTTATAAAGGAAACCCACGAAGCGAAGCCCGAAAGATCTGATGGATAGAGAAGAAAGGCACGAATCGAAACGGGATCGTCGCTCTCTATATACTTGACGGGCAGAGTTTGAAGCCAGGGGAGGAGGACGGAGGAGAAGCTGTGCCTCTGGCTCCCTGCGTCCATGCGTCCCTGAAGCTTTGCTGCTGTTGCCGCAGCATACTGCTACTGGGGCTTCCAAGGAGCCGTCCGTAGCAGCCGCAGAAAGCAGCTGCCAGGCAAAAAGAAGCGACCGTTGGTACATCTGAGCTAATCAAAGCAAAATCTCAAGACTTTGGTATTTTATTTTTCCAGATGCAGAAATAAATTTGCAGGTTGCATGGGTTCCGAAAAGCAAGGAAATATCCTGCATGGGGCCGACTCCTTTGCTGAGAGGATCGCACAATAGAAACGCCCAATGAACCGTCAAAGTCACGACATTTTCGCGGGAAGAGAGGGGTTTCGATCTAGGACATCGAATGCCAGGGGAAGCAAAAAAAAAAAACCAAGTCAGCCACACTAGGGCAGGCCCCACAGTTCTCGCGATTGCATCCCATTTGATGGATCCGAAGCCCGCTTGACCGCAAATGTCAAAATATTGACCAGAAAGAAAACTTGAAGCGGGAGACGGAGGACCGAGAGATGTGATCTCTTGGGTATATCAAACCCGCGTTATCAGATTCGTCCCTTGAACAATAACAAAAGACCCAAAGGGGCGAATGTTGTTTGGGAAAAGGAGCCGACTGAGCGAGAATCGGAACCCGCGAACCGGCGATCGAGCGAGTGAGAGAGTGGGCGAGAGGGCCATCGATACGCGGAGTGGAGCGCCTTATCCGTGAGTTAATCTGAAGGCAGATTGAGATTGCAACCGTCGTGAGACACGATTCGATTGAACGATCGTCATAGAATAATAATATATTGGACCTAGTTTTGACGGATAGCTTGGACGTTAGCCCGTTTGCAGACCGCAGGCTGCAGTGCGTTTAAGCTTACCGTCGGAGCGGCCAAGAATGAAAGAATACACGAGGGACGATGTGGACGGCGGGTGGAGATCCGTCAATTCTCGCGGGGTTTGACGAAGGAAGCAGGCTTCCGTGCAGATCGAATGCGGCCGTTACCTGCAGCGGTTAGCATATTTTACTGGCAGCAGCCAAGTGCAGAGTGATGCCGCAAGTAGCGTCGTCTACTGGCAGCGCTGGGAAGGTACATGTTCATGTTGACGAGGCCAAGCGACGGGGCTGGCGATGCATCTGGCTGGTGTAGTCTGGGCCCTTTTGCTGCCCCACCGCCGGCTGCCAACGTCCGCGAGAAAAAGGCGAGCAACCCAAAGACGAATGGCTGGGCGTCTCCTCCACGCGGTCACCGCCATCGCAAATCAATCAACCGCAGCTTCACCTCCACCCCGACACCTCCCTCAAGCTACGTCTCAGGCACTCGGATTTCAATTTCCCCCTGCGCAAGCCGACACTACCGCCAACGGTCCCGGAACGTGTACGTGTGTGTGTGTGTGTGTGCATGTCCTTCGGTATACGTTTCCTGTCGCTCCCAGCAGCCAAGTCCGCGAACTGGCGCATCCCATCGCTGCCCGTGCAGAGGATACCTACACACCTGCTTTGGCCATTCCGACCCCCGAACGTACACACACACTCTCTCTCTCACCCCCCAGCTTGCTACGGTCTCCAGATTACGATACTATTATCGCCGCACTATAGCTATAGCTTCGGTCCCCTATAGTATAGCAATAGTAAATCGGATCTCCCTCCATCGATCGAAGATCTAGACCGCCACCCAGATCCCATCCCTTACATAACTCCTCCACTCCTCTGCCTTCGTCTCCTCCTGCTCCTCCTACGCCTCATTCCCCACCCCGTCAGGAAGAAGGAAACATCATCTATACACACACAGAACCATGTCCCGCATACCCACACTCCTCCTTCATCTCTTCCTCGGCTTCACCTTGTTCCTCATCCTGTCAGCCGCCGCCGACCCCCTCTCCTACTGCAAGTGCACCTGTGGCTCTGCATCAATCATCATCCCGCTCGACCACGACGACCCTAAAGCACTCACCTGTCTCGATTGCAACAGAAGTTTCTGCCGGTCCTCCAATATCAACATCTGCGACGGCAAGAAGGAAGACGAAATCTCCACTAGCTGTTTCCGTAAGCTCACTCACACACTTGATCGCATCCAAATTTCCCACGCTGCTGCTGTTTAAATTGTTTCACGTGAAGATTAAATGAAACATTTCCCGAAGGGGGTGCATTTATTTTTTCTCGCCACAAAAGGGGAAAACCAGAAAGGCAAAGCATACTAACAAGATCCTTTTTTTTTTTTTCCACGACAGAGCGAGACTCAGTAAAAGATGAAGCCGTGGTGCTGATATTCATCATTGCTACGGGAGGACTGCTCATTTACGCGGCGGTTAAGCCGTGGGTATCGAAATGGATCGTATGTGACAATCATTCCCTGTTTTCCCCCTTCAATTTGATAAACAAAAGATTAGACTACCTGCCTAAGAATGCACGTGCATATCGTATCGTAATGCTAACGAATTCTGGTTGGCGGGAATAGGACCCGCAGTCTCAAGCTTATGAGCAGCTTCCGACCCGGTGAGGATATTTTCTGCATGTACCTTTTTGCGATATATAACGGTCCCACCCTGTGGAAAGTCTAGATGTATTCCCAATGGAATGAACCGGTTTGTCTTGCTTCCCAACCGTCTACGCCAAGGGAAAGCTGCATCTCGCGGTTTCTTTACTTTTCCGGGGCGGTCGGATGAGGGGCGTTTTCTTTCTTTCTTGAATCTGCATGTCTCGGGCAACTTTTGGCGAGAATAGAGGAGGGTGGAAGAACCATCTACCAGCTGAAGCTGCAGTGGAACGTTTTCGTGTACCCGTTGTGACGGTATTCATCTCACTTTGCATTTTAGACGGCGTTATACCTCTTCGGATGATGAAGAGAGAGAAAAACCTTGGGTGTTTTCTTTTCGCTTTGGATAATGAGCGGACTCGAAGCAAAATGTATACAGCCTGTATACTCTGCTTACGGCTATTATTCGGTGGCGCTTTTTTTCTTCCCCTCAAAAATTTCAATCGCATCTTGTATCTTGTACACCGTATCTCATTCATGTATCTTATATCTGCAGTGGCGTTCACAAATTTCTTGATTAAATGATAGGGAAGAAAAACATACTTGCATAACGCAGCAGCAGGAGGAAAGTAGGAAAACGACCCTGCATATCACATCATACCATCCAATTAAAGTAACAAATGGGGGGGATAATAAAGAATTACCAGCTAGTAACGCATCTCAGCTAGTACGGCCTCTATTTTCCAAGTTTTCCAAGTTGAATAATCCTCCTAAGTGCTCAGCCAGATACTCGGTAGCTTTAGGTTAACCGGTTTTTCCTCACGTTGGCTCCAATCGCAACCCCTGATAGTCTAAACGCCACCATTCTAATCGCACACCCTAACGTCCTTGAGGAAGGCACCTAACGACTTTTCTTTCTTTCTCTTTTCAGCTAATGCACCTTCAACGAAAACCCGCCACCAACTTCCTCATCTTCCATCCCTGCAAACAAGCCACTCCTCCCCGCCAGCCCGACTTCTCCGAATAATTGCGGCGCGTCACCTCTCATAGGTGCGGATGGACTGAGCCGTCTCCTCTTCTCCTGCCCCGCTTTCGAGGGAAACGTTGGAAACATGGCCTCGGATTTGGGTTTTGGGTCGTCCCTAAAGTACGGGTGCCTCAGAGCGTCTTCGGCCGTGATTCGTTTCGCTGGGTCGAGCGATAACAGCGCCGATAGAAGGGATACGCCGTTGGACGTTAGTAGCGGGAACTTGGACCTCAGCAGGTGACCGGTTCTAACAAATCAAACAGACAGTTAGCAAAAAAAAAAGTCTACCCTCTCCTCAAATAAGTGTACGTAAGAATTATGTCTACATACGTCTGCTTGGTCCTGGGGAACCTCAAACTCTTCGAATTGGGTAATCGCCTCCAATTGGGCCACTCCTCGTCCGTGGGAACACCCATCAGCTCAAAAATCTTTGACAGTTGATCAATCTCGCTCTTGCCCTGAAAGAGCGGTTCCTTTAATATCAACTCCGCAAAGATACAGCCAATGCTCCACATATCGATGGCGGTGCCGTACTTTTGCGCCCCGAGCAGCAACTCGGGACTCCGGTACCACAGCGTGACCACTAGCTGCGTGAGCGGCAGGCACGGATCCCCGAAATACCTGGCCAGTCCAAAGTCCGCGACTTTGATCTGGCCACGGTTGTTCATGAGCAGATTCGATGTCTTGAGATCGCGGTGCATGATCCAATTCGCGTGCATGGTGGCGGTGGCGGAGAGCAACTGTAGCATCAGGGTCTTCACTTCAGATTGCAAAAACGGCTCGGGCATGTCGTCGAGGAGGGTTTTGAGGTCGTGTTCGATGAAATCCATGACTATGTATACCCTGGCTGGTATTAGTGACCTTCTCAAACGATTCCCCGTCCGCGAAAAAGACATCACGGAGAGGGATTTTCAAAAAGATAGAGTATATGTTTTTTTGAAGGTGTAAGACGAACTGGTTCAATTGGTCCCCGACCACGACCTCGCGTAGATTCACAACGTTCGGATGCCGTGCCGCCATGAGGGTCTGGATCTCGCGCAGGCTGGTGATGGGGAATCCGTCCGTTTCGGCCTCCAGCTTGAGCTTCTTCATCGCCACAATCTCGCCCGTGGCGGTATGTCGCGCCCGTGATACCACACCGTACGATCCTTCCTCGATCCGGTTCAATGGTTCGTAATCGTCGACCGAGTTGGAGGGTTTGATCTCCGGAGCCGGGAAGCGCAGGGCACGTGCTTCACTCGTGTCGTTGTCGCCGTCCTTCGCGCCGGCACCTTTGCTGGAGGGTGCTGATGTTTCATCGTCCGGTTCAGCAGAGACCTTTCGACGCTTCGACGGCGGTTCGTCGGATACGGATAGTGATTGCTTCTGTCGCGTGTGTTCCTCGTCCTGCCTTTGACGTGCTGCTGCCTCCTCGTCAGCTCTACGCTGCTTCTGCAACCTCTGAGCCTTCTTTGCCTCCTTTTCAGCTTTCCGACGGGCGGCTTCGGCGGCGTCCTCCGCGGTTTCGGTCTCCCAGCGAGACTTGGGCTTCGACGACATGACGGTGATGATGACAATGATGTTGAATGGGGTCAGTTTCAAGGCATGCGCGAGGTTCCTTTCCTAGCCATCCAATCCAATCCAACCGGGGAGAGCTAAGCGAAAGAGCTCGAAAAGACCAACGCGGAAAAATTCACAACCTCAATTTCCAACATCTCGAAAAAAAGCCAATTCCCGACATATTGACACACCGACAATGCCTGCCGATTCACACTTATAACAATTCCCCCCCCCCCCATTCGAAAGTTATGAAATCGATATCCACCCGTCTCTCGCGGGTCCTCCTAACCGACCTCCCACAAGCCTCCTCCCGCTGCCGTACCACGACCACCCCACACCGTCTCATCCTCACCCGCCGACCCCTCCACACTTCATCGACCCTCAGATCCGACGACGACAAGCTCACAAACGCCCAGCAATGGCGAAAGGCAATCTGGGGGGAAGCCGGAAAGGCCGATCCTTACAAGGAACTCACACCGGAAGAACGCGAACGCCGTGAGATCGAGCTATTGGAAGCCGAGGATGCGAAAAAGGCCGAAAAGCAAGCCGCTGCGACCCGTGCGGTCAAGGAACGGAGCGCCGCAGATAAGCTGGAAGGGTACGCGCCCGATACGGATGCGAGGAGCATGCTGGTCACCGGTACCCGAGGAGCATTCATGAAGAAAAAATGGGATCCGAAGAATCGGGTTTGGAGGTATTTCCATCCGTCACTTATACTCCACACCCAATTGAACTGCCAAAACTGACAAAATGGTGTTATTACTATTATCATACAGGTACCTGATGAAACGCCTCTCCGACCCCACAGAAATCACCGCCGCCGTCCGTCGCGCCGTGATCGAAACCTACACCTTAGCCGTCTCGCAGTCCAAACCCACATCCGCATGCGTGCACTACAGGGGGCCGGAATACCTCACCGACAGGGTCGCCATCACGAGAACGGAGAACGGCAAGGATTTCAAGTTTGATTTCCGGAGCGCGGACGTGATGAGGCGGATCCGAGAGTACGCGGAGGACAAACAGCCGTTACCCGCGGATCAGGATATCGTGAGGGATATCGGCAAGGCAGAGGGGGATGAGTGGGTAGGTATGACTCTGGGTGGGGATCGGCTCAAGTTTTCGGTACGTCTTCGTCGGAAGTTTTTCAATCATGGCGGGGGGAGGTTTTTGATCGTAGGGACTAATTTTTTGTGATACGTATCAGGTTGTCAAGAGGAGCATGCAGTTGACGGGAATCCCGCTTACCGACCCGGTCATAAACAGCATTTCGACGGTCGGGCAGCTCATCAAGCAGTTTCATCGTATCGCCGCCCAGGCGGAGACGGATAGGTTGGCTGCCCACCTTGTTGAGAATGACAAGCTGTTGGAGAACCCCAATGTGGCAGTTCATCACTACCAGCTTAGGTTCACCGATAAGGAACGGGCCATCGGTCGACTAGAGACCATTCCCATCATGATGGCTGGAAGAATTAGAAAGGAGGGAGAGATTGTCGGTAAGGGTGTAGGTAGGGGTGGAAGGAAGCGGGTGTCGAGGAGTATGCTACGGTTGAGGTCGAGGAGGATCAAAGGGTGGGGTGTCAACGGTGTAGAACGGTTTGATCCCAGAGTCAGGGAGTAGGTTGGAAGAGTGGAGTTGAATGTATCTTCTTGTACATAACGGTGGCTTTATTCTTGTAGATATATTAGATCTGGTGTATAACATCACAGCGTGAATCACGCAAAATGGCAGACATAACTAGGGGTTTTCTCCAACCCATGGAGACAGAAATCTATTACGCTGCGTACAAATACAGGATATCTTCTAAGATGGTATTCCGAAATGGCAATGGCCTTTCCAAGTGTCCAAATATCCAAGACGCAAGAGTTGTATGGGCAGCGTGCGAATTAAAAGGAGTAGGGATGAAGGTAATAATATGAATCAATCGGTCTACACGATTGGTCGGATTGTCGAAGGAAGCTTTTTTTTCTCCAAAAAAGCGAGATTATTCACTCTCGGCATCCTCCTCGCCACTCGGTTTTGAAGGGCGCTTCTCCCTTCTCTCTCTGATCGCAGCTGCTAGGTTTTCAAGGAGCACAACGGTCTCTTCCCACCCAACGCAAGCATCCGTGATACTCACACCCTTCTTCAGACCCTTTGGTCCCTCTGCCGGTACCGACTGCTTACCCTCGTTGATATGAGACTCAATCATCACACCGACAATACCCTCCTCTCCACCCCGGATCTGGTTTGCAATATCCTCAGAAACGGGTCCCTGGTTCTTGTGGTTTTTCAACGAGTTTCCGTGCGAGCAGTCAATCATCATGATCTCCTTCTGACCCGACTTTTTCAACGACGCCTTGACCTTAGCAACGTGCTCGGCGGAGTAATTGGGCCCGCTGGAACCGCCGCGCAGGATCACAAAGCAGTCCGGGTTGCCGGTGGTCCTGGTGATAGCTGCCAGACCCTGTTTTGTGACTCCCATGAAGTGATGGGGGTGTGCCGCTGCGCCGATGGCGTCGATTGCGACGCTCAAGCTACCGTCGGTTCCGTTCTTGAAGCCGACAGGGAAGGAGACACCGGAGGCGAGCTCACGATGCAGCTGGGACTCTGTGGTTCTGGCGCCGATGGCGGCGACGGAGAGCAAATCTGCCAAGTATTGAGGAGAGACGGTATCCAACATCTCGCTGGCAATCGGGATGCCCATGTGTGTCAGGTCGCAAAAGAGTTTCCGGCTGACCCTGAGACCCTTGTTGATCTGGAAGGTCTCGTCGATATCGGGGTCATTGATCAGACCCTTCCAGCCGACGGTGGTACGGGGCTTTTCGAGGTAGGCGCGCATGATGAGGACGAGGTCCTCGGACAGTTTGGCGGCCAGATCCTTCAACCTGGCGGCGTATTCGAGGGCGGTTTCCGGGTCATGGATGGAACAAGGGCCGACGATGACGAGCAGCTTGTCGGCCGTGCCATTGAGGACGTTGATGGCATCCCTGCGACCTTGGATGACGGTCCTTTTGCTCTCTGGAGGCTACAAATCGGGGTGAAATGTGGTCAATTATGTGTTGGGCAGTTATTATGGAGGGGTGATGGATAAGAGGGCTTACAGCGGGGACTTCGTGCTGAAGAAGCTGTGGAGGAATGAGTGGATCGTAGCCAACGACTGCGAGAGAAGAATAATGCATGTTAGCGATGGCAATTCTCCTGCTGAATTAACAAGGGAAAGAAGAGTAAGAAGAGTAGGGAGTTCAATTTTATACCTCTCACGTCTTCGGCCTCCTCGAGCCCAGAGTTCCACAAGGAAGGCATGTTGGTGTAACGGACTAACGAAGGTGTAATTTGGGGAGATTGAAAAAAAAGACGGGTCTAGATAGCCTTTTCGAATGGCGAGTTTGAGCTAGACACCGGTGGATTATATACACAGAGTCTGGACGGGTGGGAGAGAAAGAAAAGGGAGCGGATGATAAATGTGAATGCGGAGAGGAGGAGGAGGAGGAGGATGGAGCGAGTTGCGCTGCAGAGTTTTAAGCCAATTGGCCAATCACACGGCGCCCGATTGTCCCACAGTCCCACGTATACAGACAGACACAGACACAGACGCAGACGGCGGACCTGAAACCCAGTGAGAAGTGACTCCTTCCCACGTGGGACCGCACTAACCCCGTTCAATCTCAAATTCGAATTGTGAATGGGAGAGCAAGTGAGGTCCTACATCGGACGACGGTGCCCGTCTCCGAAGCCCGGCTCCACCGCCAGTCCGGGGCCCATTTTAGGCGACACGAACCCTGCCACTCCACCCGATTCGGACGTGTTGCAGAAACACCACAGCCGGGGTGTTGGTGATGTCTATACATGTCGTCAACCAGAATATACAAGTTCAATAAAGTCGGTGCATAGAGTTTAACCAGTGAATCAAGTGTAATATTATGAGAGAAAGCTATAGAAAAAAATAGTTGTATAGAAATTGTAGGTAGGAGAAGGTAACAGCTTGCTATCCACGTGGTCACAGAACTTTACAGAAGATTCTCCAACCAGAAATACAGCAGCTACAAGCCTCATATTTGCAACTATAAATTGGCAGTTTGCTTAACTCTCATTCTTTCTTTTGGTCTTTTCTTCACACTAGTTCAAAAATTGCAGTCGATAATCACCACTACCAGATAGCAGTAAGTTGTGCTCTAGACCCTGCTTTGCACCCCGTTCAGTATTGCAAGGAATACGACGATATATCAGTCGTTATTCTATGCATTAAACGAAGTTTCAATCATCTCTTTAAATAGTTCGTTACAACCCTTGTTTGAGAAAGATAGCAATGCCTCCATCTGATATGCAGTTTTGACACATCGGAGCTACGTTGCAAAACTTGTACTAATAGGAGTCTTACCAGATGACGGCTACTACGCTGATATCTCCTATGCCCTTCCGCCCGTTAGCCATCAACAGGGTGTCCGAAACTCTACCCTGTAGTCCCTACGAGAATACCGAAACAATCCATTCCAAAATGGATGGAAACGACACCAGCAGTAAATCCAGCTATTCCAGCGCTTCCTCACCGCTCTCCTCCCCAGGTACACCTCTTACCAAAGTTCTACTCGATAGTAATCCCTCCACATTTTACCAAGACGCGATGAAAACCTCAATTGAAGCTTACAGCTTCACAGAAGGCCGCTGGGTCTACTCTGAGGCTATCCAATGCCCTCATCTTAAATTTACCGTCAGAGACGGCAAAATTCTACTATTCGTCACCGAACATGTCAGCGAAGAAATTGCAAAGGGCGATAATTCCAAGCTAGCCGACGTTCTATCCTACATTCTCGTCTGGGATGCGGAAGACGTCGCGGCTTGGGGCTGCGATACCGCCGGTGTCGGGGTGCGCGGTTGCGTCGAAACCGCCATGGCTTATAAACTGCTTGCCCTTCCACAGATCCTCACCGTTGGCGCCGGCAACAGCAAGCCAGTAATAATATCCTCCCAAAACATCGCCTACAATTGGAAAATCCTAAAGACAATGTACCAATACATGCAAAACCAATTTATGATTAGTGGGGAGGAGCGAGCAGCAATCTGGCTGCGATTCATGTCTACCAAGCCTCTGCACCCTAGGTGCGGCTTTCTAACAAGCAGAGACGCCATCCCTCGCAGAATGATGTATAACACGAGGAGAGTTGTCAAAGGTAGGTTGACCTTCCCATTTCTTATAAGACTCTAATTATTCGGAAAGTTGGAGCTAAAAATATGTATTCCAGAGACACCGTATTACAGCAACGATGGGCCTCCCGCCGAGTGGTCGAACCTTGACCCGTCCAATCTGCCGCAAGTCTACCGCTACAAAAATCCTGCCGCCAAACCTGCCGCACGCACTATGCCCATCTTCACCGACGGAACTGCTGATAACCCGGAGCTCCCCGGGCCTCTCCAGCCCTCGGAGCAACCAGTTGGCCTCCTCGTTGACTTTCAGGATCTCTCCCCTCCACCACCGTCTACTGCACCAACCCCTACCGATCTCGCGATGGAAGACCTTCTCGGTCTGGATTTCTTCGCGGCACTTACCCCCCTTCCTACTCTTCCTGCCCTATGCCCTCCACCACCTCCTCCACCCTCATTCGTGCCCATCCGAGCTCTAACGCATACCTCACCATCTCCGGATGAACCTACCGCTCTGGAGACCATTGACGGGAAGGTGAGAAGTGCTGCAGAAGAAGGTAGGGATACCTACGTCAAGGCTCTGAGGAACAAGATGGAGTACGTGGAGAAGATGTTGGAGGAGTGCAGAGCGGAGGTTGAAAAGTTTGAAACCCCTTAAACTCCAATCTATTCCTACCAAAGCTACATCTTCTCTGGGATATTTCCATCTTACAAAGCCTTTCTCTTATTCTTTCTCATACTATTGCATGTATGCCTGTGCTCCGATTTTTGATAATGATAATGATAATGATTATAATACGAGAAGTATCATGGTGGCGTAAAGTTTCAACATTTCTTCTTTTTCTTACTCGGTATCACTCCTTACATGCTCACATCTACCTCTCAATTCTCTTTTCGTCATGCTACTATCCCTCCTTTCTGAATTTCTTTCTCAAAATGTGCCCTTTGCTTATGTGGTTTAGTAACGACACTGCATATAACGGTGGAGGTCTGATATAAGCAGGTGTTTAATAGGCGTTACAATCACGGTTCATTGGTTAAGAACAATAACTCATGTATGGCTAGTAGCATGGAAAAAATAACGATTGCTTATGTGGTTTCTCATCATTGCGCTTTTCTGAAGCCATCCATTATCATCACCTTCCTCGGTTAGTATTATGAGTATGTCGCAATATATTCTCCATTACCTTGGATACTCTAATCTAAGAACTTCCAAATATGGACCTACCTTCCCGACGAATACTACGTTGATCTACTGGTAAAACCTGTTCATGGTTTAATCATCAAAAATAAAAGAATAATCATTATCAAAACTCCTCTCCCTGACCGTCCCAAATAAACAAAAGAAACCNAAAAAAAAAACACTCAACCCCATGTAAAAGCCTCCCACTCTCCGTTCACCACCCCAGAGGGCGCAGCAACATGGGTGACGAACCCATCGTTCCAGTATCCGGTCTCCATCTCCGACACGTATCTTGACTTGATACCGGTGATGGGCGGCTCCGGGGAACTGTCCCGGACGAGATCCGCCAGAGTAACTGGGGTCCTCGGCGGAGTGGTCTCCGCACCGCTGTACTGAGTGCTGCCCGGGGTCGGATTCCGTGGTCGTGGTGGCATATCCGGAAGCTGTGCCGGTCTTTGTCGGGTCGGCGTCTCTAGAGCCACGGATGGTGACCGGCCAATCCGTGCTCTTTTTGCCCGCGGTAGAGGTGTCGACCCGGTTGGTGTGATGGGCTGGTTGACTGTGACTTGGGTACTCGTCATTTGAGCTGACGCTGGGTGCACGGCGGCAGCGGCAACGGGAGTTCTCCTTTCACTCGGACGGCTCAAGAGCTCGTAGAGGTCAGGGTTGCTCCGAAGCCAGCCAGCCAGCAACCTAATGTTACCAGAATAATCAGCATTTTGTTTATTTTTGTTTTTATGAAAGCTTTTAGGAACAACTTACACCAATGTCTTATTGCTCATAGCCCGAGCACAATCCCCAGCACAAGTCAATGCCGTATGTTCAAGCCAACGGAAACAGGCTTTGTCGTAGAGATAGAGGTAGGTGAGTGCCGCCGGCGGGAGAAATGGGACCAGACGCCTGCCAAATAGAAAAGATATTAGTTTTGAATCCGAATATTTGTTTAGACCAAATATGAGGAGAGGTAAGACTTACGAGCACAACAGCCAAAGATGGCTGACCAGGTTGAAGAAAAGAAACCAGAGGGGCAAAAGCGGGGTGGTGACTACGTAGTAGCCACCGAGGAAGAAGAGGAGAGAGAAGACGTGGGCATCAACCCGGCTCGGGATCGAGCAGAGCTCGCGGATGATGCTCTCGTAGAGCTCGCAAAGGTAAAAGAAGATGGCAAGCCTGCCAATGGCTACCTCCTGATGAGGCATGCTGGTAAAATGAGGTTTTGGTGAGGCTTGAGGTCGCTGTGTGAAGGGAGATTGTGATACTCGTATGATTTTGTATATGAAAATATGAAAACCAAAGTCGCATCAAGGAGAGAAGAGAAGAAAGAGAAATGGAAAGAGACGGGGCGAAGGGGGGCCTAATAAGGCCGGCCGGTCCCCTCGAAATCAATTTTCATTTTTCCATTGTATTTTTGCTATGAAATTCACGGCCCATTTCCATTTATTCTATTAAAGCAATCTGCTCATTGCTTTATTTTTATATCTTTCGTGTTATTTTGGATTCTTTTCGAGGCATTGCTTTTCAACGGTGTAGAGACATCGAAATACCAGATGTGCTACAATTTTTATATACGAGCTTTAGCTGATCTTGCAGCAAAATGATACCACAATTTATTTTGTGTTGATATGTCCCTTCTTATGCAGACCAGGTCGGAGTGATTTCGAATCCAAAAGTCAAGGTACAAAAGCCAATCGACGACACGAGAGAGAAACTTAAGAAAACCTCATTTTTCCATAGGAATTGAACCCCAAAACGTAATCGACCCTGAATATTGTGTTCCCACCAGAATATTCCGACCCTAGGGACATGCTGAAATCTGCTTTAGCTCTCTCTGTAAACACTTGCAGGTAAACAAAATGCCTAAATTACGTCTTGGACCCATTAAGCGAATATACACTCTTCGAGATCCCTTCATGAGAGTGTAGGTGGATGCCCATGCGCAACGAACAAACCATTGTCTGTAATATATGTCGGACCGTCAGAACTAGTCATCGAGTCCGGATTTTCCCTCCACTTTGTCGGAATCAGAAACGTCAGTCTCGGACCCAGATTCATCCGAGCTCAGTTCGGCTTGGTGGTTATACAACTGGGTATCGATCAGCTCGGTGGCTCCGTCGTATTCATGACGTACGATCACCCTGATGAGGTTATCAAACGAGGGAGACCTGTTGCACCAGTGAAGCCAAAGGACCACGGTTATAGTTATGATATAGCAGGACAGAACTCCCCAGATGAAAGATCTAGAAAGATGTCGTTAGCTTCTGGATTATAAATTCGCATCGAAGGAAGAATGATAGACGAGATAGTTACCCGATGAGTAGAACGGTACCGGGTAGCGTACGAATGTAGTTGATGGCGAGTGCTATTAGAGTTGGTAAACTACCCAGGACAGTGTATTGGAATATAAACTGGCTGAGTCTTGGCCCGTTCGGATTATCAACCCGCAACCATCTCTTGCAGAAGCCCAAGAAGTCCAGAAGAATCAAGATCAACCTGCAATAAGCCTGCATGAGTGGACCTTTGGGGAAGACGAGGAGATCGTAGGTGGAGCCGCAGAATGTGTACACCCGGTGTAAAGCCATGCCACGGCGGCGCCAAGCAAGTGCTTCCATGGTGTATGATCGTAGGAAGTGTAATCGGTAGCTTGTGTCGGTCGCGATACTTTCGAAATATAAAAATATGACGGATGATATCTTTTTGAGTGGTCACCTGTAGTATTGGTTCTGATTGACGCAAGCGCTATATCATTGTATATTTGTGGCCCTGGAAACGGCATATGCAATGTATTATTTTAAATTGGTAAATGTGAGCCATGGTCTTTTTGATGGGCAGATTGTAAGATTGATATATAATACAATAACATTAAAACCCCACGTGGGTTGTATATACTCGTACTCATCCGTTACTTGCCCTTCTTTTGCTTCTCAACATGAGCCTTCAATATCCGCTTGTGCTCTATCAAACTTCTCTTCTGCTTCTTCTTCGCCTGACCGAGAGTCATCATGAAATTCTTCTTCCGTGCTTTCTCCTTGTTTGTCGTACTATGCGGCTTATCCGATAGCATCTTTCCTCGCTTCGAACTGTACTTTTCTCGGCCTTCACGTCCCTCCATAACGGCAGCTAGTCTAGCCTCCTTGTCTGACTTGCCTCGAGTCTTTGGTCCTTCAATAAGAGATTCATCAACCGCTTCCTCGTTTTTCCTATAATCAAAGTCAGTAGCGGTATCATGGATGGCACAACATATAGTAGCTTACAATGCAAGAGCACCTTTGGCAGCTGCTTTTTGCAAGTCTGCAGAAGCTCGCATTTTTGCGAGAGTAGCGAGATCCGCCGGTGTTAATATCTAAGTTTAGAGTTAGTTCGGCAGTCTTTGGCGGGCGAGGAGAACTTGTACACTCACCCTAGTGGTAGCAAGACTCATAAAGCTGCTAGGGTCCCCATTAGACGCTGGTGCAGGCGAAGCAACGGCCTCAGCGGGCTTGTCAAGATCCATAGCTTCTGCATGTTCTCCGTCGTTGGCCTTTGGCTTTTTGGGTTTCGCTGAAGACTTCTCATCCTCCGAATCACTAATCTCGATGTCGCCCTCGTCATCGCTCGCGACTCCAATCCAGCTGCCGGAGTCGTCACTGTCGCTTTCCACTTCCCACCCTTCCCATGCCTGTTCGTCATCGTCATTAGGTAGGGCCGCAGCATTATCCCCTCCTTCTTCAGCCTTCTGCTTTTGCTCTTCATACCACTTCTCAAGCAGGTCGAGGCCTTCGATAGTACCCGGTGCTTCTTCACCGAATCTAAGCTTCTCCTTTGTTTTCATTCCCATGGTCGCAGTTTTCCCTCGATCCTTTCGCTTCAACATCTCCGGGGCCACCTCCCTGTATAAACCGATCAAGCTCCTGGCAGCCATCATGACACCCTTATCCTTAGATCCCTTGTACGTTGTGAGATCTTGTAGCAGGGAGTCGGTCATTGCCAAAGGCTGGCGAGCACATATTTCCCGAATACTGTTCAAACCGGCTGTCGCAACTTCTCCCGCAACACCTTCGGAGACAAATTCGTCTGCAATCTTCCGGATTATGGGCTCCAGCGAATCCGGTGGGACCTGGTCGTGGGTGGCTTGAGCTGCGGCCACAAGGAAACGAGTAACTTCGCGTTGACGTGGGTTTAAATATCTATGCTTGTTAGCCATGTCGGCGAAATTTCGTTAGAAAGCGACTCACTTAAGAAGATAAGAGTATATGCCGATAACCGTGAGTTTGTGCAGACCGATCAAACGGGAGACTAATTGAAGAACCAACAGCCTCTGCTCCATTGATAGCTTGGTATTGCTCTTGGCGAGGTGCATGGAGTATAGGTTCTCCGCGAAACCTTGAGGGTCGTGCAATAAGTGGAGGGCGGAGAAGTTTAAGGGTGATGTTTTGTGCTTGTTTTTCTCTTTCTATCGTATACGTTAGCAGGTTCCAAATAGTGATTATAAGAGCGGTAAAAACCTACCTTCTTCAGTTTGTCAATCGCCCGATCCATTTGTACCATCTTCTTCTTTGTCTTTTTGTTGATGCCGGCTTGATGCTTCAGCTTTCCCAAAGACTGGGTGTAATTTTCCTCCTCATCATCACTCTCGTCCATTTCTTCCTTTTCCTTGTCAACACCCAGGAAGAAACGAACACCTCCGCTCATAACCTTTGCGTTGGCACTCAGACTGGCCTCTTTGATAATCTCCACCGTTCGGGCATCGTCCCAAATATTCCTCCGCCACAGCTCCCTGGTGACTTTCACGGCCCATAGTCCTACGATAGTATCCGGGGAGCTCTTTCCAACATCAACGACATTGAAAAGCACACCCTGAACAGTCTTGTTCAATCTGTGATTCTTTGTTTTGGCGTTGGCATTCCGGATGTCCGAAACGATCGAATGATACAATTGAGAGCGTAGGTGTTTAGAGTTAGTGGTGGTCAAGATTGGGAATAGGGTCTGGAGGAGACTTTTGAGGATAATGTTAGCAAGTTTCTTCCAATATTGGAGAACACAATTGTACATACGCTGTTGACGAAATGACATCCTTGTTCCTCAGTTGAACTAGACACTGCACTAGCTTCTCCCGTAGGTCTGGCTCGAGAGTATTGTGATGGTGGAGCAGGAGTTCGGCAAGGTCTTGCGGGAATTTCTTGGTGACATCCGGATAAGAATCCGCAACATGGGTGATGAACACCAATTGCTCAATAAACGGTTCGCTATCGTAGCCTTCGGGTTGGGCGAGAAAGATGTCTCGCTGCGACTCGTAGTGTCGGTACTGGATCAAGAAGTCGTCCCGGTAAGATCTGAATGGTAAAGATACCCCAATCAGCTTCGTTCCGGCACGGAGAATAAGGCATCTGACATTTGAGCCAGCCCTCGACTTACGGTGGGTCCCGTCTGATCTGGTTCTGCAAACTCGGCCTGCGGGTCGCATTGTCGTCGCATCAGCTTTCTTCCTTTACTTTGATGGGTACCGATATATTTCAGGCCCTTACAGGTTGGTTTGCTTTTCCAAAGCTGTCCTCTTTCGTTTGACCATTTTGCAGCCTATACGTGGGTAAAAACTCGGGCTCGGACGTAGGGTGTCTTTTTCGTGCTGTTCTTTGATATGCGCCAGATAATTTTTTGGAACATCGCGACGTTGAAAATTCTATGGCGCTCGTTTAGGCGGCAGGGTTCTCGCTAAGCCACATTCGGCAATAGCTCACGGACAAACACATCGACTCCCGATATGGATTTACAACACGATTCAACACAGAAAGGGTTACGTAACGTACAATCCCATTCCATTCTGTGATGGCGACCTGCACTGCACTGCAATACATCAGGCATACATTGCTTCGATGCCTTGCATAACTTATCAAGTGCACCTGAAACCCCTTCAAGATGTCTTGGAAGACAGAATCACGACTGCCCCGTTGATTGGTACGGAATGTGTACAGCAAGTTTATGATTGCCTCAAGCTCCCCTGTTAATCTTTAACACCTCGAATTCAAATCCCTCATCCATAGCATCTCGACACGCATTCGTAAATCTAGAGAACTATCAAGGGAGTCGGAGGTATGTAGTTGATCCTGATGTTTTGTTGAGCAATCTTACGATCCCACCTATTAAGTATTACTCCAATCTCAACACCCACTGCACAGCTTTACGTGGACCATTAGAGCTTGTACCCAAGCAATTGTTTCGGACCTTCCGAGACGGGTATAAATTTCTCTGTAACCGTTACTTCGCACATTCCGGATGAGCCATCATATAACGTATTTCTCGGAGTATTACCAAGGTTCCAAAGCATTGATGTGCTTGCGGTTATATGTCCGTCAGTTCGATCGAGAATCTAGATGTCGGGTCCCTCGTTCCGAACCAAAATGGCAATAATCTTCATTTGTAAGCTAAAGCTCCAACATGAATACCGAGCTTGATGTCGCCATTCGGTGCCTGTATACTGCGAGAAACCCGTCGCCGGTCAGTCGGCCAAGCCATGGGACCAAGATTTGAGGTGCCTGCGTCCTGCTATTTTGAAGCCTAGAGGCGAAGCTATGGGTGCACGCGCAAGCCATAAAGGCATCCGGGATCGTCGTCAGGATCGGGATGGTCAGTCCGTTCCTTCAAAGCATTGGCTCTGAATACGGCGCACATACCAACTTAAGCTTAAAAGATGTGGGGGCGGGCGCGGCGCCAAGCGAAGGCGGAGCAGGATGCATACAAGCCCAGCAGGGAACACCATCCCAACGCACCAGGACGAGACGCACTTTATTTCTCCGAGAAGGCCAAAGAAGATACAGGAAGCCAAGAAGCCCATGTTTCAACGTTTTAGTACGATCTTGAGACCTTTCATTGATCCTTGTCGCGAGGCAAGTAGGCAGCATATCTTGCAAGGCGATCAACAAGCCGACCAGGCCGAAGAACGAGCATACGCTAGCATACGCTCTCCACCTTCCCTAAAAGGGAGTCGCCAACCACAACGAAACTTCCTATCAAAGCCTAATCCTCGATGACGAGAGTTTGGGCGAGATTTCGATATCTCGTGTCTTTGCCAAGTCCGCAGTTACTCAATAATTTTGGTTGCGTCCTGACTAATTGGCTGGAATTTTAGTGATGGCGAGCGATAAGCAGGCATCCCGCCAATGGATGTCCTAAGGAAACCCTAAGCTTTTGGCGCTTTGTTTCCTACCTTCGAGAAAGGCTCGGGCTGCAGATCATGTCTGCGTTTCCCTAGTTGCAGCACAGGGGAAGGTCTTATTGTTCGCTCGCCATATGGCATGGTACCCAACCGTAGCGTTTGGAACAACCTGCGAGTTACGCGTGGAACAAGGCGGGATGGCTGTACTTACACATGAAGGGCACAAGTATAGGAGGGATATAGCAAGGTGAAATGGCATAACAGTTAGGAACCGAAGAGGCGAGACGGAAATGTATAAATGGTGACGAAAGGCGCCAGATCGAGAAGAGAAATACTCTCCAGACACCAGCAATACAGCACACTATAGAGTCTTATTCGGATATCTGGTTTCTGATCTCTGCAAAATCATCATCATGAAGATCACTCAATACGCCGGCGTCGCTAGCTTGCTAGTCGGTGCTACAATCGCGAAGGAGATCCCTCAGGATGTTGAACGGTCGAAACGCCTATTCGCCAATGGCTTGCGCCATGAGGAGATTATGGCGAAGAAGCATGTAAGTTGATCTTTTAATAACCTGCATTTGCTCTAGATATCATGCAGTTGAGCTATTTTCTAACCGGGGTGTTCTCTCGCTAGGCCACCTGGGATGCCCAAAGGGCCGCTGGAGTCATGACCGCCGAGTATCCAGAGCTAGGCTTCACCGCTTGCAATAATGGTCTCGCTGCCGCTGTCGAGAGCGACAAGTTGAACACCTTCAAGTGCAACAACGTACGTAGCATATCAAACGTTATTTTTGACCATCCCGTAACCGTTCTTCGATCTAACATGCTCCTCAGATCGATCTCTACCACTTCCTCTCACATACCTCCCTTGGAAGCAAGACCGGAGAAGGTTCTTCCTCGTGGGGATGGGTTGCTCCAAGCGGCCGAGAATTCGTCGCCATTGCTCAGGCTGATGGTGCCGCTTTCGTCGAGATCACCAAGGAAGGAAAGATGGTCTACCTCGGTCGTCTTCCACAGCACCACGAGGCTCAGCCAGTCATCTGGCGTGAGCTCCGTTCGTACAAGCACTATATCCTCATTGGTAGCGAGGCCCAGAACCATTACATCCAAGTCTTTGACATGAGGAAGGTTAGTTAATAGTGGCTCCAAGCTCTTATTCATCAAAAAGCCTCGTACTAACAACTCATTATTAGCTCCAAAGCATCGACCCAAAGAAGCCAGTCGTCTTCGACACCAAGAAGGACATCACCAGCTTGTTCCGTGGCCTTCCAATCGGCCGAACCCACAACGTTGTCGTTGACGAGAAGAACAAGTACGCCGTCTCTGTCGGTGCCGCTCCTCGTTCCGACAAGTGCAAGGCCGGTCTCATCTTCATCGATTTGACCGATATCAAGAACCCAACCTCCCCAGGCTGCGCCAACCAGGACGGATACGTCCACGATGCTCAGTGCTTGTCATACAAGGGACCTGACAAGAGGTACAAGGACCGCACTGTCTGCTACGGCTACAACGAAGATACCTTGACCATCTACGATGTCACCGACCGCACCAATGCCACCATCATCTCCCGAACATCTTACGAAGGTGCTTCGTACACCCACCAAGGATGGGTTCTTGACAAGGGTTGGCAAGATTACCTCATCATGGATGATGAGTATGATGAGGTTGACAAGGCTGGCCCCGCAGCCGACGGTCGCCCAGTCACCTACATCTGGGATATCAAGGATCTCCAGAAGCCAAAGCAGACCGGATACTACAAGGGAAATGTAGCTTCAATTGACCACAACCAATATATCGTCGACGGATACGTCTACCAGAGCAACTACGGAAGCGGTCTCCACGTTTTGGACATCACTTCCATTCCGAAGGATCCTTCTGGTGCTGGTGTCCATGAGGTTGGCTTCTTCGATATCTACCCTGAAGACGACGAAGAGAAGGACGGAGGAAAGATCTCCTTTGTTGGAAGTTGGTCTTCGTACGCCATGCTTCCAAGTGGTTTCGTCCTCATCAACACCATCGAGCGTGGAGCATTCATCGTCAAGTTGCAGAAGAAGAACACCAGGGCTCGTGGAAGCAGACTCGGCTGGTAAATACAAGTCACCACGTTTAGTACGTCAGGACATACGGTACTAGTATGCTCTCAAGATCTGGCCATCTTCAATTACCTCGCGAACCAGATCTCAAGCAATCGAGAAACACGCGAGAAGATTTTTTCAATTTTAATACCCTATATCCACAAGTTCTTTGATTTTAACGGCCTTATTTCTCGATCATTTCCAGCAATTATCAAAGATACCCCCCCAAAAATGATATCATTCTGCACATACTGTTAAATGTTTGGTTTAGTTGATTTGAATATCATGATCCGGGCTAGCCTCGAGCCTACGCTCAACTAATGTTTATACCCATCCTGCGGCCTCGAGGATCAAAGGTGACAGCGTTTCAGATCGAACTTACATGTACATATCACTCATTTAAAATGGAACCGTATATACTAGAAAACCTTAAAATTTCCTTTATGTGAGACTACATTTTCGCGTGTGATTAGAATTTGGCACTGACAACGCTAGCCAATGTGATGTTTCAGCCAGCCTCGTGTCGATCCAACTATTCTGTCAATTCGAGGTGGCTGCGATCAACAACCATGAGTCGAGATTTTAAATCAGTGTGGAGTGTGTTCTCTTTTGGGATAAACTGTTAAAAATAAAGATACCCACGAAATCAACCCATGAGGATACTCTGATTATATAAGAAAGATGCTCGCTATAGCTATATAGACAAGAAATATATGGCGACACTAGGATTAAATGCAAAAGAAATTCCTTATGACTTTCCTGATTTTTTACCCTTGACGCTACCTGTTTTTGGAAATTCTGAGCTTCGGAATTTCTGATTGTCAAGACCTGATCGAGATTCTTTACTCGAGGACGATGCTGGTTTAGTGATGTCATCCTTCGGTGGGACGGGTGGCAGCTTTTCTGGCCCCCCTTCTTGACTGACAGCTGTCTTTGAAGAGGATTTGTTGTCTTCGACGGAAACAGTCTTTGTTCCGCTCTCGTCTGAAACTGGTAATACTTCTCCTTTTGGCGTTGAAGAGGATTCATCGGCATCAGCGGAAGCAGAGCTCGCAGTCTTATAACTACTAGAGGTCGCAGAGCCGGCATCAGGTGCCGAATCCTCAGCTCCCTTTACTGGTAAAACAAAAACCTGGGCCGACTTCACAATTCTATAATGGTCGAACTCTCCGCCGTCGTCGTTCCCAAACTTGTACAGGGCAGGAACGATGACAGCGAGGATGTCAGTTGGATTAGCAGAGTCCGGTTGGTCTTCATCAATTTCTGTTGCCCACGGTCCCACGGGTTCCATAGAATTGCCATCGAACTTGTGGCCAATATATCTTTTCGGTTCCAGCTCGAACATTGCCCGTTGTTTTCCGAGAGTGACGGCTAGATTGGCAGCGAATTCTACTAGCATCCTGATATCATTTCTCAGATTTCCTTTAACTTTGGCAGACTCCGCCAGAGGGACGAGTAGCTCTTCGATATCCAAAGTCAAACGCTGGATAACGGTTGTCTGTCCCTCTTTCAAACGTAGCCTATCCTGATGTCGATCTAATGTGAGCAGCGTCTGTGACCTCCACAGAGATGCATCCTTGCGCACTTTATCGTTCCCAGGCGCAACTAGTATCTCGGGCTCGTCACCGTTTGAATTAACTTCTGCTCGTGCGTTAGCGCAATGGCGACCAAGTTGAGATGTCACATCGCCTACCTGCAGCTAAAAGGTCCCGATAAACCCCCCGCAATTGTTTCCAATTATCGCCACCTATGCCCAGAAACACATTCGAGTTGAAGAGTCTGAGCCGGAGAATGTTCATAATTATTGCTCGCAAGATGAACGCCAGAAGTTTGTTGGGTGAGTCGGATTGTTCCAGCAAACTGGTAAAGTCTTGGACCGACACGTTGGGTTCCAGAACCCGCGAGAGCCCCTCATGATATTGCTTGCTCTGTCTCAGAAGGCTCAAGATATCCTTGATATTGCCACTCGACCCTTTCGTGAGGCTGATGACCATAGATTTGATCTCGTGAATCAAGGAATCGTAATTGTCACCGAGCTTGGAGTCCGGCACGGCCAACTCCCGCTCCGCGGACTTGAAACGGGAATTCTGCAACCGCGTCAATCTATCTCTAGTCGAATCCAGATCAGCCTGGAGTTGTTGAATGAGTTTATCCTTCTCGGCTTCACTTCGCACCCAGTCCTGTTCTCTATTGAAGGCTTCGTTATCGAGCTCACGAAGTACTGCCAGAGAAAAGCTCCTGCCATAATTGTTGAATAGATTGCTGTTGAAGCGTTCATGGTCGTTGGAAATAGTGCCCGACATTTTGTGGATTGATCCTCGGCACGAGTCGTAGGACTTTTTGCTGGAGATGAAGAGGAGTTCTAGGGGATCGTCTCGGGAAGAATCAAACTAAAGAAGAACACAAGAGTCAGCCTGGTGCGGATAAAGCTAGCACATCCTCAGAAACAGACATCTTCCTGGTGACGAAGGGGTCCTCTCAGATCTCGCCAATACTTTTTCTCTCGTTTCGTTCGATACATATTAAGTGGAGGCTATTCCAAGGAACAATTGATGTTGCATGAAAGCAAAAAGGGAACCCCAAAGGAGGATAAAGCGATGAGAGACAAATTGTAACAAATATTCGTGATCGAATTTCAAGAGTTCATCCCTATGAAGACAAAAGCATTCTCGAGAGCCTTACCTTCTTCCCGGTGCTCTATATATCAAAGCCTATCTCTACCGCTTGCGGACGATTTGTCAAGTCCCAGCAGGCCAGGTGGATCGACGGGATTGTCTTGTTCGGGGGCTCTAAGCGGCAGCTATTCGCCCTGGATCCCGGGGATTTGTAGTTAAAAATATCAGAGATATGTCCGAATAACGTTGCGAGCGCGGGCTGCCATGGAAGGTGTGCGAGGTTTGGGGAACGTAGACGCTGAGACCAGGTCCGAAGGATGGGTCCTCTAAGCCTTGCGGGTCAAGGTCGAAGCGCGGGGACAGGCAGAAATATTTGTCATTTGCGGATCTAGAATGCCAGCAAGAGGAGTGTCAGTGTTCTTATCGATTGGACGCATAGACGGCCGTTTCTTTCGAAGTGCGAAATCGTTCAGCCCCGCGTCGCCGCGACCCCACCGGACATATCGCAGTGCTAGCACGTTTGTCTGTAGCCTGTTTCCGATCAAGTCATCCCTGCATATCGGTTGCATTGTGTCCCACCCAAAAGTAAACCCACAGAACTGAAGGATCTGGTGTTCGAATTCGAGGCTTCCTGATCGCGAAGGTGGAAGCGGCATGCGGGCACGTCTTTCGCCATTATCCCAGCGTTCGAGCATCCAGCAGTGCTTCGTCAAATGTTGTTTCATCATTCTGCTTCGTGATAACGGTGCTTGGAGCGGTGCGGCTGAAACGAAAAGGTGATTGGCGACGAGGCTCAACGAGTCCGTTACGTTAGCCCGCCACTCACTGCACCGTGGGATCCTTGGCTTCGCCTGTACATACATGTAGCGGGGCATCTCCTTCGCTCAAAGGCTTGGAAGGATTATCTTTAAAGTCGTCGTCTCCCCCTGGTGGTTTTCTGTCGGCCTCTTTGGAAATA